>LR738713.1:582302566-582374077 GCA_902687465.1 Secale cereale
GTGCTCCAAGGGACAGGAATATTACATATGCCATCAAAGGATGGATTCCTAGGGACAAGAATTTTTCTTTTGCCATCAAAGGACGTGCTCCAAGGGACAGGAATATTACATCTGCCATCAAAGGATGGATTCCTAGGGACAAGAACAGATTTTCTTTTGCCATCAAAGGACGTGCTCCAAGGGACAGGAATATTACATCTGCCATCAAATGATGGATTCCTAGGGACAAGAACTTTTCTTTTGCCATCAAAGGGATTTGGTCCACCAAGGGACATGAATATTACATCTGCCATCAAAGGTGGATCCCTAGGGACAAGAACATTATGTAGACCGGACCATAAAAAGACTTTTAGCGAGGAGTCACATGTGATCCGTAGCCCCCTAGTTTGGTCCCTTATAGAATTTATCCTGCATAGCAAAATAGACTGACCAAAGTATCTTGTTTTCTTGATGAAAATGACATATATCAAGAGGAATAAACTTCAGATGGATATCACCTGATGTATTTTGACCTTATGACCCTCATCGGTGTCTGTTTAACCAAACCGGTATGTCGAATAGACCGGATCACAGGGCGGACAGTAAGACCACCGCAGCATCAGAAGCAGCACAGACACATGAATCGGCCGCGGTATCGTAAGCCAGCGGAGATGAGCAAGTCGTCCTCCGTGTTGTAAACCGGCACGGACACGTGAACTGCATATAACAAACACCAATAGGGCAGTGTAATGTTGCTCAGGGGAATAAAAAATGCCCTGATAAAGTAAATAGGAGGGATAACACCTGATTTGCTCGATGAACAGATAGGTTGGCCGGCACCGACGGGCTAGTTGCCTTCCTTGTTGTGAGCCGGCGCGGATGTGAAAAACGGCCACAACGTTGTAAACCGGCGCGGTCGCGAGAGACGGCTGCGGCATTGTAAACCGGCATAGTCGCGAGAGACGGCCAAGGCGCTATAAACCGGCGCGGTCGCGAGAGATTGTCCCGATATTGTAAACTGGCGCGGGAGTCTGTTGAGTAACGGCGATCACTTGTGCAGAATGATGTTGGCGTGCCTCCATCTCCATGGGATAATACTATTTTATAATGAATAATTTTCTTGCATATAAAATACAGCATGGCGAGGTATTTTTGCTTGGATGAATTAATATGTATTTAAAAAATAAATAGGATAGATATCACCTGATTCGCTCGGACAACAGATAAGTCGGCCGCGGTATTGGCAAACAGTGCAGACGAGCAAGTTGTCTTTTGAGTTGTAAACCGGCGCAGATAAGCAAGTTAATCGCAGGCGCGGACAGCTGAATCGGCCTTGTATGGATGCAGCAACGGGGGTAGCGATTCGCACGCGTATCCGCTGGGCCGGTTTATAAGGACGGGTGCGGCACCGGTGTGTTTATGTAGACCGGACCGCGAAAGCGGTGGCGTGCTCACGTCCATTGGCGAGGGAGTCGGCTGCGGTGTTGGAGGCCAGCGCGCACGGGTGCGGACAGACGAGCAGGCCGACGCGTTGATGTAAATCGGACCGCGACACGCATGTTCGTGAAGTCACGCAATACAGCTGATCGTGCATCCGTGGCGTACCACCACCTCCTTTTCTTTTAACAGCCGTCCTGCGTAAAAAATATTACAAAGCAAAGTAATTGTTCTTTGAGAAAAAGTAATATGTGCTAATAAAATACATAGGAAAAATAACACCTGGTATTTTTGCCGGATGATCGTGGATGTTTTTAACCAATTCATCTCCAGATCATGATTCTTTTGCTCGGTAATTGTTGGCGATGACTTAGAGCAGAGGACGGCGATGCCGGTTTAGAAACGCGGCAGCGGGACAACGAAGGCCGCAGAATCCAAGTCGATCCCTCTGTCCGCGTGCTTGTCCGGGTCGTTTTTGGTTTGGCCATCCACGTGGTGTCTTCTACTTCTTCTTTTCCCTTTTTTGTCTTGATGTCATGAAGGGCTGGTAGTAGCTTTTGATCTCCACGTAGGTAGCACTAGTACTACTATGCAATCATACTCACAACATCATTGTTTTGCTTTTGGGGTCGTGGCCGGCGTTTGACCATCACACGTCCTGGTCGTGGTTAACTTCACGACTTCGCGTTTGGCCGTGTGTGGTCAGGTGAGCCGCGTAAAAGCTGGGCACGATCTCGGAAGTAGTGCTGACTGCAGGCACATAACGTTTTTGGCAAATCGTCTCGTCGCTGCGTCGGTGTAGAAATCAACATCGGCTGGCCTGACTCGATGTGCCTGTCCGAGCAGGGCCAGGGCGGCTCAATGGGACCGTGATGGTAACTTGGATTCGGCGAGGCGGGTCAGCCTGGTGGACTTGACTCCTCATCCGGGTCGTGGCCGGTTTCGAGGCCGAGTCCAATCCCCGTTTTCCTAACGTATGGAACAATCGCCGATTTTCCTTACATGCACCCATCATAGTATGCACAAATCAGTAGAGTACGGATCAGATATGCAGTGGAAAAATCCCTAGCCTCAAGAACACGCTCGAAAATTTGACCTGACGCCGGATCACCGGATCGTAAGTACGTGCCACGGCACGCAATGCAACCCTAACTTTTGATGTAAATCTTTTCAAACTTGTTCTTCTTCATCTGGAAAATTGCGAGCTCCTCGATTCCTAGAAGAGACCCCTTCAAGAACTTAACACCACCGTGCGCAGGCCCCACGGTGGGCGCCAACTATCGTGGAATTAGCACGGCAGATGTCCGGATTAACGGACTTAGTAGTGAGGCCGCGCATCTATGTAGTAGCTTGAGAGGGGTTGAGCGGAATCGAGAGGCGCAATGCAAGACAAGGATTTAGACAGCTTCGGGCCCCGGGAAACATCATCCGGTAATAACCCTACGTGTTGTTTGAGGCAAGATCTCATTATGATCCTCATGGCGTCGCCGGTAAACCGGCTCTTGTGTCTAGCCCTAGAAACTTGTGAGAACTTCTCTAAACTTGTCCCAACCTCCCCCCTTTGGGGAGCCCTGCCCCTCCTTATATATGTTGAAGGGGCGGGTTACATGACTAGTCCTAGAAGGACTAGGATTTCTTTATTACAAGGAGTCCTAGTCTTGCTTCCTTTGTAGGAGAATATCCCTTGTGCTTTCTTCATAAACCGGCCCACCATAACATGAACCGGCCTTCTGGGCCTTGGGCCTTGTCATCCGTGATCCGCCAGCCGGGTTACCAGTGAGTGGTATTATTTAGGCAGGTTGCTTGTAAACCGTCTGGTTAGGACGGATCGCTAGTGAATCATCAAGTGTAAACCGTCAAGTAAACCACCAAGTCCGGCCGGGTCATATTTCCGGCCGGTTCATACCGTGGGGTATATCCCCGACAGTTACGCATGGCCGCTTTTCGCCGCTGATGAACCATCGCGACCTCCACTTCGGAATTGGTAGCTGACACTTCATCTGAATCCTCATGGAGAGGACAATCCGACACCGAATTAGCATCCACCCTTCACGAGCCCGATGCCGGATTGGCTGGAGCTCGGCCTACGTCGCCTCCGGGGACAATCCAGCTTAAATTCTTCCTAAAAGGAAGAAACAATGCGCAAAGTTATAAATAACACTTTCACCACCCGGCGCATGGTAAAACAAACATACATCTTTGATGGTCCGCTGGTATACATGGTACTTCTCCTCTTCAAAGCCTCGCCTGACGCAGGAGCCGCCCTCTGGGTTGGCAGTCTACACGCAATTCGGTGTGAGGAGTGTCGTCCCTGTTTAAGTATGATAGAATACGGTGGGTAAATGCGCACTGGAAATCTTCTCGTAAGTGAAATATCTCCTAAATTACTTACATAGGAAGAAGGAATGAGGCCTGGGTAATCGACTACTATAGCCACCAAGGTGCCCTCACGGCAGGCCTGACAGAAGACTCCCTCTTCTAACTCTACGCATATATCTGGGTCCTCTTCATATCCGGGGCCCGTCTTTCGGAACGGGTCCTCTGGTTGCGGGGCGGGATTATTAATCCCCTTGACCACCTTCCTCCACTCCTGTTGGGAGAAACTGAATACAGTTCGGTCAATACGTCATAACGAAGAAAAATGAAGTGGTCAAAGAGAAGGACTCACCCAGTTAGGAAGATTGTACATTGAATGGCCTTCCCGACACGATAAATGGATGAAGTCCTCCTTCTCTCCTTTGTAGAGGCCTTCCAGCACAGTGCCTTGGATGGCAAGGTCATCTAGATCCAGGCGCAGGCGGTGCGAGGCATCATTCTGACCATTATAATGATACATTGGAAGTCCTCTGGCTTAGAGTGGATGCACACGCTGCTTCAGTGAAATAGCCATCACTTTGATTATAGTTAATCTCGAACTGGCGAGCAAGTTAATCTTGTCGGACAGTCAGCTAACCTCCGCTTTCTCTTCTTCCGAAGGACCGCAGGGACGCCAGTTGAAAAGCTTCTTTGGCGGAGCACTGGAATACTTGGGGAGTACGCGCCGAACTGGATCCGGAAATGCGACATCTTCAATGTAAAACCATTCCGAGGGCCACTCTTCCGATACCTTCTTCGGAGTACCGGGAAGATAGACCGTCCCGCCTATGCGCCATGCTTCGGCGCTCCCAACTTCAAATATGGATCCCTCTGCCGATTGAGGGACCAGCCAGAAATACCTTCTCCACAACTGGAAGTGGGGCTCGCAGCCCAAGAAAAGTTCTCGCATAGAGCGACAAAACCCGCAATGTGCATGATTGAACCTGGAGTAAGATTGTGCAGTTGGAGGCCGTAGAACTCCAGGAGTCCCCTGAGAAAGGGATGGATAGGGAATCCCACGCCTCTTAAAAGTTGAGGGACAAGACATACCCGCTCTCCATCGGAGGGGTTGGTGATGGGCCTCGAACCCCTCATTGGTTACCCCAAGTGGAAGGTGTAAGATGCAGTAAGTAGAAGTGTTTTCCCCTAGCAAAGATGCCAAGGATCAAATCCCCAGAGACTCCTAGGTTCAACAGGTAGGTGTCAACTGCTAACGGCGCAATTAGCAATCAACGTGGACCTGCACACAGATACAAATAACTTTGCTCCCAACGAGTACAGAGAGGTTGTCAATCTCTCCGGCCTTGTAGTTCACAAAGGGTTAAAAGCAATATGATAGTAGTGATAGATAGTGTTTTGCAATAGTAAATAAAATAGCGGAAAGTAAAATAGTGTATGTGATCAATGATGGTAATATGGACCGGAGTCTCATGATGTTCACTAGTGATGTCTCTCTCCCAAAAGACGATAAAACAGCTATGTGAGGTAAACAAATTACAGCTGGGCAATTGACAGGACCATGAACGCAAACCAATGCTGACTACATTGCAAGAAAGGTTGAGGTTCAAAGCATGGGCGGTACGCCAAAGTAAGTAGACCGAAATCCATCAATATCTACTACTAATCATCCACCTTGAGATATCTATCCAGAACATCTCGCTGGTATTAAGTTGCGAGTCCCACACATAGTGTAAACTCAATGCAACCGACAACTGCATTAAAAGAACTTTGCGTAAAGTAAACAATCCTTGCACCCGCGGGCACAAGCACCGTTGTTTTCCCCCTTGTGGCAACATCACATCCCCTAGACTCATGTTTCTGTCACTCAAGCTAGTCATCGAGGGGCATGAACCCACAATCGAGCATAACGTTCCCTCTTGGAGTCACTACCTACTACTCGGCCAAAGCAATAAATAGCAATGGAGAACATGCAAGAATTACTTATGAACTAAAATATAAAAGAGGTGAATCAAATATATTACTCAAGATCAATCTGAACATAATCTCATAATCCATCGGATCCCAGCAAACTCAACATAGCAACAGCATAAGGATTACATAGGTGCCTCGATCATGTAGGGCAGCTCACGAGGACTAATTAGTGAAGCACAAGAACGGGAGGAGAACATCACATAGCTACTGGTCATGGACTCATGGTCCAAGGGAGACTACTCACGAGTCATCCGGGAGGCGTCCATGGTGGTGGAGAAGCTCCCGGTGGTGATCCTCCCCTCCGGCAGGGTGCCGGGAAGAGTTCTCCTGGTGCTCCCGATCTTGGAAGCGGCGGCGGCGGCGGAACAGAGATGGGATCGCGAAAAGAAGTCCTGTTTCGAGGGTTTCGGAGAGTCCTTTAAATATATGCCAAAGTAGGGCACCGGGGGACTCTCGGGGGGCCGAGGCGCCCCCCCGGCGCGGCCCAGGGGGGGGGGCGCGCCCACAAGGCGCCTGGAGCCCCTGTGCCCCCCCAGGTTGCCCTTCGGACGCAGTGTAGTTTCCGTATCGCTGATTTTTTATATGATTTTTCTGGATTTTTCTGGGCAGTTCTCGAAACGTGAAAACCTGAAATACAAAAACAGCCGAAAACTGAAACTGGCATTGGGGTGCACTGGATTAGTAAGTTAGTCCAAATATGATCAAAAGTGTATGGAAGTGTATGAATATCATAGCAATATCACCCAAAAGTGGCATGGAGCAAGCAAAAATTATAGATACGTTTTGGACGTATCAACATCCCCAAGCTTAATTCCTGCTCGTCCTTGAGTAGGTAAAAGATAACAAGAATAATTTCTGTGGTGACATGCTATTAACCATATAAGACTTTCTCATAGTCATATGACAAAAGCTTACTGAGACAATGATTCTAAAGTAATTAAGTTGTCTCAAGAGAAAATCACAAATGACTGAAAGTTTTACAACATGAAACTGAAACATCAAAAAGATTTGCAATGAACATGATGTGCAAATATGATCAAGTGATATCTAGCTTGCCCCCTTTAGTGATGCAAAACATAAGTGTAGGGGCACCTTCAAGGTTCAAGTGATGACTAGATACAATCATTTCAGAATAAACGATATCACAATCATGCAAAAGACAATGCTACTTTGGGACAATGCACATTACACTCAGAATGACAATCATGCTCTCAGTAGTTGGTGCTTGAAGTGCTAGAGCTTTTTATTTTGAAACATGGAAGCAATTGTGTCAACGGTAGTAGTACTTCATATGTGTCATGCATAAAACATCTTATAAGTTGCAAGCCTCATGCATCGAATACCAATAGTGCTCGCTCCTTGTCCTAATTAGCTCGGATCCCCATGGGTTATCATTGCATTGCATATGTTTTAACCAAGTGTCACAAAGGGGTACCTCTATGCCACCTGTACAAAGGTCCAAGGAGATAGATCGCATTTGATTTCTCGTTTTTGATAGATCTCAACTTGAGGACATCCATACCGGGACAACATAGAAAATAGATGATGGACTCCTCTTTAATGCATAAGCATATTCTCATGAGAGATTGAGGATTAAGGTCCAAGCTACAACTTCCACCATGATGCATGGCTTTGGTTGGCGGCCCAATGTTCTTCTCTAACAATATGCATATTAATTCAACCCACGGTAAATCACCCTTACTTCAGACAAGACGAACATGCATAGCAACTCACATGATATTCAACAAAAGTGTGACAGTTGATGGCGTCCCCAGAAACATGGTTACCGCTTAGCAAGCAACTCATAAGAAATAAGATACATAAGCAACATATTCTTTACCACAATAGTTTTTAGGCTACTTTCCCATGAGCTATGTATTGCATGATTAATTTGCTTAGTGCAGGTGTAGGTTAGCAAAAGACTGGGAGCGACCAACTAAGAGAGCAACAACGGTCATAATCATGCAGAGCGACAAAGCAATATTGAATCAGACATGGTAGTTATATCGCTACTTAGAAATAAAAGATCATCAAGGCTTGACAGACTTTCTTTACAGTCTTGAATATGCGTGAGCATACGCCAAGTCAATCAAAATAAATTCTCGAAGGAAGATATTACTAAACCATACCACATCATAGGCAAACAAACCAAGTTGGTACTCCAATAACACATTGGGAACCCCCCAGCTATTTGAGATTGACCAAAAGAAAACCTGAACTACTAAGCACCATCATGAAAGTAGCATCTTTATCATAGACACATTAACCCATGCAACAGAAGCAAACTCTCTTAATAAGGTGAGCATGGTAATTAAAGAGAGTTCAAGCAACCAACTAAATAAAAGCTCTTGAAAAGATAAGCATGAATACTAAGAGCAGAGCACGATAGTAGTTATTAAAAGACAAAGAACACACACAGCATAGATAGACATGAAAATTCTATGTAATGTTCTAGGTAGAGGTGGAGCGTGTTTCTCTCCCACATAAAGGAATGCTGGGTTCCGACTCGTTATGAAAAACTAAAAAGAAAACTAAAAGCAAGACGCTCCAAGCATAGCACATAACACATGAAGTGATAAAAATATAGCGGAACGAAAGACGAACTGATAATGTTGATGGAGAAGGGGATGCACGGGGGCATCCCCAAGCTTAGACGCTTGAGTCTCCTTGAATATTTCTTGGGGGTGCACGGGGGCATCCCCAAGCTTGAGCGCTTGACACTCCTGAATCTTTTTATCATCTTCCCTCGCACACTTGAAAACTCCCTTCATACATAACTCATCATAATCTGATTAGCGAGGTTAGTACCCTTAATAAAATAATTATACCTTTCTGGAAATAAGGATATTCTTGAAGTTCTACTGTTCTCAAGATTGCCAAAAGGTTTTTGCAAAGAAAAAGCAAGTTCTTAATTTGCAAAGTGAAGGTAAGGCAAAACAAGACAGAATCTGTGAAAAACAGAACAGCAGGCAGTAATTGACCTGTTCGGGATACTTCTGCAACTCACATCAAAAAACTCAGAACTGACGCACGAAAGACAATTATATAGAGAACGCTGTCGAAAAACTTCAGACCAAAAAGATGATCTGGTGATTTTATACGAATTTTTCTATCAAAGGACAGAATCTGTTTCCTGGACAGCACCTCACAACTTTTGAACTTTCTAGCAATCAGAGGCTATACTTGGCACAAATATGAAAAGCAAAGATACAATGATGATGCTACAGCAGTAAACAACATCAAGACACAACAAAAGCAAAAAAATTATTCATGTGGGCTGCCTCCCAAAAGCGCTTTCTTTTATGCCTTTAAGCTAGGCATAATGCATATAGATCAAGTTTTATTAAGAGTAAAAGAATAGCTAGCCCGTACAACGGACTCAAAAGGTAACTTGATCTTCTTTCGAGGGAAGTGTTCCATCCCTTTCTTGAGAGGAAACTGAAATTTTATATTACCCTCTTTCATGCCAATGATAGCACCAACGGTGCGCAAAAAGGGACGTCCCAAAATAATTGGACATGAAGGATCACATTCAATATCCATAATAGTGAAATCAACGGGCACATAATTATCATTGACAACAATAAGAACATCAGCGATCCTCCCCAAAGGTTTCTTTATGGAAGAATCAACGAGACGAACACCAAAAGAACAAGAATCATAAGGTTTCAATTTAAGCATATCATATATCCTTTTGGGCATAACAGAGGTACTAGCACCAACATCACATAATGCATAACAAGAGAAGTCATTCAAATAATTTTTTTATCATAGGATCCCAACCATCTTCTAGCTTTCTAGGTATGGAGGCTTCTACTCTAAGTTTCTCCTCCCTAGCTTTGATGAGAGCATTAATGATATGCTCTGTGAAGGCAAGGTTAAGCGTGCTAGTGCGGGGATCTCTAGACATCTTGTGAAGGAAATCAATAACTTCGGTAAGAGTGCAATTATCAAAATCAAGGTCACGAGCATCAAGTAAAGTAGTAGTGGTGTCCTTAAGGCTCACCTGTTTGGTAGTTTCTATAGCATCACCATTAATAGGTCCATTGGGACCAGGAGTACATTCGGTGCTAAGAGTGTGAACATCCTCAATAATTTGGATAGTAGAAACAGTGTGGTGGGTAGGAAGGCTCTTAATTCTTTCCTCTTCCTCCCTTTCTCTAGCCCATCTCTCTTTAAGCTTAGCCATCATCCTAATGTTTTCATTAATTTGTACTTGAGTAGCATTAATAGGGATGACTTCCCTCTCCTTAAGAGGAGAAGTTTCAATTTTTAGCAATTTTACCTCATTGGCTAAGTGGTCTACCTTAAAAGAAAGATCATCTAGTTTATGTAGTTTCTCTTCTACATTCTTATTAAAGGCTCTTTGGGTAGTGATGAAATCTCTAAGCATAGTCTCTAGTTCAGTATTGGAGTTCTTGGTAGTAGGATAAGCATTGTTGTTCCCATAAGATTTAGAGGGGAACGGTCTAGAATTGTTACCAAAGTTACTCATATAAGCATTGTTGTTGAAATTGTTTCTAGAGATAAAATTCACATCTACTTGTTCTTGAGCAATCAAAGAATTTAAAGGAACATCACGAGGATCGATAGTAGATTGCTTCGAAAGTAGAGACATGATCAAGTCAACTTTTTCATTAAGGGAGGAAATCTCCTCGACAGAGTTTACCTTCCTACCTGTTGGAGCGCATTCGGTGTGCCATTGGGAATAGTTGGTCATCATCTCATCGAGAAGCTTTGTGGCAGCACCAAGTGTAGTTGACAAAAAAGTTCCTCCCGCGGCTGAGTCTAACAAGTTCTGCGAGGTAAAGTTCAAGCCTGCATAAAAAGTTTGGATAACCATCCAAGTAGTCAAACCATGAGTAGGGCAGTTCTTGATAAGAGACTTCATACGTTCCCAAGCTTGGGCAACGTGTTCATTATCCAATTGTTTAAAATTCATTATGTTACTTCTAAGTTGGATAATTTTAGCAGGTGGATAGTATTTTCCGATAAAAGCATCTTTGCACTTGTCCCATGAATCTATGCTATTTCTAGGCAAAGATTGAAACCAAATTTTAGCTCCTCCTTTCAAAGAGAAAGGAAAAAGCTTAAGCTTAACAATATTACCATCTATTTCTTGGTACTTTTGCATATCACAAAGTTCAACAAAGTTGTTCAAGTGTAAAGCAGCATCATCTCCAGCATCGGAGAATTGTTCTCTCATGACTAAGTTCAGTAAAGCAGGTTTAATTTCATATGAAGGTGCTGAAGTGGCAGGTGTAGTGATAGGTGTGCTGATAAAGTCATCGTTGTTGTGACTAGTGAAGTCACACAACTTGGTGTTCTCGGTGGAACCCATAGTAGCAAGCAAGCAAGATAACTATTTTTGTGATTTTCGATAAAAGGAACTAAAGCAAAAATGAAAGGTAAACTAACAAGACTAAAAAGCAAAGGTAAAAGATAGCATGCAACTCCCCTATCCTGAAGAGTGGAGTCCCCGGCAACGGCGCCAGAAAATACTCCTTGATGGGCCTCGAACCCCTCGTTGGTTACCCCAAGTGGAAGGTGTAAGATGCAGTAAGTAGAAGTGTTTTCCCCTAGCAAAGATGCCAAGGATCGAATCCCCAGAGACTCCTAGGTTCAACAGGTAGGTGTCAACTGCTAACGGCGCAATTAGCAATCAACGTGGACCTGCACACAGATACAAATAACTTTGCTCCCAACGAGTACAGAGAGGTTGTCAATCTCTCCGGCCTTGTAGTTCACAAAGGGTTAAAAGCAATATGATAGTAGTGATAGATAGTGTTTTGCAATAGTAAATAAAATAGCGGAAAGTAAAATAGTGTATGTGATCAATGATGGTAATATGGACCGGAGTCTCATGATGTTCACTAGTGATGTCTCTCTCCCAAAAGACGATAAAACAACTATGTGAGGTAAACAAATTACAGCTGGGCAATTGAGAGGACCACGAACGCAAACCAATGCTGACTACATTGCAAGAAAGGTTGAGGTTCAAAGCATGGGCGGTACGCCAAAGTAAGTAGACCGAAATCCATCAATATCTACTACTAATCATCCACCTTGAGATATCTATCCAGAACATCTCGCTGGTATTAAGTTGCGAGTCCCACCCATAGTGTTAACTCAATGCAACAGACAACTGCATTAAAAGAACTTTGCGTAAAGTAAACAATCCTTGCACCCGCGGGCACAAGCACCGTTGTTTTCCCCCTTGTGGCAACAGCACATCCCCTAGACTCATGTTTCTGTCACTCAAGCTAGTCATCGAGGGGCATGAACCCACAATCGAGCATAACGTTCCCTCTTGGAGTCACTACCTACTACTCGGCCAAAGCAATAAATAGCAACGGAGAACATGCAAGAATTACTTATGAACTAAAATATAAAAGAGGTGAATCAAATATATTACTCAAGATCAATCTGAACATAATCTCATAATCCATCGGATCCCAGCAAACTCAACATAGCAACAACATAAGGATTACATAGGTGCCTCGATCATGTAGGGCAGCTCACGAGGACTAATTAGTGAAGCACAAGAACGGGAGGAGAACATCACATAGCTACTGGTCATGGACTCATGGTCCAAGGGAGACTACTCACGAGTCATCCGGGAGGCTTCCATGGTGGTGGAGAAGCTCCCGGTGGTGATCCTCCCCTCCGGCAGGGTGCCGGGAAGAGTTCTCCTGGTGCTCCCGATCTTGGAAGCGGCAGCGGCGGCGGAACAGAGATGGGATCGTGTCACACCCTGCATTTTGTAACATGTTATTTGTAACTTTGAAGCATGAAAATTTGGACCAGCAAAATTTTTTAGCATCATTTGGCTTTTATTTGGAATTGGGTTTTCTTCACTTGCTTTTTCATGTGCTCATTAAAGTCAACTATGACCTCTTATAGATTTCATCTCCACACCCAAAACTTCTGCCCAATGATCATGCCAAGTGTTATATAGCAGTATAGTATTTTCTTACAAAATTAATTTGGCCAAAAAGTATTTTATAAATTTAGTTTTCCAAAAACCCCTGAATTGAGATTTGCACTGCAAGTACTTGATTAAGGGTGTGAAAATTATTTCAAAAGGTTTATTTGAGACCTAGTAGTCATAGGATTCCCAGAAACCACAAAGGTATAATTTTAAAAGTTATTTTCCTATTTTATTTAAAGGTTTTTTCTTAAGGCCAGAAATGGTCTTTAATAGGGGAAAATTATTTAACTATTTCAAAAATATTTGCCAAAATTCAGAGAGACTCATAGGACATATATTGTCCATATATAAGAGTTTCAACACTTGGTCATGTTCAAAATAATGGGCTAAACCCTCAAAAACCCTTTCTGGATATTTCAAGCTTTTGAAATATTTACAAAGGAAACTTTCTCCAAAAATTCCAGGGAAATTCTATCATGTCATATATGACATATTTGATGATCTTGCCAAGTCCCATGCCTTGGGAAGCAAGAAAACCTCCTCAAACCCCTTCATAACCATTCTGTCCATATTTGAAGTTTGAGCAACTCTACATTGCCAAACTTGTCCAAATGCTCTCAAACTTGGTGCACATGCTAGAATGGCCTAATAAGGCACCTAGACCAAATGGCACAAGATTTGGAATAGAGAAACTTGATCAGATCACCTCAAAACCCCTTCTGTTCAAATGCAAATTTGAACAACTTTACATTACCAACTTTTTATCTGGAGCCTCAAACTTTGTGAGCATGATCAATACCCCAAATGATGATGCTACACCAAGTGGTGCATCAAGGGGAGATGATTAGCTTGACTCAATCAAGATGAAACTGTTTCTGTTGATTTCTAGGGTTCACCAAAGTTACATTGGCTAGTTTCTTCAAATGAGCCCAAATTTGGTGAAGCACCCTATTTTCTCATGTCTTTCAACCCTGTCAAGTGCCATGTCAAGTGGACCTCATTTACTTGATCAAACACAGATCAAACACCTTCTGCAGAAATCTTAAAACCTCCATTTTGACCACTTTCACTTTTCTCCATAGCCTCAATTTCTTACCACAGGCCCATTGAGTTACTAGCAACCCCCAGTAACTCCCCCAGCACCTCATCTCCATGATTGAGGGGTGAAACCTCAGCTTTACCTTGCTGTACAGCCCACTTTCACCTTGTTACCAGCCCTCCTCTCTCTCTCTCTGCACCCCAGAGCATCCAAAGACTCAGGGCAATTCTTTACTCCCCCCTCATCACCCCAGACACTATTGGACACGCTGGGACGGGCCAAACCAGCGAGAGCACGCTGATGCCGGTCATACGCGCGCTCCAGAGCGCGTGAACAGTGCTCCCGCACGCTGGCTCGGGCCAATCATCGATCCCCGACAGCCTCGGGCTCTCCCCTCGCGCCTCCCAACGTGCCTCGACGTCCGCAGCCCCCACCGGCGCTGTCCCCCTCCTCCTGCGCCCTCCAGTAGCCGCCGTCGCACGCGCGCTGGCCGCCCGCGGCAGCCACTCCTCTGCCTCGCACGCGCGCGCCTCCCTGTCGCTCCCCCGCTCCTCCTCTTACCTCAGCCGGGCGTAGGACTCGTCCAGCAACTCCCCAGACTCAACCCCGTCGCCTCCCGTGCGCTGTAGCGACGAGCCGGAGCTCGCCGGCGCACTGGACCATGGGTCCTCGTCGGGGCCCTATATATAGGCCTCCCCGAGCTCCTCCAACACCACCACTAGCCTCACACCTCTCCACTGATCCCTCCTGCACCCTCAGTTCAACCCCGGAGCGCCCCAGTGCTCGGGATCGACCGGAGCTCCGCCGCGTCGGGCCGCCGGCGATCTCGAGGTACAGGCCTCCCCTGCCTCTCCTCCCGCTCGTTTCGGAACCGCAGCACACCACTGAACCTTTCCCCTCTATTTCCCCCTCTGTTTGCAGTCGGAAACGGCCGCAGCAACTCCACTCCGACGAGCCTCCGCCGTCGCACCTCGTCGCCGGCGAACCAGGGCTCCCCGCCGTGCCACACTACCACCGCTGCAACCGCGACACGACGCTGAGTCCGTCCCTGGCCTCCGTTGCTGTCGCCGTGGCCGGTATCGTCGCCGGTGAGCTCGCCGCCGCCGTGACCGCGGGGTTAGAGATGACAGGCGGGCCCCGCCTGTCATCCTCCCACCTCTCTCCCCTCCTCTGAGCCGCTGACCCACGGGCCCCGCCCGTCAGGTTTGAAACCTAACGTGCGCGTGCGCTGGCACCGTGCGGCTGGGCCAGCCCGTCTGGGCCGTGCACTGTGGCCTCTTCTGGCCCAGTGCACAGGACCCTTTTTCTCTTTTTCTTTTCTGTTAATGTTTTAAACATTTATGCAGAAAAGAATATTGATCCAAATTAAATATTTCCAACTCCTAAAATCTTGTAATATTCCAACCTATTTAATGGTACTACTTTCATTCAAATCCATGAAACTTTTCTGTACTGTTCAAATTTAAATTCAAATTTGAGAAGTATAACTCCTGTTCAAAAATCAATATATCCCATTCTGTAACTCCAAAACTCCAACTAAGATTTTTTTCCCCATCTTAGAAAACCCTCTAGTATTTTACAAAAATGGGTTGACATTTTTCTGAGCACTTTGGTTTTTCTGTTTTATTTGTATTCTTATTTTTCCGTGGTTATTATGCGACGTATAGATCCCGTATTTGACGAAGTTGCTCTGGAAGAAGAAGGAGAAGGACTAGAAGACTTTGAAGACCAAGCCAATCCAGGCAAGCAGCCCTTTGACCATGATACACTTGTTCTTCGGAACCCGTTAGTTTCCGATGCATGATGATTAGGGTTACGATGGTAACTTAGATGAAACACCACATGATGCATGCTTTATTGTTAATCTTAGATGACATGCAATAGGTGGTCATGGTGCTTATATGATACCTGGCATGATCTTGATCTTGCATGTGATTAGTAGTTATGGAAAGTGATGCATGTGTGACATGAACCTTCATGGTTGAAGTCTTTACATAAAACCCCGTCGGGTGCCATTTATGCCCGAGGGTGATGATGATGATGAGTTGGGTGACCACTTGATGACGAAGTGGTGTGCCAAGGCAAGTGTGTGTGTTTTTCAAATGGATTGGTTGAAGTTGCGACCGTTATTCCAACGCTACATGTGCAACCACACTACCCCTTATGGGACGGGGCTTTATTGATTACTTAGGTCGATACTAGCATGGTGCCCGCATTACTAGTGACGGGAAGACTTGAGGTCTTTCCTGGGACGGGGTCGTGCTTGTATAGGCGGCCATGACTGTTTTCACAGGGCACCGGACACACCGTTGGTCCCTTCGGGTACGCGTGAACATTGAAATTAGGGCAAGTCCCGTGATCTATTGTTTGTACCCCAAGGCCGTGTGCCAACGAGTGGACTCTATGTTAGTGTCGTCTAAGGAAAGGTAATGACCGGGTGCTTACCCCGGGTACTTGAGGTACCGCGGGTCGTGGATGACACGGAAGTTCCCCGGATCTTGTGGGTAAAGTGTACAACCTCTGCAGAGTGTCAAACTATTCGAATAGCCGTGTCCACGGTCATGGACAGTTGGGTAACCGCTCTTGGGCTACGTCCAATGTTTGTGAAACCATGCGTATGTGTGTGAGTCAAGATGGTGACTTGACTCGATGAGATGAATCATATCCATGTTGATGTCGGTAACCTGTTCTCGAGGTTATGCGAGGTTATTGATGCATAAGCTCGATGATAACATATTGTTCTAGCCTCCTGCTAGATCGTTCATTATTATTCAATTGCATTGTTACTTGAACCACACCATGGGTTGCTTGCGAGTACATTCAAAGTACTCATTGGCTTGCCACTGGTTATTTAATTGGCCAGGCATGGAAGAGCAGGATTACGAGGAAGAGTTCTTTGGAGACGACCATGCGAACTAGGACGCTATCCCAGTCAGAATGCCTGTAGGGTTAAGGCAGATGGCATGGGTTCTACCTGCTTTATCGAAGACTTCCGCTACTTGAGTTATTTGCTATTTAGCCCGTGAGGCTCTATCTATGTAAGACTTGGCCATAATGGCCTTAATTCGTGTAAGACTATTTGTATGGATGTAAGACTCTTGTTATTTCAGCTTCTGTGTGTTCGTGAGCATTGATCTCTGGGATCACTGTACACGTGCATTCGGTGATCTCGACTTCCAAGTCGGGGTCCCCACAGAGCTGGTACCAGAGCCATCCTGACTGTAGGAGGCCTTAGTTAGCATGGGCGTTAGTTAGTTGAGACCCCTTTTTCAAAACCTTCTGAACCTCTCTCCTTTTCTAAACCTGAGATTTCCTCAGCTTATTAACCCCTCCTATTCCACCTTTGTAGATGGCCGCTGTTCCCGAAGAGCACCTGACCACTGGGTTTCCCCTACTTCTCGAGGATAGCCTCCAGGAGTGTCAGTTCCACCGAGCACCCATCCTCACCTACCATGAGCATTGGGTGAGCGATACTGAGGTGGAGTACCATGTGGAAGTGATTGTGAAGGCAAACGATCCTCCCACAAGTTGGTTCTTCGAGGGACCCCAGATGACGACACTACCACTTGCTGCCGAGGCTGCTGCACTCAAGGCACTAACCCGTCTCCGCGAGCTTCTTCCGGAGATGGCAGCCAAGATGGCAACTCGCTTCTTACCTTACCGAAAGGAAGGTGACGAAGAAAGCAGCGCACTAGCCCCTCCACTGAAGGATGGACTCTCGCTTCAGTTCCAGACCTACTTCAGTCTATGTGCCGACAGCTTGGCACAAGACTTGGCCTCGGAATCAATGAAGCTTCGAGAAGAACTTTACAAGACCAAGGCACTTCTTCGTCAAGCTCAAGAGAAGGCAAACAGGATCAAGAAGGAAGGAGCGCCTTCTGGACAATCCGCTATCGCATATCGAGGCGGAAGGCCCTCCGAGGATGTGTCTTCCAAGGGTGAAGAACCACCTCGGCGACACCGGATGACCGCACGGGAATATCGCATGCTTTTCCCTGCACCACCGTCGAAGCACCGTCGTATCCAACTCCTCCACTCTCCCACTCCCTCAAGTGACAAGGGAGCCCAGACAGATGAAGACAAGGAGGAAGACCCCGAAGAGCCGGAATACGCGACCGAGCATTCCGCCGCTTAGGCATTATTCGCTACTCGGATATGCCCGTTGTAACCCCTACGGTAGGATAGGTCGTGTAACCCCTATGCGCAATCGAGTCCTTGTATGGTTCATATGAAACCATCTAGCGTTTGGTTTTGTTGTGTCTGGATGTAAGTCGTAATCTTCCTTCAGGAAGGTGTAAACAACTACATCCCCCATTTGGATTTCAATGAATGTGTTTTGGCCTCTCGGCCCTTGCATGATTTGATTTAGTGTCACACCCACCCCCTTACTAGGCACCCATCTATCTTGCTTTTCCTCTTCCGAGTCATGAGACCTTTTACCGCTCCAACAGGATGCCTGTTGTAACTCGTACTGGTACCTCTACCCAGCAGCCCGAAGCCGGAGCATCCTCTCAGCCAGAGGCAGACCACGACCAAACCAACGACCAAGCTCCACCACCACCTCCTCCAAGCATGGACATGGCTCAGCTTCTCCAAGCGTTCTGAGAGGAACGCCAAGCCAACACTGCAGCTCTTCAGCTGATTGCTCAAGCTGTCGCCAACAACCGCCAGCCGGCGGGGAATGGCAATGGACGTTCCACGTTGGCAGAGTTCAAGAAGCATGCACCGCCAACCTTCATCGAGACTGCTGAACCCCTGGATGCTGACGACTGGGTCCGTTCCATTGAGGAGATTCTGGAACTAGTCGGATGCACCGAAGACCGCGAGAAAGTGGCTTATGCAGCCTACTGCCTCGGGGGAACCGCAAGAGCTTGGTGGGATGGATTCAAGGTCATGCATGCTGAACAAGCCATCACTTGGGTTAACTTCAAGGCAGAATTCCGCAAGGCCCACATTCCTTCTGGAGTCATGGCTATCAAAAAGCGCGAGTTCCGAGCCCTGAAGCAAGGAAGTGGCACTGTCAAGGAGTACATGCAGAAGTTCAGTATTCTGTCAAGGTATGCCCCTGAGGATGTCAGCACTGATGCTGCCAAAAGGGAGCGCTTCATGGAAGGCCTTAATCAGACTCTGCAATATTCGCTTGTCGTGTGCGACTACCCGTCTTTCCCTGACCTGGTGAACAAGGCACTTATGCTTGAAGACAAGCGGCGTGCTTTGGAAGACACTCGCAAGCGCAAGTTGGTCAGTAAGGGAAGTTCCAGCAACCAGAAGCCTCGTCCGTGGCAGTCAGCCCCGGCCAAGCCAACCTATCAGCAGCCAAGAGCTCCTGCACCTCGTGCCAATCCTCAACCTTAGTAGTATGCCCACCCCAGGCCAGCTTTCAACCCCAATACCAGTGGTGGCAACAAGATCAACACTCCAAATCAAGTCACTTGCTTTGGGTGTGGTCAGCCCGAACACATCTCCAGGGTGTGCCCCAACAAGAAGCCTGATGCCTCGTGCCCCAATGCACAGAACCAGGGACAAGGCCGTGGTATGCCACTAAGGAACCCAGCTCCTCGCAATCCACCGAACTATGGGAAGGGGCGTGTGAATCACGTCACTGCTGAAGAAGCCCAGGAAGACCCGGACGTCGTGCTGGGTACGTTCCTTGTCAACTCAGCACCTGCAACTGTCTTGTTTGATTCTGGAGCAACGCATTCATTTGTCACTCAAAGATTTGCATTAAAAAGTGGCATGACCCCTACACCCCTGAATAACCCTATGGTGGTACAAACCCCCGGAGCCGAGATGAGAGCCAAGATAGGCTGTAAAGGAGTCGGTATTACCATTAACGGTGTAGACTTCCTAGCAGACCTTATCATCCTGAGATCGCAAGGCTTGGATGTGATCTTAGGGATGGATTGGCTCAGTAAGCACCAAGGCTTGTTAGACTGTGCCAATCGGACAGTCACTGTGACCAATGACCAAGGAGTAGAAGTCAAGTTTGCCCCCAACTCCTCTTCCGCTCAAGCCGCTAAAGTCAACTGTCTGTCTGAAGTTGGGCTAGACCAAGTACCGGTGGTATGTGAGTATCCTGATGTCTTTCCGGATGAACTACCGAGAATGCCCCCTGACCGTGACATTGAGTTCATCATCGAGCTCGTGCCCGGAGCAGGACCCATCTATAAGAAGCCTTATAGAATGGGGACGGAAGAACTAGCCGAGTTGAAGAAGCAGCTAGAAGAGCAGCTAAGGAAAGGATTTATCCGCCCGAGTGCCTCCCCTTGGGGATCTCTTGTTCTGTTTGTGGCAAAGAGGGACGGTACCATCCGCTTATGCATTGACTATCGTTCCCTCAATGAAGTTACAATCAAGAACAAGTACCCACTTCCCAAGATCGAAGATCTGTTTGATCAACTCAGCGGAGCCAAGGTATTCTCCAAGATCGACCTCAGATCTGGGTATTACCAGCTGAAGATCAGACCCCAAGATATTCGGAAGACGGCATTCGTAACCAGATATGGCCTGTACGAGTGCACGGTCATGTCTTTTGGGTTAACCAATGCCCCAACTTACTTCATGTATCTCATGAATAAAGTCTTCATGGAATATTTGGACAAGTTCGTTGTTGTCTTCATTGATGACATCCTTGTGTTCTCGAAGTCGGAGGAAGAGCATGAGCAGCATCTGAGGATGGTCCTAGACAAGCTTCGTGAGCACCAACTGTATGCCAAGTTCAGCAAGTGCGAGTTTTGGCTGCACAAAGTTGGATTCTTAGGTCATGTCTTGACCGAGGAAGGATTATCTGTTGATCCTGCAAAAATTGAAGCTGTGACCCAATGGCAATCTCCAACGACCGTCAAGGAAGTCAGAAGCTTCCTCGGATTGGCGGGCTATTACCGCAAGTTCGTGGAAGGATTCTCTAGCATTGCACGACCAATGACTCAGCTCCTCAAGAAGGACAAGAAGTTTGAGTGGACGCTAAAATGCGAAGAGAGCTTCCAAGAGCTCAAGAAGAGATTGACCACCGCCCCAGTTCTGGCAACACCTGATATTCACAAGGAGTTCGTGATATATTGTGATGCCTCTCGAACCGGATTGGGAAGCGTTCTGATGCAAGAAGGCCGCGTCATAGCATACCTCTCCAGGTAGCTACGACCCCATGAGGAGAACTACGCTACTCACGATCTTGAGCTAGCGGCAGTAGTTCATGCCTTGAAGACATGGCGGCATTACCTCCTAGGGAAACGGTGTGAGATTTACACAGACCACAAAAGTCTGAAGTATATTTTCACCCAAAAAGAGTTGAACATGAGGCAGCAGAGATGGTTGGAACTCATCAAAGATTATGACCTCAGTGTTCAGTATCACCCTGGGAAGGCCAACGTGGTGGCCGATGCCTTAAGCAGGAAGGCTTGCTCTTTGAATGTCATTATTCAGGAAAGGCAGCCAGCCTTGTTTAAGGAGATCGAACAACTCAGTTCGGAATTGGTCACCCCTGGATTTCTGGATCATTTGGAAGTCAGACCAACCCTGATGGACGACGTCAAGAAGGCTCAAGATGGACACGCAAGCATTGAAGGTATCAAGAGGAAGATGAAGATGGGCAAGGCCCCAGGATTCTCCGAAGACGAGCACGGGATTGTTTGGTACAAAGGTCGTCTCTGCGTACCAAACAACACCGAGTTGAAGACGCTAATTCTACAAGAAGCCCACGACACCCCGTATTCCATCCACCCCGGAGGAACCAAGATGTACCAAGACATGAAGGCACGATTCTGGTGGCACGGTATGAAGAGAGAGATTGCAACCTATGTTGCAAAATGTGATGTGTGCCAAAAGGTCAAGGCTGAATATCAGCGACCCGCTGGATTGCTCCAACCACTCAAGGTTCCTGAGTGGAAGTGGGATAAAGTCGGAATGGACTTCATCACTGGATTACCAAGGTCGAATAGAGGACATGACTCTATCTGGGTCATAGTCGATCATTTGACCAAGGTGGCTCATTTCATTCCTGTCAGGACTACCTACTCAGGCAACCAGCTGGCAACTCTCTATATCAACCGAATCGTAAGTCTTCACGGTGTTCCCAAGGAGATTGTGTCAGATCGAGGCACCCAGTTCACCTCAAGGTTCTGGAAGAGATTCCAAGAAGCCTTGGGAACCAAGTTGTCTTTCAGCACAGCTTTCCACCCACAGACCGGAGGTCAAACTAAGCGAGTCAATCAGATTCTCGAGGACATGCTCCGAGCCTGTGTCCTGGCATATGGAGCCAAGTGGGAAGACTGTCTCCCTTTTGCCGAGTTCTCCTATAACAACAGTTACCAGTCAAGCCTTGAGATGGCACCATTTGAGGTGTTGTCCGGACGCAGATGTCGCACACCCCTCAACTGGTCAGAGACTGGAGAAGGACTAGTCTTTGGACCGGATAATCTCCGCGCAGCAGAAGAGCAAGTCCAACTAGTCAGAGAGCGATTAAAGGCAGCCAAGTCAAGGCAGAAGAGTTATGCTGACACTCGACGCCGAGACATGAGTTTCCGTGTCGGAGATCATGTGTACCTGCGGGTAACTCCTCTGAAGGGAACCAAGCGTTTCCACGTCAAGGGGAAGCTCGCACCAAGGTTCATTGGCCCTTTCAAGATCACCGACCGACGAGGAGAAGTGGCTTATCAGTTGGAACTACCACCTGAGCTATCTGATGTGCACAATGTATTTCATGTGTCACAACTCCGGAAATGTCTCCAGGTTCCAGACAAGCCCAGTCTCTACAAGGATGTGGATCACCTAGCCATTGATCTGCAGCCTGATTTGACCTACCGCGAGAAGCCCATTCGTATTCTGGACGAAGCAGAACGACGTACGCGGAGCCGTACCATCAAGTACTTCAAGGTCCAGTGGAGCAACCACACCGAAGCAGAAGCAACCTGGGAATGAGAAGACTATCTTAGATCCGAGTTTCCCGACCTCTTTTAAGCCCTAGTTTAGGAATCTCGGGGACAAGATTCTTGTAAGGGGGGTAGGTCTGTCACACCCTGCATTTTGTAACATGTTATTTGTAACTTTGAAGCATGAAAATTTGGACCAGCAAATTTTTTTAGCATCATTTGGCTTTTATTTGGAATTGGGTTTTCTTCACTTGCTTTTTCATGTGCTCATTAAAGTCAACTATGACCTCTTATAGATTTCATCTCCACACCCAAAACTTCTGCCCAATGATCATGCCAAGTGTTATATAGCAGTATAGTATTTTCTTACAAAATTAATTTGGCCAAAAAGTATTTTATAAATTTAGTTTTCCAAAAACCCCTGAATTGAGATTTGCACTGCAAGTACTTGATTAAGGGTGTGAAAATTATTTCAAAAGGTTTATTTGAGACCTAGTAGTCATAGGATTCCCAGAAACCACAAAGGTATAATTTTAAAAGTTATTTTCCTATTTTATTTAAAGGCTTTTTCTTAAGGCCAGAAATGGTCTTTAATAGGGGAAAATTATTTAACTATTTCAAAAATATTTGCCAAAATTCAGAGAGACTCATAGGACATATATTGTCCATATATAAGAGTTTCAACACTTGGTCATGTTCAAAATAATGGGCTAAACCCTCAAAAACCCTTTCTGGATATTTCAAGCTTTTGAAATATTTACAAAGGAAACTTTCTCCAAAAATTCCAGGGAAATTCTATCATGTCATATATGACATATTTGATGATCTTGCCAAGTCCCATGCCTTGGGAAGCAAGAAAACCTCCTCAAACCCCTTCATAACCATTCTGTCCATATTTGAAGTTTGAGCAACTCTACATTGCCAAACTTGTCCAAATGCTCTCAAACTTGGTGCACATGCAAGAATGGCCTAATAAGGCACCTAGACCAAATGGCACAAGATTTGGAATAGAGAAACTTGATCAGATCACCTCAAAACCCTTTCTGTTCAAATGCAAATTTGAACAACTTTACATTACCAACTTTTTATCTGGAGCCTCAAACTTTGTGAGCATGATCAATACCGCAAATGATGATGCTACACTAAGTGGTGCATCAAGGGGAGATGATTAGCTTGACTCAATCAAGATGAAACTGTTTCTGTTGATTTCTAGGGTTCACCAAAGTTACATTGGCTAGTTTCTTCAAATGAGCCCAAATTTGGTGAAGCACCCTATTTTCTCATGTCTTTCAACCCTGTCAAGTGCCATGTCAAGTGGACCTCATTTACTTGATCAAACACAGATCAAACACCTTCTGCAGAAATCTTAAAACCTCCATTTTGACCACTTTCACTTTTCTCCATAGCCTCAACTTCTTACCACATGCCCATTGAGTTACTAGCAACCCCCAGTAACTCCCCCAGCACCTCATCTCCATGATTGAGGGGTGAAACCTCAGCTTTACCTTGCTGTACAGCCCACTTTCACCTTGTTACCAGCCCTCCTCTCTCTCTCTCTGCACCCCAGAGCATCCAAAGCCTCAGGGCAATTCTTTACTCCCCCCTCATCACCCCAGACACTGTTGGACACGCTGGGACGGGCCAAACCAGCGAGAGCACGCTGATGCCGGTCATACGCGCGCTCCAGAGCGCGTGAACAGTGCTCCCGCACGCTGGCTCGGGCCAATCATCGATCCCCGACAGCCTCGGGCTCTCCCCTCGCGCCTCCCAACGTGCCTCGACGTCCGCAGCCCCCACCGGCGCTGTCCCCCTCCTCCTGCACCCTCCAGTAGCCGCCGTCGCACGCGCGCTGGCCGCCCGCGGCAGCCACTCCTCTGCCTCGCACGCGCGCGCCTCCCTGTCGCTCCCCCGCTCCTCCTCTTACCTCAGCCGGGCGTAGGACTCGTCCAGCAACTCCCCAGACTCAACCCCGTCGCCTACCGTGCGCTGTAGCGACGAGCCGGAGCTCGCCGGCGCCCTGGACCACGGGTCCTCGTCGGGGCCCTATATATAGGCCTCCCCGAGCTCCTCCAACACCACCACTAGCCTCACACCTCTCCACTGATCCCTCCTGCACCCTCAGTTCAACCCCGGAGCGCCCCAGTGCTCGGGATCGACCGGAGCTCCGCCGCATCGGGCCGCCGGCGATCTCGAGGTACAGGCCTCCCCTGCCTCTCCTCCCGCTCGTTTCGGAACCGCAACACACCATTGAACCTTTCCCCTCTATTTCCCCCTCTGTTTGCAGTCGGAAACGGCGTGCCACACTACCACCGCTGCAACCGCGACACGACGCTGAGTCCGTCCCTGGCCTCCGTTGCTGTCGCCGTGGCCGGTATCGTCGCCGGTGAGCTCGCCGCCGCCGTGACCGCGGGGTTAGAGATGACAGGCGGGCCCCGCCTGTCATCCTCCCACCTCTCTCCCCTCCTCTGAGCCGCTGACCCACGGGCCCCGCCCGTCGGGTTTGAAACCTGACGTGCGCGCGCGCTGGCACCGTGCGGCTGGGCCAGCCCGTCTGGGCCGTGCACTGTGGCCTCTTCTGGCCCAGTGCACAGGACCCTTTTTCTCTTTTTCTTTTCTGTTAATGTTTTAAACATTTATGCAGAAAAGAATATTGATCCAAATTAAATATTTCCAACTTCTAAAATCTTGTAATATTCCAACCTATTTAATGGTACTACTTTCATTCAAATCCATGAAACTTTTCTGTACTGTTCAAATTTAAATTCAAATTTGAGCAGTATAACTCCTGTTCAAAAATCAATATATCCCATTCTGTAACTCCAAAACTCCAACTAAGATTTTTTCCCCATCTTAGAAAACCCTCTAGTATTTTACAAAAATGGGTTGACATTTTTCTGAGCACTTTGGTTTTTCTGTTTTATTTGTATTCTTATTTTTCCGTGGTTATTATGCGACGTATAGATCCCGTATTTGACGAAGTTGCTGTGGAAGAAGAAGGAGAAGGACTAGAAGACTTTGAAGACCAAGCCAATCCAGGCAAGCAGCCATTTGACCATGATACACTTGTTCTTCGGAACCCGTTAGTTTCCGATGCATGATGATTAGGGTTACGATGGTAACTTAGATGAAACACCACATGATGCATGCTTTATTGTTAATCTTAGATGACATGCAATAGGTGGTCATGGTGCTTATATGATACCTGGCATGATCTTGATCTTGCATGTGATTAGTAGTTATGGAAAGTGATGCATGTGTGACATGAACCTTCATGGTTGAAGTCTTTACATAAAACCCCGTCGGGTGCCATTTATGCCCGAGGGTGATGATGATGATGAGTTGGGTGACCACTTGATGACGAAGTGGTGTGCCAAGGCAAGTGTGTGTGTTTTTCAAACGGATTGGTTGAAGTTGCGACCGTTATTCCAACCCTACATGTGCAACCACACTACCCCTTATGGGACGGGGCTTTATTGATTACTTAGGTCGATACTAGCATGGTGCCTGCATTACTAGTGACGGGAAGACTTGAGGTCTTTCCCGGGACGGGGTCGTGCTTGGATAGGCGGCCATGACTGTTTTCACAGGGCACCGGACACACCGTTGGTCCCTTCGGGTACGCGTGAACATTGAAATTAGGGCAAGTCCCGTGATCTATTGTTTGTACCCCAAGGCCGTGTGCCAACGAGTGGACTCTATGTTAGTGTCGTCTAAGGAAAGGTAATGACCGGGTGCTTACCCCGGGTACTTGAGGTACCGCGGGTCGTGGATGACACGGAAGTTCCCCGGATCTTGTGGGTAAAGTGTACAACCTCTGCAGAGTGTGAAACTATTCGAATAGCCGTGTCCACGGTCATGGACAGTTGGGTAACCGCTCTTGGGCTACGTCCAATGTTTGTGAAACCATGCGTATGTGTGTGAGTCAAGATGGTGACTTGACTCGATGAGATGAATCGTATCCATGTTGATGTCGGTAACCTGTTCTCGAGGTTACGCGAGGTTATTGATGCATAAGCTCGATGATAACATATTGTTCTAGCCTCCTGCTAGATCGTTCATTATTATTCAATTGCATTGTTACTTGAACCACACCATGGGTTGCTTGCGAGTACATTCAAAGTACTCATTGGCTTGCCACTGGTTATTTAATTGGCCAGGCATGGAAGAGCAGGATTATGAGGAAGAGTTCTTTGGAGACGACCATGCGAACTAGGACGCTATCCCAGTCAGAATGCCTGTAGGGTTAAGGCAGATGGCATGGGTTCTACCTGCTTTATCGAAGACTTCCGCTACTTGAGTTATTTGCTATTTAGCCCGTGAGGCTCTATCTATGTAAGACTTGGCCATAATGGCCTTAATTCGTGTAAGACTAATTGTATGGATGTAAGACTCTTGTTATTTCAGCTTCTGTGTGTTCAGTGAGCATTGATCTCTGGGATCACTGTACACGTGCATTCGGTGATCTCGACTTCCAAGTCGGGGTCCCCACAGATCGCGAAAAGAAGTCCTGTTTCGAGGGTTTCGGAGAGTTCTTTAAATATATGCCAAAGTAGGGCACCGGGGGACTCTCGGGGGGCCGAGGCGCCCCCCGGCGCGGCCCAGGGGGGGGGCGCCCACAGGGCGCCTGGAGCCCCTGTGCCCCCCCAGGTTGCCCTTCGGACGCAGTGTTGTTTCCGTATCGCTGATTTTTTATATAATTTTTCTGGATTTTTCTGGGCAGTTCTCGAAACGTGAAAACCTGAAATACAAAAACAGCCGAAAACAGAAACTGGCACTGGGGTGCACTGGATTAGTAAGTTAGTCCAAATATGATCAAAAGTGTATGGAAGTGTATGAATATCATAGCAATATCACCCAAAAGTGGCATGGAGCAAGCAGAAATTATAGATACGTTTTGGACGTATCAGTTGGGAAAACTCTCTGCCAGAGCTTGGTTGTCGACAGACGTTAGTCCGACCGAGACGGGGACTAGATCTTCTGGAGGGAGATACCCCTTTGCTTGTAGTGTCTGCAGATGCGCGTGAGACACATAACAACTTTTCCAATCTCCTGCACGAGGGCCATGAGGGCGCGAGGAGTAACACAGGGCATTGGCCATGTTTTGAAGATTTTTTGCAGGCACTAGGGTTTCTTCCGCGTGGAATGAGATGGAAAGGCAGTTGGATCTATTCCCTTATATAGGCGCCTTCCCTGAACGGTCGAGGGTGTATTTGCAAAATATGTCCAGACGATTCACATTCATTGGACACATGGAAGACGAGAAGACGGCGGAGAGGAATCGGCAGATTATAATATTTGAAGAAGCCGAACAATCATCCTGGAGGACTCACCTTGCAAGACTGAAGACATGAAGCCGGATACAATCTCGTCCTTGAAGGCAAGTCCGGGGTCTACTGAGGGAGTCCTGTATTCAGGGGTCCTCAATCATCCGGGTCGTTCAAGCTGGGCCGCATTGATGGGCCGCATGAAGAAGAAGCATAAGGCCCTCCCTCGTATTCGGTCAGGACTCCTATATACGTAGAAAGGCAGGTGTAGAGTCTGGATGTATCAATTTATTCTTCCCCAAGTCACCCTTGTAACCCTAGGTCCCCTCCGGTGTGTGTATATAAGCCGAGGGGTTTAGTCTGTATAGGGGATCAACTTACAATATCCTCATAGGATAGACCTAGGGTTTAGCCATTACAATCTTGAGGTAGATCAACTCTTGTACAGATATTCATCCATACTAATATAGCAAGAAGTAGGGTTTTACCTCGATCGAGAGGGTCTGAACCTGGGTAAACATCGTGTCCCCAGCCTCCTATTACCATCGATCCTATAGACACATAGCTTGGGCCCCCCTACCCGAGATCTGCCGGTTTTGACACCGACAGGGGGAGCAATCAACTAGTGTTCGCCGAGCCAACGCAATCTGTTGGGGAACGTAGCATTTCAAAAAATTTACCTACGATCACGCAAGATATATCTAGGAGAAGCATAGCAACGAGTGGGAGAGTGTGTCCACGTACCCTCGTAGACCGAAAGCGGAAGCGTTTAGTAACGCGGTTGATGTAGTTGAATGCCTTTGTGGTCCAACCGATCCATGTAGCAAACATCTGGCACCTCCACGTTCAGCACATGTTCAGCTCAATGACATCCCACTAACTCTTGATCCAGTTGAGCGTCGTGGGAGAGTTTCGTCAGCACGACGGCGTGGTGACGGTGATGATGAAGTTACCGGCGCATGGCTTCGTCTAAGCACTGCAACAATATGATCGAGGTGTGTAACTATGGAGGGGGCACCGCACACGGCTTGCAAATTAACTTCTGTGTCTATGGCGTGCCCCGTCCCCACGTATATAAGGGAGGGAGGGAGGGAGGAGGAGGCGGCCAAGGAGGAGGGTGCGCCAAGGGGGGAGTCCTACTCCCACTAGGAGTAGGACTCCCCTATTCCTAGTAGGAGAAGAAGAGGAGGAGAAGGAAAGGAGGAGCGCCACCCCCCCATAGTCCAATTCGGACTAGGCTTGGGGGCACGTGGCCCAGCCCTAGCCAGCCTCTCTCTCTCCCCCCTAAAGCCCATTAAGGCCCATATACTCCTCGGGGGCTTCCGATAACCTCCCGATACTCCGGAAAATGTCCGAACTCATCTGAAACCTTTCCGGTGTCCAAACATAACCTTCCAATATACTCCCTCCGTTCCTTAATATAAGGTGTATTATTTTTCCAAAAAGTCAAACTTCTCTAAGTTTGACCAAGTTTATAGACATAAATATCAATATTTAGAATACCAAATCATTATCACTAGATTCATCATGAAATATATTTTCACATTTTATATAGTTAGTATTATAAATCTTTATGTATTTTGCTACAAAGTTGGTCAAACATAGACAAGAGTTGACTTTTTGAAAAACTAATACACCTTACATTTAGGAACGGAGGGAGTATCAATCTTCATGTCTCGACCATTTCGAGACTCCTCATCATGTCTGTGATCACATCCGGGACTCTGGACAAGCTTCGGGACATCAAAACACATAAACTCATAATACCAATTGTCATCGAACGTTAAGCGTGCGGACCCTACGGGTTCGAGAACTATGTAGATATGACCGAGACTCATCTCTGGTCAATAGCCAATAGCGGAACCTAGATGTTCATATTGTCTCCCACATATTCTACGAAGATCTTTATCGGTCAAACCACATAACAACATATGTTGTTCCCTTTGTCATCGGTATGTTACTTGCCCAGGATTCGATTGTCGGTATCATCATACCTAGTTCAATGTCGTCATCGGCAAGTCTGTTTACTCGTTCTGTAATACATCATCTCGTGACTAACTCATTAGTCGTTTGCTTGCAAGGCTTATTATGATGTGTATTACCGAGAGGGCCCAGAGATACCTCTCTGACACTCGGAGTGACAAATCCTATTCTCGATCTATGCCAACACCACAAATACCTTCGGAGACACATGTAGAGCATCTTTATAATCACCCAGTTACGTTGTGAGTTTGATAGCACACAAGGTGTTCCTCCGGTATTCGGGAGTTGCATAATCTCATAGTCATAGGAACATGTATAAGTCATGAAGAAAGCAATATCAGAAAAACTAAACGATCAAGTTGCTAAGCTAACAGATGCGTCTTTTCCATCACATCATTCTCCTAATGATGTGATCCCATTGATCAAATGACAACTCATGTCTATGGTTAGGAAACATAACCATCTTTGATTAACGAGCTAGTCTAGTTGCGGCATACTAGGGACACTCTATTTCGTGTATGTATTCAAACATGTATCAAGTTTCCGGTTAATACAATTCTAGCATGAATAAAAGACATTTATCATGATGTATAAGGAAATATGATAACAACTTTATTATTGCCTCTAGGGCATATTTCATTCAGTCTCCCACTTGCACTAGAGTCAATAATCTAGATTACACTGTAATGATTCTAACACACATGGAGTCTTGGTGCTGATCATGTTTTGCTCATGGCAGAGGCTTAGTCAACAGGTTTGCGACATTCAGATCCGTATGTATCTTGCAAATTTCTATGTCTCCCTCCTTGACTTGATCGCAGATGGAATTGAAGCGTCTGTTGATGTGCTTGGTTCTCTTGTGAAACCTGGATTCCTTCGCCAAGGCTATTGCTCCAGTGTTGTCACAAAAGATTTTCATTGGACCCGATGCACTAGGTATTACACCTAGATTGGATATGAACTCCTTCATCCAGACTCCTTCATTTGCTTCTTCCGAAGTAGCTATGTACTCTGCTTCACACGTAGATCCCGCCACGACGCTCTGCTTGGAACTGCACCAACTGACAGCTCCACCATTCAATAAAAATACATATCTGGTTTGTGACTTAGAGTCATCCGGATCAGTGTCAAAGCTTGAATCGACGTAACCATTTATGACGAGCTCTTTTTCACCTCCATAAACGAGAAACATATCCTTTGTCCTTTTTAGGTACTTTAGGATGTTCTTGATCGCTGTCCAGTGATCCACTCCTAGATAACTTTGGTACCTCCCTGCTAAACTTATAGCAAGGCACACATCAGGTCTCGTACACAACATTGCATACATGATAGATCCTATGGCTGAGGCATAGGGAATGACTTTCATTTTCTCTCTATCTTCTGCAGTGGTCGGGCATTGAGTCTTACTCAACTTCACACCTTGTAACATAGACAAGAACCCTTTCTTTGACTGATCCATTTTGATCTTCTTCAAAACTTTATCAAGGTATGTGCTTTGTGAAAGTCCAATTAAGCGTCTTGATCTATCTCTATAGGTCTTGATGCCCAATATATAAGCAGCTTCACCGAGGTCCTTCATTGAAAAATCCTTATTCAAGTATCCGTTTATGCCATCCAAAAATTATATATTATTTTCAATCAACAATATGTCATTGATGTCTACTACACAACCTTCTTCTTGTAGACATTGTTGGGCCTCCAAGTGCAGAGGTTTGTAGGACAGTACCAAATTTCCCTCAAGTGGATGACCTAAGGTTTACCAATCTGTGGGAGGCGTAGGATGAAGATGGTCTCTCTCAAACAACCCTGCAACCAAATAACAAAGAGTCTCTTGTGTCCCCAACACACCCAATACAATGGTAAACTGTATAGGTGCACTAGTTCGGCGAAGAGATGGTGATACAAGTGCAATATAGATGGTATATATAGGTTTTTGTAAATTGAAAATATAAAAACAGCAAGGTAGCAAGTGGTAAACGTGAGCATAAACGGTGTTGCAATGATAGTAGGCAAGGCCTAGGGTTCATACTTTCACTAGTGCAAGTTCTCTCAACAAGGATGACATAATTGGCTCATATTACTAGCCCTCAACATGCAACAAAGAGTCACTCCAAAGTAACTAATAGCGGAGAACAAATGAAGAGATTATGGTAGGGTACGAAACCACCTCAAAGCTATTCTTTCTGATCGATCTATTCAAGAGTCCGTAGTAACGTTCAATCTATCATAGAGTTCGTACTAGAATAATACCTTAAGACACAAATCAACCAAAACCCTAATGTCACCTAGATACTCCATTGTCACCTCAAGTATCCGTGGGCATGATTATACGATATGCATCACACAATCTCAGAATCATCTATTCAACCAACACATAGAACTTCAAAGAGTGCCCCAAAGTTTCTACCGGAGAGTCAAGACGAAAACGTGTGCCAACCCCTATGCATAGATTCCCAAGGTCACGGAACCCGCAAGTTGATCACCAAAACATACATCAAGTAGATCACATGATATCCCGTTGTCACCACAGATAAACACGTGCAAGACATACATCAAGTGTTCTCAAATCCTTAAAGACTCAATCTGATGAGATAACTTCAAAGGGAAAACTCAATCCATTACAAGAGAGTAGAGGGGGAGAAGCATTATAAGATCCAACTAGAATAGAAAAGCTTGCAATACATCATGATCGTGCCATCTCAAGAACATGAGAGAGAGATCAAACACATAGCTAATGGTACATACCCTCAGCCCCAAGGTAGGACTACTCCCTCCTCATCATGGAGAGCGCCGGGATGATGAAGATAGCCACCGGAGAGGGATTCCCCCTCTGGCAGGGTGCCAGAACGGGTGTAGATTTGTTTTCGGTGGCTATAGAGGCTTTCGGCGGCGTAACTCCCGATCTAGGTTAATTTCGGGAGGTTTCAGTATTTATATGATTTTTTGGCGTAGGGCACAAGTCAGGGGCCCCTCCGGGCTGTCCTCGAGATAGGAGGGCGCGCCCCCTGCCCAGGGCATGCCCTCCACCCTCGAGGGCAGCCTGTGGCTCTCCTGGCCCAACTCTATTGCTTCGAGGGCTTCTTTTGGTCCAGAAAAAATCATAGAAAATTGGCTCGTCAATTGGACTCCATTTGATATTCCTTTTCTGTAAAATCCTAATGCAGGAGAAAAACAGAAACTGGTGTTGGGCTCTGGGTTAATAGGTTAGTCCCAAAAATCATATAAAAGTGTATAATAAAGCCCATAAGACATCCTAGAAGGATAATATAATAGCATGGAACAATAAAAAAATTATAGATACATTGGAGACGTATCAACATCCCCAAGCTTAATTCCTGCTCGTCCTCGAGTAGGTAAATGATAAAGAAAGAATTTTTGATGTGGAATGCTAACCCATATAGTTTTTCAATGTAATTCTCTTAATTGTGGCATGAATGTTCAGATATGAAAGATTCAAGACAAAAGTCTATATTGACATAAGAAATGATAATACTTCAAGCAATACTAACAAAGCAATCATGTCTTCTCAAAATACAATGGCTAAAGAAAGTTATCCCTACAAAATCATATAGTGTTGGCTATGCTCCCTCCTTATCACACAAAAATATTCATATCATGCACAACCCCGATTTCAGCCAAGCACTTGTTTTCATACTCTATCTTTTCAAACCTTTCAACTTTCACGCAATAAATGAGCGTGAGCCATGGACATAGCACTATGGGTGGAATAGAGGTGGTTGTGGACAAGAAAAAAAGGAGGGAGATAGTCTCACATCGACTAGGCGTATCAACGGGCTATGGAGATGCCCATCAATAGATATCAATGTGAGTGAGTAGGGATTGCCATGCAACGGATGCACTAGAGCTAAATATGTATGAAAGCTCAACAAAAGAAACTAGTGGGTGTGCATCCAACTTGTTTGCTCATGAAGACCTAGGGCATTTGAGGAAGCCCATCGTTGGAATATACAAGCCAAGTTCTATAATGAAAATTCCCACTAGTATAAGAAAGTGACTAAGCATGAGACTCTCTATCATGAAGAACATGGTGCTACTTTGAAGCACAAGTGTGGAAAAAGATAGTAGCAATTGTCCCTTTTTCTTTTCTTTTTTTTTCTTTTTTTGGGCCTTTCTTTTTTTCTTTGGCCTTTCTTTCTTTTTTCTTTTTTTGTTGGAGGGCTTTATAGATTTAGCCTTTCCTCCCATGGGACAATCCTCTAATAATGATGATCATCACACTTCCATTACAACTCGATATTACAACTCGATACTATTACAAAGTATGACTCTATGTGAATGCCTTCGGCGGTGTACCGGTATGTGCAATGAAACAAGAGTGACATGTATAAAAATTATGCATGGTGGCCTTGCCACAAATACGATGTCAACTACATGATCATGCAATGGCAATATGGCAATATGATGCGTGTCATATGAATGGACGGTGGAAATTTGCATGGCAATATATCTCGGAATGGCTATGGAAATGCCATGATAGGTAGGTATGGTGGCTGTTTTGAGGAACAATAAGGTGGTTGTTTTGAGGAAGGATTTATAGTGGGTTTATGGCACCGGCGAAAGTTGCATGGTTCAAGAGAGGCTAGCAATGGTGGAAGGGTGAGAGTGCGTATAATCCATGGACTCAACATTAGTCATAAGAACTCATATACTTATTGCAAAAATCTACAAGTCATAAAAACAAAGCATTCAACGCATGCTCCTAGGTGGGAGGTTGGTAGGAGTTAACCATCGCGCGCCCCCGACCTCCACACAAAGGTTGACACTTTACAAATACCTCATGCTCTAACTTCGTCACATAGCGGCTCGCCATACGTGCATGCTACGAGAATCACTAACCTTAACACAAGCATTTCTCAATTTCATAATAACTCCACTAGCATGACTCTAATATCACTATCGTCATATCTCAAAACAATTATCAAGCATCCAAGTTCTCATCATATTCAATGCACTTGGTGTGAAAGTTTTTACTACATTGATCTTGGATGCCTATCATGCAAAGGCTAGTTTTATAGCCAAAGAACATTACCATGCTGTTTTAATGGACTCTCAAAAGGATATAAGTGAAGCATGGAGTTCATCTATTTCTTCAAAATAAAACCACCGCCGTGCTCTAAAAGATATAAGTGAAGCACTAGAGCAATAACAAACTACTCTGAAAGATATAAGGGAAGATCAATGAGTAGTTGAATAATTATGTAACTATGTGAATACTCTAAAACATTTAAGAACTTCAGATCTTGGGATATTATTCAAACAGCAAAACACATATCATGTGGTGAATAAAAATATAGCTTTGAGTATAGTTACCGATGGATGAAGACGAAAGAGGGGATGCCTTCCCGGGGAATCCCCAAGCTTAGGCTTTTGGTTGTCCTTGAATTTTACCTTGGGGTGCCTTGGGAATCCCCAAGCTTAGGCCCTTGCTACTCTTTGTTCCATAGTCTATCAAAGCAATACTCAAAACTTGAAAACTTCACAACACAGAACTTAGACAAAAATCTCGTGAGCTCCGTTAGTATAAGAAATCAAACCACTACTCAAAGGTACTGCAATGAATTCATTATTTGTTCATATTGGTGTTAAACCTACTGTATTACAACTTCTCTATGGTTCGTACTTCCCAATACTACTCATAGATGCATCGGAATAAGCAAACAACACACGGAAAACAGAATCTATCAAAGACAGAACAGTCTGTAGTAATCTGCAGGGTTCGCCTACTTCCGGAACTCGAAAAAATTCAAACTAAATTGGTCAATTTGGGGAATGTGTATACCAATCATCTTCAAAAAGAATCAATTAAAAAGCACGCTCCAGTAAAATCTGAAGACTACTTTAGCGAGCGCTAACGATTCTGTTTTTCACAACAAGATCATATAAACTTCACACAAGTCTTACCAAAGGTTCTACCTGGCACAAACACTAAACAAAACATGAAACCACATCTAATCAGAGGCTAGATGCAATATTTATTCACTAACAGCAGCAAAAACAAAGAAACTAAAATAAAGTTGGGTTGCCTCCCAACAAGCGCTATTGTTTTCAGCCCCTAGCTAGGCATAATGATGCTCACATAAAAGATAAGAGTTGAAACATAACGGGAGCATCATGAAGAATATGACTAGCACTTTTAAGTCTAACCCACTTCCTATGCATAGGGAATTTGTGAGCAAACAACTTATGGGAACGATAATCAACTAGCATAGGAAGGGAAAACGAGCATAGCTTCAAAACTTTAAGCACATATAGAGGAAACTTGGTATTATTGCAATTCCTACAAGCATATGATCCTCTCTCATAATAATTTTCAGTAGCATCATGAATGAATTCAACAATATAACCAGCACATAAAGCATTCTTTTCATGATCTACTTGCTTAGAAATTTTACTACTCTCCACATAAGCAAATTTATTCTCATTCATAGTAGTAGGAGCAAACTCAAAAAAATAACTATCATGTGAAGCATAATCCAATTGAAAACTAAAATAATGATGACAAGGTTCATGGTTACCTTTATTATTTATAGCATACGTGTCATCACAATAATCATCATAGATAGCAACTTTGTTCTCATAATCAATTGGAACCTCTTCCGAAATAGTGGATTCATCACTAAATAAAGTCATGACCTCTCCAGATCCACTTTAATAAATATAATCATCATTAATAGGAGCCATGCTTTCATCATAATAAATTTGCTCATCAAAGCATGGGGGACTAAACATATCATCTTCATCAAACATAGCTTCCTTAAGCTTGTGTCTTTGCATATCATTAGCATCATGGGTATTCAAAGAACTCATACTAACAACATTGCAATCATGCTCATCATGCACATATTCTATGCCAAGCATTCTATGTAATTCTTGTTCTAGTACTTGAGCACAATTTTCCTTCCCAACATTTTCACGAAAGATATTAAAAATATGAAGCATATGAGGTAACCTTAATTGCATTTTTTGTAGTTTTCTTTTATAAACGAAACTAGTGATAAAACAAGAAACTAAAAGATTCGATTGCAAGATCTAAAGATATACCTTCAAGCACTAACCTCCCCGGCAACGGTGCCAGAAAAGAGCTTGATGTCTACTACACAACCTTCTTCTTGTAGACGTTGTTGGGCCTCCAAGTGCAGAGGTTTGTAGGACAGTAGCAAATTTCCCTCAAGTGGATGACCTAAGGTTTATCAATCCGTGGGAGGCGTAGGATGAAGATGGTCTCTCTCAAACAACCCTGCAACCAAATAACAAAGAGTCTCTTGTGTCCCTACCACACCCAATACAATGGTAAATTGTATAGGTGCACTAGTTCGGCGAAGAGATGGTGATACAAGTGCAATATAGATGGTAGATATAGGTTTTTGTAAACTGAAAATATAAAAACAGCAAGGTAGGAAGTGGTAAACGTGAGCATAAACGGTGTTGCAATGATAGTAGGCAAGGCCTAGGGTTCATACTTTCACTAGTGCAAGTTCTCTCAACAATGATAACATAATTGGATCATATTACTGGCCCTCAACATGCAACAAAGAGTCACTCCAAAGTCACTAATAGCGGAGAACAAACAAAGAGATTATGGTAGGGTACGAAACCACCTAAAAGCTATTCTTTCTGATCAATCTATTAAAGAGTCTGTAGTAACGTTCAATCTATCATAGAGTTCGTACTAGAATAACACCTTAATGTCACCTAGATACTCCATTGTCACATCAAGTATCCGTGGGCATGATTATACGATATGCATCACACAATCTCAGAATCATCTATTCAACCAACACATAGAACTTCAAAGAGTGCCCCAAAGTTTCTACCGGAGAGTTAAGACGAAAACGTGTGCCAACCCCTATGCATAGATTCCCAAGGTCACGGAACCCGCAAGTTGATCACCAAAACATACATCAAGTAGATCACATGATATCCCATTGTCACCACAGATAAGCACGTGCAAGTCATACATCAAGTGTTCTCAAATCCTTAAAGACTCAATCCGATAAGATAACTTCAAAGGGAAAACTTAATCCATTACAAGAGAGTAGAGGGAAAGAAGCATTATAAGATCCAACTAGAATAGCAAAGCTCGCGATACATCAAGATCGTGCCATCTCAAGAACACGAGAGAGAGAGAGAGAGAGAGAGAGAGAGAGAGAGAGAGAGAGAGATCAAACACATAGCTACTGGTACATACCCTCAGCCCCGAGGGTGGACTACTCCCTCCTCGTCATGGAGAGAGCCGAGATGATGAAGATAGCCACCAGAGAGGGATTCCCCCCTCCGGCAGGGTGCCAGAATGGGTGTAGATTGGTTTCGGTGGCTATAGAGGCTTTCGGCGCTGGAACTCCCGATTTAGGTTAATTTTTGGAGGTTTCAGTATTTATAGGATTTTTTGGCGTATGGCACAAGTCAGGGGGGCCTCCTTGCTGTCCTTGAGATAGGAGGGCCACCCCCTGCCCAGGGTGTGCCCTCCACCCTCGAGGGCAGCCCGTGGCTCTCTTGGCCCAACTCTTTTGCTTCGGGGGCTTCTTTTGGTCCAGAAAAAATCTAAAAAAATTGGCTCGTCAATTGGACTCCGTTTGATATTCCTTTTCTGTAAAATCCTAAAACAGGAGAAAAACAGAAACTGGCGCTGGGCTCTGGGTTAATTGGTTAGTCCCAAAAATCATATAAAAGTGTATAATAAATCCCATAAGACATCCTAGAAGGATAATATAATAGCATGGAAGAATCAAAAATTATAGATATGTTGGAGACGTATCAGTCATCCACGTAAAATATCAAAAATGCTATAGAGCTCCCACTCACTTTCTTGTAAATACAGGCATCACCAAAAGTCTGTATAAAACCATATCCTTTGATCACCTCATCAAAGCTTATATTCCAACTCCGAGATGCTTGCACCAGTCCATAGATGGATCGCTAGAGTTTGCACACTTTGTTAGCACCTTTAGGATCGACAAAACCTTCTGGTTGCATCATATACAACTCCTCTTTGAGGTATCCTTTAAGGAATGCAGTTTTGACATCCATTTGCCAAATTTCATAATCATAAAGTGCGGCAATTGCTAACATGATTCAGTCAGACTTAAGCATCACTACGGGTGAGAAAGTCTCATCGTAGTCAACTCCTTGAACTTGTCGAAAACCTTTCGCAACAAGTCGAGCTTTGTACACAATAACATTACCATCAGCGTCAGTCTTCCTCTTAAAGATCCATTTATTTTCAATGGCTTGCCGATCATCGGGCAAGTCAACCAAAGTCCACACTTTTTTCTCATACATGGATCCCATCTCAGATTTCATGGCCTCAAGCCATTTTGCGGAATCTAGGCTCATCATCACTTCCTCATAGTTCGTAGGTTCATCATGGTCTAGTAACATGAGTTTCAGAACCGGGTTACCGTACCACTCTGGCGCGGAACGCACTCTGGTTGATCTACGAGGTTCAATAGTAACTTGATCTGAAGTTTCATGATCATCATCATTAGCTTCCTCGCTGATTGGTGTAGGAATCACTCGAACTAGCTTCTGTGACGTACTACTTTCCATTTCGAGAGAAGTTACAATTACCTCATCAAGTTCCACTTTCCTCCCACTCACTTCTTTCGAGAGAAACTCCTTCTCTAGAAAGGATCTATTCTTAGCAACGAATATCTTGCCTTCGGATCTGTGATAGAAGGTGTACCCAACAGTTTCCTTTGGCTATCCTATGAAGACACATTTCTCCGACTTGGGTTCGATCTTATCAGGTTGAAGCTTTTTCACATAAGCATCGCAGCCCCAAACTTTAAGAAACGACAACTTGGGTTTCTTGCCAAACCACAGTTCATAAGGCATCATCTCAACAGATTTAGATGGTGCCCTATTTCACGTGAATGCAGCTGTCTCTAAAGCATAACCCCAAAACGATAGTAGTAAATCTGTAAGAGACATCATAGATCGCACCATATCTAATGAAGTACGGTTACGATGTTCGGACACACCATTACAATGTGGTGTTCCGGGTGGCGTGAGCTATGAAACTATTCCACATTGTTTAAATGAAGACCAAACTTTTAACTCAAATATTCGCCTCCGCGATTAGATCGTTGAAACTTTATTTTATTATTACGATGATTATCTACTTTACTCTGAAATTCTTTGAACTTTTCAAATGTTTCAGACTTCTGCTTCATCAAGTAGATATACCCATATCTGCTCAAATCATCAGTGAAGGTCAGAAAATAACGATACCCGCCGCGAGCCTCAACACTCATCTGTCCACATACATCAGTATGTATGATTTCCAACAAATCAGTTGCTCGCTCCATTGTTCTGGAGAACGGAGTTTTAGTCATCTTGCCCATGAGGCATGGTTCACAAGCACCAAGTGATTCATAATCAAGTGATTCGAAAAGTCCATCAGCATGGAGTTTCTTCATGCGCTTTACACCAATACGACCTAAACAGCAGTTCCACAAATAAGTTGCACTATCATTATCAACCTTGCATCTTTTGGCTTCAATAATATGAGTATGTGTATCACTACGATCGAGATCCAACAAGAATAGACCACTCTTCAAGGGTGCATGACCATAAAAGATATTACACATATAAATAGAACCATTATTCTCTGATTTAAATGAATAACCGTCTCCCAACAAACAAGATGCAGATATAATGTTCATGCTTAACACTCGCACCAAATAACAATTATTTAGGTCTAAAACTAATCCCAAAGGTAGATGTAGAGGTAGCGTGCCGATGGAGATCACATCGACTTCGGAACCATTACCCACGCGCATCGTCACCTCGTCCCAGGTGCTACTAATATTAAAGCCCCAGGTGCTACTACGAGCATTAGTAAGGTACACATCAAAAACATGTATATCAAATATACCTTTGTTCACTTTGTCATCCTTCTTATCCGCCAAATATTTGGGGCAGTTCCGCTTCGAGTGTCCAGTCCCTTCGCAGTAGAAGCAATTAGTTTGAGGCTTGGCTCCAGACTTGGGTTTCTTCATGGGATTAGCAACTGGCTTGCTGTCGTGGAATTGTCACGGCAGATGTCCGGTTTAGCGGACTTAGTCGTGAGGCTGCGCATCTATGTAGTAGCTTGAAAGGGGTTGAGCAGAATCGAGAGACGCAACGCAAGACAAGGATTTAGACAGCTTCGGGCCCCGGTAAACATCATCCGGTAATAACCCTACGTGCTGTTTGAGGCTAGATCTCATTATGATCCTCGTGGTGTCGCCGGTAAACCGGCTCTTTGTGTCTAGTCCTCGAAACTTGTGAGAATTTGTCTAAACTTGTAGCTTGTAGCTTCTCTAACTTCTCCCTCTTTGGGGAGCCCTGCCCCTCCTTATATATGTTGAAGGGGCGGGTTACATGACTAGTCCTAGTAGGACTAGGATTGCTTTATTACAAGGAGTCCTAGTCTTGCTTCCTTTGTAGGAGAATATCCCTTGTGCTTTCTTCATAAACCGGCCCACCATAACGTGAACCGGCCTTTTGGGCCTTGGGCCTTGTCATCCGTGATCCGCCAGCCGGGTTACCAGTAGGTGGTATTATTTAGGCAGGTTGCTTGTAAACCGTCTGGTTATGACGGATCACCAGTGAATCACCAAGTGTAAACCGTCTCTCGAGTAAACCGCCAAGTCCGGTCGGGTCATATTTCCGGCCGGGTTACGCCGCGGGGTATATCCTCGACACTTGCTATTCTTATTGAAGTTCCCCTTCTTTCCCTTGCCCTTTTTCTTGAAACTAGTGGTCTTGTTAACCATCAACACTTGATGCTCCTTTTTGATTTCTACCTCTGCAGCTTTCAGCATAGCGAAGAGTTGGGGAATTCTCTTATGCTTCCCTTGCATATTATAGTTCATCACGAAGCCTTAATAGCTTGGTGGCAGTGTGATGCGGAGCATCCCACGATCATCCCCATGTTCACTTCGATAAGACCTCGAGTACACACCATTGGACACAAGGTTAACTCACTCCTCTCGAAACCTCCACTTTCTACATGTGAGACATGGCTACTACCTCAAATATATGTGCTATGCATGACCAGGAACCAAGAGGGAGGCCATGGAACAGTTAGGAGCATTGGACAAGGTGGCAGGATCGACAAGTCCAAGAATCAAGAAGAGAGACGGCTGGAAAAGCTACAGGCACCGGACGTCCGGACCCTACCAGGCACCGGACGACCGACAAGTACCGGACGACTGGCGACTCATAGGCAACCGGACGACCGGAGGCCACCAGACGTCCGTGAAATCGACGACAGATCCTAAATCATGGAAATTAACGGAAGTCCGACAGATACCGGACGTCCGGTCTCTCCCGAGCCACCGGACGTTCGGTGTCCTAGCGGACATCCGCTACATGCTGTCTGCGCACAGTTATCGGGCCAAAGGCCCATGTATCCCTCTCCTACTTACCCCTTCGTGGCCCTAGACTATATATACTTCTCCGCCTCCTCCTAGTTTGGGTTAGCTTAAGTTTAGCTCATTTGAGATAGAGCTTTGCTCATCCACTAGTGGTTCATCTCCTTGTCAATGACTGCGGCCCCTCCACGGAGAAGATCCACACGGATTCAAGACCTCTGCATAGAAGATCCTATGGGATACCAAGACCTCCTCACGGAGAAGACTATCGCTACTTGTATCGTCTGTTGTTGACGGTGGATAGTGTACCTCTTTGTGTTTCGAGGATCTAGCATATGTGTGGCTTGTTGTTGTTGGTTTGAGTGATTCTCTCGTGTTTCCCCGTGCGTTTCTCCCCATGTTCTTCGTGGGATCCCCTCCATTTCTTGAAAGATCGGCCATCTAGGGTTCCACCCTACATCACAGTGATTGAAGAACTCTATCAATAACACTATCTTCGTCAACTTTGCAACCAAGTTGAGTCATGTGATTGTAGTACCCAGACATTCTGAGGAAGAGTTCACTGATAGGACTGTTCTCCTCCATCTTGCAGCTATAGAACATATTGGAGACTTCATATCTCTTAATTCAGGCACTTGCTTGAAATATAAATTCAACTCTTGGAACATCTCATATGCTCCATGATGTTAAAAACTTTTTTGGAGTCTAGTTATATCGGAGAGTAGGAATTCTTTTTACTCATCAGTCCCTTGGTCGCTCTGGTGAGGAAGCTTGATGTAGGTGTTTTGAATTACTCCTCTTCCCCTTCAATTTTTTTAGGATCATGCGGTTAGTTTTTGTTCGTTGCGTTGTCAGTTCTTTCATCCGGTGCATCTCTCGTGAAATGGATTCGACCCTCTTCTTATTTGCAAGTTCAATCCTCAGTTATTTTCAACCAATCGATGTTGTTTTTTCGTTGCGTTGTCAGTTCTTTCATCTGGTGCATCTTTATTTTTCACAACTACCCACCCTTTTCTTCTCGGACCGGAGTCCTTAATCGAGTATCCATCCTACTCGTGCTAAGCATTTGCTTTCTTTCCTCAGTTATTTCAACTGGTGAATTCTCGTCTAGTTCGTCATTCTTCATCTCTCTTTTCTTTTTCGGTGGACTCAATTCCAATATCTCGGTGTTGTTTTTATTATTTCATCGACTCAAGTGTTTTCCTCTTGCTCGTTCGCCTCTCGCCATTTGATAATTCTGGAGTTCCGAAGATATCTCACGAGATTCGTGTTGCCTTCAAGTAATTCGAGGTTGTCACCTCATTCAAGCTTTTAAATCGTGCCGGTGCATCATCTCCTTTCAATCTTTTCCAACAGTGATTTTTCTTTTCGGTGGGCCCTAACCCACCGGTCTTTTCCCAGGATCTTACCTGACTCTTCTAATTTTTTTCCCGGAGTATTCCCAAACTCTTTTCAAGTGTGACGTAAGTATGGATTCCATAAGTCATATGCCTTCTCCAAGATCGCTTTCAATTCTTTCATGTTGGTTCAACCTTTACTCATTTCATTCGTCCGGAGTATTTGATGAATTCTTTTCTTTGTGTTTCTCCGAAGGCCATAATTTTAGAAGATTTCGTCGTTCTCAATTTTCAACTTCGTCCTCCAAATATTCTTCATTGATGCCTCTTCGTTCGTCTCACATTTGTCCGGTGCTTCGTTCAAGTATTCTTTAATCAGTTCACGATCTCTTCGTTCTCGTCATTCTAATTCCCTCAAGTTAACTATTCTTCCCGGCGATTCATCCTCTTGTATTCACTCGATTTTAATTCTTCCCGGTGGTTCACTCTTTTTCTTCACTCGGCATTAATTTTTACGGTGGCTCTCTCAAGAATTCTTTTCCGTCGTTATCATATCAATTCAATTGTTCTTTTTTCAATCCTACCGGTGGTTCATGAAGACTTTCTCGAGTTGCGCTATATCCCCCTTTATTCTTTTTAAACGTCAATAAGTGGTATGCAGTCCATTGCTTCTCATCAATTTAATTGGTGGAGGATAAGCATAACATAATTCTTATTCTTTTCATCAAGTTGATTTAATATCTTCCTTCGGAGTTTATTCTTGATGAATAAATTCTAGTCCCAAGTGTTTATTCTTTTCTTTCCGGAGTTCATAGTTTTCTCGGCCTTCTCATCGGATCCCCGACTAATCATCGCAATGCCTTATTCTTATTCTTGCTTCCTTCACTTCTATCGTCATCCTTTTGTTATCGGAGTTCTTCATGGTGGCTCATCATGATGTAATTCATTCGTCAAGAGTTCTTCAACTCTTGTGGAGAAACTCAAGCGTTATTATTCTTGCATCTCCAAGTGCAATTAATTCTCCCTATTCTATTGAAGTGGACTTTTGCATTTCTTCATTCTCAGCTAATCCATCTTTTCGTTACGGCGGTATTTCACCTCAAGTTCTGCGATGATTTTCATAAGTCCACATCAAGTTAATTCTTTTCGTTGTTGATTTTCCAACAACTCCATTCGTCCCTTCTTCGCAAGGATTCTTTCAAATTCTTTTGTGTTAGAAGATGTTGTTGTTCTCCCTTCTTCTCATTCCATTCTTTATTTCTCCCGGAGGCATTGTATTTTTCATCTCGTCATGTTTTCGTTTCATCGTCTCACGTTCTTGTCCCATTCCATTCATGTTAAACCGGTGTGCTATTTCTTTCAGTTTCAGTCGGAGTGCTGCCCGAATTACTTCGTTCAAATTCCTTTTCTATCTCTTTTAATCGGAGTGGTTTAATTTCTCTTTTGTCACTTGACCTCCTCGATTCTCGTCATATTCCTTGTTCCTCTTGCTTAACGAAGTCTTTGACACTTCGTTTTCTCCGTCGTGTTTGTCCTCTCGAGTGGCTCATCCTCTGAACATTCTTTGGTTTCACTCTGTTGTCCTCGAAGAACTTTGTTCTTCCTTTTTCTCTTCCGTCTCGTTCCTAAGATCCCGGGACGAGATCTCTTGTTAGTAGGGGAGTGTTGTGACACCCTGAGACCGATGCACAAGGTGTCAGCCAGTTATTGGTTGTCGTTGCCATGTCATCTGCTTGCGTGTTGCATCTTTCTATGTCATCATGTGTATTGCATCAACATGTTTTCAAAACTTGCATCCGTCCGAGTCCGCCCGTCCTTCCGTTGTCCGTTCTGAGCCCAGACACACTTGCACGTGCCCGAGGCACCTCTGGGTATTTATTTTATGAGTGGCCGGAAAATGTTCTCGGAATGGGTTGAAACATGGCGTGTGGTCTTATTATAGCATAGGTAGATCGCCTGTCAAGTTTCGTCGCGTTCGAACTCCGTTTGATAGCACAACGGTTAACTGCGTTAACCGCCGGAAGCCTCTTATCTTTTGGCCCAGCAACCCTTCACAACAGCCCACAAGCCTATCCCAACCACCTCCATGCTCTCGATCGTTGGATCGTGATCGCGTGGTCGAAAACCGCTCCTCATTTGGACACTCCTAGCTCCCTCTACCTATATATATGTGTCTCCCTCCGAAATTTTCACACATGAACCCTAGCCCCGCTCCCACCGCGCACCGGACATGTCCACTCCGCCATAGGACGTGTCCACCACGCACAGCCACGTCGCCCAGCCAACCAGGAGCTGCCACGTCAGCCGCGCCGCCGCCGCGAACCACTCACACGCCGCCACGTCACCGCCTCCATGCCTCCAGCCGCCGCGGCCCGGGGAAGCCCATCGCGGACCCGCCTGGGCCCGGATCTGCACCGCCGCCTCCCGCTAGTGCCCGCGCGCCCAAGGCGCTTCGACCCCGCCGACGGCCTCAATCCGCCGCCCTGCGCCCCGCTCGCCTCCCCGCCACCTCTGACTCCGGTCGCCGTCGGCCGAGCGCCGCCGCCCGCTCCCTCGCCGGATTTCATGTCAAGCCGCCGTGGACGCCGCGCCACCAGGACCTCGCTGCCGGCCCTCCTCCGGCCTAGATCCGCCTCGCCCCGCCTCCTCCGGCCATCCACCTCGCCGCCGGCCTCCTGCCCCACCGCCCCGCTAGATCCGCGGCGCCGCCGCCTGCTTGCCATGGCTGGGTCGGCCAGCTCGAGAGGAGCACGGGCACGACGCACCGCGGCCAGTTGGGCCCCGCGTCCCAGCCCATGCCACACCGCCGGCCCGTCTCCTCTGCTCCCAGGCCCAGCGCCTCAGCCCCGCGAGCCAGGCCCAGCTCCAGCGACCACATGGGCCTTGCCAGCTCCGCCGGCCTAGCTCCGCTCTGCCCCAACCGGCCTGCCTCGCCTACTGGCCCTCAGCCCGCTTTGGTGAGCCCCTCCTAAATCCCGCCTCGGGCGTCACTTAGTTATATAGCGCTCACCCATGTCTGTTTTTTTGGCTAAGTCCTCAGAAATCATGAATATATAAGCATGTTTGAGTGGCTGTAACTTTTTGTGTGCATGTCCAAATTGAGCATATAATATGTCAAAATGATTGTGGTGATATGCTCTTCATTTTGTTACATTGTGGCATGCTTGTTTGAGTTCATCTTGATGCCCTAATCCCTGTTGCAAGAGTGCTATATGTTTAAAACTGTTATTGGCTATAATTTTGTTGCATACTTGTGATGCTTGAAACTTTGTGCATGTTTATCCAAATGGAGCATATGATATGTCAAAATGTTCATTGTGAAGTGATCTACATGATGGTTGTTGTAGCATTCATGTTAGGTGCAATCTTGCCATGTTAATCTCTGTTGCAAAAGTGCATGTGGCTGTTAAGTGCTGAAACCTGTTATGAGATGTTCTTTTGACTTGTCCATAGCTATTGATGTGTTTGTCTTTCATGCCACATGTCAATATGTTTTAGAAGCACAATGTTGCCATCTTTTCTGTGGTGCAATCCACTTTTCATGATATTCCTTGAGGTGACTTAAACAAGCTTGTAAACATGCCATGCCAATGTTGTTGTTTTATACTTAGTGAAAAAACTGCTAAGTCCGGAATTTGTTAAACCTAATGCTATGTTTGCTTGATACCTTGCTCCAAAGTTGCTATGTGGCTGATTTTGGATAACTTGTTGTTATATCTTGTTTCACGTGTATGTGTTGAACCGTTGCCCCGTTTTGAGCGTGCTTTATATGAAACTTGTGTGATTTTGCATGTAGTAGCATAATATCATGTTGTTTTCATGCTTGGAGTATGTTTGCTTGATGTTTGGGTGCATCTTGCACCATTGACATGCTTGACTTGTTTTGCTCATATCTTCTAGGCCGTAGCTCCGAATTAAACAAACTTTATATGAAACTTGACTAGAATTTCGTGTAGATCATCATGGTGCATGTTAAACTGCTGTCTAACAACTTTAACTTAAGGTTTGTTCAGATCTGGACCAATTTCAAAATGAGTGTATGAGGACTTACCGGAATTGCTATATGTTGATTCCGGCCTCATTTAAACTTGTTGACTTGTGTTGTTCTTGTGTGCTTCATCCCTTGCCATGAATTGCATCATATAGACTTGTCTTGCATCATACTTGGTTGAGCATCTTGTCATGTTCTTGTGTGGTGTGTTTACCTTGTTGTATGCTTCTTCTCGCTAGTTCTTTTCCGTTGCGATCGTGAGGATTCGTTCGACTACACGTGGTTCATCTTCAAGGCTTCTTCTTCGTCTTCTTCATGGATTTGTTCTTCTTCCTTGCGGGATCTCAGGCAAGATGACCATCACCTTGGATACCTTTACTATCATTGCTATGCTAGATGTCTCGATGCTATCGTTATATGTCGCGCTACCCATCTTTATTGTCAGCCCCTCTCCTTGTTGCCATGAAACCTCTAACCTTTGACACCTTCCTAGCAAACCGTTGTTTGGCTATGTTACCCGCTTGCTCAGCCCCTCTTATAGCGTTGTTAGTTGCAGGTGAAGATGAAGATTGTTCCATGTTGGAACTTGTTGTTAGTATATCACAATATCTATTATTATTATTAACACACCTATATACTTGGCAATGGGTGGAAGGCTAGGCCTTTTGCTTGGTGTTTTGTTCCACTCATGCCACCTTAGGAGCCGATAAACCGGCGTTATGTTCCTTGATTTTGCGTTCCTTACACGGTTGGGTATATGGGGACCCCTTGACAGCTCGTCTTTGAATAAAACTCCTCCAGCGAGGCCCAACATTGGTTTTAATTTTCTATAATAAAAACTTTAATTAATTAATTGCATAGGGAGTTAGTGCTACCCGAGGATTCTTTCTACATAGCATGGGGGCCAGTGCTGATGGTGTTGGTCCCAAACGTGGGTGCTGCGGGGCCACCTGGGGGAAACCCGAGGTTTGGTTTTACTCGTAGCTTCGCCCATCCGATCGTGGCCTAAGACGAGACGAGATACGTGCGGCTACTATCAGGGTGTCGACACACCGGGAGGTGTTGCTGGACTTGTTTTACCATTGTCGAAATGTCTTGTGCACCAAGAATTCCGAGTCTGATCGGGCCTTCCCTAAGATAAGGGGTAATATTATTATTACTTCTGCTGATCGTGAGAGCTTGTGATGGGCTAAGTTGGGACACCCCTGCAGGGTTATGATCTTTCGAAAGCCATGCCCGCGGTTATGTGGCAGATTGGAATTTGTTAATGTCCGGTTGTAGAAAACTTGACAGAGGATCCGAAGTAAAACACACAACTGTGTGAGTAACCGTGACCGTCTCTTTTCACTTTCAGAAGAGAACACGGTGGGGTTATGTTTGACTCGTAGGTAGTTTAGGATCTTTAGCGATCATTACTAGTTCGCGACCGTTGGCGTAGATGCTCATCTTATTCTTGTACTCGTAAGTTATCCACCATACTTTGCCTAGCTACTGCTGCAACCTCTCCACTTTACCTCTTCCTACCCGTTAAGCTTTGCTAGTCTTGATACCCATGGTTATGGGATTGCTAAGTCCTCGTGGCTCACACATACTACAACAACAGTTGCAGGTGCAGGTTTCCGATGACTTGACGCGAGAGCGATGTACTTTGTGTTAGAGTTCTTTCTTCTTCTTCTTCGTCAGTCTTGGGTTAGGTTCCGGGTCGGCAGCCTAGGATAGCCGATGGATGTCGTTGTGCTTTTCATGTTTGCATCCGTAGTCGGATGCCTTGTATTGATGTTGTTGTATTCATGTGACTTGTATGTATTGTTGTATCCCCCATGTATTTATGTAATGGTACGATGTAATGATATCCATCTTGCTAAGCGCCTGAGATGCGGCTGTGCCCCAATCACAGATGAGTCACGTGATCGGGATAGAATTTCGCATTGGGCCTGACAAGTTGGTATCAGAGCCTCGACCGACCATAGGAGCCCCCTTGATTGATCGTAGTTTGGCCGTTGTTGAGTCTAGTAGAAAACTTTTTTGGAGTCTAGTTATATCAGAGAGTAGGAATTCTTTTTACTCCTCAGTCCCTTCGTCGCTCTGGTGAGGAAGCTTGACGTAGGTGTTTTGAGTTACTCCTCTTCCCCGTCAATTTAATTAGGATCACGTGGTTAGTTTTTGTTCGTTGCGGTGTCAGTTCTTTCATCTGGTGCATCTCTCGTGAAGTGGATTTGACCCTCTTCTTCTTTGCAAGTTCAACCCTCAGTTCTTTTCAACCAACCGATGTTGTTTCCCCGTCCGATGTGGTCTTTCTTTTTCCCACCCACCAACCCTTTTCTTCTCGGACCGGAGTCCTTAATCGTGTATCCATCCTACCCGTGCTAAGCCTCTGCTTTCTTTCCTTAGTTATTTCAACTGGTGAATTCTCGTCTAGTTCGTCATTCTTCATCTCTTTACTTTTCCGGTGGACTCAATTCCAATATCTCGGTGTTGTTCTTATTCTTTCATCGACTCAAGTGTTTTCCTCTTGCTCGTTCGCCTCTCGCCATTTGATAATTCCGGAGTTCCGAAGATATCTCACGAAATTCGTGTTGCCTTCAAGTAATTCGAGATTGTCACCTCATTCAAGCTTTTAAGTCGTGCCGGTGCATCATCTCCTTTCAATATTTTCCAACGGTGGTTTTTCTCTTCGGTGGGCCCTAACCCACAGGTCTTTTCCCAGGATCTTCCCTGACTCTTCTAATTTTTTTCTGGAATTCCCAAACTCTTTTAATGTGTGACGTAAGTATGGATTCCATCAGTCATATGCCTTCTCCAAGATCACTTTCAATTCTTTCATATTGGTTCAACCTTTCCTCATTTCATTCGTCCGGAGTATTTGATGAATTCTTTTCTTTGTGTTCCTTCGAAGGCCATCATTTCAGAAGATTTCGTCGTTCTCAGTTTTCAACTTCGTCCTCCAAATATTCTTCATTGATGCCTCTTCGTTCATCTCACATTTGTCCGGTGCTTCATTCAAGTATTCTTTAATCAGTTCACGGTCTCTTCGTTCTCGTCATTCTAATTCCCTCAAGTTAACTATTCTTCTCGGCGATTCATCCTCTGGTATTCGCTCGATACTAATTCTTCCCAGTGGTTCGCTCTTTTTCTTCACTCGGCATTAATTTTTACGGTGGCTCTCTCAAGAATTCTTTTCCGTCGTTATCATATCAATTCAATTGTTCTTTTTTCAATCCTACCGGTGGTTCATGAAGACTTTCTCGAGTTGCGCTATATCCCCCCTTTATTCTTTTTAAACGCAAATAAGTGGAATGGAATCCATTGCTTCTCATCAATTTAATTGGTGGAGGATAAGCATAACATAATTCTTATTCTTTTCATCAAGTTGATTTAATCCCTTCCTTCGGAGTTTATTCTTAATGAATAAATTCTAGTCCCAAGTGTTTTATTCTTTTCTTTCCGGAGTTCATAGTTTTCTCGGCCTTCTCATCGGATCCCCGACAAATCATCGCAAGGCGTTATTCCTATTCTTGCTTCCTTCACTTCTATCATCATCCTTTTGTTACCGGAGTTCTTCATGGTGGCTCATCATGATGTAATTCATTCTTCAAGTGTTCTTCAACTCTTGTGGAGAAACTCAAGCATTATTATTCTTGCATCTCCAAGTGCAATTAATTCTCCCTATTCTTTTGAAGTGGAGTTTTGCATTTCTTCATTCTCAGCTAATCCATCTTTTCGTTGCGGCGGTATTTCACCTCAAGTTTTGCGATGATTTTCATAAGTCCACATCAAGTTAATTCTTTTCGTTGTTGATTTTCCAACAAATCCGTTCGTCCCTTCTTCGCAAGGATTCTTTCAAATTCTTTTGTGTTAGAAGATGTTGTTCTTCTCCCTTCTTCTCATTCCATTCTTTATTTCTTCCGGAGGCATTGTATTGTTCGTCTCATCATGTTTTCGTTTCATCTTCTCAAGTTCTTGTCCCATTCCATTAATGTTAAACCGGTGTGCTATTTCTTTCAGTTTCAGTCGGAGTGCTTCCCGAATTACTTCGTTCAAATTCCTTTTCTATCTCTTTTAACCGGAGTGGTTTAATTTCTCTCTTGTCACTTGACCTCCTCGATTCTCGTCGTATTCCTTGTTCCTCTTGCTTAATGAAGTCTTTGCAACTTCGTTTTTTCCGTCGTGTTCATCCTCTCGAGTGGCTCATCCTCTGAACATTCTTTGGTTTCACTTTGTTGTCCTCGAAGAACTTTGTTCTTCCTTTTTCTCTTCCGTCTCGTTCCTAAGATCCCGGGACGAGATCTCTTGTTAGTAGGAGAGTGTTGTGACACCCCGAGACCGATGCACCAGGTGTCAGCCAGTTATTCGTTGCCGTTGCCATGTCATCTGCTTGCGTGTTGCATCTTGCCATGCCATCATGTGTGTTGCATCAGCATGTTTTCAAAACTTGCATCTGTTCGAGTCCGCCCGTCCTTTCCGTTGTCCGTTCTGAGCCCAGACACACTTGCACGTGCCCGCGGCACCTCCGGTTATTTATTTTATGAGTGGCCGGAAAATGTTCTCGGAATGGGTTGAAACTTGGCGTGTGGTCTTATTATAGCATAGGTAGACCGCCTGTCAACTTTCGTCGCGTTCGGAGTCCGTTTGATAGCCCAATGGTTAACCGCGTTAACCGCCGGAAGCCTCTTCTCTTTTGGCCCAGCACCCCTTCACAACAGCCCACAAGCCCATCCCAACCACATCCATGCTCTTGGTCGTTGGATCGTGATCGCGGGGCCGAAAACTGCTCCTCATTTGGACACTCCTAGCTCCCTCTACCTATATATATGTGTCTCCCCCCGAAATTTTCGCAGATGAACCCTATCCCCGCTCCCACCGTGCACCGGACATGTCCACTCCGCCACCGGAGGTGTCCACCACCCAGAGCCACGTCGCCCAGCCAACCAAGGGCTGCCACGTCAGCCGCGCCGCCGCTGCGAGCCACTCACACGCCACCACGTCACCGCCTCCACGCCTCCAGCCGCCGCGGCCCGGGAAAGCACATCGCGGACCCGCCCGGGCCCGGATCTGTGCCGCCGCCTCCCGCGAGTGCCCGCGCGCCCGAGGCGCTTCGACCTCGCCGACGGCCTCGCTCCGCCGCCCTGCGTCCTGCTCGCCTCCCCGCCGCCTCTGACTCCTGTCGCCGCCGGCCGAGCGCCGCCGCACGCTCCCTCGCTGGATTTCACCTCAAGTCGCCGTGGCCGCCACGCCAGCAGGACCTCGCCACCGGCCCTCCTCCGGCTTGTATCCGCCTCGCCCCGCCTCCTTCGGCCATCCACCTCGCCGCCGGCCTCCTGCACCGCCGCCCCGCCGGATCCGCAACGCCGCCGCCTGCTTGCTATGGCCGGGTCGGCCTGCTCGAGAGGAGCACGGGCACGATGCACCGCGGCCAGTTGGGCCCTGCGTCCCGGCACATGCCACACCGCCGGCCCGTCTCCTCTGCTCCCAGGCCCAGCGCCTCGGCCCCGTGAGCCAGGCCCAGCTCCATTGCCCACGTGGGCCTCGCCAGCTCCGCTGGCCCAGCTCCGATCTGCCCCAGCCGGCCTGCCTCGCCTACTGGGCCTCAGCCCGCTATGGTGACCCCCTCCTAAATCCCGTAACGGGCGTCACTTAGTTATATTGCGCTCACCCGTGTCTGTTTTTTTGGCTAAGTCCTCAGAAATCATGAATATATAAGCATGTTTGAGTGGTTGTAACTTTTTGTGTGCATGTCCAAATTGAGCACATAATATGTCAAAATGATCGCGATGATATGCTCTTCATTTTTTTTCCACTGTGGCCTGCTTGTTTGAGTTCATCTTGATGCCCTAATCCCTGTTGCAAGAGTGCTATATGTTTAAAACTGTTGTTAACTATAATTTTGTTGCATACTTGTGATGCTTGTAACTTTGTGCATGTTTATCCAAATAGAGCATATGATATGTCAAAATGTTCATTGTGAAGTGCTCTACATGATGGTTGTTGTAGCATTCATGTTAGGTGCCTCTTGCCATGTTAATCTCTGTTGCAAAAGTGCATGTGGCTGTTAAGTGCTAAAACTTGTTATGAGATGCTGTTACTACTTGTCCATAGCTATTGATGTGTTTGTCTTTCATGCCACATGTTAATATGTTTTAGAAGCACAATGTTGCTGTCTTTGTTGTGGTGCAATCAACTTTTCATGATATTCCTTGAGCTGACTTAAACAAGCTTGTAAACATGACATGCCAATGTTGCTGTTTTATACTTCGTGAAAAAATTGGTAAGTCTGGAATCTGTTAAACCTGATGCTATGTTTGCTTGATGCCTCACTCAAATCCATGCTTGTTTTGGGTTGTCCAATGATCATCTCTTGTTGTCCATGTTATGCTCTATCCATCCATGCCTTAGTTTGCCTATATGGACTGTTGTAGCATATTTATTTCTTGCTCTCAAGTTGCTATAAATTTACCTGCCAGACTTTTATCCGCATGTTCAATTTGGTGGAGCTTGTTGTTATTGATCCATGCCTCCTATGGAGTTGCTCTAATGGAGTTGTTTGATGTATGATATGTCTATTACATGTCCATGATCTTTATATACTTAGTAGAATTGATATGCTTGTTGTTTTGTGCCTCCGAAGGCAGCATCTTGATGATGTTTTTGCCTTCCCAAATTTTGACTAAGTCTGGAAAAAATTATTGCAACTTGCCATGCTTGTTTAATTGTGTTCCAACAAGTTTTTGGGCGCGATCAAAGTTCATGCTTGTTAAGTATCATGTATTTTTCACATTCATGCCTCTTGTTATCTTGTTTGAGTGTTGTAGCATATATATACCTTGCTCCAAAGTTGCTATGTGGCTGATTTTGGACAGCTTGTTGGTATATCTTGTTTCACGTGTATGTGTTGAACCGTTGCCCCGTTTTGAGCGTTCTTTATATGAAACTTTTGTGATTTTGCATGTAGTAGCATAATATCATGTTGTTTTCATGCTTGGAGTGTGTTTGCTTGATGTTTGGGTGCATCTTGCACCGTTGACATGCTTGACTTGTTTTCCTCATATCTTCTAGGCCGTAGCTCCGAATTAAACAAACTTTATATGAAACTTGACTAGAATTTCGTGTAGATCATCATGGTGCATGTTAACCTGCTGTTTAACAACTTTAACTTAAGGTTTGTTCAGATGTGGACCAATTTCAAAATGTGCGTATGAGGACTTACCGGAATTGCTATATGTTGATTCCGGCCTCATTTAAACTTGTTGACTTGTGTTGTTCTTGTGTGCTTCATCCCTTGCCTCAAATTGCATCATATAGACTTGTCTTGCAGCATACTTGGTTGAGCATCTTTCCATGTTCTTGTGTGGTGTGTTTTCCTTGTTGTATGCTTCTTCTCGCTAGTTCTTTTCCGTTGCGATCGTGAGGATTCGTTCGACTACACGTGGTTCGTCTTCAAGGCTTCTTCTTAGTCTTCTTCATGGATTCGTTCTTCTTCCTTGTGGGATCTCAGGCAAGATGACCATCACCTTGGATACCTTTACTATCATTGCTATGCTAGATGTCTCGATGCTATCGTTATATGTCGCGCTACCCATCTTTATTGTCAGCCCCTCTCCTTGTTGCCATGAAACCTCTAACCTTTGACACCTTCCTAGCAAACCGTTGTTTGGCTATGTTACCCGCTTGCTCAGCCCCTCTTATAGCATTGTTATTTGCAGGTGAAGATGAAGATTGTTCCATGTTGGAACTTGTTGTTGGTATATCACAATATCTATTATTATTAACACACCTATATACTTGGCAATGGGTGGAAGGCATGGCCTTTCGCTCGGTGTTTTGTTCCACTCATGCCACCTTAGGAGCCGATACCCGGCGTTATGTTCCTTGATTTTGCGTTCCTTACACGGTTGGGTATATGGGGACCCCTTGACAGTTCGTCTTTGAATAAAACTCCTCCCGCAAGGCCCAACATTGGTTTTAATTTGCTCATAATAAAAACTTTAATTAATTAATTGCATAGGGAGTTAGCGCTATCCGAGGATTCTTTCTACATAGCAGGGGGCCAATGCAGATGGTGTTGGTCCCAAACGGGGGTGCTGCGGGGCCACCTGGGGGAAACCCGAGGTTTGGTTTTACTCGTAGCTTCGCCCATCTGGTCGTGGCCTGAGACGAGATATGCACAGCAACTATCAGGGTGTCGACACACCGGGAGGTCTTGCTGGACTTGTTTTACCATTGTCGAAATGTCTTGTGTACCGGGAATTCTGAGTCTGATCGGGCCTCCCCTAAGATAAGGGGTAATGTTATTATTACTTCTGCTGATCGTGAGAGCTTGTGATGGGCTAAGGTGGGACACCCCTGCAGGGTTATGATGTTTCGAAAGCCGTGCCCGCGGTTATGTGGCAGATTGGAATTTGTTAATGTCCGGTTGTAGAAAACTTGATAGAGGATCCGAAGTAAAACACACAACTGTGTGAGTAACCGTGACTGTCTCTTTTCACTTTGAGAAGAGAACACGATGGGGTTATGTTTGACTCGTAGGTAGTTCAAGATCTTTAGCGGTCATTACTAGTTCGCGACCGTTGGCGTAGATGCTCATCTTATTCTTGTACTCGTAAGTTATCCACCATACTTTGCCTAGCCGCTACTGCAACCTCTCCACTTTACCTCTTCCTACCCGTTAAGCTTTGCTACTCTTGATACCCATGGTTATGGGATTGTTGAGTCCTCGTGGCTCACAGATACTACAACAACAGTTGCAGGTGCAGGTTTCCGATGACTTGACGTGAGAGCGATGTACTTTGTGTTGGAGTTCTTTCTTCTTCTTCATCGTCAGTCTTGGGTTAGGTTCCGGGTCGGCAGCGTGGGATAGCAGATGGATGTCGTTGTGCTTTTCATGTTTGCATCCGTAGTCGGATGCCTTGTATTGATGTTGTTGTATTCATGTGACTTGTATGTATTGTTGTATCCCCCATGTATTTATGTAATGGTACGATGTTATGATATCCATCTTGCTAAGCGCCTGAGATGCGGTTGTGCTCCAATCACGGATGAGTCATGTGATCAGGATAGAATCGCACATTGGGCCTGACAATATGAGCTTGTGCATTTCCTTAGCAAATTTGTTGTGATCTTTCTTGATGGCGTATTCATACATAGTGATCACTTTGCCCATCATCAATTGCATGATCACATAGTCATATTGAGCATTGTTTACCATGTTCATGCATTTGATTCACCGTCCCATTATTACATCATTTTGCACAATGGTTGCATTGATCAATCTCACAACACCTTTGTGTGCACCACGAATGAATTTTCTCACATGAATGCTTTACTTTTCATTCTACATCTTTTGGATAAGCATCTTGTGTCTTGCCATGCCCAACCTTGTCACACGGACTCATTCTTACATGATGGACACTTTGTGTGCGCTAACCATTGTATTTCCGAGTGTCATTTGTGTTTGCTCTTCTTGCATGTATACCACTCCGGCGACACTTTGGACTACTTGGATTGCACCATGTCCTCAACTCCGTACAACTACAAGTCCGTCCATGATAACCGTTTCCATGGCGATGAGCTTTTTTATCCGAGGTCGGATCTTTCCCAGGGGGGGAGATGATGCGGAGCATCCCACGATCATCCCCATGTTCACTTTGATAAGACCTCAAGTACACACCATTGGACACAAGGTTAACTCGCTCCTCTCGAAACCTCCACTTTCTACATGTGAGACATGGCTACTACCTCAAATATATGTGCTATGCTTGACCAGCAACCAAGAGGGAGGCCATGGAATAGCTAGGAGCATTGGATAAGGTGGCGGGATCGACAAGTCCAAGAATCAAGAAGAAAGATGGCTGGAAAAGCTATAGGCACCGGACGTCCGGACCCTACCGGACGACCGGTCTCTCCCATGCACCGGACGACCGACAAGTACCGGACGACTGGCGACTCTCAGGCGACCGGACAACCGGAGGCCACCGGACGTCCGTGACATCGACGACAGAACCTAAATCGTGGAAATTAGTGGAAGTCCAAGAGATACCAGACGTCCGGTCTCTCCCGAGCCACCGGACGTTCGGTGTCCCAGCGGACATCCGCTACATGCTGTCTGCTCACAGTTATCGGGCCAGAGGCCCATGTATCCCTCTCCCACTTATCCCTTCGTGGCCCTAGACTATATATACTCCTCCACCTCCTCCTAGTTAGGGTTAGCTTAGGTTTAGCTCATTTGAGATAGAGCTTTTCTCATACACTAGTGGTTCATCTCCTTGTCAGTGACTGCGGCCGCTCCACGAAGAAGATCCGCATGAATTCAAGACCTCTGCATAGAAGATCCTATGGGATACCAAGACCTCCTCATGGAGAAGACTATCGCTACTTGTATCATTCGTTGTTGACGGTGGATCATGTACCTCTTTGTGTTTCGAGGATCTAGCATATGTGTGACTTGTTTTTGTTGGTTTGAGTGATTCTCTCGTGTTTCCCCTTGCGTTTCTCCCCGTGTTCTTCGTGTTCTTCATTGGATCCCCTCCATTCGTGAAAGATCGGCCATCTAGGGTTCCACCCTACATCACAGTGATTGAAGAACTCTATCAATAACACTATCTTCGTCAACTTTGCAACCAAGTTGAGTCATGCGATTGTAGTACCCAGACATTCTGAGGAAGAGTTTGCTGATAGAACTGTTCTCCTCCATCTTGCAGCTATGGAACTTATTGGAGACTTCATATCTCTCAATTCGGGCACTTGCTTGAAATATTAACTTCAACTCTTGGAACATCTCATATGCTCCATGATGTTCAAAACGTCTTTGAAGTCCAGATTCTAAGACGTAAAGCATGGCACACTAAACTATCGAGTAGTCATCAGAACGAGCTTGCTAGACATTCATAAAGTCCAGAGTTGCTCCTGCAGCAGGCCTATCACCGAGCGATGCTTCAAGGACATAATTCTTCTGTGCAGCAATGAGGATAATCCTCAAGTTACGGACCCAGTCCGTGTAGTTGCTACCATCATCTTTCAACTTAGCTTTATCTAGGAACGCATTAAAATTCAAGGGAACGGTAGCATGGGCCATTGATCTACAACAACATAGATATGCAAAAACTATCAGGACTAAGTTCATGATAAATTAAAGTTGAATTAATAATATTACTAAAGAACTCCCACTTAGATAGACATCCCTCTAGCCATCTAAATAATTACGTGATCCAAATCAACTAAACTATGACCGATCATCACATGAGATGGAGTAGTTTTCAATGTTATAAGGGATCATCTTATAATCCTATGGCTGTGCTAAGAAAAATAAGAAGCATAATAAGATAAACATCACATGCAATCAAAATATGTGACATGATATGGCCATCATCATCTTGTGCTTTTGATTTCCATCTCCAAAGCATCGTCATGATCTCCATTGTCACCGGCTTGACACCATGATCTTCATCATAGTGTCATGGTTGTCTCGCCAACTATTGCTACTACTACTATCGCTAACTCATAGTGATAAAGTAAAGCAATTACATGGCCTTTGCAATTCATATAATAAAGAGACAACCATATGGCTCCTGCCGGTTGCCGATAAATTACAAAACATGATCATCTCATAGAATAACGTATAACTCATCACGTCTTGATCATATCACATCACAACATGCCCTGCAAAAATAAGTTAGACGTCTTCTACTTTGTTTGTGCAAGTTTTATGTGGCTGCTATGGGCTTAGCAAGAACCGTTCTTACCTATTGAGGGAGTCCTGGATTGAGGGGTCCCCATGTGGCCGGATAAACTCATGGTGGGTTGAACTGGTGGGCCGTGAAGATCATTGCTGAAGATCGTCTCTCGTATCCGAATAGGGCTCCCGTGTGTATATAATGGCAGGTTATAGGTTCGGGTGTAATCTTTCCTTCCTCTGCAAATTGGTTATGTACAAACCCTAAGCCCTCTGGTTCATCTATAAACTGGAGGGTTTAGGCCGTAGAAGCGGGAGAATCATAACATCCTCATAGGCTAGGCTTTAGGGTTTAGCCATTACTATCTCGAGGTAGATCAACTCTTGTAATCATATTTATAAAGATTATTATAGCATGAAGTAGGGTATTACCTCGATCGAGAGGGCCTAAACCTGGGTAAACGTCGTGTCCCCAGTCTCCTGTTACCTGATGACCCACAAGTGTAAGGGATCTATTGTAGTCCTTTTGATAAGTAAGAGTGTCGAACCCAACGAGGAGCAGAAGGAAATGGTAGGCAGTTTTCAGTAAGGTATTTTCTGCAAACATTGAAATTATAGGTAACAGATAGTTTTGTGATAAGGTAATTGGTAGCAAGTGACAAAAGGTAAATGTAAGTAAGGTGCAGCAAGGTGGCCCAATCCTTTTTGTAGCAAAGGACAAGCCTGAACAAACTCTTATATAAAAGAAAGCGCTCCCGAGGACAGATGGGAATTATCGTCAAGCTAGTTTTCATCACGATCATCTGATTCACGTTCGGTACTTTGATAATTTGGTATGTGGGTGGACCGGTGCTTGGGTGCTGCCCTTACTTGGACAAACCTCCCACTTATGATTAACCTCTAATGCAAGCATCCGCAACTACAAAAGAAGTATTAAGGTAGACCTAACCATAGCCTGAAACATATGGATCCAAATCAGCCCCTTACGAAGCAACGCATAAACTAGGGTTTAATCTTCTATCACTCTAGCAACCCATCATCTACTTATTACTTCCCAATGCCTTCCTCTAGGCCCAAATAATGGTGAACTGTCATGTAGTCGACGTTCACATGACACCACTAGAGGAGAGACAACATACATCTCATCAAAATATCGAACGAAGACCAAACTAACATGACTACTAATAGCAAGACTTCTCCCATGTCCTCAGGAACAAAAGTAACTACTCACAAGACATAATATTGTTCATGATCACAGGGGTATTAATATGTATAATGGATCTTAATATATGATCTTCCACCAAATAAACCAACTAGCATCAACTACAAGGAGTAATCAACACTACTAGCAACCCACAGGTACCAATCTGAGGTTTGGGTACAAAGATTGGATACAAGAGATGAACTAGGGTTTGAGAGGAGATGGTGCTGGTGAAGATGTTGATGAAGATAGCCCTCCCCAATATGGGAGAGTTGTTGGTGATGACGGCAGTGATGATTTCCCCCTCCCAGAGGGAAGTATCCCCGGCAGAATAGCTCTGCCGGAGCCCTAGATTGGTTTCCGCCTCGGTTCCGCCTCGAGATGGCGGCGTCTTGTCCCGAAAGCATCCTTATGATTTTTTTTAGGTCAAAACACCTCATATAGGAGAAGATGGGCACCGGGGGCCTGCCGGCTGGCCCACTTGGTAGGGGGTCGCGCCCTGGGAAGGGGGGCGCGCCCCCCACCCTCGAGGACAGCCAGTGGCCACTCTCGTGGGTTTCTTTCGCCATATATTTTTTATATTTTCCGAAATGACGTTCTGTGGAGTTTCAGGGATTTTGGAGTTGTGCAGAATAGGTTTCCAGAGTTTGCTCCTTTTCCAGCCAAGAATTCCAGCTACCGGCATTCTCCCTCTTCATGTAAACCTTGTAAAATAAGAGAGAAAAGGCATAAGTATTGTGACAAAACATGTATGAACAGCCCATAATGTAATAAATATCAACTTATAAGCATGATGCAAAATGGACGTATCAACTCCCCCAAGCTTAGACCTCGCTTGTCCTCAAGCGAAAGCCGATATCGAAAAATATGTCCACATGTTTAGAGATAGAGGTTTCGATAAAAACAGAATAGGGACATGAGGGCATCACGATCATTCTCATAACAGCAACTTATATAAATATATTCATATGATTCTTATGCTAAAGTAACAATTCATCCACAATATCAGGTATGAATCATAAACTTTATTGGAAACTAACAAGCTTTGGTCTCGGTCATTGAAGCAATTGCAATTTATCGTAACATCCGAAAGAGTCAATATAAGAGCTTTTCAGCAAACCTACATACTCAACTATCATATAGTCTTTCACAATTGCTCACACTCACGCAATACTTATGTTTATTGAGTTTTAACCGGACACAGAGAAAGATAGGGGCTTTTGGTGTTGCCTCCCAACCTTTTACCTCAAGGGTAATGTCAACAGTAATAGATCATGAAAACTTACATCCAAGTGGGTATATATGTCAGGATCTTTCCAACACAATGTGCTTGCCAAAGGATAAAATGTAAAAAGGAAAGGTGGATTTCACCTTGACACTTATAAGACAAGAATAAAAGATAGGCCTTTCGCAGAGGGAAGCAGAGGTTGTCATGTGTTTTTATGGTTGGATGCACAAAGTCTTAGCATAGAAGAACTTTGCTTTATATTGCCACTTATGATAAGGACCTTTATTATGCAGTCCATCGCTTTTATTACTTCCATATCACAAGATCGTATAAAGCTAATTTCTCCCACACTAATAAATCATACATCCTTTAGCGAGTTTGCAACATGACAACTTACTTGGACGGATCTTTCTCAATCCAAAGGTAGGTATGGTGGAATCTCATGGCAAAACTGGGTTTAAGGATATATGGAAGCACAAGTAGTATCTCTACTTAGTGCAAGGAGTTTTGGCTAGCATGAGGGGGAAAGGCAAGCTCAACATGTTGGATGATCCATGACAATATACTTTATTTCGGATATAAGAAGACATAACCCATTATGTTGTCTTCCTTGTCCAACATCAACTCTTTAGCATGTCATACTTTAATGAGTGCTCACAATCATAAAAGATGTCCAAGATAGTATATTTGTATGTGAAGCCTCTCTTCTTTTTCACTTCCTATTAATTGCAACGATGACCAAAACTATGTTTGTCACGTCCCAACATCTTTTATTTATCATACTCTTGTATGTGAAGTCATTACTTCCGATAAGATCAATAAGATCTCTTGGCTATTCTTCAGGTTTTCTTTCTTTTTATCATGACCCAAGTGAGAAAATCAAGCCCTTGACTCAACACTAATCTTTATTATATAGCTCACGGACTCGATTACAAAGGATAAAGCTCACAAAGCAAAAGCTCACAACTAGATCATGCTAACTTTATTCTACTAGATCAAGATACTACCAAAAGGATCGAACTAAGTAAAATGGTAAAGATAGGAGTGATGGTGATACGATACCGGGGTCACTCCCACAAGCTTGGCAGTTGCCAAGGGGAGTGCCCATACCCATATGATTATGTCTCCTTCTTCGGGGGGGGTGATGATGGCTTCTTCCTTAACTTGCGCTTAAGAGCAGAATTCTGCTCCTTTAGATCATTGATCTCTTGCTCAAGGGTTAATATATTCTTGCATAATCCCTGCTTGTTTTCCTGTAAGAGGTTAAAAGGGATAAATTCGATCTTAGGTTTCTTTACTCTGTCGGGAAGGCTTGACTTTTTGAACTCCACATGCATGTCCCCCGGTTGAGGCAGTGGAAATTCGTCTTCCTCTGAGCTGGTCCAATCCTTCCCCTTGGGATCATGGTCCTCTTCTTCCTCTGTGGTCCAACCGTAATGCTCCGAGTCACCATAGACCTTAGGATCAGCAAGGAAATCAGCCACATAGCTTTCTCCCTCCGAATCCTGGGACGACATGTAGCCTTTATCTGTGATAGAAACAGCTCGAAACGAAAACAGAGGATTTCTGCGTGATACAGAGGTCAAAACCTTCGGGAGTATATATAATGAATTTTTGCCGAACAAAAGGAGTAACCCACAAGAAAACGAAGTCCAGGGGACACACGGGGTGTCCTCGAGGCAGGGGGCGCACCCTGGGAAGGGGGCGCGCCCTCCACCCTCGAGGACGCCTCGTGTCTCTTCCGGACTGCGGTTTATTTTTCTATTTTTCTAAATATTCCAAAACAGATAAAAATTGCCTTTATAACTGTTTTGGAGTTGGTTTACTTACCGTATCACGTACCTCTTCCTTTTTGGAGGCTGAATCGTTCTGGAAAGTGTCCCTTATGTGTTCCTCTGGGGTTATGGTTTCAATAACATTAGTTTCAACATTTATAGGATTACCTGAGATATAGTGTTTGATTCTTTGACCGTTCACCACCTTCGGATTTGTGCCTTCGAAGTTGTTGATTTTTATGGCACCGAAACGATAGACCTCCTCGATAATGTAAGGTCCTTCCCACTTGGAGAGAAGTTTTCCTGCAAAAAATCTTAAACGAGAGTTGAATAGCAAAACATAATCACCTACGTTAAACTCACGCTTTTGTATCCTTTTGTCATGCCATCTTTTAACTTTTTCTTTAAACAGCTTGGCATTCTCATAGGCCTGGGTTCTCCATTCATCGAGACAGCTAATGTCAAATAACCTCTTCTGACCGGCAAGTTTGAAATCGTAGTTGAGCTCTTTAATAGCCCAATATGCCTTATGTTCTAGCTCAAGAGGTAAGTGACAAGCTTTTCCATATACCATCTTATACGGGGACATACCCATATGATTTTTGTATGCAGTTCTATAGGCCCATAATGCATCATCAAGTTTCTTGGACCAATTCTTCCTAGACCTATTAACTGTCTTTGGCAAGATTAGTTTCAACTCCCTATTACTTAATTCAACTTGACCACTAGTCTGTGGGTGATAAGGTGATGCAATTCTATGGTTGACATCATACTTTGCAAGCATCTTACGGAAAGCACCATGAATAAAGTGTGAACCACCATCAGTCATTAGATATCTAGGGACTCCAAACCTCGAAAATATAACTTCTTTAAGCATCTTAATAGAGGTGTTATGATCAGCACTACTAGTTGGAATAGTTTCTACCCACTTAGTAACGTAATCAACAGCAACTAAAATATGTGTGTACCCATTAGAGGCAGGAAAAGGTCCCATATAATCAAAGCCCCAAACATCAAATGGTTCAATAACAGGTGAATAATTCATAGACATTTCTTAACGTCTAAAAATATTACCTATTCTTTGACATTCATCACAAGATAAGACAAACTTACGGGCATCCTTGAAGAGCGTAGGCCAATAAAAACCGGATTGCAATACCTTGTGTGCAGTTCTGTCTCCCGCATGGTGTCCTCCATAGGCTTCAGAGTGGCACTTGCGTAAGATATGTTCCTATTCATGCTCAGATACACAACGTCTAATAATACCATCTACTCCTTCTTTATAAAGATGTGGGTCATCCCAGAAGTAATGTCTCAAATCATAGAAGAACTTTTTCTTTTGCTAGTATGTGAAGCTAGGAGGTATAAACTTAGCAACAATATAATTAGCATAATCAGCCTACCATGGAGCAGTACGAGAAGTACTTATGACAGCTAGTTGTTCATCAGGAAAGCTATCATTAATAGGTTGTGGGTCATCAAGTATATTCTCTAACCTAGACAAGTTATCTGCTACGGGGTTCTCAGCTCCCTTTCTATCAATAATATGCAAGTCAAATTCTTGCAGCAAGAGAACCCATCTGATAAGTCTAGGTTTAGCATCTTTCTTTTCCATAAGGTATTTGATAGCAGCATGATCAGTGTGAATAGTTACTTTAGAATCAACGATATAGGGTTTAAACTTATCACAAGCAAACACAACTGCTAAAAATTATTTCTCAGTGGTAGCATAATTTCTTTGGGCACTATCTAGAGTTTTACTAGCATACTGGATAACATTCAATTTCTTATCAACTCTTTGCCCTAAAACAGCTCCTATAGCATAATCACTAGCATCGCACATAATCTCAAAGGGTAAATTCCAATCAGGAGGCTGGACAATAGGTGCAGAGATCAATGCTTTCTTAAGTATTTCAAATGCTTCTAGACAATCATCATCAAAGACAAAAGGAATATCTTTTTGTAAGAGATTAGTCAGAGGCCTGGAGATTTTGGAGAAGTCCTTTATGAACCTCCAATAAAACCCGGCATGACCAAGGAAACTTCGTATACCTTTGATATCCTTAGGGCATGGCATCTTTTCAATAGCATCAACTTTAGCTTTGTCAACTTCAATACCTCTTTCAGAAATTTTATGCCCCAAGAAAATGCCTTCATTAACCATAAAGTGGCGCTTCTCCCAATTCAAGACAAGGTTAGTGCCTTCACATCTTTGCAAAACTCGATCAAGGTTGCTTAAGCAATCATCAAAAGAAATTCCGTAAACGGAGAAATCATCCATGAATACCTCAACAATCTTTTCACAAAAATCAGAGAATATAGCAATCATGCATCTTTGAAAGGTAGCAGGTGCATTACACAAACCAAAAGGCATACGTCTATAAGCAAAGGTACCGAAAGGACAAGTAAAGGTAGTCTTTTCTTGATCCCCTTTTGACACAGGTATTTGAGAGAAACCAGAATAACCATCTGGAAAGCAGAAATGAGTTTGTTTGGATAACCTTTCTAGCATTTGATCAATAAATGGCAAGGGGTAATGATCTTTCTTAGTAGCCTTATTTAAATTACGGAAATCAATTACCATCCTATAACCTGTAACTATTCTTTGCGGAAACAATTCATCTTTATCATTAGGGACGACAGTCACACCTCCTTTCTTAGGAACACAATGGACAGGACTTACCCACTGGCTATCAGCAACTGGATAGATAATACCTACTTTTAGGAGCTTTAATATTTCCTTCCTTACCACTTCTTTCATCTTAGGATTTAACCGTCGCTGATGATCAATAGCTGGTTTAGCATTTTCTTCCAATTTTATCTTGTGTTGGCATATAGTGGGACTAATGCCCTTAAGATCATCCAGAGTATATCCAATAGCAGCTCGGTGCTTCTTCAGAGTTTTCAATAATTTTTCTTCTTCCCGCTCTGAAAGGTTAGCACTAATAATAACAGGATATATCTTCTTTTCATCAAGATAAACATACTTAAGATTATCAGGCAAAGGTTTAAGTTCAAACACGGGATCACCCTTGGGTGGAGGAGGATCCCCTAGGATTTCAACACGCAAGTTGTTTTTCAATATGGGTCCCTGTGTAAGGAATATTTCATCTATTTCCCTTCTCTCATTCATGTGCATATCATTTTCGTGATCTAGCAAGTATTGTTGTAAAGGATCATTAGGTGGCACGGCAATAGAAGCAAGACCAATAATTTCATCTTTACTGGGAGGTGCCTTTTCAAGGGGTTGTCTACGGAATTTAGCAAATTTAAAATCATGAGACATATCCCCTAATCCTACAGTGACAATATCTTTCACGCAGTCTATCTTGGCATTAATAGTATTCAAGACGGGTCTACCAAATATAATGGGATAGAATGCATCATGAGACATATCCCCTAATCCTACAGCCACGCTTGCGCCACACTGACGACCCACAAGTGTAGGGGATCTATCATAGTCCTTTCGATAAGTAAGAGTGTCGAACCCAACGAGGAGCAGAAGGAAATGATAGGCAGTTTTCAGTAAGGTATTTTCTACAAGCACTGAAATTATAGGTAACAGATACTTTTGTGATAAGGTAATTGGTAGCAAGTGACAAAAGGTAAACGTAAGTAAGGTGCAGCAAGGTGGCCCAATCCTTTTTGTAGCAAAGGAAAAGCCTGAACAAACTGTTATATAAAGGAAAGCACTCCCGAGGACACATGGGAATTATCGTCAAGCTAGTTTTCATCACGATCATCTGATTCGCGTTCGGTACTTTGATAATTTTGTATGTGGGTGGACCGGTGCTTGGGTGCTGCCTTACTTGGACAAACCTACCACTTATGATTAACCTCTAATGCAAGCATCCGCAACTACAAAAGAAGTATTAAGGTAGACCTAACCATAGCCTGAAACATATGGATCCAATTCAGCCCCTTACGAAGCAACGCATAAACTAGGGTTTAAGCTTCTGTCACTCTAGCAACCCATCATCTACTTATTACTTCCCAATGCCTTAGTCTAGTCCCAAATAATGGTGAAGTGTCATGTAGTCGATGTTCACATGACACCACTAGAGGTGAGACAACATACATCTCATCAAAATATCGAACGAAGACCAAACTCACATGACTACTAATAGCAAGACTTCTCCCATATCCTCAGGAAAAAAAGTAACTACTCACAAGACATAATATTGTTCATGATCAGAGGGGTATTAATATGCATAATGGATCTGAACATATGATCTTCCACCAAATAAACCAACTAGCATCAACTACAAGGAGTAATAAACACTACTAGCAACCCACAGGTACTAATCTGAGGTTTGGGTACAAAGATTGGATACAAGAGATGAAGTAGGGTTTGAGAGGAGATCGTGTTGGTGAAGATGTTGATGAAGAAAGCCCTCCCCATGATGCGAGAGTTGTTGGTGATGACGACAGTGACGATTTCCCCCTCCCGGAGGGAAGTATCCCCGGCAAAACAGCTTTGCCGGAGCCCTAGATTGGTTTCCGCCTCGGTTCCGCCTCGAGACGGCGGCGGCCGGTCCCGAAAGCCTCCTTATGATTTTTTCCGGGTCAAAACACCTCATATAGGAGAAGATGGGCACCGGGGGCCTGCCGGCTGGCCCATGAGGTAGGGGGCGCGACCTGGGAAGGGGGGCGCGCCCCCCACCCTCGAGGACAGCCGGTGGCCCCTCTCGTGGGTTTCTTTCACTAGATATTCTTTATATTTTCCGAAACGACGTTCTGTGGAGTTTCAGGGCTTTTGGAGTTGTGCAGAATAGGTTTCCAGAGTTTGCTCCTTTTGCAGCCCAGAATTCCAACTGCCAGCATTCTCCCTCTTCATGTAAACCTTGTAAAATAAGAGAGAAAAGGCATAAGTATTGTGACAAAACATGCATGAACAACCCATAATGCAATAAATTTCAACTTATAAGCATGATGCAAAATGGACGTATCATTACCATCGATCCTCAGACGCATAGTTTGGGACCCCCCTACCCGAGATCCGCCAATTTTGACACCGACATTGGTGCTTTCATTGAGAGTTCCACTATGTCGTCGATCGACGGACTGATGGATCGCTTCGTTAACCACGACGGCACCATCGAGGGAACTTTCCCTCCTGGCCAGCTTTTTGTGTTCGGTGGCTTCATGCTCCGTGCCAACACAGAAGGCCACCTCGAGAAGATTGGGAGCTATGTCGCTGGCCATCAGGTCAGGTTTCGAAGCTTGAACTACATTGCTGATGTCCATGGAGACCTGATCTTCGACGGATTTGAGCCCACCTTGATCGCTCCCTACCACCACGATGAACATGACCTAACTCTGTCATCGGACCACCTCCAGGAAATAGCACCTGTAACCGTTCTGGCCCAAGATCGGGAACAGATCGCATCACCCGAGGACGGGAAGCTCAACCCCGCCGTGGAAGCCGCAAACTCAACAACGGTGGAGCCGCACACAGACCCAACTCTGAGCGGGATCTGTGTTACCGGAACTTGGGCCTTGTCTCCGGATGTAGGTTCTGAACCATGCGCATTTGTGCCCTTCAAGCTTGACCAGGCGCCTATCGCCTAATTCCACGCTGCAGATATCTTCCGGCACTCACCTTTTGGCGATGTGCTAAATTCGTTAAAATTGCTCTCCTTAGCTGGGGACACACAGCCGAATTATATCCGGTTCGAACTGGAGGCTAATGATGGAGAATTTTGCCCCACCCACCACCCACTTGGTAGCCACGGTCGAAGATCTAACTGATCTACTTGACTACGCTTCCGAAGACTTCGAAGGGATGGACCTCGAAGCCAAAGCAGATCTAGACCAAAACCGGCCCATAACCGGGCGATGGACAGCTACGTCTTCATACGATGTGTATATGGTGGATACACCTAAGGAGAAGGAGGGCGACGGCGAAAACGATCCTGCAAAGGACAAGCCTGTCGATGAACCTCACAAGCGTCAGCGTCCGAAGCGCCGAACTAAATCTTATAAAGGAAAAGACAACAACACTGTCACTAACGACGATGATAGTCCGGTGCAAGACGAGAATCCCACGGATCCAGCGATAGAGCAGGACGAGCGAATGGACGGCGAACATAGTCCAAGACTGTTGTCCGATGACAGCGATGCTGAAGACAGCAATTATGAGCCTGTCTCCAAAGAGGATGTTATCCTGGGTGACGACGAATACATCGTCCCAAAAGAACCCTTGGAACAATAGCGCTTCCATCGGAGGCTTATTGCCACCGCAAGGAGCCTGAAAAAGCAGCAGCGACGGCTTCGAGCCGCACAGGACACGCTCAATGATAGATGGAACAAAGTGCTAGACGCTACGCAAAAATATGGCTACAATCGCCAAACCAAAGGCTATCCTAAATGTAAACTGCTGCCCGAATTCGACAACGAGGCCACTGCGCCTATGCCGCCGAAGAATAACACCGCTGACAAGCCGGACCGACCACCTTGTGGACGGGACAGAGTGGCTAGCAACGGCGTGCACAAGCCCGCACCCCACCCCGTAAAGGAAAGGAGGATGTGGCTCAGGCCCGGAAACACGATCTGCGTGAGGACCTGAACAAAAAGGCTAACAAGACCAGATCCACCTACGGACCCAGGGACCGTGCTCCCGCATGGGATGGCGGCCATCAAGCCAATCATGCCGGTCATATACCAGTTCGGGGTCAATACCGAACATCACAACCCTCGAACATACGCCATGACATAGCAAAATATAGGGGTGTCGCACACCCTCTGTGCTTCACCGATGAGGTGCTGGATCACGAGTCTCCATAAGGGTTTAAACCCGTAAATATCGAGGCGTATGATGGAACGACGGATCCTGCCGTCTGGATAGAAGAATTCATTCTTCACATCCACATGGCTCGCGGAGATGATTGATACGTCTCCAATGTATCTATAGTTTTTGATTGTTCCATGCTATTATATTATATGTTTTGGATGTTTAATGGGCATTATTATACACTTTTATATTATTTTTGGGACTAACCTACTAACCCAAGGCCCAGTGCAAATTGTTGTTTTTTGCCTATTTCAGTGTTTCACAGAAAAGGAATATCAAATGGAGTCCAAACGGAATGAAACCTTCGGAAGGATTGTTTTTTGAACAAATGCAACCCATAAGACCTGGAGTACACGCCAGGGAAGGCACGGGGTGGGCACGAGGCGGGGGCGCGCCCAGGTGGGTAGGCACGCCCCCACCCTTGTGGGCCTCTCGTAACTCCACCGACGCGCCTCTTCCTCCCATATATACCCATATTGTAATGCCCCGGATGTAATACTTTCCCTTTTGGGCATATAATATATCTCCGGCTTCATCTATTTCCATTCCGAGTTCTTTGTCTTTCTGGTTTTCGTCGTTTTGTTGTGTGAGTGTGTGGCATTCATTCATATCATGTAGACATGTGCATTGCATTGCATTTGTGTTGTCGGTTGCATCCGGTTCCACGCGTTCCTTCCCGTTGTCCGTTTCGCGTTCCGGAGCTCCCTCACGTGTCAGTGACGTCCCGTAGGCCTACTTTGGTGTTTGGGCGTGTAACGTTACTGGTGTGCCGCGAGGTTGTTGTGTGTGTTGTTGTTTTGTTGTGTGCAACCCGCCTCTCAAATCTCGTCGCGTTTGGACTCCGTTTGCTATCCCAACAGTTATTCGTGTGGGTCCAAAGTGCCTCCACTTGTGGCCCAGAAACACCCCTCCAGCAGCCCACTACCCTCTCCTAGGCCCATCTAGACTTCCCCCGCGATCGGATCCGTCGGATCGCGATCGGAGGGCTCCTAACACCCCCACAAACCTAACCCTAGCAGATCTGCTATTTATAGACCCCTATGTCTATTTTGGGCATCCCTAATCTTCTTCCCCAATCTCCCCTCATTTTTTTTGTGCTCCACCAGATCTCCACTGCCACTTGGCAGCCTCCCCGAAAATCTCGCCGGCTCGAATCGAACCAGCTGATCCGCCGCCGTTTTTTTTCCTTCGAAGCCATCGCTCCGACCAGATCCCTCCGTTCCTGCGCCGGCTCAACGCCTCGAAGCCCAGCTGTGATCGCCCTCGAAGCATCGGCCTCCGCCCGATCGATCTGCTCCGCGCATGGACCACTTCGACGCCTGGGCCGAAGCTCCTTCCCTCCGCCGCCGGCCCA
>LR738713.1:582374100-582397964 GCA_902687465.1 Secale cereale
AGCTGGGACCACATCACCGCCGCCTCGCCGGGCCTCGTCTTCCTCCGTGCTGGGCCTCGCCTCACCGGATCCCGGGCCGAGCGCCAGGCCGAGCGCCTCGCTAGGCCTTCCCCGCCGCCTGGGCCGCACCGCTCGCTCCGGGCGAGGCCGCCTCGCCTCTAGCCGCCAGGCCGCGACTCCGCCTGGGCCCGAGGCGCCCAGATCCGCCGGCCCGTCCGCTTCTTCGTCCACTCCAGGCCCGCGCGCCGGATCCACCGCCGGGGCCCGTTTGGATCCAGATCCGGCCCGAGACTGTTCAGATCTGAAGGTTGATTCAAAATATCCTAAGTCCCTGTTTGTTTACCTGTCTGATGCTATATTCAACTGTGGATAACTTTGTGTGTGTTTGTCCGATTCGCGCAAATAGCATGTCCAGACGTTCGTGGGATCGTGCACTACGTTTTATCTTTTAGTGTCATGCATGTTAGAGATCATTTAGGTGCTTGTTTTTTTGTTGCAATAGTGCATCGTGATGTAAACTGCTGCTATGTGATGTGTTTATGCCATCTTTGCCATGTGATATCTTTTAGCTCGTTTGTCCGAATGATGCAAATGACATGTCCACGTGTTCGTCTTGCCATGCTCTACATGTTGTTGGTGATAGGTTGCATGATAGATTTATTCTTGCCATGTTTATCATTGTTGCAAAGTGCCATGTGGCTGTGATGTTGTTTCACTTGTTATGAAATGCCATCTTGTTGAGCTCGTTGCTATCGTTGTGTTTATCTCCATGAAGCATGCTTGTGTCTTTCGGAATCACCATCATGTGTACTTTGATGTGGTGCTTACCACTTGCCATGTTTAGTTTCGAGGTGACTTAAACTTGCTCGTTTAGATGCCATGATGAAATTGCTGTTTTAGGACTTAGTGTTTTTTTCACTAAGTCTGAAATCTGTAACGTTCCGATGCCATGTTCGTGTGATGTTCTAGGACAAACCATGTTAGTTTTGGAGTGGATCTTGATTGTTCCTTGTAGTAGATATTGTTGGCTTTCCATTCATGTTCTCACATGTTTATTTGAGTGGCTGTAGCATGTTTATCTTTTGCTCCAAAGTTTCAATAAAATTCTGCTGTCAGAATTTTATTGTCAAGTTCAATATGTCCAAGCTCATTGCTATTCAACCGTGACTCCTTTGGGGGTGCACCTTTGGACTTAGTTGCTGTAATATATGTCCAGTTTGTGTTCATGTCCTTTGCCATGTTGTTTGAGTGTTGTAGCTTAATTATTTTGTGCTCCGAAGTTGCTATGTTGCTGTAATTTTCAGCTTTCGCTCATTTCTTGTTTCGGGCATAACTTTTAGCCCGTAACTCCGATTTCAGCGAATCTTATATGAAACTTGATTGATTTTCTGTGTAGATTCATAATATCATATTGTTATCATGTTTTGAGGTGTTTTGCTTGAGTGCTATTTTACGTGCTCCGTGTGCATCGTTAGTGCATCCATCATGCATCCATCATTTTCGAGTGCGCATTGCATCTTGTTGATTTTTGCTTGGTGTGATTGTATTGTTTAGAGCCGGAAGCTGAGACCGAGTACGAGTACGAGCACGAGGTTTCCAACGAGGTTGAGCACGAGGACCCTTCTTACGATCCGAACGACTTCTCTTCAGGCAAGATGACCGAACCCCGATAACATTACTATCTTTGCCTATTGCTAGTAGATCCGCTCTATAGTTTTGCCTCGATGCCCATGTTCTTCTTGTCAGCCTCCTACTTGTAACCATTGCCAGGCTTAACCACCCTACCTATGCAAACCGTTGCTTGGCTAAGTACGCTTCGCTCAGCCCTTCTTATAGCATTGCTAGTTGCAGGTGAAGATCGAAGATGCTTGCTTCATGTTGAAGTTTTGTTGGGTTATATCACACTATATAAATTTTTAAAATGAAATCATCTATATATTGGCAAGGGTGGAAGGCTAAGGCTTTTGCTTGGTGATTTGTTCCACTCATGCCGTTAGGAACCGTATAAACCGGTGTTATGTTCCTTGATTATGTGTTCCTAACACGGTTGGGGTGTATGGGACCCCCTCGATAAACCGCTAAGTGCTAAGTCTTTTCCAGCAAGTCCCAACATTGGTACTATTCGCCTAATAACAAACTAAACTTGCATAGGGAGTAATTAACCCTCTTTCTTAATCAACAACCCCGGGCCAGTGCTCCACATGAGTGTTGGTCCGAAACGAGCGGACTACGGGGCCGCCTTGGGGCAACCTGAGGTATCTGGCATACACTTGTAGGACGTCTCATCCGGTCGTGTCCTGAGACTTAGATACGCGCGGCTACTATCAGGGTGTCGACACGCCGGGAGGATTTGCTGGATTAGCCTTACCTAAGTTCGGTATATCTTGAGCACGGGATTCCGAGAATACTCGGGTCTTCCCACTTTGGAGTTGCGACTCCGCGGATCGTGGTCTTGTAATGGGTCAAGTTGGAACACCCCTGCAGGGTTATGAACTTTCGAAAGTCGTGCCCGCGGTTATGTGGCAGATGGGAGCTTGTTAATATCCGGTTGTAGATAACTTGACACAATGTTTCTAATACACTACCAGCGTGTGTTCCGTGACCGTCAATTTCCGAATAGGGATTCGGGAGTTGAACACGGAGGGGTTATGTTTGTTGAGCTTGTAGCTAGGATCACTTCGTGATCACTTCTCGTCTGAGGCTTTCTCTTCTCGCTCTCACTCACGTAAGCTAGTTGCTAGTTGCTGCTGCAGACACTTATTCTTTTCTTCAGCCTTATCCTCTCCCAAGGCTTAAATAGTCTTGTTACCTGGGAACGGGATTGCTGAGTCCTCTGTGGCTCACAGTTACTTCACCACACCAGATGCAGGTCCAGCTGTGAGCTATCCAGGTGATGGCACCGAGCTGGATTGGGAGTTCGACGAGGAACGTAGTCGGTACTATGTTCGTTATCCGGATGATCAGTAGTGGAGACTCCTACTAGGATTCGATCCGCCTGTGGTTTATTTATCTAAGTTTGGTATCTTGACATTTGGATTTTGCCCTTAGAGGGTTGTGATATTCTTAATGTATGATGTTTGAGACATGTATTGTATTTGTGTGACGTGGCGAGTGTAAGCCAACTATTTATGTTTACAATCCCCTCTTTTCCATGAGATGTGCAAAGATTACCAAACTTGAGATCATTCTAGGATGGACTTATGCCTTTAAGTCGTGCCTCGACACGTAGGAGGTATAACTCCATCCTGGGCATTACAAGTTGGTATTCAGAGCCTTCTCCGACCTAGGAGCCCCCACTGATTGATCGAATCGTTGACGGTCGAGTCTAGGCACACACTGAAAAACATTTTGAGTCCTATATTATATCGGAGAGTAGGATTTCTTTGCTTCTCATCTCCTTTCTCTCTGGTGAGGACTCCTGACGACTACTCTTGTCTCTCCTATCTTCAAAAATTGCACCAATTTTTTTTTAGGAATCCCGCGAGTATTCTGGGATTGTTTCGATGTTCTTGTGACGAGGATATTGTTCTCGATGCCTCCTGACATTAGGGGTTGTGGCAGTGTCCCGGGGAGTTGAGCTTCGGGGTATTGTCGTCACAAGCATATCGCGGCAGTACTAAATACTTAAGACGGCCGACATCGAAAATCTCTCCTATACGGCCAGTGGCAATATAACCCCGACATCACCCAGTACTGGGGAGGTAGTTCGAGAGTATTGCCATAACTTGTTATAGTGGATGCTTTTCAAAGGTCCGAGGTACACAGTTTCCGAGAAAGACTGGTTATGTGTTGAAGGATGGATACACCTGGATGTAGGTTTAGAGTTGATTGCGCGGTGCTTCCCGTGTATCCCCAACACCTGATTGCATAACTGGAATCTTTCAGAAATTTATAGGTGGGCTTATCCAGTAGATCGTAGGCATTCTTCCAACGAATGCAGGTTAGTGAGTTCGGGGTTTGTCGGGGGAAACTGTCCGCCACGAACACCTATGGGACCGGAGCCCCTTGTCTGTGCGGTACGAGGGCGGAGGGAGCACAAAGAGCAGATCGAAGCAAACACGCGGGCAGTTTTACCCAGGTTCGGGCCGCACAGATGCGTAAAACCCTACTCCTGCTTGGTTGTGTATTGAGTTTAAGCGCTCGGGAGCTTGAAGAAGCAGCTACACCGGCGCGAGAGTGATCTAGGTTCCGAACCCCCTCCACGTTGTGCATGGGCCTCCTTTTATAGTGTAAGGGGTCACCGACAGGTGTCAACATAGGAGAAAGGGGTAAAAAAGTAAAAGAAGTGGTAGTTGTAACAGTGCGGGAACATTGGGGCTACAGTACAGAACAGTGGTCTATACCTACTTTAACAGTGGGGGACAAGGGCATTTAATGCCCGTCGCCGTCGACCCCAAAAGCTCCCGCCTTAGCGTCTCCGTCCGCCACGACGACGGATCCATCGCCGTGGAGTGCCACCGTGTACCCCAGGCTGCACAGCCATCCGCCACGCGTCCCTGGACGGGCCCCAGGGCGAAGCGTGGGCCGATGAGCTGGAGCGCGGGCACACAGCACAGCCTCCCCGGCAAGTACCTTGCCGGGGGCCTTGACCTTACCGGGCCCGGGAGCTTGTCGCTCCCCGGGCCCCTTGCCGGGGCGCATATAGCGCCGAGGCGTAGTCTTTTAGTCTTCCTGGCAAGCTCCTCTTGCCAGGGTCTTGTATTAACGGGGCAGTCTTGAGCATGGCACGGCCTTCCCGGCAAGCTCCTCTTGCCGGGGTCTCGATCTCATGTCTTGTATACTTTGTTTTTGAATGGTTTAATAGGGAGCAGGAAGGTCTCCGGCGAGCACGCAGTAAACCTTGCCGCGGGAAGCTGCAACTGCTCGTGCACAAGTTGGGGTACTGGGGTACCCCTACCTTAGTACACCGACAGGAGCCCCCGGGCCTGGGCCACACACGGTGCCGAGCGCTGTTGGGCCAGGCCCAAAACAGTGCACGGGCACCCGCGGCCCGCGGCGCGCCGAATCCACTTCCATATCCGCCGCACCCCACGGTAACGGCACGCGTCGATTGCGGCGCCGTGGGATGGGACGTGCCCACGATCTCTTAATGGAAAGGGGGAAACGCCCCCCACTCCCCCATAAAAGCAGAGGTAGCGGGCGCGGTTCCCCTCCTTGCGCTCTCATTACGTCGTCTTCCTCCTGCAAAAGATTCCCTCTTGCGTTCCGCCTCCACATCTCCGCCGCCGCCGAGCTCTTCGTCCCCTTCCTTCCGCCGCGTCCGCCATGGCCCCAAAGACCGACAAGGCGAAGGCGGAGAAATCCAAGAAGGAGAAGTCGGAGCAAGCGGCCAAGCTCATCGCTTACCGGAAGCGGCATGTCGTCTTCCCGCCGAAGCTCGGCGTGCGGGAACTCTGGAACAAGTATTACTTGTTCTGGTCCAAGAGGACCGACGCGCATCCCCGCACGCGAGCATACCCGGCCGCCGCCAAGGACAACTATCCCGGCGGGTACCATTTCTTCGCTGCTTTCTTTCATTGTGGTCTCTGTCCACCTTTCTCAAACTTCTTTTGCGACGTCATGAACACATACGGTCTCCATCTGCTTGACTTCACCCCCAACGCCATTCTCACCATGGCTGTTTTCGCACACATGTGCGAAAACTTCATAGGAGTCCACCCCAATGTAGCCCTCTTTAGGCACTTTTTCACTCCTAGAGCCGAGGCCGACGCCCCCCTCTCCGAAGGAATTTCTTGGATCTTTCGTCTGAATAAGAAAGGGGCGTACTTGCCGGGGGAGCTCCGCGGCAAGTGGGAGGAATGGCGAGCGGAGTGGTGCTGGATCGTAGAAGACCAGCCGCAAGCCTTCACCGCGCCGCGCACAACGCCCATCGTGCGCGGCAGGGACTGGAGTGAGCTGGACTCGGACGACGTCAAGCTCAACATCGCCCTCGTCCGGATTCTTCGTCTTCGGTTGGCCAATCTGTCAGTCGCCGAGGTGGGCGCAGATTTCCTCCGCCGGCGCATCGCCCCTCTCCAAGACCGGAAGAGGCCGGCCTGGGAGTACGGCGGCCCGGCAGACATCATGAGGCTGCGCCCCGGGCTCAACTTCAACTTCACCACGCTGGAGCTGCGGGGAATGGTACGGGAACTCTTCAAGTACGATCCGACACACCCCGAGTGGTTCAGGACTCCCCGGGGGGTGGTGCCGCTCTGCAACAGCGCCGTCAGGGATCGGATCCTCGCCATGATGCCCATGTGCGACTCGCACGGTGTGGACCGTACATGGCTCGCTCCGAAGCCCATCGACGTCCTCAACTTCTACGACAACCTTGAAGAGGTGGAGAAGAACAAGGAGGACCTCAAGCTGCACACGCGGGCCACCACCGACCAGGAGATCGCCTACATTGCTTCTCGGGCTGAGGAGGCCGCCGCAGCCGCGGCGGCGGGAGTTTTCGGATACTCGCCGGAGGAGGCGGAGGTTGAGGACGCGTCCACCCAGGCGGAGGAGGCGGAGATCCGCAGGTTGCTGGATCTGCCTCCCGACGCGCTCGTCGGGGTCCCCTCGCTGAGGCACTCCGGGATCCACGGGATCGCGGCGGAGGCCGCGGCGGCAGAGGGCACCGCCGAAGGGAGCAGAGGCGCCGCGAGGGGCGGAGGCGCCAAGGGAAAGAGGGCCGCAGTGCTGGACGCTGGGCCCAGTGAGCCGGCCAGGGAAGAGGAGGAGGAGGAGGAGGCCGAGGACTCCGGCGGATCCACGGAGTTGTACGCCGACGACCTCTCCTCGTCGGAGGACTCCCCGCCCCCAGCAAGCCCGAGGCAGTCCCCGCCAAAGCGCCTCCGCAAGGCGGCGACGGGGGAGAGGGCGCAGGCGCCCCGGCAACAGCCACCTCGCCGGGCGGCTCCCCGGGGGAGCCAAGCCGCGCCAAGGCCGTCCGGCGCACCAGCCGCAGCTGAGGCGGCCCGTGCGCGGACCACAACTGAGGCGCCTCGCAGGCCGGCGGCGAGCCGGCAAGGGTCTTCTCGGAGCGGAGCAGCGGCTCCGCCCGCTTCTCGGGCGCCGGCGACCACAGGGGCTGGGTCTTCTCAGCCCCCAGCCCCGGTGAACACCAAACGCGCAAGGGAGTCTTCGTCTTCCGCTCCTCGCGCCGACGCGCCCACGGTGGAGTATGACTTCTCCGCGCTGAGCGAGGACGACGAGGAGGACCAAGAGTAAGGATCCGGGACCTTACATCTTCTTTATTTCTGTCTTGGTTTTTCTGTTAATGCTGACTCTGTCTATTGTTCTGATTTCAGGACCCTGACCCATCGCGCGGCGAAGAGGGCCAAGGCACCCGAGGTCGAGGTCGCGGGAGACTCGGCAGCTGCGGCAGCAGAGAGCGTGCCGGAGCCGAGCCTGCCGGACCCGAGCGCTGCTCCGAGGAGCAGCCCCCAGCGTAGCCCGCAGCGCAGCCCCCAGCGTAAGTCTGGGGTTTTCTCTTTTTGCTTGTCGGGGCATGCCTGAGTATTTGATTTTGTCTTCGTATCTTGACGTTCCTTGTCTTATCTTGTGCAGAGGTGGAGCCACAGCGGGAAGAGCGTCCGGAGACCGTGGTCGAGGAGCCGCAGGCCCCGCCGTCCCCGCCAAGGCAGAACTCTCCGGCAAGGGAGAGCGCTCCGCCAAGGGCGGGTACTCCGCCAAGGCAGAGTACCCCGCCAAGGGCGAGCAGCCCGGCGAGGGCGGCCACTCCGCCAAGGCCGAGCTCCCCGGCGAGGGAGCCCGCCGCTGAGGACGTCCGCCAAGGTATGCTTTGTGACTTGTCTTCTCGGCTTGTCTCTTTTTTGGATATTTGCTTGAGTTTTGAACTTCTCTTTCTTCTTCTTCTTAGATCTTCCTCCTCCTGCGCCCATGGAGACGGAGGTGATCATCCTCGAGGAGGAGGACGCGCAGGGCGGCGGCGGCGACGCTCCTGTCGTCGAGGAGATAGCCGAGGCCGCCGAGCCGGCCGCGCAAGAGACTGCTCCGGCTGCAGACGCAGCGGCCGGGGAGGGCGACGGTGGTCGCACCGCCGACCCGGAGGCGGCGGGAGCATCGGATGCTGCACCGGCCACCGGCCCCTCCGCCGGCGAGGAGCAAAGGTACTATCTCGAGGCCCCCAACGGCGTCTTCATCCAGATGCCGTGGGGGTCTTCGTCGCGAGCTCCTGCGGAGGGCGAGGCATTCGACGGAGAAGTCCTCGCCTCCGCAGGCCTGAAGATCGTCCAGGCGCCTGGCGGGAGTGAGGGGCCCGAGGAGGAGCGGTTGCTCCACCAACTCCTGGCCCTTTACCGGGCCAGGCAGGCGAAACTGGCCTCCCGGGAGGCCCTTGCCGCCAAGGCCGCGGCAGAAATGGAGAAGCGTGCGGCGGAGCTCAGCGCCGCCAATCAGGCTGCCCTCCGCCAGGTGGCGGAGGAGCGTGAGCGTCTCGCCGGCGAGTACCAGGAGTGGGTGCTCGAGAAGGCTGAAACTGAAGAGCAGCAGCGTCTCGCCGGGGTGGAGATGTCCCGGCGAGAGGGAGAGCTCGCGCAGCGGAAGGTCGAGCTGGACTCTCATGAAGAAGATCTTGCCGCTCGCGAGGCTGCCCTTGGCGGGGAGTTGAAGGAGGCGAAAGCCGCCGCGGTTGCCGCGGAAGACGCCAAGAAAGAGCTCGCCGCCAAGGTCGAACAATTGGAGAAGGCGATGAAGGTGAGCGCCGAGAAGGTTGCCGCGCTCATCTTGGAGCGCGAGAAGGACGCTCACACAAACTCGGAGCTTCAGGTGAGTTTATCAAAGAGGGGCGACGAGCTGAAGGCCGCCAAGGACTCCATTGAGGACTTGGAACTGAAGGTCACCACCCTGAAGGAATCGCTCGATGCCGCCCGAGCTCAGGAGACCAAGTTGAAGGATGAGCTCCGCAAGGAGCGAACCTTGGTGGAGAACGTCAACAAGGCGTCCGAGCTCTTCCGGCAGACTATTGAAGTGTGGACCGAAGAGCTGGTTTCTTCTGCGTCCAATATTGACCAGGAGTTGCTGGCGTTGAAGGTCGAACATCTCATTTACTCGCCGGATCCGGATCTCCCGCACAGCGCCAGGCTCAGCCTCTTCTTCAGAGGGGTCGCGCCGGCCCTTGCAAGTCTCCGGAACCGCATCCCCGCGCAGCTGGCCGAGGAGTCGCGCCTGCTCTGCGCGGGAACTCTGGAGCGGGTGCTGACGAAGATCGTGTACCGCAACCCGAGAATCAACCTCACGAACGTTCTTCGTAGCCTGCCGGCAGATGCAGACACGGAGGCCCTGAAGGAGCAGGTCGGCCACATCATTGCCAAGGTGGCAAAGCTTGGCAGGAAGGAAGGCGACCGCGTAGACTAGGGCTCCATTATCTTTATCTTTTTGTTGCTGCACATTATGTTATGAACTCATTAGTCCATCGCGACAAGTTTATCCTTTGTAAGATATTTACTTTATTTTGATCAATCAGTGCAATGTTATCTTCCTTGTTTCAATCTTTGACTTTGTATGTTTTTTTTCACCCTACGCTCCCGGGAAGCTTGCCGGCAAGGGGCCTTTGCCGCGAGCGCTGAGTGCTGGACTCCGAGCAGCCTGCTGGCCAAGGTCCTCGTCGGCAAGCAACCTTGCCGCAGCTAGTCGCAACGCACTTAACTTGCTGAGCGTGCTCGGAAACGAAGCAAGGGCGCGACACTTGTCGCAGCTCACTTAAATCGTTGAGTGAACTCGAAAACAAGAGAAGGGTGCGGCAAGCTACGGGTAGGTTCCTCCGCGCACAGGTTTTCCATACAAAGTGTGACTGTTCAAGGAAGACAACTAAAATTTAAAATTTGAACTGGTCAAATTCTAACAACACTTATCTTTCATATGCTGCTTGCTTATATTGCTTGCTTTCCGGTAAGGCTTCTCTTTCTTGAACAGCACTTGGCTCCTCCTCCACCTCCTTCCCCCCGGCAAACTTGTGCGCGAGGAATGTTCCTTCTGTTTAAGAGGAAAGAAAAGGGAGAGGGAAACAAGTATCTGGTCTTTCGGCGTGCTAATGCTTACCGTATACTTGAGTGTTGCATCAAATGCCAAACAGAATCATGCAAATAGCAAAGAGAAGCATGCAAAAGGCAATCGATGCGAGAAACACGAAAACTTTACTGATGCATGGGGTCTGCGCCCGGCTTTGTACAAAGGGTTACATGCAACAGCGGCAAAGCTTGTACAAAAGGTGGTTGCCGGAGCGGATCACGGCAACCGCGCCTTAGGGGTGAAACTTGCGAAGATGCTCTATGTTCCAGGAGTTGCTCACCGGTAAGCCTTCTTCGGTCTCGAGGCGGACAGCGCCGGGCCTCGTAACTTGTCTCACCCGATAAGGGCCTTCCCACTTCGGCGTCAACTTGTTGGAATTCTTGGCGGACTGAACGCGCCGAAGAACAAGGTCGCCTTCCTCGAGACTCCTGGCCTTGACTTTGCGGCTATGGTAGCGGCGCAAAGCTTGCTGGTATCGAGCAGCTCGTACAGCAGCCTGGAGACGTCCCTCCTCAAGGAGCAATGCGTCATCTTGCCGCAGTTGCTCTTGCTCGAGCTCATCATAAGCGAGTACTCAAGGAGATCCGTATACGAGTTCCGTGGGGAGAACTGCCTCTGCTCCATAGACTAGAGCAAAAGGTGTCTGTCCGGTGGCTCGACTTGGTGTCGTTCTGATTGACCAAAGAAACTTGCGAAGATGCTCTATGTTCCAGGAGTTGCTCACCGGTAAGCCTTCTTCGGTCTCGAGGCGGATAGCGCCGGGCCTCGTAACTTGTCTCACCCGATAAGGGCCTTCCCACTTCGGCGTCAACTTGTTGGAATTCTTGGCGGACTGAACGCGCCGAAGAACAAGGTCGCCTTCCTCGAGACTCCTGGCCTTGACTTTGCGGCTATGGTAGCGGCGCAAAGCTTGCTGGTATCGAGCAGCTCGTACAGCAGCCTGGAGACGTCCCTCCTCAAGGAGCAATGCGTCATCTTGCCGCAGTTGCTCTTGCTCGAGCTCATCATAAGCGAGTACTCGAGGAGATCCGTATACGAGTTCCGTGGGGAGAACTGCCTCTGCTCCATAGACTAGAGCAAAAGGTGTCTGTCCGGTGGCTCGACTTGGTGTCGTTCTGATTGACCAAAGAGCCGCCGGGAGCTCCTCTATCCAATTCCTTCCGCACTTGCGCAGCCCGTCAAAGGTCCTTGTCTTGAGTCCGCGCAGCACTTCAGCATTTGCCCTCTCCGCTTGACCGTTGCTCCTCGGGTGAGCAACAGAAGCGAAACAGACCTTGGCGCCAAGGTCTTGGACGTACTGCATGAAGGTGCGACTAGTGAATTGCGTACCGTTGTCGGTGATGATCCTGTTAGGGATCCCGAAACGGCAAACAATCGACCTGAAGAACCTGACCGCTGACTGTGCTGTCACCTTCCTCACTGGCTCCACTTCTGGCCACTTTGTGAACTTGTCGATTGCAACGTACAAGTACTCAAAGCCCCCGACAGCTCGAGGGAAAGGGCCGAGGATGTCGAGCCCCCAGACCGAGAAGGGCCATGATAAAGGGATTGTTTGGAGAGCTTGAGCTGGCTGATGGATTTGCTTCGCATGGAACTGGCACGCTTCACACTTGGTTACTAGTGCAGTTGCATCTTGGAGGGCTTCTTGCCAAAAGAACCCTTGCCGGAAAGCTTTCCCGGCAAGCGCCCTTGCGCCAATGTGGTGGCCGCATATGCCTCCGTGTATTTCCGCCAACAGCTTCTGTCCATCTTCTCTGGAGATGCACTTCAACCTGACACCGTTGAGTCTTCTTCTGTACAGCTCGTTATCCACGAACTGATACATACTTGACTGCCTGGTTATCTTCTCTATCTCTTGAGGGTCGTCGGGAAGTTCTCCAGTTTGCAAAAAACGGACGATCTGCTGCGCCCATGCCGGAGCCCGAGGCTCGACGACAAGGACTAAAGGCTCGAGGGCCGCTGCGGGAACCTCAGCTTCTACGGCAAGGACCTCTGGTTCTGCCGGAGCTGACGGTCCCCCGGCAAGCTCGCCGGGGCGAGGCTTGTCGGGAACGCTTGCTTCAACTGTACAAGCCCGAGGACTTGCAGGAGCAAACTGTTCCTCAGCGTTCTGGTTGTTGATCTTGGGGACCTTGGCAGCGGTTTCAGGAAGATCCGCCGGCAAGTAGTCGCCGGAGATCAACTTTCTCTTCTTGGACTGCCCAATTGATGGTGTAACGGATGGCTGAGTCAGCTTGAGCAAAAAGGTTCCTGGTTCCACAGGTAACTTCATCGCGGCGCACTTTGAAAGGCCATCTGCAATCTCATTTTGAGCTCTTGGGACGTGCTCCATCTGCAGACCCTCAAAGTGCTCTTCAAGCTTTCTCACTTCATCGACATATGCTTCCATCAAAGGGCTCTGATAGCTTTTATTAACTTGCCGGACCACCAACTGAGAATCGCCCCGCACAATCAGCTTTTTGATCCCAAGTTCGGCCGCAATCCTGAGGCCGGCGAGCAAGCCTTCATATTCTGCAGTGTTGTTTGTCGCTTGCTCCCTGGGAAAGTGCATCTGGATAACGTATTTGAGGTGCTCTCCGGTGGGCGCGATGAGTACCACGCCAGCACCGGCGCCTTGCAGCGAGAAGGCACCGTCGAAATACATTACCCATTCACTTGTCGCTTCTTGTACGGGTGCACTTGTTTCTTGAACTTCTTCCTCTGGTGTCGGGGTCCACTCAGCTATGAATTCTGCCAAGGCTCGACTCTGTATGGTTGAAGTACTTTCAAACTTGAGTCCAAAGCTTGACAGTTCCAGCGCCCACTCGACGATCCTGCCTGTTGCTTCTGGATTGTGCAATATCCTTTTCAACGGAAAGCGAGTGACCACTGTTATCTCATGGGCTTGGAAGTAGTGGCGCAGCTTCCTCGAGGCCATGAGGAGGCCGAAAAGCAACTTTTGCACACCAGAGTACCTTGATCTAGCTCCCTGGAGAAGGGAACTTACAAAATACACTGGGCGCTGCACCATCTTCTTCCGCACCTCTCCTTGCTCCTGCGCAGAGTCTTCCTTGTCGGGGCCAGAGCTTGTCGGGACAGCCCCCTGCTTGTCACTGGATTCGCTTGCCGGTGATGCTGACTCCTCGTCGGACTCCCTCTCCGCTACTAACGCAGCACTAACCACCTGGTTGGTTGCCGCTAAGTATAGCAACAATTTTTCCTGTGGTCTAGGTGCGACAAGTATAGGAGTGGAGGACAGGTACCGTTTCAAATCCTGCAACGCCGCCTCCGCTTCCGGAGTCCACTTCATGGGACCTGCCTTCTTCAAGATTTTGAAGAAAGGAAGGGCGCGTTCTGCAGACTTTGAAATGAACCTACTGAGGGCAGCAACACAACCTGCAAGCCTTCTGACATCCTTGACGCGCTTCGGGGCTTCTATCTGCTCAATGGCTTTAATCTTGTCGGGGTTGGCTTCAATCCCCCTCTGCGATACAAAGAACCCGAGAAGCTTGCCGGAGGGGACTCCAAAGACGCACTTCTCGGGGTTCAACTTGAGCTGTATTCTGCGCAGGTTCTGAAACGTTTCTTCCAAGTCTTGAATCAGGGTTTCTTTGCTCTTGCTCTTCACCACGATGTCATCCATGTAAGCTTCTACATTCCTGTGGATCTGTGGCTCAAAAGCAGTGTACACTACCCTTGCAAAAGTTGAGCCTGCATTCTTCAGCCCAAATGGCATGCGGATAAAGCAATAAGTGCCACATGGAGTGATAAATGCAGTCTTCTCTTCATCCTCCTTGGCCATGAAAATCTGATGATAGCCTGAGTATGCCTCAAGAAAGCAGAGTAGCTCACATCCGGCAGTGGAGTCAACGATCTGGTCAATGCGCGGCAAAGGGAATGGATCCTTGGGACACGCTTTATTCACATCGGTGAAGTCTATACAGAGTCTCCACTTCCCATTGGCCTTGCGCACGACGACTGGGTTTGCCAGCCACGTCGGATGGATTACACCTCTAACTAGGCCAGCTGCCTCTAGCTTCTTGATTTCCTCGTTGATGAACTCTTGGCGCTCCACGGCTTGCTTCCTTACTTTCTGCTTGATGGGCCGCGCATGAGGACAGACAACAAGCTTGTGCTCAATTACCTTCCTGGGAACACCGGGGATGTCAGATGGTTGCCAGGCAAACACATCGATATTCGCCCGCAGGAAGGCAACGAGCGCGCTTTCCTATTTGCTGTCAAGGGTGGCACTGATGGTGAAGGTACCACCAGTGCCGTCCTCCTTTGCGGACACCTTCTTTGTTGCCGGAGGAGCAGCCATTCCTTCCTTTCTCTTGCCGGTGGAGCTCGATGGAACGTCCTCAACGGCAGCGCAGCACTCCGAGGAGGTGCGGTTGCCGGAGTGGGTCCCAGAGCATTTGCCGGACTTGGTCTTCGTCTTCTTCCCCCCGGGAGCTTCAGCGGCAAGAGTATCCTTCTCGGCCGCAGCTGCCGCATCCCGGTAAATCTTGTCGGCGCAAATAAGCGCATCTTTCTTGTCGCTATGGACAGTGATGACGCTTATCGGCCCCGGCATCTTCAGCACGTTGTAGGCATAGTGGGAAGCTGCCATGAACTTGGCGAGGGCAGGACGGCCAAGTATTCCATTGTAGGGCAACGGAATATCGGCAACGTCAAAGGTGATGCGCTCAGTCCTGAAGTTGAGCTCCCCGCCAAAGGTCACAGGCAGAGTGATCTTTCCCTTGGGCTTGCTTCTTCCCGGGTTGATTCCTTGGAATGAACCGGTCTCTTCGAGCTCGCCGTCTTGAATCTGGAGCTTCTTGATTACAGCAGAGGAGATCAAGTTCAGGCCGGCCCCGCCGTCAACCAACATTTTGGTGACCTTGAGGTTGCGGATGGTGGGAGAAACCAGCATCGGCAAGCACCCGACCGCGGTGGTGCGGTCAGGGTGATCCTCAAGATCAAAAACGATGGGCGTGCTGGACCATTTGAGGAGCCTGCGCGACTCCACGGGCGGCTCCGCTGCGTTCACCTCACGCACCCACTGTTTTAGCTGGCGGTGGGAGGTGTGCAGGGAGGCGCCACCGTCGACGCACAGGACCTCCGTGGCCTTCTGGAACTCCTGCTCGCTGTTCTCGTCGTCCTCCATGTCTTCATCGTCGTCTTCGTCGTTGTCGCGGCCCCGGGGAGGTCGATCTCCTTGCCGCTGCTTAGCCTTGCCGCGGCGTCCTCCCCGGCCGTTGAACGGTCGCTTCTTGCTAGGCTCTTCCCCGCCACCTTGGGCCTTCTCCTTGTCGCGCCTCTCGTACTCAGCTTTTTGCTGCTCGACGAGGTACTCGACGCGCTTGCAGTTGGAGAGATCGTGACCCTTGGTGCGGTGAATCTTACAGTATTGCTTGTCGGAGCTACCCGGCTTGTCGGCCGCCGCCGCAGGGGCAGGCTCCTTGCCGGAGCCGCCAGCCTGCGCTTGCTTGGCGGGGGCCTCCTTGCCGGACTTCTCGACGGCAAGCACTTCCTTCTTGCCCTTCTTTCTGTTGTTCCGCCGCCGGCTCTTCTTTGCCGGGGCGGCGTCGTCGCTGTCGCTTCCCCCCGCGCCAGTATCCTCCCCGGGGAGTTTCCTCCCCTCTTCTGCGCGTGCGCACTTGTCAGCAAGAGCGTAGAGCTCGCTGACATCTCTAATCTTCGTCATCGCCATCTCCTCACGCATGCGGCGGTTACGCACGTTCTGATGGAACGCGCTGATAACCGCGGCAGGGTGAACGTCAGGGATGTTGTGCTGCACCCGGCTGAAGCGTTGGATATACTTGCGCAGGGGCTCGCCTTCCTTCTGGGCCAAAATATGGAGATCGCTCTCCTGGCCATGGGGTTTGTGGCCGCCGGTGAAGGCGCCAACAAACTGGTGGCAAAGATCGGCCCAAGAAGAGATGGATCCTTCCGGCAAGTGCATGAGCCACGAACGGACGTTCGGCTTCAGCACGAGCGGGAAGTAATTCGCCAAGATCTTCTCGTCGCGCCCCCCGGCAGCTTGTACCGCGATGGTGTAGACGCTGAGAAATTCCGAGGGGTGCGTCTTGCCGTCGTACTTCTCCGGTACGTCGGGCTTGAAATTCTTCATGCTGGGCCACTGGACGCGCCGCAGCTCGCGGGTGAACGCAGGGCAGCCTGCCGCGTACGGCAAGTCGCCTGGTTCACCGGGCGCGTGCGCGTCGACAGTGTTCCCAGCCCTCTTGTCGGATTGTCGCCGAGCTTCTCGGCGGCGCTCGATTGTGGTTCGAGCGTCTTCATCTCGCCGGTCGTCGAGGACCTGGCGCTGGTCCCGACGGGCCCGCGGGTCCGATGAGGCTGTGGAGCCGTCGTCGGGGTTGTTCCGGCGGGGCGGCGTCTTCTGCTTCTGCGGCGGGGAGTGCACGCTTGCCGCACCCCCAGCAGTCTTGTCGCCGATAGCCTTCGTCTTCTCAGCTTGCCGCGGCCGTGAGGTCAACGGCTGCTGTGGAGAGTCGTTGTTGGCGAAGTCTATCAGGCTCCGTATTGTGGCCCTCCATTCTTCGGCCTTGTCGGCCGCTGGAGGAAAGTCGAGGAGCAGTTGCGCTCTTGCGAGCGCTTCTGCTGGAGTGGAAGGGAACGCGGGCGAGCGGTGCGAGGAGCGGGATACGCTCGGACTTCTAACAACGTTAGAAGGAGCGGGGTCCCGCGCCGGCGCCTTTGCTTTGCTTGTGCCCGGACGGGGGTCCGGGGCGTCCCGCGAGCCTCCGGTTTGGCCTTGTCCCACCAAGCGGATACCACCTCCCGTGGTATGGCGCTGCTGGGTTGTCGTGTGCTGGGATGGACGCGGCGCGTCCACGGAGACCGAGGTTCGGTCGTCCGTCCTGTTCTTGGACCTGGTGGCGCCGTGAGTGTCCTCGCCGGCAACCACCCTTCCGACGGCATCTCCCCCGCCCACCGTTGGCTCCGGTGGCGGCGGGTGAGACGCAGACGGGCCTCCGACCTCCGAAGGCTTCTTCTTCGGGGCCATGGAGTTGTCGTTGAATGTCGTTGCTGATGAAGCTGGAGAGGTTGATGAAGAATGCGCCCGCGCGAACGCCGGATCAGGTTCGCACAACCTCGACGCCCCCTACCTGGCGCGCCAAAGATGTCGGGGGAAACTGTCCGCCACGAACACCTATGGGACCGGAGCCCCTTGTCTGTGCGGTACAAGGGCGGAGGGAGCACAAAGAGCAGATCGAAGCAAACACGCGGGCAGTTTTACCCAGGTTCGGGCCGCACAGATGCGTAAAACCCTACTCCTGCTTGGTTGTGTATTGAGTTTAAGCGCTCGGGAGCTTGAAGAAGCAGCTACACCGGCGCGAGAGTGATCTAGGTTCCGAACCCCCTCCACGTTGTGCATGGGCCTCCTTTTATAGTGTAAGGGGTCACCGACAGGTGTCAACGTAGGAGAAAGGGGTAAAAAAGTAAAAGAAGTGGTAGTTGTAACAGTGCGGGAACAGTGGGGCTACAGTACAGAACAGTGGTCTATACCTACTTTAACAGTGGGGGACAAGGGCATTTAATGCCCGTCGCCGTCGACCCCAAAAGCTCCCGCCTTAGCGTCTCCGTCCGCCACGACGACGGATCCATCGCCGTGGAGTGCCACCGTGTACCCCAGGCTGCACAGCCATCCGCCACGCGTCCCTGGACGGGCCCCAGGGCGACGCGTGGGCCGATGAGCTGGAGCGCGGGCACACAGCACAGCCTCCCCGGCAAGTACCTTGCCGGGGGCCTTGACCTTACCGGGCCCGGGAGCTTGTCGCTCCCCGGGCCCCTTGCCGGGGCGCATATAGCGCCGAGGCGTAGTCTTTTAGTCTTCCTGGCAAGCTCCTCTTGCCAGGGTCTTGTATTAACGGGGCAGTCTTGAGCCTGGCACGGCCTTCCCGGCAAGCTCCTCTTGCCGGGGTCTCGATCTCATGTCTTGTATACTTTGTTTTTGAATGGTTTAATAGGGAGCAGGAAGGTCTCCGGCGAGCACGCAGTAAACCTTGCCGCGGGAAGCTGCAACTGCCCGTGCACAAGTTGGGGTACTGGGGTACCCCTACCTTAGTACACCGACAGGGTTCTACATTGATTGAAGTGGTTTATGACCGATGTTACTATCAGGAGTTGCATCTTAAAGGATCCTTGGCTATGCTGATCCGGGGATTGCAAAACCTTTTCGTAACGCGTTCATATGCTTTCAGCACAAAGATGTTAGAACGAAACTCCTCTCTTGTGTTTGTTCCCATCCGTACCTTGTTGTTTTCTTATTTTCATTTTGATCCCTATGTGGCTTCTCGTGAAGATTGATGTTATCATTTAACTGAGAATATCATTCGTTCCTCTTGTTCGAATGATTTCATTCGTTCTTATTGTTCGAATGATAATTGTGAAGACTTGTTGCAATTCATGCCATTGATTCAGCTTATACCATTTGTCAAACAATTGCTGATTCGTGGTCATCTCTTACAGGATGGCTCCGAAAAAGGTTCCCAACGCTAACCCAGAGGGTGAAGAGGTCCCAGAACATCCTCCTTCCCCTCCTCCTCCGTCTGAGGCTTGGAGAGCGATTATGCAGACTACAGCTCAGAACACCCAGATGTTGATGCAGATGATGCAGCAGATGCAAGCTAATCAAGCTAATCAGGGTGTTCCAGGGAATCAAGGCAACTTCTTCAACCAGCAGCACCATGCTACTCTCAACCAGTTCTTGGCCAACAATCCTAAAGCTTTCAGTTACTGTGTTGACCCTCTTGATGCTGAAGATTGGTTAACCGACATAAAGAAGCATTTTGAGTGCAGTAACGTGAAGGAAGATGATTATGTGAAGTTCGCAGCATTCCAACTGAAAGATCAAGCAGCTGATTGGTGGCAGCAGTACAAAGACTCCAGGCCAGGTCAAGTGATCTCTTGGGAGAATTTCTGCAAGGACTTTCGCTCTCACCACATTCCAACAAGCGTCATCGAGGGTATGCGTGAGCAATTCCGCAACCTGAAGCAGGGCTCCATGACAGTCTATCAGTATAATGTCAAGTTCCAAAACCTCGCCCGCTATGCTAAGCAAGACATTCCTGATGCCAAGAGTAAAATCTACCAGTTCCGTGGAGGTCTCAAAGATGAACTTCAGCTTGCTCTCACCTTGTTCGAGCCGGATGAATTCGACAAGTTCTATAACATGGCTTTGAAACAAGAGGCAGCTCAGCTTAAGATGGAGGCTTCTAAGAAGAGAATTCGAGATGCCGTTCACTCTTCCTCATCGTCTCAGATGGTCTCGAAGCATCAGAAATTCTGGCTTCCTCCTCCTCCTGTGATTCGAGCTCCAACAACTCCAACAACAAGAACTCTAGTGGACGTGGTTTCTCCCACCGACCCAACCCGAGCAACCAGTCGAAGAAGCAGTTTCAGTCTCAAGGCTCCAAGTCAAGTGGCTCTCATTTTCGTCCTCTCTCTGAAGTGGTGTGCAACAAGTGTGGCCAGAAGGGTCATTATGCCAACAGATGTCCGAATCCGAAGCGTCTTCCACCTCCTCCACCTGTGAGTTCAGCTATTGTTAGGCATGATCCAAAGGCAGTAAGGGTCAATCTGATGAATGCAGCGCAAGCGGAGAATTCTTCTGATGTCATTTTGGGTAACCTTCCAGTGAACTCTTTTCCAACTAAAGTGTTATTTGATTCGGGTGCTTCACATTCTTTCATGTCATTCCCATTTGCATCCAAGTATAATGTGGGCACCATGGCCTTGCCAAAGGAGTTGCAAGTGATTTCTCCGGGCAGATGCATGACTTCTAGATTATATGCTCCGGATGTTTCTATTCGCATGGGTGATTATCGATTTTTGGCTTCTCTGGTGATTCTTGGTAATTCTGACATCGACCTCATCCTCGGAATGGATTGGCTTTCTCAGCATGATGCTCACATTGATTGTGCACAGAAGGAAGTCAAGATGACTCATCCTGATGAAGATGTGATTATCTTTGCCTCCAGGGATAACACTATCAGGCTTTTCTCTCTCAATGATAAGGGCGAAATTAATGCCATATCTCAAATTGCGGTGGTGAACGAATATCAAGACGTCTTTCCTGAAGAACTTCCAGGCATGCCTCCACACCGTCAGTGGAATTCGTTATTGAACTCGAGCCGGGTACTGAGCCAGCATGCCGGCGTCCGTACAAGCTCTCTCCGGATGAATTGAAGGAATTGAAGAAGCAGCTTGATAAATAGGAGAGTATGTGTCTCATCAGGCCTAGTACGTCTCCTTGGGGTTGTGGTGTCTTATTTGTCAAGAAGAAAGATGGCACAGAGCGTCTCTGTGTTGATTACCGGCCATTGAACAAGAAGACAATAAAGAACAAGTATCCGCTCCCCAACATCAACGAACTCTTTGAGCAGCTCAAAGGAGCTAAAGTGTTCTCTAAGCTTGACCTCCGAATGGGCTATCATCAAATTCGCATTCGCGGGGAAGACATTCCCAAGACGGCCTTCAGAACGAGCTACGGTTCATACGAGTATACCGTCATGTCTTTTGGTCTCGCCAATGCTACTCCTACCTTTTCGAGGATGATGCATTACATCTTCAACCCCTATACTGGCGAGTTTGTGCTTGTGTATCTGGATGATATTTTGGTGTTTTCCAAGAATGAAGAAGATCACGAAAAGCACTTACGTCTGGTTCTTGATCGACTCCGAGAGCATAAATTCTATGCCAAGTTCTCCAAGTGCGAGTTTTGGCTCGATAAGGTTTGGTACCTGGGCCATATCATCTCAGCTGACGGTATTGCGGTTAATCCCGAGAAAGTTGAAGCAATTGTCAACTGGGAAGCTCCTCAGAACGTCAAGCAGCTCCGCAGTTTTCTGGGTCTTGCCAGCTATTGCAGAAGGTTCGTTGAGAACTTCTCCAAGATTGCCAAGCCTCTCTCCTACTTGCTTCAGAAGAATGTCAAATACTTTTGGTCTCCAGAGTGTGAAGTGGCATTCAAAACCCTCAAAGAAAAGCTCGTCTCTGCTCCAGTTCTGACTCCTCCAGATGAATCCAAGCCCTATGAAGTATTCTGTGATGCTTCTCTTCAAGGTCTTGGTGGTGTGCTTATGCAAGATAAGAGAATTGTGGCATACACTTCTCGTCAGCTCAAGCCAAGTGAGAAGAACTATCCCACACATGATCTCGAGCTAGCAGCTGTGGTACATGCTTTGATTACGTGGAGACATCTGTTGTTGGGCAGAAAGGTCGACATCTTCACTGATCACAAGAGCTTGAAGTACATCTTCACACAGCCGCATCTGAACCTCCGCCAGACTCGTTGGGTTGAAATGATCCAAGAGTATAATCCCAGCATTGAATACACTCCTGGCAAGGCGAATGTGATTGCAGATGCTTTGAGCAGAAAGGCATATTCCAACAGCCTTCTTATCAAGCCGTACCAGCCCGAGCTTTGTGAAGCCTTCAGGAAACTCAACCTCCAAGTTGTTCCGCAGGGTTTTCTTGCAAATCTTCAAATTGCTCCTACCTTGGAAGATCAAGTCCGTGAGGCCCAGCTCAGTGATACCATGGTGAAGAAGGTGAAACATGCTATTGCTAAGGGCATTCCGAAATACAAGTGCTTCCGTGTTGATGAGAGAGATACCTTATTCTTTGAGGACAGACTCGTTGTTCCCAAAGGTGATCTCAGGAAGCTCATAATGGAAGAAGCTCATGATTCTCTCCTTTCCATTCATCCTGGCAGTTCCAGGATGTATCAAGATCTCAAGCAGTCATACTGGTGGACACGCATGAAAAGGGAGATTGCCCAATTCGTGAATGAATGTGATGTTTGCAGAAGAGTGAAAGCAGAACATCAACGTCCAGCCGGTCTTCTCCAACCTCTTCCTATTCCCGAGTGGAAGTTCGACCACATTGAAATGGACTTCGTCACTGGCTTTCCTAAATCCAAGCGAGGAAATGATGATATCTTTGTGGTGATTGACAAGCTTACCAAAGTCGCTCACTTTCTTCCAGTCAAAGAATCAATCAATGCAGCTCAATTGGCAGAGCTGTACACTTCCAGAATTGTGTCCTTACATGGCATTCCTCAAGTGATATCCTCAGACCGTGGAAGCTTGTCCACATCAAGGTTCTGGGACTCCTTTCAGTCCGCCATGGGCACTAAGATCAGGTTCATCACTGCTTTTCACCCTCAGACTAGTGGTCAAGTCGAGCGCGTGAATCAGATTCTAGAAGACATGCTCAGAGCCTGTGTCATCTCCTTTGGCATGAAATGGGAAGACTGCCTTCCATTTGCCGAGTTCTCTTACAACAACAGCTTTCAAGCAAGTGCCGGCAAAGCTCTGTTTGAAATCCTCTATGGCAGAAAGTGTCGTACCCCTCTCAACTGGTCTGAAACAGGCGAACGTCAACTTCTTGGCAATGACTTGATCTCAGAAGCCGAAGAAATGTGCAAAGTCATACGTGAGAATCTCAAGGCCGCTCAGTCGCGTCAGAAGAGCTACTATGACGGCAAACATCGTGATTTGGCATTCAACATTGATGATCATGTCTATCTCCGTGTTTCCCCGATGAGAGGCACCCAAAGATTCGGTATCAAAGGAAAGCTTGCTCCTAGATACGTCGGGCCTTTCAAGATTCTTGGCAAAAGAGGCGATCTAGCCTATCAACTTGAGCTCCCTCCAAACTTCGCCAATGTTCATGATGTCTTCCATGTTTCTCAACTCCGCAAATGCTTCAAGGCACCTGAGCGCATGATTCCGTTTGAAGAGATTGATCTTCAACAAGACTTGTCCTACCGAGAGCATCCGTTGCTATTCTCGAAGAAACCGAACGCAAGACCCGCAACAAGTCCATCAAATTTCTGAAAGTCAAGTGGTCACATCACACCGACCGAGAAGCTACCTGGGAACGAGAAGATCATCTTCGTTCCGAGTACCCTTCCTTTTTCCAGTCCTAGATCTCGGGACGAGATCTTTTTGTAGTAGAGGAGAGTTTGTAATGCCCCTGATGTAATACTTTCCCTTTTGGGCATATAATATATCTCCGGCTTCATCTATTTCCATTCCGGGTTCTTTGTCTTTCGGGTTTTCGTCGTTTTGTTGTGTGAGTGTGTGGCATTCATTCATATCATGTAGACATGTGCATTGCATTGCATTTGTGTTGTCGGTTGCATCCGGTTCCACGCGTTCCTTCCCGTTGTCCGTTTCGCGTTCCGGAGCTCCCTCACGTGTCCGTGACGTCCCGTAGGCCTACTTTGGTGTTTGGGCGTGTAACGTTACCGGTGTGCCGTGAGGTTGTTGTGTGTGTTGTTGTTTTGTTGTGTGCAACCCGCCTCTCAAATCTTGTCGCGTTTGGACTCCGTTTGCTATCCCAACAGTTATTCGTGTGGGTCCAAAGTGCCTCCACTAGTGGCCCAGAAACACCCCTCCAGCAGCCCACTACCCTCTCCTAGGCCCATCTAGACTTCCCCCGCGATCGGATCCGTCGGATCGCGATCGGAGGGCTCCTAACACCCCCACAAACCTAACCCTAGCAGATCTGCTATTTATAGACCCCTATGTCTATTTTGGGCATCCCTAATCTTCTTCCCCAATCTCCCCTCATTTTTTTGTGCTCCACCGGATCTCCACTGCCACTTGGCAGCCTCCCCGCAAAATCTCGCTGGCTCGAATCGAACCAGCTGATCCGCCGCCGTTTTTTTTTCTTCGAAGCCATCGCTCCGACCAGATCCCTCCGTTCCGGCGCCGGGTCAACGCCTCGAAGCCCAGCTGTGATCGCCCTCGAAGCATTGGCCTCCGCCCGATCGATCTGCTCTGCGCCTGGACCACTTCGACGCCTGGGCCGAAGCTCCTTCCCTCCGCCGCCGGCCCACTTCACCTTCGCGCCTCGCCCCCCCCCCCCCC
>LR738713.1:582403189-582423186 GCA_902687465.1 Secale cereale
ACTACAGCGACCACACCGAGCTCAGCCGCACCCGCCGCCGCCACCGCACGTCGCCGTCGTGGCCACAGCCACGTTGGTTTGATTCCGAGCACGCCATCGCCTTCAATGCACCCCTAGAAGCCTGTTGCACCCCCTAGCTCCGCCCCTAGTGCACCGTTGCGCCGTTTACATCGTCGCCCGAACTCCGGCGACCGCCAAGATCGTCACCGGCGATAACTCCGGCCACCCTAGCCTCCGTCGTCGCCACCGTTGGATGCGCCACTCCGCCCTCTTCTCGTAGATGCTCCCTGCGCGCCAAAAGAGCCTCTGTAGGCGAAACCCGACGCGCTCCGCCGCGTCTAGCCTCGCCGGCGTCGAGCCGCCGGCGCGTTTGACTGGTTTGACCGGTGGGTTGACCCCCCCCCCGGGTCACTGACGTATGGGCCCCACGCCCTTAGTCAACCACTATCTCGCTGACAAGTGGGGCCCACCATGCTAATTAACCTAGTTTAGTTTTAATTAATCGGTTAGTTAGTTAGTCAATGACGTGTGGGCCCTGTCCTGTTTAAGATTAGTTTAGAATTTAGTTAGTGCTAATTAACCCTGTTAATTAGCAGAGCCAGTGACGTGTGGACCCCACACGTCAGGTTTGACCTGAACCAGCCTCTGTTGACTGCTGACATCACAGTGACGTCATGTTGACGCAATAAGTGTTTTCTGGAATTTTAAATAACTCAGAAATGATTTATTTATTTCAGAAAATATTCAAAACTTCTAAAAATCATATAAAATCAACCGTAACTCAGATGAAAATAAATTATATATGAAAAATGATCAGACAAATATGAGGAATCTGTTTATTGCATTTTCATGCATGTTTGAACAAGTTAAACCTGCTGATCAGGTCAAATCAATTAAATGGCATTTAAATAATCACATATGAAGTTTGAATTTGAACCTTTGGTTCAAACCAACTTCATTTAACATGGTTGCTAGTTGCATTAGCTCAATCACCAGCATATTGCCATATCATGATCATGCATCATGTTGTCGCATTGTATTGATTGTGTTCTCTCTTGTTTGTCGGTGCTTGTCCCCATTCAGTAGACGTGTTCCGACTATGTGATCGATGACACTGATGAAGACTCAATGTTATCTTCAGAAGTGCCAGGCAAGCAAACCCCATTTAGCATTCCGATACAATCCCACTCTCTCGCTCTTACTCTCTTTTACTGCATTAGGACAACAACGCTTCAACTGTTACCTGCTGCGGTAGTTGAACCCCTTTCCACTGCATGACCTGCCATTGCCACAGTAAATAGTTGAAACCCACTAGTATGAGTAGGAGTTGTTTGAGCCATGTTGTGCCTACTCATTCATGCTTTCTGGTTATTCCTGCTATTGCTTAGAGTTGTGTCAGGTCTGATTCAGCGGGGATGAATTGGAATGGTGATGAACATGTCCTAATGTGTGTGAGCTAAGTGTGTGAACACGATTTGGTAAAGGTAGCGATGAGAGGCCATGTAGGAGTACATAGTGGGTTGTCTCATTGCAGCCGTCCTCAGGAACTGAGTTCTGTGTTGGTTGATCCATGACCAGTTACTACCATGCATTGGGCCCGAAACCAATGGACCCTCTCGACTTATTAACTGCCCTTGTGCTCTGTCCAGGAGTTGCAACTAGTTTCTGGTGTTTGTAGTTTACTGGAGGTCGTGCGCAGCGCTGACCCTCGGGGTGGGCTGTGACGCGGCAGGTACGTGGCACGGTGTACCGATCGCCCGTTTGGTGATGCGGGAACCCTGTACACATCGTTTGGGGCCGTGAGCGACACCCCGGTCGGATCTCCCCACGGATGGAACCCAAATAGGCGATAAACCTGGACGAGAGACTTGTGTGGTTAGTCAGGTCGTGGCCGACACCCTCGCTGGGCCTCCGCTTGAAGGTTGCCTAGTACATGTCGTGTAAACGGCGGTAAGTGGTGAGAGCGTGTGTGAAGAAGTACACCCCTGCAGGGTTATATATATGATCTATTCGAATAGCCGTGTCCGCGGTAATGGACTTCTGGGTTACCTCTACAGTTCATAGACAAGTGAAAGTGGATACTCTAAAACGCGCAAGATAAGCGTGAGTGCTATGGATGGCCTTCTCGTAGGGAGACGGGAGCGGATCCATAGTGGTGTATTGATTGGTGAATATGTGGACTCGTGTGCGCCACCTCAAAAGAGTTACTTGCAGTCGTAGTTTAGGATAGCCACCGAGTCAAAGCTGGCTTGCTGCAGTCAAACTCCACCACCCCTTTGTTGATACTGATGCATATGTAGCTAGTTCTGATGTAAGTCTTGCTGAGTACCTTTGTACTCATGTTTTCTTAATTTATGTTTTGCAGAGAGACCTCAGTCTCGCTAGTGGTTCCGCATGGACTTCGACGTTTAGCTTGTTACCTCAGCTACGATCTTGTACCCTTGTAGGATCTTGTAGATAGTCAGGCTTCCCAGCCTTTTTCATTTGTAGTTTTCTGTACCCAGACATGTTATGCTTCCGTTGCCTATATGCTCTGTATGTTGGGTCATGTGACCTCTGCTTGTAATAAATGCTATGATGGCTCTTCTGGGCCTTATCTATATGAGTTGTTGAGTTATGTTGTGATGCCATGTTGTACAGCACATACTTGCATGTTATGCGTACGTGTAATGTGTATTGCTATGTGTGGGATCTGACACCTAGTTGTTTACCTTTGGTAGCCTATCTTACAGGGAAATGTCTCCTAGTGCTTCCACCGAGCCTTGGTAGCTCGCTACTGCTCCGGAACACTTAGGCTAGCCGGCATGTGTCCTTCTTCGTTCCTGTGTCTGTCCCTTAGGGGAAATGTCACGCATTGTTCCTTTAAGTCCTTGTAGCTTGCTACGACTTGGGTTCATACGTTGATGACCGACATGTTCGTTGCTGGGTCATGTATGCCTGTCTCTGTAATTTAGTGCCACTTTTGGTTTATAACTAGTCATGTCGGCCCAGGTTCTCTGTCATACGGATGCTAGCGACACTATCATATACGTGTGCCAAAATGCGCAAACGGTCCCGGGCCAGGTAAGGTGGCACCCGTGACTTAGGATCGGGGTTCTGACAATAGCGGTCTATGTGTGGAGTAATAGTAGTAGATGCAGAATCGTTTTGGTCTACTTGTCACAGACGTGATGCCTATATACAATGATCATGCCTAGATATTCTCATAATTATGCGCTTTTCTATCAATTGCTCGACAGTAATTTGTTCACCCACCATAGAAATCTGCTATCTTGAGAGCATCCACTAGTGAAACCTATGGCCCCCGGGTCTATCTTCCATCATATTTATCTTCCATCAACTATTTATCTTTACTTTACTTTTATTTTGCAATATTTACTTTCAATCTATATAACAAAAATACCAAAAATATTTATCTTATTATCTCTATCAGATCTCACTTTTGCAAGTGACCGAGAAGGGATTGACAACCCCTTTATCGCGTTGGTTGAAAGGTTCTTATTTGTTTGTGTAGGTACGTGACTCGCGTGTAGTCTCCTACTGGATTCATACCTTGGTTCTCAAAAACTGAGGGAAATACTTATGCTACTGTGCTGCATCACCCTTTCCTCTTCAAGGGAAAAACAATGCAAGCTCAAGAGGTAGCAATGATCTCCACGCCATCAAATACTTACCTCTCAAACTGAAAGGACCAGCTCGGCACTGGCTAAACAGCCTCCTAGAGAACTCCATTGGGAGTTGGGAAGAACTTGAGGATGATTTTCGGGCAAATTTTCAAGGGACCTATGTCCGGCCCCGGATGGTGAAGATCTAAGTCACATCATCCAACAACCCGAGGAGTCAGCCCGCAAGCTTTGGAATCGGTTTCTCACCAAGAAGAACCAAATCGTCGACTGTCCAGACGCCGAAGCCTTAGCGGCCTTCAAGCACAGTGTCCGGGATGAATGGCTAGCTAGACACCTTGGACAGGAAAAGCCGAGGACAATGGCAGCCCTAACTACACTCATGACCCATTTTTGCGCTGGAGAGGATAGCTGGCTAGCTCGTAACAGCACCAGCGACCATGGAACATCTGAAGTCAGGGACGACAATGGAAACCCACGACGTAATAAAAACAAATGTCGAAATAATGCTAGAAGCCCAGATGATACAGCGGTAAACGCCGGATTCAGCGGCTTCAGACCCGGTCAACAGAACAAACCATTCAAAGGTAACAAAGATGGTCCATCTAGCCTGGACAAAATATTAGATAGGCCCTGCCAGATCCATGGCACCCCAGATAAACCTGCAAACCATACCAACCGTAACTATTGGGTCTTCAAGCAGGCCGGCAAGTTCAACGCCGAACACAAGGGAAAGGGACCTTAGAGCAAAGACGAGGATGAACCTCGCATGCCGAACGCAGGGGGACAAAAGAAATTTCCACCGGAGATCAAAATAGTGAACATGATCTATGCCACTCATATCCCAAAGAGGGAGCGCAAGCACGCACTCCGAGATGTCTACGCCGTCGAGCCTGTTGCCCCCAAATTCAACCCATGGTTGGCCTGTCCGATCACTTTTGATCGCAGAGATCATCCGACTAGTATCTGTCACGGGGGTTCGGCTGCCCTAGTGCTCGACCCAATAATCAATGGATACCATCTCACTCGAGTCCTTATGGACGGCGGCAGCAGTCTCAATCTGATATATCAGGACACTGTCCGCAAGATGGGGATCGACCCGTCAAGAATCAAGCCAAGCACCACGACCTTTGCTACCTCTTGAGCTTGTGTTGTATACCCTCGAAGAGGATAGGGAGATGCAGCACAGTAGAGTAAGTATTTCCCTCAGTTTTTGAGAACCAAGGTATCAATCCAGTAGGAGACCACGTGCCAGTCCCTCGCACCTGCACAAACAAATAAGAACTTTGCAGCCAACGTGATAAGGGGTTGTCAATCACTTTACGGTCACTTACGAGAGTGAGATCTGATAGAGATGATAATTATATTTTTGGTTTAATAAAATAGCAAATAAAAGCAAGAAAAGTAAAGTAGATGTAGATTGATATGTTGAGAATAGACCCGGGGGCCCTAGTTTTCTCTAGTGGCTTCTCTCATGATAGTGATATTCTACGGCGGGTAAACAAATTACTATCGAGCAATTGATAGAAAAGTGAATAATTATGAGACTATCTAGGCATGATCATTCTATATAGGCATCACGTCCGAGACAAGTAGACCAACTCTTGCCTGCATCTACTACTATTACTCCACACATCCACCGCTATCCAGCATGCATCTAGTGTATTGAGTTCATATGAACAGAGTAATGCCTTAAGCAAGATGACATGATGTAGAGGGATAAACTCAAGCAATATGATGTAATCCCCATCTTTTTATCCTCGATGGCAACAATACAATACGTGCCTTGCTGCCCCTACTGTCACTCAAAAACGACACCGCATGATTGAACCCAAAGCCAAGCACTTCTCCCATTGCAAAAACTATAGATCTAGTAGGCCAAACCAAACCAATAATTCGAAGAGACTTGCAAGGATATGATGAGCACACATAAAAAGTTCAGAGAAGAACCAAATATCTTTCATAGATAACCTTGATCATAAACCCACAATTCATCGGATCTCGACAAACACACCGCAAAAAGAGATTACATCGAATAGATCTCCTCGAAGACCGAGGAAACTTTGTATTGAGATCCAGAGAGAGAAGAAGCTATCTAGATACTAGCTATGGACCCGAAGGTCTGTGGTAAGCTACTCACAACTCATGGTGAGGGCGATGATGATGAGGAAGGCCTCCGTGATGGATCCCCCTCCCGGAAGAGGCTCCAAGATGGGATCTCCACGGGAACAGAAGCTACGGCGGTGGAATTAGGGTTTCCTCTCTGCGTATGGAGTTTCTGGGGTACGTAGGTATATATAGGAAGAAGGAGGGCACCTGGGGCCACACGGGCGAGCCTCGAGGCAGGGGGGCGCGCCCTGGGAAGGGGGACCCCCCCCCCAACCCTCGAGGGCAGCCCCTGTGTCCCCTGACTTGGTCCTGACGTTTCCCGTGCCTGATTTTCTCCAAAAATATCTCTCGCGAATGTTTCATTCCGTTTGGACTCCGTTTGCTATTCCTTTTCTCCAAAACCCTGAAATAGGCAAAAAACAGCAATCTGGACTGGACCTTTGGGTTAGTAGGTTAGTCTAAAAAATGATATACAAGTGAATGATAAAGCCCATTAAACATCCAAGACTTCATAAATAATAGCATGGAACAATCAAAAATTATAGATACGTTGGAGACGTATCAAGCATCCCCAAGCTTAATTCCTGCTCGTCCTCGAGTAGGTAAATGATAAAGAAAGAATTTTTGATGTGGAATGTTAACCAATATAGTTTTTCAATGTAATTCTCTTAATTGTGGCATGAATGTTCAGATCTGAAAGATTCAAGATAAAAGTCTATATTGACATAAGAAATAACAATACTTGAAGCAATACTAACAAAGCAATCATGTCTTCTCAAAATACTATGGCTAAAGAAAGTTATCCCTACAAAATCATATAGTGTTGGCTATGCTCCCTCGTTATCACACAAAATATTCATATCATGCACAACCCCGATTTCAGCCAAGCACTTGTTTTCATACTCTATCTTTTCAAACCTTTCAACTTTCGCGCAATACATGAGCATGAGCCATGGACACAGCACTATGGGTGGAATAGAGGTGGTTGTGGAGAAGACAAAAAAGAGGGAGATAGTCTCACATGGACTAGGCGTATCAACGGGCTATGGAGATGCCCATCAATAGATATCAATGTGAGTGAGTAGGGATTGCCATGCAACAGATACTCTAGAGCTAAATATGAATGAAAGCTCAACAAAAGAAACTAGTGGGTGTGCATCCAACTTGCTTGCTCACGAAGACCTAGGGCATTTGAGGAAGCCCATCGTTGGAATATACAAGCCAAGTTCTATAACGAAAAATTCCCACTAGTATATGAAAGTGACTAAGCATGAGACTCTCTACAATGAAGAACATGGTGCTACTTTGAAGCACAAGTGTGGAAAAAGATAGTAGCAATTGTCCCTTTTTCTTTTCTTTTTTTTCTTTTTATTTTGGCCTTCTTTTTTTTTGGCCTTTCTTCTTCTTCTTTTTATTATTTTGCGGAGGGGCTTTTTAGATTCATCCTTTCCTCCCATGGGACAATGCTCTAATAATGATGATCATCACACTTTCATTACAACACGAAATTACAACTCGATACTACAACAATAAAGTATGACTCTATACGAATGCCTCCGGCAGTGTACCGGTATGTGCAATGAAACAAGAGTGACATGTATGAAAAGATTATGCATGGTTGCTTTGCCACAAATATGATGTCAACTACATGATCATTAATGGCAATATGATGCGTGTCATATAAACGGAACGGTGGAAAGTTGCATGGCAATATATCTCGGAATGGCTATGGAAATGCCATGATAGGTAGGTATGGTGGCTATTTTGAGGAACAATATGGTGGCTGTTTTGAGGAAGGATATATAGTGGGCTTATGGCACTGGCGAAAGTTGCGCGGTACAAGAGAGGCTAGCAATGGTGGAAGGGTGAGAGTGTGTATAGTCCATGGACTCAACATTAGTCATAAGAACTCATATACTTATTGCAAAAATTTACGAGTTGTCAAAACAAAGCAATCAACGCATGCTCCTAGGGGGGATCTTGGTAGGAGTTAACCATCGCGCGCGCCCCCGACCTCCACACAAATGTTGGCACTCTACAAATACCTCATGCTCTAACTTAGTCACACAACGGTTCACCATACGTGCATTCTACGGGAATCACTAACCTTAACACAAGCATTTCTCAATTTCATAATAACTCTACTAGCATGACTCTAATATCACTATCCTCATGTCTCAAAACAATTATCAAGCATCCAACATATCATTCTATTCAATGCACTTGGTGTGAATTTTTTTACTACATTGACATTGGATGTTTATCATGTGAAGACTAGTTTCTTTAGCCTAAACACTTTACCATGCTGTTTTAATAGATTCTCAAATAGATATAAGTGAAGCATGAGAGTTCAACAATTTCTACAAAATATTACCATCACCATGCTCTAAAAGATATAAGTGAAGCCCTAGAGCAAAAACTATTCAACTCAAAAGATATAAGTGAAGCACTTAGAGTGTTCTAATAATTTCTAGGCCATATCTAACTCTCTAAAATAGGTGTGTCCAGAAAGGATGATTGTGGCAAACTAAGCAGCAAAGACTCAAATTATACAAGACACTCCAAGCAAAAGACATAGCATGTTGCGAATAAAAATATAGCTCCATGTATAGTTACCGATGGATGAAGACGAAAGAGGGGATGCCTTCCCAGGGCATCCCCAAGCTTAGGATTTTGATTATCTTGAATTTACTTGGGGTGCCATGGGCATCCCCAAGCTTAGGCCTTTGCTACTCCTTATTCATAGTCCATCAAAGCAATACTCAAAACTTGAAAACTTCACAACACAAAACTTAGACAAAACTTCTCGTGAGCTCCGTTAGTATAAGAAAGCAAAACACTACTCAAAGGTACATCAATGAATTCATTCTTTGTTTATATTGGTGTTAAACCTACTGTACTCCAAGTTCTCTATGGTTCATATCCTCCAATATTACTCATAGATGCATCGGAATAAGCAAACAACACACGAAAAACAGAATCTATCAAAGACAGAACAGTCTGTAGTAATCTGCAGGGCTCGCCTACTTCTGGAACTCCAAAAAATTCAAAATAAATTGTTAAATTTGCGGAATTTGTCTACCAATCATCAGCAAAAAGAATAAACTAAAAAGCATGCTCCAGTAAAATCCCACGACTACTTTAGCAAGCGCTAAAGATTCTGTTTTTCACAGCAAGATCATATAAACTTCACACAAGTCTTACCAAAGGTTCTACTTGGCACAAACACTAAACAAAACATGAAAACACATCTAATAAGAGGCTAGATGCAATATTTATTCCCTAACAGCAACAAAAGCAAAAAAGATAAAATTGGGTTGCCTCCCAACAAGCGCTATCGTTTTACGCCCCTAGATAGGCACGATACAAGATAGATCTAGGTATTGCCATCTTTGGAAGGCAATCCATAAGTGGCTCTCATGGTAGATTCATATGGTAATTTCATTTTCTTTCTAGGAAAGTGTTCCATGCCTTTCCTTAACGGAAATTGGAATCTAATATTTCCTTCCTTCATATCGATAATTGCACCAATCGTTCTAAGGAAAGGTCTACCAAGAATAATAGGACATGAAGGATTGCGATCTATATCAAGAACAATGAAATCTACGGGCACATAATTCCTATTGGCAACAATAAGAACATCATTAATCCTTCCCATAGGTTTCTTAATAGTGGAGTCCGCAAGATGCAAATTTAAAGAACAATCATCAAGCTCATGGAACCCTAGCAAATCACACAAAGTTTTTGGGATAGTGGAGACACTTGCACCCAAATCACACAAAGCATAGCATTCATGATCTTTTATTTTTATTTTTATAGTTGGTTCCCATTCATCATAAAGCTTTCTAGGTATAGAAACTTCCAACTCAAGTTTTTCTTCATAAGATTGCATCAAAGCATCGACTATATGTTTAGTGAAAGCTTTATTTTGACTGTAAGCATGCGGAGAATTTAGTACGGATTGCAACAAGGAAATGCAATCAATCAAAGAGCAATTACATTAATTGAATCCCTTGAAATCCAAAGTAGTGGGTTCATCATATGCGAATTTTTAATCTCTTCGTTCCCACTTTTAACAATTTTAGCATCAAGATCTAAAAACTCCGAATCATTGGGACACCTTAAAGCAGAATCATCTCCAATCCTATTCTCATCAAGATTAATACTAGAAAACAAGGATCTAATAGGAGACACATCAATAACTTTCAAATCTTCATCTTTATTTTCATGCTCTTCCGGTTTAGCAGCCATTTTATTAATCAAAGTGGATTGTTTATCCGAAATTTGGGCAATTAAGTTCTAAAGATGAGAAAACTGAGATTTCAAGCCATAAAATTCTTTAGACATATCATCAAGGACTTTATTCATTACTCCATAAAAAAATTTGTTCTTTAAGCTCACTTCTGAAGAAGTCATTATGCTCAAATTGTATAGTCATAAAATGTCTAACATTGTTTTCAATCTCCTCCAGCCTCTTGAGGTGAGGGTCAACACTAGAAGGAAGGTCCATAGTGACAAGCAAGCACACACAAGCAAACAAGAAGCAAGCGAACGAAAAACACACAGCGGAAGAAGGGCGAATAAAATAGCAAGGGTGAAGTGGGGGAGAGGAAAACAAGAGGCAAACAAATGTAATGCGAAGGATAAGTTTGTGATAGGTACTTGGTATATGACTTTTGTGTAAGCCTCCCCGGCAACGGCGCCATAAATTCTTCTTGCTACCTCTTGAGCTTGTGTTGTATTCCCTCGAAGAGGAAAGGAGATGCAGCACAGTAGCGTAAGTATTTCCCTCAGTTTTTGAGAACCAAGGTATCAATCTAGTAGGAGACCACGCGCCAGCCCCTCGCACCTGCACAAACAAATAAGAACTTTGCAGCCAACGCGATAAGGGGTTGTCAATCCCTTTACGGTCACTTACGAGAGTGAGATCTGATAGAGATGATAATTATATTTTTGGTATTTTTGGTTTAATAAAACAGCAAATAAAAACAAGAAAAGTAAAGTAAATGTAGATTGATATGCTGAGAATAGACCCCGGGGCCATAGTTTTCTCTAGTGGCTTCTCTCATGATAGCGATATTCTACGGCGGGTAAACAAATTACTGTCGAGCAATTGCTAAAAAAGCGAATAATTATGAGACTATCTAGGCATGATCATTCTATATAGGCATCACGTCCGAGACAAGTAGACCGACTCCTGCCTGCATCTACTACTATTACTCCACACATCCACTGCTATTCAGCATGCATCTAGTGTATTGAGTTCATACGAACAGAGTAACGCCTTAAGCAAGATGACATGATGTAGAGGGATAAACTCAAGCAATATGATGTAAACCCCATCTTTTTATCCTCGATGGCAACAATACAATACGTGCCTTGCTGCCCCTACTGTCACTGGGAAAGGACACCGCAAGATTGAACCCAAAGCCAAGCACTTCTCCCATTGCAAGAACTATAGATCTAGTAGGCCAAACCAAACCAATAATTCGAAGAGACTTGCAAGGATACTATGAGCACACATAAAAAGTTCAGAGAAGAACCAAATATCTTTCATAGATAACCTTGATCATAAACTCACAATTCATCGGATCTCGACAAACACACCGCAAAAAGAAATTACATCGAATAGATCTCCTCGAAGACCGAGGAGAACTTTGTATTGAGATCCAGAGACAGAGAAGAAGCCATCTAGATACTAGCTATGGACCCAAAGGTCTATGGTAAACTACTCACAACTCATGGTGAGGGCGATGATGATGATGAAGGCCTCTGTGATGGATCCCCCTCCCGGAACAGGCTCCACGATGGGATCTCCACGGGAACAGAAGCTACGGCGGTGGAATTAGGGTTTTCTCTTTGCGTATGGAGTTTCTGGGGTACGTATGTATATATAGGAAGAAGGAGGGCACCGAGGGCCACACGGGCCAGCCTCGAGGCAGGGGGGCGCGCCCTGGGAAGGGGGGCGCGCCCCCCACCCTCGAGGACAGCCCCTCTATCCCCTGACTTGGTCTTGATGTTTCCTATGCGTGATTTTCTCCAAAAATATCTCTCACGAAGGTTTCATTCCGTTTGAACTCCGTTTGATATTCCTTTTCTGCAAAACCCTGAAATAGGCAAAAAACAGCAATCTGTACTAGGCCTTTGGGTTAGTAGGTTAGTCCCAAGAATGATATAAAAGTGAATGATAAAGCCCATTAAACATCCAAGACTTCATAAATAATAGCATGGAATAATCAAAAATTATAGATACGTTGGAGACGTATCAACCTTCAAAGGAGTGATACCGAGCGTAGAAGCCCGTTGCACGGGCTCTTTAACATTGGAGGTCGTATTCGGCTCTCCCGATAACTTTCGAAGTGAAGAGCTAATCTTCGACATACCTCCATTCCGAAGTGGCTATCATGCACTACTCGGAAGAACGGCCTTCGCCCACTTTAATGCAGTCCCGCATTATGCTTATGTAAAGCTTAAAATGCCTGGACCTTGTGGCGTCATTATGGTCAATGGAAATATGGAGAGCTCTCTCTGTACGGAGGAGGACACTGCAGCCTTAGCTACCGAAGTCCAAAACGGCCTATTCAAGCCGGACAACCTATCGGTCGTTAAAACCGCGGACACAACTAAACATGTCCAGCATACGCCTCAGTGCGGTAGCTCAGATGAACCTGAGCTAGATTAGCAGTTACGCCCCCATCAGCTCCCCCATAAGGTGATATCATACGAACCTCGTGTACATAATTATGCCCTCAAAATCGCTTGGGTGGCGCTGGAGGCACACTGCATACAAATAATCCATAGTTCGGCTTGACCCTATTCGGACTCTAAAATTATCTTTCAAGGTTCACTAAACGAACCGGTTTTGTTTATGGCCACATTGGATTTCTTTTCTTTTCTAGGTTTTTTCTTTTTTTACAGATGGCCATCACGCTCCCCCCTTCAAGGACACATCACAAAGGAGAAAACGGCGCAGGCGTGCAGCAGGGACCCGCGCTAAGGTTTCTTTTTAGATTAAGACCCTGTGTAAACCTTTTTTCTCTTTTTGTTCCATACTTCGCTAGCATGTAAAATGTCCAAGGAAGTTATCGGCATTATCTATAGACATACGACTCGTCGTACAATAACGGGATATTTTAGAAACAGCTTGGCTTATATCATGCTTGGAGTTTTATTCTCTCACCACCTGTGTTCTCTCCCCATGTCAGATTGCCACATGTGCCTTGATAATAGGGTCCATTACCAGGGGTTGTATCCAGCCCGGTATATGCTGAAAAGTCCGAACACCTATAGAGGAGTGTTCGGCATCCTGGATATTTGCTTTATATGCATCAGTTCTGAATCATGTCTTGGGTCAATAGTTGGGTCGCCCGGCTCCTGTGTTGACCCCTACATTCCAGATTGTTCGGCTAGGGTGTAAAGGGAGAACTACTGTGATTGTACTTCTGGCTCGTTCAGTCAAGTACCTTAGTAGAGAAAGCCGAAAACCGACTGTCATGATATGCGAGAACCTGGTCCGTGATCCGGTGACTTAGTTTTATACTACGATCGATGGAGATATACCATGTGTTATACGAAGAGTTGGTTTTTCGCCCAGCCGCGTACAAATGGATACCTTAATCTGAAAGTACCATATTCGCACCAGGGGCTAGTACCTAGCCCCACTTGTCAAACTCCTATGGCTAAGTGAAAGCAATAACGCTGCATAGTCTGATTGCCTGGTTCGCTCCGCATACACCTCCTACGTGGACCAAGATGTTGGATAAAGAGTATCTATGCATATGACTGAACACCCCAGTACTATTCACACGGGGGCTGAAGTCGACGACTGGTAACTTTTAGAGTTAAATAAAACGGCCGCACAAGAGGTAAAAGTCGCTCACATTACAATAGCGCAAAAGTTATATACATCGGTTCATAAGCTCAAGCATTTGAAACCGGATACAATTACTCAAAGATAACATCTTTTGAGCACTGGCCTTCTACCAGGCGGGCGCCTTCCATGACATCCTCGAAGTATTTTCCGGCTTGCGGTGCTCCTTGCCTGCGGGCGGGCCAGCAGTAGCTATATCATGTGCCTTCATCTTCGCCCAGTGCACTTTCACACGGGCGAAGGCCATCCGAGCACCCTTATACGGGCCGAACGCTTCAACGCGTCGACCCATGGACTCGCTTCGACAAACCGCTTCACCAATCCGAAGTAGCTACTTGGGATTGGCTCAGCGGGCCATAGCCGGACTATCAAGTCCGTCATGGCCGAACCCGCCATATTGTTGTAACAGCCTCAAAATTGGGTTATCAATTTTGTGTTGTTATTTCTTCCTCGCAACCCTTTTTCAAATTTTCTCATGAGGATTTCTGGTTGACTCTAAGACTTCTGGTCATTTTCAACCCTTCAAAACCTTGCTCATGTCTTTGTCAGTGGGCAAGACCTCATCTGCAACCTCTCAAATCCTCTCAAACCCTAATTCCAAGCTTTTGAAATTTATAGGTGACCATTTGTGATTACAAAGGAGCCATCATTTTCCTTGATCTATTGATCATTCCCTCTATTCCAAGAGACCTTCCTATCCTCCTAATCCTTGTATATGCAAAAATATTGCTAAGTCTCATGCAATATTTTTGAATTGTGATTTATTCCTTTTCTTGTATGACCGAGGAATAAAATCCTAAGAAATAGATAGCCATCTCCTAAATTCATGAGAATTGGTGGAGTTGATACTTATGCCTAATCCAAGCTCTAGCAAAAATATTGGCCACATTAAAATAAGGAAAATTGACTTTTCCTATTTTAAGCCAATATTGCATTTCTGTCATTTCTCAAAGGAACTACCATTTTTATGTCAAGGAAAATGCTCACATAAATTGTGGAGCTTGTCCTTGCTATATAATTCTGAGTTCCATCATTAGCTCATGTTCCATAGTTCAAAATTTTGGCACATGATCCAATGCAAGTTTCTGCCTTCTCTAACATTTTGCAAAGGAAGTGCCTTATTCTTATTTCCAATTAAGCTGTAATTTGGCAGGGTGATTAACATTAATAAATCACCCACGAATACCAAATATGAGCTCAATCCTTTCATCCTAGCTCCTTGTGTTTTTTTTTAGTTTCTGACCAGAATACAACTTTGTGAAGGAAGTACCTTCATAAAGTTATCAAATGGGATGAAACTCTTCCATCATCTCAAGTATTCCAAATCATTAGCCTCCACCTAAATTTAGCTCATTTTATTGAGCTATGTGAGCACAAAAGCAATTCTTGCTTGCTGTCCAATTTTTCAGTTTGTGAAGCAAGTACATTTTCTCTTGCTCCATTATAGCTAAAAATATTCCCAAGCATTCTACTATCAATATAGCTCACCTTCCCAAGGTTTTGGCTCATTTCATGTGGCCAATATTTTCCTAGATTTTTCCAAGGTTTTGGTCAGAAGTGATGTTTGTGAAACAAATATCAATTTGGCAAGTCCATTTGGTATGAAGTTGTTACAGCATCACTGTATGTCCAAATCATCAAGCTTTGCCAAATCCTAGCTCAATCCATCACTCCTAGTGAGTGCTTCTTCATCATGGAGTTTCTGGACAGATTTTAGCAGTTGTAAAGCAACTATGCTAAATATTTGTCCTTATGACCTCCAAACTCCCAGGACCGTACTTCTTGTTACCCTAAGCCTCCCAGACATCATGGTTACCTTTCTACTCCTCTGGTTTTATCTCTAGGATGATGTCAAGTTTGCAACAGCAAACTTGTGAAGCCTATCTTAATCAGCCCAGTTTGTCTCTGCCTATTTCTTTACCATAGTAACTTTCTACCTTCGAAGGACTACGCGGTAGACAAGGTTTTACATCAGTAAAAAACCCAGAGCGCGCCTTGTCCGTGGTGATCATGATGGCAACCAGCCAAAACGGTGGTCTAGCCACTGTTGTCGTCGGAAGCACTGCTCCGACCAGCTCTAGCCTCGCCACTGTTGCCCAACAGTGCCCCCTCATCGTCCTCTTCCCCTCTTCGTTTTCTTCTCCGGCGAGCCGTGCCAATGGACGAGCAGTGCACCACTGTGCCGTCGTCACTTTCTTCTCCTCTGCTCATCTCAGAGCGTTGCTCGACTCCGTGAGCCTCTGGCGCTCGCCTGCTCCCTCTTCGTCGCCTTCCCGCCGCTTCCCGAGCTCGTTGGCTGCTCTGTCGACACTGCGCCATCGCAGGCGCGCAGACACGTCGCCCGCCGCGTGTCGCCTCGCCCCTCCCTCTAGAGCTCACCCCCGCGCCTATTTAAGCGCCTCGAGCTCCCTCGCAGTTCACAACCCCCTCCCCAGCCTCTCCCTCGAGCTCCAGAGCCCCTCCCCACCCCTATCTGTCGCCATGGACGCCGCCTCTGTTATCTGTGATTCCGGCGATGCCGCGCTCCCCTCGCCGTTCCTCCACCATCTAGGCCCCTCCCTACGTCCGGCGGACCTCCCCAGCCCCTCACCTCGCCGCCGGAGTACCTCAGGCCGCGATCCCCAAGATTCGGCCGCCGCCGCACGCCCTCTGCCTCCGTGAAGCATCGCCACTTCGTCCCTCCTTGACACCCGCAGTCTGCCCAGATGGACGCGGCGCTCCTCGCCGGTCTCTCTGGTGGCCTCAGCCCGTCCGGGGACTGTCGGAGCTGCCCGGGCCATCGCCGGCGCTGGCCCTGGCCTCTCTCCCACGCGGGTGAGCGCGTGAAGTAGACGAAGACGACGACCCTGTCTCGCGGGCCCCGTGCGTCAGTCACTCCGCATTGACCCAGTCGGGTGTTGATGTGGATAAGTGATGGGGCCCCACCTGTCGGCCACTTAGCGCTGACCGGGCCGGCCCACTGACGTGGTTAAGTGGAGGCGTACTCCTAAGAGTACATCTTCGCTTAACAGAAGCGTATTCATCCTTTTCTTCGGCCAGAAATACGTTTTCCTCTCTGGAAAGCGTATTCTGAGAAAAGACGCGTTCTGTTTAAACTGCCAGGGACCTGTTTGTAGAGATATTTTTACAGACTAGTCCCTGAGCTTTAAACGTTCATATCTTTTTATCCATAACTCCGAATGAGGTGAATCCAAAGCCCACTTCTTCGTTTCGTCGAGCCTGTTCTGTTGGCATAATTTTCCTTATTTTTCCACATTCTGAAAATGACCATTTTGCCCTTGCCGTTAACCAGCCTCTTTCGAGAGATAAGTGTTTCCGGCAACTCTTTCCGCGATCGTTTCCCCGCTTCTTCCCGAAGTATTTATCGGCCCCAGGCAAGCCAACCTCTTATCATGAGCCCCGAACTCGCATGTTGACTTTACTTGTACCTTGTGTGTATGTGTAGTTACAATTGTTTTCTTAATGTTTCCAGCTGCAGTCATTTCTTTATGGCTTCCATGCATGCTTGTGTTTCATGACATCTTTTGCCATGTTGGTTAGAATGTCATTATTAATAATGCCATGTCACCACTTTATTTGACCTTCCTGACATCGTTATAAAATACTAAGATGATTTTAATGCACCGTTAATATGCTAGTATTTGGTATTATCCTGTTCTTTATGCTATAGTTGTGCACTTGAGAAGTTCGACATTTTGTACCTGCTTTTGTATGCTGCATGCTCAGTATTGCATTCATGTTAAATGTGCTAATGATGATGGAGAAGTTAATAAAATGAATTAATGATAACAAAACTCCTCCGTCATCGATGGGATCGAGTCATAGTGCCACCAAATCGAACTTCTTCAGTGCAGCCACATTTGCCTTTATGGGAAGGCCTTAATGCGAGCTATTGTCGTGCCTCTCGCCGGTGCCTCCAACCAGGGAAGGTTATGGGCGCGCGCTACCCTGATCAGGTAGGCGGACATAAGCCTTGTGTGCCTGTTGTTGTTGTATTAGTACCGAGTCCCCGTTTGGGACCGTTTATGTTTGGCCACGACGGTGGTCGTGTGTCTTTGGTAGACACGGGGCCACCCAGGACTAGCCCAGTGAGGAATGAGTCGGAGTGGCCGGGAGAGTGTCATGGCAGTAGGTCGGTTTCGTAGGAACGCCGTTGGTCCACCCCGAATGGGATGACGAGGCCATGGGTTCCATGGTGTGGGTACAGTGCACTACCTCTGCAGAGTGTTTATAAAGCCTATCGATAGCACACAATTTGTAGTAGGTCACACTATCGGGTCTTGATCGAAATGGAGGATAAACCTGAAATAATAAAATTAATTAATGTGGTAACAAGAATGTGGTGACTTGGACTATGAGATGGTCGTGCGAAGTCACGACGATGTTTTGATATGATCACGAGACGAGGTCTCGGTGAGTGTTAAATACCAAGTGTTGGTCATGGTTGTGATCGCCGGAAAGATCACTGTTCGGTTGCGAGGCAACCCGTTGGTAAGAGAGTCCGAGGGACTCGGTGCACAAGCTTGATTGCATTGCATGAGTAATATGTTGCAATTTAAGAACTATAGTTGAACAAGAAATGTTTGCATAAAGTTATCTTGTTATGGCTGCATTGAATACATGTACGGTAGTTTATTTTCAGCATAGTCTCATGATGCCATACCATGCTTTGATTTATTTTATGCCACGATTGAGATGATATGCTATGTTTCATTTTGTTATAAGCATGTTTTGATATGCCATGTTAGTAGATGCTATGGTGTTGTTCATGCTCAGTTGATCCATATCATGCCATGTTTAGAAATTAATGTAAGATAGGTTGTTGCAAGCGCTTGGTTCCTGCTTTGTCTTCTTCTTGTTTGGATGCTATGTATTTGGTTGTCTTGCAAGTACATTCAATGTACTAACCTGGCGTGTCAAGCCAGTTTTGTAAGTCACACTCAAATGGTTCGCTTGCTCCGTCGTGCTAGGCCGTAATCTTGCCAGTCCTGTGAGTTGTGGAGCCCAGCCAGAGTTGTTATGCCACCAAACCAAGACTTCCGCCGCCATGTAAATAGCCTTAGGGCTATGCCAGATAATTGTATTCATCAATGATGTAAATATATACACTTTTATTTGATGAATATTATTGTACCCGGAATGCTGTATCTTGGACCTGTCGTGTGTTAGGTGTTATCATGGGCTGACGTGCGAAGGCCCCCTGCTCCATGCAGATCGGGGTGCCACAATTGTGCAGCTCGACAAGCTGCTTCATCTAGTCGTTGAGGGGCACCGGATGTTTTGGCACATAGAACTGCAGCTAGAACAGCTTCTCCGTGTCATTCCCCTCCAGGGCTCGGAAGTACTGGGCAGCGTCAGCGCTGCTCCTCGAAAGATCAGCAAACATGCCTGGAGAACTCCATAACCATGTCAGCCCAAGGTACTTCCGCCCTCCGAAGATGCTCTGTAAGAGAAAGTTCATACCAGATGCTATCTCCCGCGCCTGCTTGATTTCTTCACAGGCGTTGCGCGACTCATTTCGCGCATCCTGGGCAGCCGTAACTGCCTCATTCAGCTCGGATGCTTGTTCCGAAGCCTTCAGCTCCAACGCCTCGCAGTTGCGAATAGCATCTTTGAGTTCATCCTCGACTTCGGACACCCGAGCCACGTGTTGTTGGCACGCGGCCTTTTCGGCCTCTAGATCGGCAACCGCTTTGTCAGAGATTGCCCTGCTCGCCTCGGCCTCCTTCTTGGCCTTCGCGAGCTCGCCCTTGAGGGCCTCGAGCTCAGTGGCGCCAAATATGTAATACAGAATAACATAAAGAGTTTATACCCATACTAAATTACTTAGTCTTCTTGACATACTAATTTTTTAAATTTGCATACCTTGCGTTTCATCTAAACGCTGATTGACGCGGTCGAGGTCCGCGTTGGCCAACAAAAGCTTCCGACTTAGTTCGGCAACTTCTGCATCTCGTGCAGTTGCCGTAGCTAGTGAAGCTTATTAAAAAAACAAAAGCATACAATTTAGCTCTATAATATGCTATAATATGGATACTTCGTCTGATTCTATTCAGAATCACACAAAGCATCAGGGGCTACTTGATATATATGTGTATATAAAACAAATAAAGTTCCATAAAGAACATTGCATTGCTTACCTCAAAGCCTGTTAGCAGGCTATTGAAGGCTTCATTCAGTCCGCCTTTGACGAACTGAATCTTCTTCATCACCGCACCCATCATGGTGCGGTGCTCCTCCACGACGGAAACACTCTGTAGTGGTCCCTCCAGAAGGTCCAGCGCCTCCGGATTGACTCCGGGCGCCGTCGTATCCTCCCCCGCCTTGGGGGTCTGGTCTTCGGACCCCGGAGTCGTGCTAGGCTCCGGATCAGTATTCGGCGAGGCCCGGGATTG
>LR738713.1:582423253-582490262 GCA_902687465.1 Secale cereale
CCCCCCGTCTTCGGTCTCCATGCGGACTATTTCCCCATGGTCAGCGGCAGCCGAGGTGTTACCCTCGGTCGTCCTATCACTTGCCCCACCCTCATATCCTTGAGCGGAAAGACGCGCACTGGGAGGACACTTCGGTGTCCCCACAGGCTACGAGCGATGGAGCCTGGACCGGCGGGTCACTCTCCGTCTCTCCAGACGGCAAAGAGTTCCCCTCAGATAAGGAGGCGTCGCGGTGTGCTCGGGGAGGGTTATAGGTCAGCAGGTGAGCAATACTTAGTAAGCACTAAAATGCTAAACAAACAAGGTGCAAAAATTTATATATCCGAACAAACTTACATTTTGGTTGGGGGCCTCTCCCTTGGCTTCACCACAAAGCTATGTTCGGACGATGAGTCCGAACGAACAGGGAGGTTCAGCCTCCTCCGGGGTGCGGCCTTGCTTGCATCAGCGGTGGCCTCTTGATACATCCATTTTGCATCATGCTTTTATGTTGATATTTATTGCACTATGGGCTGTTATTACATGTTATGTCACAATACTTATGCCTGTTCTCTCTTACTTTACAAGGTTTACATGAAGAGGGAGAATGTCGGCAGCTGGAATTCTGGGCTGGAAAAGGAGCAAACATTGGAGACCTATTCTGCAAAACTCAAAAAGCCCTGAAACTCCACGAAACTCCGTTTCAGAAAATATAAAAAATATCTGGCGAAAGAGATATGCCAGGGGGGCCACCATCTGTCCACGAGGGTGGGGGCGCGCCCCCCTGCCTCGTGGGCCACCTGGTGACCTCCCGATGCCCATCTTCTCCTATATGAGATGTTTTGACCTGGAAAAAATCATAAGGATGCTTTCGGGACAAAACGCCACCATCTCGAGGCGGAACCTTGGCGGAACCAATCTAGGGCTCCGGCGGAGCTGTTCTGCCGGGGATACTTCCCTCTGGGAGGGGGAAATCATCGCCATCATCATCACCAATAACTCTCCCATCTTGGTGAGGGTTATCTTCATCAACATCTTCACCAGCACCATCTCCTCTGAAACCCTAGTTCATCTCTTGTATCCAATCTTTGTACCAAAACCTCAGATTGGTACCTGTAGGTTACTAGTAGTGTTGATTACTCCTTGTAGTTGATGCTAGTTGGTTTACTTGGTGGAATATCATATGTTCAGATCCATTATGCATATTAATACCCCTCTGATTATGAACATGAATATGCATTCTGAGTAGTTACGTTTGTTCCCGAGGACATGGGAGAAGTCTTGCTACAATTAGTCATGTGAATTTGGTATTCGTTCGATATTTTCATGAGATGTATGTTGTCTTTCCTCTAGTGTTGTCAGGTGGACGTCGACTACAAGACACTTCACCATTGTTTGGGCCTAGAGGAAGGCATTGGGAAGTAATAAGTACATGATGGGTTGCTAGAGTGACAGAAGCTTAAACCCTAGTTTATGCGTTGCTTTGTAAGGGGCTGATTTGGATCCATATGTTTCATGCTATGGTTAGGTTTACCTTAGTACTTATTTTGTAGTTGCGGATGCTTGCAATAGAGGTTAATCATAAGTGGGATGCTTGTCCAAGTAAGGGCAGTACCCAAGCACTGGTCCATCCACATGCCAAATTATCAAAGTAACGAACGCGACTCATATGAGCGTGATGAATACTAGCTTGACGGTAGTTCCCATGTGTCCTCGAGAGCGCTTTCCTTCATATAAGAGTTTGTCCACGCTTGTCCTTTGCTACAAAAAGGATTGGGCCATCTTGCTGCACTTTATTTACTTTTACTATTTGTCACTTGTTACCAATTACCTTATCACAAAACTATCTGTTACCGATAATTTCAGTGCTTGTAGAAAATACCTTACTAAAAACTCCCTATCATTTCCTTCTGCTCCTCGTTGGGTTTGACACTCTTACTTATCGAAAGGACTACGATAGATCCCCTACACTTGTGGGTCATCACCACCCTCTTCTTCCCCCTGCCTTGCGCAGGGGGCTCTTCTTCTTCTTCTTCGTCATCCTCCTCCTCTTCGGAGGAGAGGATGTTAATCTCCTCGGACTTCACGTCCGCGGGGCGGGGGGCGCCCTTGGCCTCCTTGCTCTTCTTCTTGGACTTCTTGTTCGGCGCCATGTACGGCGCCAGGACCAGCATCGCCGTCAGTTGAGGCATCTCTGGGTCTTCTGGCAATGGCGCCGGACACTTAAGCCGGATTGCCTTCTTGGTCCAGCCCTGTATATCACGCAAAAACTCCAATTCCTATTATAGTTAAATAAGAAGGGGATATATGTTCAGCAGAATTTTTGATTACCTCTTGTGCGGTGAACGCAGTACTATAGGCCGCGTCCTCGGTTTCCTTCGGCCACTCCTTCTAGCTCTTGAAGAGATGCTTACAGATCTCTTTGCGCGTAAAGCCGAAGAGATGCTTCATGGGCCGATCTCCTGCTGGATCGAACTCCCATAGGGAGGAATCCGGGATTTGGCAAGGAAGGACAAGCCGGACCAGCATTACCTAGACCACGGTCGAGAGCTGATAGCCCTTAGAAATCATGTCAGACACACAGCCTTGGAGTGCCGTCACCTCAACCTGAGACCCCAGTTCGGACTCTTATCGGTCCTGGAGGTTAACCTCTCCGGGGGTCCAGATCTGAAAGTAGGTTCCGCCGCCGATTTGGCGTCGCGGGGTTCAGTGATATAGAACCACTCCTGCTGCCAGACCTTCTTCGTCTCCATGAACGACCCCTTTGGCCAAGTTGCATTCAGGAGCTTGCTTATCATAGCGCCCATGCACTCCACGTGTTGCCCGTCCACCACCTTCGGCTTCACGTTGAAGGTTTTGAGCCATAGGCCGAAATGTGGGGGAACGTGGAGGAAAGCTTCACACATAACTATAAAAACGGAGATGTGGAGGATTGAGTTCGGGGCTAGATCGTGGAAATCTAACCCGTAGAGAAACAGCAAACCCCGAACAAAGGGGTGAAGTGGAAACCCTAGCCCCCTAACAAAGTGCGAGAGAAACATGACTCTCTCACCCGCCTCTGGGACGGGAACCACCTGGCCCTTGGCGGGGACTCGGTGCGCAATGTCAGCAGCGAGATAGCCCGTGCTCCGAAGATCCTCCATGGATTTATCAGTAACCGTAGAGGCCTCACACTTGCCCTTGGCGCCGGATCCAGCCATTGCTGGGGAAGGAAGTGGTGGTTGAGGAACGGAGAACTGCGGGCGCAAGAGATGAGGGCGCTGGGGCTAGGAATATTGGAGAACTCGAGCTTGAGGAAAGCGTGGGGCTGATGAAAGGGATTGGTATCCTTTTATAACACCGTGAATACAGAACGTCTCCCCACTTTATTCATAAACCTCGTCGGTTCCCAAAGTAGTCGTGCGTAATGCGCGGTTTGGATGCTCACATCACATTGATAAGAATCCCCTAATAAGCGGGTACGATCTCTGCATTGATAGGACGTGCCAAAGGGGGTTACGCCTCGAAACACGAAACTAGGACCAAATAAAACGATCTGGTATATTAGTGGGATCGACGCGACGCTTCACCAAAAAGTTGTCAGTAAAGACACGTTATTCATTTTCTTCGATGCCTTGCCTTCGAGGCTAAGGGTTGTACTAACCATGCAGAGCCGAACACAATACACTTTTTGCAGAAGACATATTCGGAAGAAGGAACCCGCCTTACAATGCCAAAGACAATACGGAAGCCGAACTCATCGTCATCGAAGACAGGTTCAGGGGTTACTGAGGGAGTCCTGGATTGAGGGGTCCCCACGTGGCCGGATAAACTCGTGGTGGGTCGGACTGGTAGGCCGTGAAGATCATTGCTGAAGATCGTCTCTCGTACCCGGATAGGACTCTTGCATGCATATAATGGCAGGTTATAGGTTCGAGTATAATCTTTCCTTCCTCTGCAAGTTGGTTATGTACAAACCCTAAGCCCTCCGGTGCACATATAATTGGAGGGTTTAGGCCATAGAAGCGGGAGAATCATAACATCCTCATAGGCTAGGCTTTAGGGTTTGGCCATTATGATCTCGAGGTAGATCAACTCTTGTAACCTTATTCATCCATATTAATATATAAGGAAGTAGGGTATTACCTCGATCGAGAGGGCCTGAACCTGGGTAAACATCGTGTCCCCAGTCTCATGTTACCATTGATCCTCCGATGCATAGGTCGGGACCCCCTACCCGAGATCCGCTGGTTTTGACACCGACACCTACGCATACAAAACCACAACGATTTTTCGTCAAGTGTGATGTTTTAACCTTCACAAGGACCGGGCGTAGCCACACTCTATTCAAATAAAGTGAGAGAGAGAGAGACAGACACCCGCCGGTCACCTTTAAGCAACGAGTGCTCGTAATGGTGAAACCAGTCTCGCGTAAGCGTACGTGTATTGTCGGTCCGGGCCGCTTCATATCACAATACCGCCGAATCAAAGTATGAAATGATGGTAAGCAGTATGACTATTATCGCCCACAACTCATTGTGTTCTACTCGCGCATATCATCTACGCATAGACCTGGCTCATGATGCCACTGTTGGGGAACGTAGTATTTCTAAAAAATTACCTATGATCATGCAAGATCTATCTAGGAGAAGCATAGAAACGAGCGGGAGAGTGTGTCCACGTACCCTCGTAGATTGAAAGCGGAAGCGTTTAGTAACGCGGTTGATGTAGTCGAACGTCTTCGCGGTCCAACCGATCCAAGTACCGAACGTACGGCCCCTCCGCGCTCAGCACACGTTCAGCTCAATGACGTCCCACAAACTCTTGATCCAGTTGAGCATCGTGGGAGAGTTTCGTTAGCACAACGGCGTGGTGACGGTGATGATGAAGTTACCGGTGCAGGGCTTCGCCTAAGCACTGCAACGATATGACCGAGGTGTGTAACTATGGAGGGGGCACCGCACACGGCTTGCAAATCAACTTGTGTGCCTATGGAGTGCCCCCTCCCCACGTATATAAAGGAGGGAGGGAGGAGGAGGCGGCCAAGGAGGAGGGCGCGTCAAGGGGGGAGTCCTACTCCCACTAGGAGTAGGACTCCCCTATTCCTTGTAGGAGTAGGAGAGGGGGAAGGGAAGGAGAGGGGGAAGGGAAGGAGAGGATGAGAAGAAAAGGAGGGGGCGCCACCCCTCCCCCTAGTCCAATTCTGACTAGGCTTGGGGGCGCGCAGCCCAGCCCTAGCCAGCCCTCTCTCTCTCCCCTAAAGCCCATTAAGGCCCATGTACTCCCCGGGGGGTTCCTGTAACCTCCCAGTACTCCGGAAAATGCCCGAACTCATCCGAAACCTTTCCGGTGTCCAAACATAACCTTCCAATATTTCAATCTTCATGTCTCGACCATTTCGAGACTCCTCGTCATGTCCGTGATCACATTCGGGACTCCGAACAACCTTCAGTACATCAAAACACATAAACTCATAATACCAATCGTCATCGAACGTTAAGCGTGCGGACCCTACGGGTTCGAGAACTATGTAGATATGACCGAGACTCATCTCTAGTCAATAACCAATAGCGGAACCTGGATGTTCATATTGGCTCCCACATATTCTACGAAGATCTTTATCAGTCAAACCGCATAACAACATACGTTGTTCCCTTTGTTATCGGTATGTTACTTGCCTGAGATTCGATCGTCGGTATCATCATACCTAGTTCAATCTCGTCATCGGAAAGTCTCTTTACTCGTTCCTTAATACATCATCTCGTGACTAACTCATTAGTCGTTTGCTTTCAAGGCTTATTATGATCTGTATTACCGAGAGGGCCCAGAGATACCTCTCCGACACTCGGAGTGACAAATCATATTCTCGATCTATGCCAACACCACAAATACCTTCAGATACACATGTAGAGCATCTTTATAATCACCCAGTTATGTTGTGACATTTGATAGCACACAAGGTGTTCCTCGGGTATTCGGGAGTTGCATAATCTCATAGTCATATGAACATGTATAAGTCATGAAGAAAGCAATAGCAGAAAAACTAAACGGTCAAGTTGCTAAGCTAACGGATGGGTCTTGCCCATCACATCATTCTCCTAATGATGTGATCCCGTTGATCAAATGACAACTCATGTCTATGGTTAGGAAACATAACCATCTTTGATTAACAAGCTAGTCTAGTAGAGGCATACTAGGGACACTCTCTTTCGTATATGTATTCACACATGTATCAAGTTTCCAGTTAATACAATTCTAGCATGAATAAAAGACATTTATCATGATGTATAAGGAAATATAAATAACAACTTTTTTATTGCCTCTAGGGCATATTTCCTTCACAATCAAGAAAGGTGGTCCAACTTGAGGAAGTCAAGATCGTCATCATCTAGCTCAAGCGGACTTTGTGCAAGGCAAATGTTTGCCCTTGATAGGTTTTCTATGTTACAGGTCTCATGGTGGTAGTTGGGAGACCGGGTTATAGGATCGATTGCCGTACTATCAAGGGGGCTCTTGATGACTAGCTTGATCACATCGTTCGTAGAGAGCTCAAACCATTGCATCCTTGCATCATCTTTATTGGTTCTTGTTTGGTTCTTATCCTTATGAGATTTGGAGCTTATGGTCATTTTCATGACAAGCTTAGGTTCATCGAAAACGGAGTTCACATGCATCTTCTATGATGTTTTCGATGTTGGAGGTTATGCCGGTTCTTCTATTTTGGAGGTTTCACTCCTCTATCTCTTAGGCATACCTCCCCTGCTATTGGATAGTATTTGTCGTTATCTATCCAACAAGCTTGAGTTTGCTCAATTCGGAGCTCATTTGCAAAAGTTATGGCAGTTCTGGTTTTATTGTATCCTTATGTTGTCTTTAGCTGCGATATGAAGGCAGCCAAGTACTAAAGCCTCTGTGGCGTGCGGTAGTACTGCTCAAGGGAGCGGTAGTACCGCAGGGGCCAGCGGTAGTACCACTCTCTGTGAGCGGTAGTACCGCTGCCTCCAGCCCTAACGCTGATGCATGCGGAAGTAGGCGCGGATGTAATTTTTTACATCCGCCCTTACGCGGTAGTATCGCGATGTATGTCCAGTACTACCGTACTATATTTTTGCTTGAAGCTAGCTCCAGCGGGTGTAGACCGGCAATAATTTTTTACATCCGTGGACGTGCGGTAGTACCGCTATACATAGCAGTAGTACCGCTACATCACTGTGAATACTGACGTGTGATGCACGTGTGTGGTCGTTGAATACAACCCCTGCAGTAGTACCGCAAGGGTAGGCGGTAGTACCGCTCCGGCAGTACTATCGCCTTGTTTCCCTGTTGCAGTAGTGTTTCACTTGGCTACTGCCTCCCTAGCGGTAGTACCGCTCCTTGGAGCGGTAGTACCGCTCGGTGCGGGCTGTGAGCATAACAGTTGGATTTTTTCCCTCCCATAAAAGGGGGTCTTCTTCCCCAATGAACCTCATCTCTTGAGCTCGTGTTCTTCCCCCATTGTTGACCTTCTTCGAGCTTTCTATCTCTCAATCCCTCCATGGATTCTTGCTAGCTTTGGGAGGGGGAAGAGAGAGGAGATCTAGATCCACATTTCCACCAATCACTTTCTCCTCTAAGTGAGGGGAACCCCTTGGATCTAGATCTTGGAGTTCTTCGTGTTCTCTTCTTCGTTCTTCCTCTCATTTTCCTCCATAGCATTAGTTGCTTTGGTGGGAATTGAGAAAGAAGGACTTGGGCACTCTGTGTGCCCTTGCCATTGCATTTGGTGCATCGGTTTGAGTTCTCCACGGTGATACGTAGAAGTTACACGTTGAGAAGCTTATTACTCTTTGGTGCTTGGTACCCTTGAGCTTGTTCCTCTTGGGTGCTTGGCGCCCTAGACGGTTGAGGTCACCTCGGAGCCATATTCCATTGTGGTGAAGCTTCGTGGTGTTATTGGGAGCCTCCAATTAAGTTGTCGAGATAGCCCCAACCTTGCTGGTGTTCGGAGCTCAATCATTGTGGTGTAAAGCTCTGGGAAAGCGTGAGGGTCTCCAATTAGGTTGTGGAGATCGCCCCAAGCAATTTTTATGGGCTCGGTGACCGCCCTCAAGGGTCCCTGATGGTCCTCTAACCCCTCGTTGGTTACCCCAAGTGGAAGGTGAAAGATGCAGTGTTGTGGAAGTGTTTTCCCTTAGCAAAGATGCCAAGGATCGAATCCCCAGAGACTCTTAGGTTCAACAAGTAGGTGTTAACTGCTAACGGCGCGTATTAGCAATCAACGTGGACCTGCACACAGATACAAATAACTTTGCTCCCAACGAGTACAGAAAGGTTGTCAATCTCTCCGGCCATGTAGTTCACAAAGGGTTAAAAGCAAATGATAGTAGTGATAGATAGTGTTTGCAATAGTAAATAATAACGAAAAGTAAATAGCGGATGTGATCAATGATGATAATATGGACCGGAGTCTCATGATGTTCACTAGTGATGTCTCTCTCCCAAAAGACGATAAAACAGCTATGTGAGGTAAACAAATTACAGCTGGGCAATTGACAGGACCACGAACGCAAACCAATGCTGACTACATTGCAAGAAAGGTTGAGGTTCAAAGCATGGGCGGTACGCCAAAGTAAGTAGACCGAAATCCATCAATGCCTACTACTAATCATCCACCTTGAGATATCTATCCAGAACATCTCGCTGGTATTAAGTTGCGAGCCCCACCCATAGTGTAAACTCAAAGCAACAGACAACTGCATTAAAAGAACTTTGTGTAAAGTAAACAATCCTTGCACCCGCGGGCACAAGCACCGTTGTTTTCCCCCTTGTGGCAACAGCACATCCCCTAGACTCATGTTTCTGTCACTCAAGCTAGTCATCGAGGGGCATGAACCCACAATCAAGCATAACGTTCCCTCTTGGAGTCACTACGTATTACTCTGCCAAAGCAATAAATAACAATGGAGAACATGCAAGAATTACATATGAACATAAATATAAAAGAGGTGAATCAAATATATTACTCAAGATCAATCTGAACATAATCTCATAATCCATCGGATCCCAGCAAACTCAACATAGCAACAGCATAAGGATTACATATGTGCCTCGATCATGTAGGGCAGCTCACGAGGACTAATTAGTGAAGCACAAGAACGGGAGGAGAACAGCACATAGCTACTGGTCATGTACTCATGGTCCAAGGGAGACTACTCACGAGTCATCCGGGAGGCGTCCATGGTGGTGGAGAAGCTCCCGGTGGTGATCCTCCCCTCCGGCAAGGTGCCGGGAAGAGTTCTCCTGGTGCTCCCGATCTTGGAAGCGGCGGCGGCGGCGGAACAGAGATGGGATCGCGAAAAGAGTTCCTGTTCTGAGGGTTTCGGAGGACGCTTTAAATATATGCCAAAGGGGGCATCGGGGGAGCTTTGGGGGGCCCAGGCGCCCCCCCGGCGCGGCCCAGGGGGGCGCGCCGCCAGGGCGCCTGGAGCCCTGGTGCCCCCCCCCCCCCGGCTGCCCTTCGGACGCCCGGTAGTTTCCGAAACGCTGATTTTTTATATAATTTTTCTGGATTTTTCCTGGCAGTTCTCGTAACGTGAAAACCTGAAATACAAAAACAGCCGAAAACAGAAACTGGCACTGGGGTGCACTGGATTAGTAAGTTAGTCCAAATATGATCAAAAGTGTATGGAAGTGTATGAATATCATAGCAATATCACCCAAAAGTGGCATGGAGCAAGCAGAAATTATAGATACGTTTTGGACGTATCAACATCCCCAAGCTTAATTCCTGCTCGTCCTCGAGTAGGTAAATGATAACAAGAATAATTTCTGTGGTGACATGCTATTAACCATATAGGACTTATTATAGTCATATGACAAAAGCTTACTGAGACAATGAATCTATAGTAATTAAGTTGCCTCATGAGAAAATCACAAATGACTGAAAGTTTTACAACATGAAACTGAAACATCAAAAATATTTGCAATGAACATGATGTGCAAATATGATAAAGTAATATCTTGCTTTCCCCCTTTAGTGATGCAAAACATAAATGCAGGGGCACCTTCAAGGTTTAAGTGATGACTAGATACAATGATTTCAAAATAAACGATATCACAATCATGCAAAAGACAATGCTACTTTGGGACAATGCACATTACACTCAGAATGACAATCATGCCCTCAGTAGTTGGTGCTTTAACATAAAAGTAAAAGAATGGTTAAGTGCTAGAGCTTTTTATTTTAAAAACATAGAAGCAATTTTGTCAACGGTAGTAGTACTTCATATGTGTCATGCATAAGACATCCTATAAGTTGCAAGCCTCATGCATCGAATACCAATAGTGCTCGCACCTTGTCCTAATTAGCTCGGATCTCCATGGGTTATCATTGCATTACATATTTTTCAACCAAGTGTCACAAAGGGGTACCTCTATGCCACCTGTACAAAGGTCCAAGGAGATAAATAGCATTTGATTTCTTGTTTTTGATAGATCTCAACTTGAGGACATCCATACCGGGACAACATAGAAAATAGATGATGGACTCCTCTTTAATGCATAAGCATGTTCTCATAAGAGATTGAGGATTAATGTCCAAGCTAAAACTTCCACCATGATACATGGCTTTGGTTGGCGGCCCAATGTTCTTCTCTAACAATATGCATATTCATACAACCCACGGCAAATCACCCTTACTTCAGACAAGACGAACATGCATAGCAACTCACATGATATTCAATAAAAGTGTGACAGTTGATGGCGTCCCCAGAAACATGGTTACCGCTCAGCAAGCAACTTATAAGAAATAAGATACATAGGCAACATATTCTTTACCACAATAGTTTTTAAGCTACTTTCCCATGAGCTATATATTGCAAAGTTAGTTCGCTTAGTACAGGTGGAGGTTAGCAAAAGACTGGGAGCGACCAACTAAGAGAGCAATGACGGTCATAATCGTGCAGAGCGACAAAGCAACATTGAATCAGGCATGGTAGTTATATCGCTACTCAGAAATAAAAGATCATCAAGGCTTGACAGACTTTCTTTACAGTCTTAAATATGCGTGAGCATACGCCAAGTCAATCAAAATAAATTCTCGAAGGAAGATATTACTAAACCATACCACATCATAGGCAAACAAATCAAGTTGGTACTCCAATAACACATTGGGAACCCCCCAGCTATTTGAGATTAACCATAAGAAAACCTGAACTACTAAGCGCCATCATGCAAGTAGCATCTTTATCATAGACACATTAACCAATGCAACGGAAGCAAACTCTCTTAATAAGGTGAGCATGATAATTAAAAAGAGTTCAAGCAACCAACTAAACAAAAGCTCTTTGAAAAGATAAGCATGAATACTAAGAGCAGAGCATGATAGTAGCTATTAAAAGACAAAGAACACACACATCATAGATATACATGAAAATTCTATGTTATGTTCTAGGTAAAAGTGGAGCGTGTTTCTCTCCCACATAAAGAATGCTGAGTTCCGACTCGTTATGAAAAACTAAAAAGAAAACTAAAAGCAAGACGCTCCAAGCATAGCACATAACACATGAAGTGATAAAAATATAGCGGAACGAAAGACGAACTGATAATGTTGATGGAGAAGGGGATGCACGGGGGCATCCCCAAGCTTAGACGCTTGAGTCTCCTTGAATATTTCTTGGGGGTGCACGGGGGCACCCCAAGCTTGAGCGCTTGACACTCCTGAATCTTTTTTATCATCTTCCCTCGCACACTTGAAAACTCCCTTCATACATAACTCATCATAATCTGATTAGCGAGGTTAGTACCCTTAATAAAATAATTAAACCTTGCTGGAAATAAAGAAATTCTTGAAGTTCTACTGTTTCTCAAGATTGCCAAAAGGTTTTTGCAAAGAAAAAGCAAGTTCTTGATTTGCAAAGTGAAAGAAAGGCAAAACAGGACAGAATCTGTGAAAAACAGAACAGCAGGTAGTAATTGATCTGTTCGGGATACTTCTGCAACTCAAATCAAAAAACTCAGAACAGACGCACGAAAGACAATTATATAGAGAATGCTTTCGAAAAAATTCAGACCAAAAAGATGATCTGGTGATTTTATACGAATTTTTATATCCAAGGACAGAATCTGTTTCCTGGACAGCACCTCACAACTTTTGAACTTTCTAGCAATCAGAGGCTATACTTGGCACAAATATGAAAAGCAAAGATACAATGATGATGCTACAGCAGTAAACAACATCAAGACACAACAAAAGCAAAAAAATTATTCATGTGGGCTGCCTCCCAAAAGCGCTTTCTTTTATGCCTTTAAGCTAGGCATAATGCATAGAGGAATCAATAACCATCATAATAATCGGAGTTATAAATTGCCTCAGATGGTTCCTCAACAAGTTCATTCTTGTTCCTTCTAGGAAAGGGGTACACACCTTTTGCCTTCCTGCGTAAGCGGATTTGTCCCTTACCTATATCAATGAAGCCTTTAACTGCTCGGAGGAAGTCCCTTCCAAGCACTATATTTCCTTGGTTTGGCTCCACGATGAAGAAATCAATCATTGCAATCCCTTTAAAGAATTTAACTGGCACGTCTTTTATTCTTCCCTGGATTTCAGAAATATCTCCATTAGTGTGTTCATGATAAGATGGTAATCTATCCATGTTAAATTTTAAAGAATCATGAACAATTTTTGGCATAGTAGAAACCATAGATCCAATATCACAATAAGCAAGGAAGTCTTGATTAGAGATGCTAATCCTAACAAGAGGCTCCCAGTCATTATCTATTTCCAAAATATCTCTCTTATTGGGTTTGGGTTTATCTACATTCATTAAGTCTAGAGCATCCATTCTCTTTTCAATAGTAGCAGGTCTATCTATGACAGTATCAAAATTATGATCATAAACAAAGTAACTAGATAGACCATGTATAATTTCAAGAGCTCTAGCTTCATCACATTCTAGGAAATCTCCCTCAGCTATAATGTCAAGGGAGTGTTTACACCATTAAAAAAGACCATGGTAAAAATTTCTAAGCACAATTTTTATAGGTATCCAAGGCATAATTCTCCTATGTGCATCAGAAATTCTGTCCCATGCCTTCTTCATATTTTCTCCATCCCTTTGATGGAAATCTAGAACTTCTGATTCCCTCAAAGCACCAAATCCCAACATGTTTGGCTAAACAGATAGGACTACCAACAGAAAGGTAAATAATTTTTTTGTAATTTTTGATAAAGGGTACTAAAGCAAAAACTGAAAGGTAAACTAACAAAACTGAAAAGCAAAGGTAAAAGATAGCGTGCAACTCCCCTATCCTGAAGAGTGGAGTCCCCGGCAACGGCGCTAGAAAATACTCCTTGATGGGCCTCTAACCCCTCGTTGGTTACCCCAAGTGGAAGGTGAAAGATGCAGTGTTGTGGAAGTGTTTTCCCTTAGCAAAGATGCCAAGGATCGAATCCCCAGAGACTCCTAGGTTCAACAAGTAGGTGTCAACTGCTAACGGCGCGTATTAGCAATCAACGTGGACCTGCACACAGATACAAATAACTTTGCTCCCAACGAGTACAGAGAGGTTGTCAATCTCTCCGGCCTTGTAGTTCACAAAGGGTTAAAAGCAAATGATAGTAGTGATAGATAGTGTTTGCAATAGTAAATAATAACGAAAAGTAAATAGCGGATGTGATCAATGATGGTAATATGGACCGGAGTCTCATGATGTTCACTAGTGATGTCTCTCTCCCAAAAGACGATAAAACAGCTATGTGAGGTAAACAAATTACAGCTGGGCAATTGACAGGACCACGAACGCAAACCAATGCTGACTACATTGCAAGAAAGGTTGAGGTTCAAAGCATGGGCGGTACGCCAAAGTAAGTAGACCGAAATCCATCAATGCCTACTACTAATCATCCACCTTGAGATATCTATCCAGAACATCTCGCTGGTATTAAGTTGCGAGCCCCACCCATAGTGTAAACTCAAAGCAACATACAACTGCATTAAAAGAACTTTGCGTAAAGTAAACAATCCTTGCACCCGCGGGCACAAGCACCGTTGTTTTCCCCCTTGTGGCAACAGCACATCCCCTAGACTCATGTTTCTGTCACTCAAGCTAGTCATCGAGGGGCATGAACCCACAATCAAGCATAACGTTCCCTCTTGGAGTCACTACGTATTACTCGACCAAAGCAATAAATAACAACGGAGAACATGCAAGAATTACTTATGAACATAAATATAAAAGAGGTGAATCAAATATATTACTCAAGATCAATCTGAACATAATCTCATAATCTATCGGATCCCAGCAAACTCAACATAGCAACAACATAAGGATTACATATGTGCCTCGATCATGTAGGGCAGCTCACGAGGACTAATTAGTGAAGCACAAGAACGGGAGGCGAACATCACATAGCTACTGGTCATGGACTCATGGTCCAAGGGAGACTACTCACGAGTCATCCGAGAGGCGTCCATGGTGGTGGAGAAGCTCCCGTTGGTGATCCTCCCCTCCGGCAGGGTGCCGGGAAGAGTTCTCCTGGTGCTCCCGATCTTGGAAGCGGCGGCGGCGGCGGAACAGAGATGGGATCGTGAAAAGAGTTCCTGTTCTGAGGGTTTCGGAGGACGCTTTAAATATATGCCAAAGGGGGGCATCGGGGGAGCTTCGGGGGGCCCAGGCGCCCCCCCGGCGCGGCCCAGGGGGGCGCGCCGCCAGGGCGCCTGGAGACCTGGTGCCCCCCCCCCCCCCGGCTGCCCTTCGGACGCCCGGTAGTTTCCGAAACGCTGATTTTTTATATAATTTTTCTGGATTTTTGCTGGCAATTCTCGTAACGTGAAAACCTGAAATACAAAAACAGCCGAAAACAGAAACTGGCACTGGGGTGCACTGGATTAGTAAGTTAGTCCAAATATGATCAAAAGTGTATGGAAGTGTATGAATATCATAGCAATATCACCCAAAAGTGGCATGGAGCAAGCAGAAATTATAGATACGTTTTGGACGTATCAGTCCCTTAGTTGAATCACGGCATCTTACATTGTGCGAGGGTGTGAGAAGATTACAGTGTCCCTAGTGGCTTCTTGGGGAGCATTGTGCCTCCACACCGCTCCAAACGGAGATTAGCATCCGCAAGGGTGTGAACTTCGGGATACATCGTGTCTCCGCGTGCCTCGGTTATCTCTTACCCGAGCCCTTTACTTATGCACTTTACTTTGTGATAGCCATATTGTTTCTTGCTATATATCTTGCTATCACCTAGTTATTTATCTTGCTTAGCATAAGTTGTTGGTGCACATATGTGAGCCTAGTTGTTGTAGGTTTTGTGCTTGACAAATTAACCGCTAGGTTTATTCCGCATTTGTTCAAGCCTAAACCGTAATTATTTTAAAGCGGCTATTCACCCCCTCCCCCCTAGGCGACATCCACGGTCTTTCATTAGTCTAGTAGGCTTACTAGGGACTTGGTATTTGTGTAATGCCCAGGATGGGACTATACCTCCTACGTGTCGAGGCACGACTTAAAGGTATAAGCCCATCCTAGAATGATCTCAAGTTTGGTATCTTTGCACAACTCATGTAAAAGAGGGATTAAATTGCAAAAGGAGATAGTTGGCTTACACTCGCCACTTCACACAATACATTACATAAGCATAACATCATTCAAAACATCACAACCCGACTACGGGTGAAGAACCAAAAGAAAGATACCAAACAACATAAAGCCACAGGTCAGGATCGAATCCTAGTAGAAACCACTACTGAACAACGAAACAACACAAACAAACGGCAACTCTCTTCCTCGAGCTCCTGGTGAGGAACTTGAACCAGCTCCTGCATCATACTCGGTTGAACCTGCATCTGGTGTTGTAGTAACTGTGAGCCACGAGGACTCAGCAATCCCATAACCATGGGTAACAAGACTAGCAAAGCTTTATGGGTAGGAAGAGGTAAAGTGGTGAGGTTGCAGCAGCGGCTAAGCATAAGATGGTGGCTAGCTTACGACTACAAGAATAAGATGAGCATCTACGCAAACGGTCGCAAAAGAGGTGATCGCTAAAGATCCTAACTACATACGGTCAAACATAACCCCACCGTGTTCTCTTCTCAAAGTGAAAAGAGACAGTCACGGTTACTCACACAGTTGTGTGTTTTACTTCGGATCATCTGTCAAGTTTTTTACAACCGGACATTAACAAATTCCAATCTGCCACATAACCGCGGGCACGGCTTTTGAAAGATCATAACCCTGCAGGGGTGTTCCAACTTAGCCCATCACAAGCTCTCACGATTAGCTGAAGTGATAAATATAATATCATCACCCCTTATCTTAGGGAAAACCGATCAGGCTCGGAATCCCGGTAGCACAAGTCATTTCGACAATGGTAAAACAAGTCCAGCAAGACCTCCCGGCGTGCCGACACCCTGATAGTAGCCGCGCGTATCTCGTCTCAGGCCACGTCCGGATGTGCGCTACGTACAGATACCGAAGACCCCAGTGAACTGGGTAGTATCCGCAAGTGACTCTAGTTTGGGACCAACACCATCAGCACTGGCCCCCCTGCTATGTAGAATTAAGAATCCTCGGGTAGCGCTAACTCCCAATGCAAATTTAATTAATTAATTAAGTTGTTATTATGAGGCAAATTAAAACCAATGTTGGGCCTTGCTGGAGGAGTTTTATTCAAAGTCGAACTGTCAAGGGGTCCCCATCCACCCATCGTGTTAGGAACGCAAAATCAAGGAACATAATGCCGGTTTATCGGCACCTAAGGTGGCATGAGTGGAACAAAACACCGAGCAAAAGGCCAAGCCTTCCACCCATGCCCAGTGTATAGGTGTGTTAATACTATTAATAGATATTGTGATATATCCAACAACAAGTTCCTCCTGGAACAAACTTCATCTTCACCTGCAACTAACAACGCTATAAGAGAGACTGAGCAAGCGAGGCTGAGCAAGCGGGTAACATAGCCAAACAGTGGTTTTGCTAGGAAGGTGTCAAGGTTAGAGGTTTCATGGCAACAAGGAGAGGGCTGACATAAAAAGATGGGTAGCGCGACATGTAACGATAGCATCGAGACAACTAAGCATGGCAATGGTAGTAAAGGTATCCAAGGGTATGATCATCTTGCCTGGGATTCCACAAGGGAGAAGAACGGATCCATGAAGCAGAAGGAGCAACAGACGAGCGAATCCTCACAACTCCGGAACGAAACCGAAGCTAACAAGAGAAGCAACCGGAAAGAAGAAACAACACGGTAAACACACAAGCATTAACATGGCATATGATGCACAAACAAGTATGATGCATGTCCGGTTTAATTATGCATGGCATGGCAAAGTGCACAAACAACACTACAAGTTAAGTGGAGATCAATATGCAACGAGTTGCATATTGACAAAACACCACAATTAATTATTTAATTGACTCTCGTTATTTACAAGACAAGATTAAATGTTTTTAACATGGCACGAGGTGAAGCATAAATAAAACTACACTAACTAGGCAAATTAAATGAGGCCGGAGAATAACAACAACATATCCGGAAAAATCCCCATGAGCATGTTTAATAATTATAAACAAACAACAATTAAACATTCAAGGTTGTTAACATGATGCGGATGATATGATCAAGTTTTATGCAAGTTTTTATTAAAAGGTTGACAATTAACAAGATAAGAAGCATTTGTCACCGTGGTGGAATGGAAAGGTGCCACGGCAACGATCCGAAAATGATGCAACGCAACATCTCGGTTCCGGCAACTCGTTGAGAGTCCGGTGCAAAACAAAAGGTGGAGTGAACGAGTCAAACGAGATGAAAGGTGAGCGATCCCGTTACCGGGTTCCCACGAGTCGGTGACGAGGCAACCGAGGAACATGACAAAAGGGCGGAACGGACACGAAGCACACACGGGAAACATTTCATACAACACAAGCATGCATTCACGGGTCACGACTCGGGGTTATACCTTCGAAACATGTGTTTCGGGACGGTTCGAGATAGTAGAGGAACGTAGTGGAAGTAGAGGAAGTAGTCGTTCCGTCGGCGGTAGTTGTGCTCGGGCGACGGTAGTGGTACTTGGTGCGTCTCCGAGACGGTAGTTGTTCACGTATGTAGTGGTACTTGTTCCGTAGCCGTTCACGAGCTCGTTTCTCCGTAGATGTTCGGTTCGTCGAGGTACTTGTCGCATCGCCGATCGTAGTGGTACTTGGCGTCTCATCAAGTAGTCGTACTCGTTCATGTAGTCGTTCTCGAGGTCGTCGACGTCGTGGTACTTGGTGTCTTCGGACTCGCCGGTCTCAATACTTGCGACGGTACCGGAACACTTGTCGCCGGACTTGACGAATCCAAGAGGTACTTGACGTCTCGGGGTCCCTTGTTCGAAGATCTTGGCGTCCCCGGTTTTAGCGGTTGCGGCCTTCATAACAAAAAGAGAAAAAAAAACAGCAAGGTCTTGCGGCTCGGGGCGAGGTGGCTGTAGGGGCTCGTGCTTGGGGCGAGGCGGCCGCTGCTGGCGCGCTTGGGAAACGGGGCGAGGACGGAGCACCGCACGGGATCTGGACGAGGCCTGGACGGCGGACGGGGAGGCGCTCCTGGCGCGCCGGCGCGGGGTGGAGCTCGGAGCAGAGGAGCGAAGGGCGCTGAGGACCGGCCTGGTCGACCTGGGGCGAGGGGAGATGGAGAGGGTGGCGTCCTTGGCGCGGGGGCGGCGGCTGGCAGGGACCTGGCCGGCGGCGCTGAAACGGAGGGAGGAGCCGCGGAGGGAGGCCACGACGCTTGCTGGAAGCGAAGGGCACTGGCATTCTGGCGTGGCGCTGGGAGAGGAAGGGCGCCCGACGCCCGGCGCTGGGGGCGCGAGGTCGCGGCGGCGCCTTGGCGACGGAGCCTCTGGTGCGGGCTGAAGGCGCGGAAGGACGAACGGGAGCGGTCGCCGGCTCTGGCACGGGCCAGGCGAGGCGAGGAGGAGGCGTCGGGGCAGGGCACGGCGTGGGGTCCTCCCGGCGCTGGGAATCGGCCAGAGGGGTGAGGCGCTGAGGGCGAGAGCAAGGAGGCGAGCGAGGGAGGTCGAGGGAGACTCGGGCTGCGAGGGGAAAAGAGGAGGGCGAGGGAACGAAAGGGTGGCGGCGGTCGATGCGGGAGAGAGGGAGAGCGAGGGGAGAGGGTGAGGCGCTCGAGGGAACGGAGGGACTGAGCGAAGGGATTAGGGTTCGGGGGGAGCTGTTGGGCCAAAGGGCCGGCTGCGGCTAGAGGAGGCCCAAGAGGGAGGAGGAGAAGATGGGCCAGGAGGCCTGGACTGGAGGCTCTCCTTTATATTTTCTTTAGCAGAAAATAAAAGAGAAGAAAGAAAAGAGGAGGGGAGTTAGGAAAAAGTTAGCACATGGAATTATATTTTTCTCGGGCTCATAAAAATAAACACGACCGGAGAAAAATACAAAAGGCCAGATCGGAAATTAATTCAAACATATTTGAATTTAATTCAAATAGGTTTGAACTAAGACTTGATTATTGAAGTGTCCAAAAATGTTCCAATTTTTGGAGGAACCTCGAAACAAGGGAAAAGAATTATTGGCAAGGTTTTTGACGATGAAACTTGAAGTGAAAGGCATGGGGAAATTATGCAAGTGTGTTATGGTGATTCCGAAGCAATGGAATAATTAATAAATATAGCTCCCTAAATATTGAGAGACTTTTATATGTTATAAAGAGAAGACATTCTTCCCTCGATTTAAATGGACCGAAGGTCCACACGGTTTATTTAGTTTGAGATGCAAAAATAAATATGACATGATGGCATGATGACATGATGCAATGCAAAAAAATAAAAAATAACACAAGCAAAATAAAACACACGGGCAACCCGGGACTTCTGGAGTCTTCTGGAATCTTCTGGAATCTTCTGGGACGTCGGTCTCGGGCGTCACAACTCTCCCACACTAACAGAGGATCTCGACCCGAGATCCTAGAGATATCACCGGGTAAAATGGACGAGGAAGAGGTAAAACAAAGTTGCTTCTTTGACAGACGAGTGAAACCAAAGAACCTTGAGAGGTTGAACAAGATGAAAGAAGAGTACAACGGAGATGAACGAATATGAAAACTCCGTTAAAAAAGAGTAACAAGGAGCATTATGAGGACCTTGTAGGTTGAAAGACACGAAACAAGAGCTCATGGACCAAAAGAATATGAAACTGCAACGGTATGGCCAAGGAATAAGAATGACAGGATTTGGGCAGCACTCCGTCTGAAAATGGAAGGAATTGGACAAGAACTAGAGGAGATGGAGTGATACTTGATGAAATCAACAATATATTGCCTCCGAAACAATTTAAAAGAATGGCACAAGGTTAAGAAAGATTCAGACAGCACTCCGGTTAAAAAGAGAGGCAACCTAGATAAGATGACGGAACTAGAATGAAGAATACAACACTCCGGTTAAATGATAAGCAAGGAAAGAACAAGATCTCGATAAAACGAGATGATGGTTTGGAGAGAGCAACATCACAAGGCCTCCGGAATGAAAGAATAGCATATAGATCAACGAAAGAAATGAATGGAGAAGGAAAAATGACAACTTCTCCCACAAATGAATGTGAAAACATCCTTACGAAGAAGGGTTGAACTGAGATGTCGGAATTCAACAACGAAACGAAAAAGCTTGATGTGGACTTATGGGAAACATCTCAAAATTAAGAGGTGACAACCAGCCACTAACGAAAAACAATTGCTTGGATTGATATCAACAAGGAGACGATAAACTTATCTCACTGAAAGGAGAAATGAAGAACTTGGGTCATTTATAAGCACCATAATTGCAACAATCCTTAGGGAAAGCTTTTAGGTGAAATATAACCCAAGATAACTCCAATGAATAAATTGAAGGGCTGAAAGGATCTCCTGAACAAGGAAAATGATGGTTTTAAATATCTCATTCTCGATAACTCGTGAATCATGAAACATGAAGAATTGACAAGAATGACATAACACCATCTGAAAGATAAGGGAGAAAGAATTGCACTTGGAAGGCATGATGAAGAATGCTTGAGCTCCAACAAGAATCTTGATGAAGACTTCGAGGATGAATTAAAACATGATGAACCACCATGAAGAACTCCGGTAATGAAAGCATGAGAAGTGAAAGATGAAAAGAATAAGATTCAAGGCCTTTGTTGAATTAGATGGAGCTTTGAAATGATATAATTGAAATAACTTGAAGCTCCGGAAAACAAGATGAACAACTTAGAACCAAGGATATGATATGATGAACAAGCTCCAGACAAAAGAATTAAATCACCTTGAAGGAATAAGAATAAGAATTATGTCATGCATATCCTTGACCAATTAAAATTGATGACAACCAAAGGATTTGGCAAACTACTTATTCTCGTTGGGAAGGAATTAAAGAGAGATCTAGCACAACCTTGGATAAATCTTCAACGAAGCACCGGTAGGATTATGAAAAGAATAAATGAATTAAAACGACAACAAGGAAGAGTGAACTTGAAAGAACCACCGTACGAATATAGAGACGAACGAAGAGACATCAATGAAGAATATTTGGAGGACGAAGTTGAAAACTGAGAACGAAGAAATATTCTGAAATGATGGCCTTCGGAGGATCACAATGGAAAGGATTCATGAAAGCTTCGGATGGCATAAAAGAATTCCTCACAAGCGGAACAATAATGAGGATGGCATGAAGCTAGAACCACGAATCTTCAAGAGAACGGCCAAGGTTAAGAGAAACACTTCTCCGGTCTCCAAAAGCTGAGAATGAAGACGAGAAATGCCATAAGAATTTCGAGATACTCCGGACGAATGACAAGAGGAAGGTGGAGCAAAAGATGGAAATAGTTGAAAACAAGCTTGGAGAAGGCATGTGACTGATGGGAATCATTCTTACGTCACACTTTGAAAAGAATTTGAGTATAACTCCAGAAAAATAGAAGAGTCAGGTAAGATCCTGGAAAAAGACCTGTGGGTTAGGGCCCACTCAAAGAAATCACCGTTGAAAAGATTGCTTAAGAGATATTGCACCGGTTGAATTAAATGGCTTGAATAAGATAACAATCCTCAAAATAGCTTGAACGGATTAAGAATGGAATTATGAATCTTCAGCACTCCGGATATGAATAGCAAGAGGAGAATGATTAATTGGAGCACCGGAATAAGAAAGCAATATGAAATGAGGAAAAAAGGATAAGATCAACACCGAATTCTTGAATTACAACCACCGGTAGAATTGAGAACAAAAGAATGATGAACTTGAAGCTGTTGAGCATCTTCCTGAGAATCACCGGATAAGGACATTGAAGGAAAAGAATGAAGGAATATCACATGAATAAAATGGATACTTCATTTAAGAATTTCTGGCTCCAAGAAGAAGAAGGGTGGGAGGGTGGGGAAACAAAACAACTTGGGATGAACAAAATGGACACCGGTTGAAAAGAATTTAACATGAATATCTCGATGGTCAAGAAGAATTAGCACTCCCATAGAAATATGAGAACACCGATTAAGAAAGGTATGGAATCAACATTTGACATCGAAGCAACTCGAATACCAGAATCAAAACAAAACAAAGGATAGATATGCAGCATGATCTTCACAATATCATCCGAACAGAGAATTCAACGAATGAATTCCGTAGGTACATCAACTCGACGAGAAGCCACTTGGAGAACAAAAGATAAATAAATAAAAAGGAACAAGGAACAGATAGAACAAATACAAGATAGAAGTTTCGTTCGACATCTTCATGCTGAAAGCTCATGGAACGTGTTACAAAAGGGTTTTGCAATCCCCGGATCAGCATAGCCAAGGACCCTTTAAGATGCAACTCCCGATCAGAACAAGTCCATAAAACCACTTCACTCAATGTAGAACCCCAAACTTCATATCGAGCATCCGTTGGAAGAATGCCTAGAACTACTAGATGAACCCACCTATAGATTTCCGAAAGTTTCCAGTTATGCAATCAGGTGTTGGGGATACATGGGAAGCACCGCGCAATCAACTCTAAACCTACATCCAGGTGTATCCATCCTTCAACACATAACCAGTCTTTCTCGGAAACTGTTTACCTCGGACCTTCGAAAAGCATCCACTATAACAAGCTATGGCAATACTCTCGAGCTACCTCCCCAGTACTGGGTGATGTCGGGGTTATCTTGCCACTGGCCGTATAGGAGAGATTTTCGATGTCGGCCGTCTTAAGTATTTAGTACTGCCGCGATATGCTTGTGTCAATGATACCCCGAAGCTCAACTCCTCGGTAACAGGAGGCATCGAGAACAATATCCTTGTCACAAGAACATCGAAACAATCCCAGAATACTCGCGGGATCCTAAAAAAAATTTGGTGCAATTTTTGAAAGTAGAAGAGTCAAGAGTAGACGTCAGGAGTCCTCACCAGAATGAAAAGAGATGAGGAGCAAAGAAATCCTACTCTCCGATATAATATAGGACTCAAAACATTTTCAAGTGTGTGCCTAGACTCAACCGTCAATGATTCGATCAATCAGTGGGGGCTTCTAGGTCGGAGAAGGCTCTGATACCAACTTGTAATGCCCAGGATGGGACTATACCTCCTACGTGTCGAGGCACGACTTAAAGGTATAAGCCCGACCTAGAATGATCTCAAGTTTGGTATCTTTGCACAACTCATGTAAAAGAGGGATTAAATTGCAAAAGGAGATAGTTGGCTTACACTCGCCACTTCACATAATACATTACATAAGCATAACATCATTCAAAACATCACAACCCGACTACGGGTGAAGAACCAAAAGAAAGATACCAAACAACATAAAGCCACAGGTCAGGATCGAATCCTAGTAGAAACCACTACTGAACAACGAAACAACACAAACAAACGGCAACTCTCTTCCTCGAGCTCCTGGTGAAGAACTTGAACCAGCTCCTGCATCATACTCGGTTGAACCTGCATCTGGTGTTGTAGTAACTGTGAGCCACGAGGACTCAGCAATCCCATAACCATGGGTAACAAGACTAGCAAAGCTTTATGGGTAGGAAGAGGTAAAGTGGTGAGGTTGCAGCAGCGGCTAAGCATAAGATGGTGGCTAGCTTACGACTACAAGAATAAGATGAGCATCTACGCAAACGGTCGCAAAAGAGGTGATCGCTAAAGATCCTAACTACATACGGTCAAACATAACCCCACCGTGTTCTCTTCTCAAAGTGAAAAGAGACAGTCACGGTTACGCACACAGTTGTGTGTTTTACTTCGGATCATCTGTCAAGTTTTTTACAACCGGACATTAACAAATTCCAATCTGCCACATAACCGCGGGCACGGCTTTCGAAAGATCATAACCCTGCAGGGGTGTTCCAACTTAGCCCATCACAAGCTCTCACGATTAGCTGAAGTGATAAATATAATATCATCACCCCTTATCTTAGGGAAAACCGATCAGGCTCGGAATCCCGGTAGCACAAGTCATTTCGACAATGGTAAAACAAGTCCAGCAAGACCTCCCGGCGTGCCGACACCCTGATAGTAGCCGCGCGTATCTCGTCTCAGGCCATGTCCGGATGAGCGCTACGTACAGATACCGAAGACCCCAGCAAACTGGGTAGTATCCGCAAGTGACTCTAGTTTGGGACCAACACCATCAGCACTGGCCCCCCCTGCTATGTAGAATTAAGAATCCTCGGGTAGCGCTAACTCCCTATGCAAATTTAATTAATTAATTAAGTTGTTATTATGAGGCAAATTAAAACCAATGTTGGGCCTTGCTGGAGGAGTTTTATTCAAAGTCGAACTGTCAAGGGGTCCCCATCCACCCATCGTGTTAGGAACGCAAAATCAAGGAACATAATGCCGGTTTATCGGCGCCTAAGGTGGCATGAGTGGAACAAAACACCGAGCAAAAGGCCAAGCCAGTGTATAGGTGTGTTAATACTATTAATAGATATTGTGATATATCCAACAACAAGTTCCTCCTGGAACAAACTTCATCTTCACCTGCAACTAACAACGCTATAAGAGAGACTGAGCAAGCGAGGCTGAGCAAGCGGGTAACATAGCCAAACAGTGGTTTTGCTAGGAAGGTGTCAAGGTTAGAGGTTTCATGGCAACAAGGAGAGGGCTGACATAAAAAGATGGGTAGCGCGACATGTAACGATAGCATCGAGACAACTAAGCATGGCAATGGTAGTAAAGGTATCCAAGGGTATGATCATCTTGCCTGGGATTTCACAAGGGAGAAGAACGGATCCATGAAGCAGAAGGAGCAACAGACGAGCGAATCCTCACAACTCCGGAACGAAACCGAAGCTAACAAGAGAAGCAACCGGAAAGAAGAAACAACACGGTAAACACACAAGCATTAACATGGCATATGATGCACAAACAAGTATGATGCATGTCCGGTTTAATTATGCATGGCATGGCAAAGTGCACAAACAACACTACAAGTTAAGTGGAGATCAATATGCAACGAGTTGCATATTGACAAAACACCACAATTAATTATTTAATTGACTCTCGTTATTTACAAGACAAGATTAAATGTTTTTAACATGGCACGAGGTGAAGCATAAATAAAACTACACTAACTAGGCAAATTAAATGAGGCCGGAGAATAACAACAACATATCCGGAAAAATCCCCATGAGCATGTTTAATAATTATAAACAAACAACAATTAAACATTCAAGGTTGTTAACATGATGCGGATGATATGATCAAGTTTTATGCAAGTTTTTATTAAAAGGTTGACAATTAACAAGATAAGAAGCATTTGTCACCGTGGTGGAATGGAAAGGTGCCACGGCAACGATCCGAAAATGATGCAACGCAACATCTCGGTTCCGGCAACTCGTTGAGAGTCCGGTGCAAAACAAAAGGTGGAGTGAACGAGTCAAACGAGATGAAAGGTGAGCGATCCCGTTACCGGGTTCCCACGAGTCGGTGACGAGGCAACCGAGGAACATGACAAAAGGGCGGAACGGACACGAAGCACACACGGGAAACATTTCATACAACACAAGCATGCATTCACGGGTCACGACTCGGGGTTATACCTTCGAAACATGTGTTTCGGGACGGTTCGAGATAGTAGAGGAACGTAGTGGAAGTAGAGGAAGTAGTCGTTCCGTCGGCGGTAGTTGTGCTCGGGCGACGGTAGTGGTACTTGGTGCGTCTCCGAGACGGTAGTTGTTCACGTATGTAGTGGTACTTGTTCCGTAGCCGTTCACGAGCTCGTTTCTCCGTAGATGTTCGGTTCGTCGAGGTACTTGTCGCATCGCCGATCGTAGTGGTACTTGGCGTCTCATCAAGTAGTCGTACTCGTTCATGTAGTCGTTCTCGAGGTCGTCGACGTCGTTGTACTTGGTGTCTTCGGACTCGCCGGTCTCAATACTTGCGACGGTACCGGAACACTTGTCGCCGGACTTGACGAATCCAAGAGGTACTTGACGTCTCGGGGTCCCTTGTTCGAAGATCTTGGCGTCCCCGGTTTTAGCGGCTGCGGCCTTCATAACAAAAAGAGAAAAAAAAACAGCAAGGTCTTGCGGCTCGGGGCGAGGTGGCTGTAGGGGCTCGTGCTTGGGGCGAGGCGGCCGCTGCTGGCGCGCTTGGGAAACGGGGCGAGGACGGAGCACCGCACGGGATCTGGACGAGGCCTGGACGGCGGACGGGGAGGCGCTCCTGGCGCGCCGGCGCGGGGTGGAGCTCGGAGCAGAGGAGCGAAGGGCGCTGAGGACCGGCCTGGTCGACCTGGGGCGAGGGGAGATGGAGAGGGTGGCGTCCTTGGCGCGGGGGCGGCGGCTGGCAGGGACCTGGCCGGCGGCGCTGAAACGGAGGGAGGAGCCGCGGAGGGAGGCCACGGCGCTTGCTGGAAGCGAAGGGCGCTGGCATTCTGGCGTGGCGCTGGGAGAGGAAGGGCGCCCGACGCCCGGCGCTGGGGGCGCGAGGTCGCGGCGGCGCCTTGGCGACGGAGCCTCTGGTGCGGGCTGAAGGCGCGGAGGGACGAACGGGAGCGGTCGCCGGCTCTGGCACGGGCCAGGCGAGGCGAGGAGGAGGCGTCGGGGCAGGGCACGGCGCGGGGTCCTCCCGGCGCTGGGAATCGGCCACAGGGGTGAGGCGCTGAGGGCGAGAGCAAGGAGGCGAGCGAGGGAGGTCGAGGGAGACTCGGGCTGCGAGGGGAAAAGAGGAGGGCGGGGGAACGAAAGGGTGGCGGCGGTCGATGCGGGAGAGAGGGAGAGCGAGGGGAGAGGGTGAGGCGCTCGAGGGAACGGAGGGACTGAGCGAAGGATTAGGGTTCGGGGGGAGCTGTTGGGCCAAAGGGCCGGCTGCGGCTAGAGGAGGCCCAAGAGGGAGGAGGAGAAGATGGGCCAGGAGGCCTGGACTGGAGGCTCTCCTTTTTATTTTCTTTAGCAGAAAATAAAAGAGAAGAAAGAAAAGAGGAGGGGAGTTAGGAAAAAGTTAGCACATGGAATTATATTTTTCTCGGGCTCATAAAAGTAAACACGACCGGAGAAAAATACAAAAGGCCAGATCGGAAATTAATTCAAACATATTTGAATTTAATTCAAATAGGTTTGAACTAAGACTTGATTATTGAAGTGTCCAAAAATGTTCCAATTTTTGGAGGAACCTCGAAACAAGGGAAAAGAATTATTGGCAAGGTTTTTGACGATGAAACTTGAAGTGAAAGGCATGGGGAAATTATGCAAGTGTGTTATGGTGATTCCGAAGCAATGGAATAATTAATAAATATAGCTCCCTAAATATTGAGAGACTTTTATATGTTATAAAGAGAAGACATTCTTCCCTCGATTTAAATGGACCGAAGGTCCACACGGTTTATTTAGTTTGAGATGCAAAAATAAATATGACATGATGACATGATGCAATGCAAAAAAAAATAACACAAGCAAAATAAAACACACGGGCAACCCGGGACATCTGGAGTCTTCTGGAATCTTCTGGAATCTTCTGGGACGTCGGTCTCGGGCGTCACAATTTGTGTATGTATTCACACATGTATTTAAGTTTGCGATCAGTAAATTATAGCATGAATAATAAATCTTTATCATGATTAAGGAAATATAATAATAACCACTTTATTATTGCCTCTAGGGCATATTTCTAATTGTCGCAACCTTCCCAAGCTCCACGACTAGCCCTTCGACCATGCGCGCATCCAGCGCGTGCGCCACGAGGCCCTCGGCGTGCGCAACTTCTTCTTTTGCATCGGCAACCGGGCTCATGGCCGGCCGCCTCTTACTCCTTACGCACCACACTGACGCCCGCATCTTCGCCGCTGGACATCTCTGTCAGTGTATCGCCGATGGCCATGAGGCCTGCGTGATGTGCCTCCGCTCGCCCGGATTCTTCAACTTCACCCGCCTTTTTTCAACTTTGACTTCGCTGGAGATCGATTATTTCTTTTTCTTAGCATTCGTTTGTACAAACTAGAATTATGTTGCAGCATGTTTGGATCGTGTTTGCGTAAAGGAATTCAAGGCCGGTCCAAAAAATATTGAGCGCCCTTGTGAGTCAAATAAATATCAATATTCATAATAAATTTTAATACTTGTTTATAAGTCATTTCTAACTCATAGTGATAGATAATTATTATGGTAAATGTAAAAAAAATCTTATAAAAAATACATTTATCAATAAAATACACCTTAAAACATGTTTAAATCGACTTAAATGTGATCAAATAAGGAATGAAAAAATAATAATGTCTTCTTAGATTAATTTGTGAATGTTATATTAATGTATCGTATATGTACGTGTGTGTTGTTAACTATCTTAATAAGTTTCTGATATACAAATATATGTTGGTAATGAACTGGTACATATCATATGAACGATTACATATGCAAATAGAAGAATCTGGGGTACACAAGATGTTTACGAGGAATCTGATACCTAATAACTGGCAAGCTGGTTTATTCAAATTTTTGGGGTCAAATATGTGGAGCATATTAACGTGGGTTCAATAATATGTCGACGATGTGCATATGATATGTACTTAGTACTCAAATAATATTACTCCCTTTAGTACAACTTGTAAAGCATTCACCAAATAGAGAGACTTGAATACTAAGTAAAATTGATTTATAGTGTGAACTTGCTATTACAAATTCGGTATGTTATTTTGTTTAGATATTCAATGTTTTTTTAATATATTTAGTAGGCTCTTGGAGGTAACACTTTTTCATTAATAATGTGGTGCTTAATATGCACGCCTCTTCCCCATTGGGTCTGAGGTCAACGTCCTGTTTTTTTGGTCCGTGAGTTCGCTCTAAGAGCATGGTTAATAATACAGCCAACGGTCGGCTATAAGGAGTTGCCATGTCATCTAGAGGCAACCATATAGTCGGCATGTACAATAGTAAATTTTAAATATATACTACTTTATTAATAGTTGGTCCACCTTACATCCTCACAAAGCGTCTTGGGCCTCGTGTTGCAGCCGGCTACTCACGAAGAGCCCGCTTCTCTTCTCTCTCCTCTTCTCTCTCTTCCAACTAAGCAAAGATATAATATTATATTCCTTATAGCCCGCTTATGTCATCTTATTGTACTTGCTCTAACGTCAAGGAGCAATAAAAACAAGATTGGTCTTCAATGCGATGACTCACACTCGGTAAAGAAAACAACCAGCACTAGACACTCAAATCTCAAGCCAGTTAGGAGAAGCTCAAAGGTGCAACCACTTAGGACATTGTATGAGTGTATGCTTATATATATAGAGAGAGAGAGAGAGCGCACTTTAGTTAGTGTCTAACTACTAAGGCCCGCCCAGTTGATGATCCGCCCCAATCATGCTCATGTAGTTAGGAAACTTACTTCAATTTGTTTTTAAGATAGGTGTCTGGCTTCTTCATTTCTATCATCATGCATCATTGCTTGTTTGCGTAAAGATAAAGATTTACATTGTTGGATATTTGACCACTTGTTATATTGCATTAACAAGTGCCTGTTCAATATTAAGTATTCATTGTATGCACCTACTACTTCCTCCGATCCAAAAAAATGTGTTGTGGCTTTAGTTCAGCTTTAGATTAAATTTAAATTGAAGTCACAATACTTTTTTCTGATCGATAGGGAGTAGAGTAAGTATTTATTGTATCTACGTAAATGGGGCCCTAGGACGTTAGAGGCGGTTGGGCCGGCACTGCAGGAATTACGATTGCAGCTTAATTGCTTGGTGGCAGAGAAAAAACTGCTTGTTCGTCGTTCCAAATTAATATCCAGATCGACAAGTTCTTTTGACATTCAGATCAACAAGTTGTGTGGCGTTTCCGTGGAGATCAACATACTCTCTTCTTACCCTCAAAAAAAAAAAAAACATACTCTCTTCTTCCTCTTCTTGTACTTATTTTTCTGGATCAACAGGTTGTTTTGGTACTCAGATCAAGTTGTGTTGCGTCGATCAACAAACTGTCAAAATGCATCTGTAAAAAAGAAAGGACCTGCTTCACACCACATTCTACGAAATAACCGACGACTCATTCTCTGATCACTAACAAAGGAAGCATGCAGATTCTTCAGCGGTAAAGCCACGGTACGAAATTAAAAGCCAAATGAACAGAAACGCAATAACCACGACAGCACATGTAATTTACAGCGCCGAGACGAATCCAGGGGCATCACCCGGCCCTCGGGCCGGCGAGTATCTATCCTCAACATACAACTTCTCCCGACCCCCGCCCACTGCTGACCGCTGTCCACCAAAAATTCCAGACCCATGTGAAATAGCAAAACCATAGTCAAGAACATTGAAATGAAACCGTTTCATTCTCGTCATTGCTTCCAACCAAACACCGAGATGAAACCATAACATTCCGTTCCACTTCTTCTCAAAAAAAAAAAAATGTTCCACTTGGTTCAGTAACCAAGCACACAGTAACAGAACAGATCAGCTCGTTGCGTCACAAACAGTTCAGTTATACCGCAGTGCAACATTGGCAATAAGGTCTAGATCCATATATAATGCTGTGTTGGCCACACAAATAGCAGTTCAGAAGACTAACCAAATTTACAAGACTGGTGCCCGCTTCAGAGTAGCAGACAGACGTGGCATAAAAGTGCGACAGCGCCGAATTAAGTTCACACAAATAGCAGGGTCTAGGAAAACCCACCAACTACGACGGAATAAGTAATTTACAGTGCCGAGACGAATCCAGGGGCATCACCCCTCGGGCCGGCGAGTGTCCTGTAGACATACAGCTTCTCCACCTTCTTTGCATCGTTGGCGCCTCCATCCGCCTGGCCGATGACCTCGACGTTGAGGCCTGGCATGGCTGCCGCGAGGGACCTGCAGCCACCCAGGGTGATGTCGCACGACGACATCCAAAGCGAGCGCATTGCCTCGTACCTGTGCCTGCCTGCAAGAAGCGCGGCGTTGCCAAATGGGCAGTTCCTGATCTCCAGCTTCCTGAGATTCTTGCAGCCGTTGAGCACATAGATCATGCCATCATCACTATCTCCTGCAAACGAGACAGAGAGCGTCTCCAGCCTCTCGGCGTACATGCCAATGTACAGGAACACGCTGTCTGTGAGAAGGCCAGACATAGATAGACGCCTGAGGCCCTTGCATGACCGGACGATTGCCCCAAAACCCTCGTCCAGTGGCTGGCCTGTCACGGCATCTACTGACCCATGCAGGCAGATATGCAGTCTGAAGGACGTGATTCGCGAGCAGTTCTTTGCCACCGTAATCAGAGCAGAATTAGTCATTCGACTGCAGGAATAGAGCACAGAGTTTAGCTTCCGACAGCCTGAAGATACTGCAACCAGCCCTTCCTCTGTCACACCAGTGCTTGCTAACACATTTGCATTCGCAGGAAATACCCTCAACTCTTGCAGCTCTAGGCAAGAAGAGGCTACAACCTTCAATCCTGCATCGCCAATGTGATCTAGCACCTACAACCATTAACCCGTAGTGAATTATAACATTATAACAAGAAACGACCAGCAAGGATGAGACACAAATGAAGGAAACATATGAACAACAACGGTTTACTCTAAGAATCCTTTTATCAAAAGTATTCCACTATAACTATTGAAGTAACCTTCCAATACTAGTTACAGAGCTGCTAAAACACCCACACAAGGGCCTTCTCTGGGATTAGAGACACCCACACAAAGATACGTTAAAACACCCAAAAGTATGCCACCATTAAGTACAGTAGCTATTAGACAATGTTTCCCTAACATCAATCAACCCCATATCAGTTATTACTAAATCATCATTTTGTCTTGGTCATTCTCAAAATACAGTACCACGTTGACAGAATTTTCACGCCTACAACTTTTCCTTGTGCACAGCATGGCTAGAAATGCATACTATAAAGTAGAAACCATTGACGCATTACCAAAGATGCCAACCGAGATAAAAAAAAGGATTTACTTCCAAAGTTTGCTGACATTTTTAAGATTATTATATCTTGCCAAATTCACAGGATCTGATATTTTCAAATGTCTATACTGGTACATACTAGATCGTTACACAAGTCAACAGATAATCGTGTGTTCTTAACTTCTTATGCAACCTCTGTTAAAGAGTAACACATAAGAAGTTGAACTAAATGCATTTTGTGTGTTAAATATACAAAATGCTTGCCTAGTAAGTAAGTACAACTTAAAACAGCATATTGGTCAACATTACTTGCTAATTGCACTACAGCAGGGTTGACAAAAGCAGAGCTTCCAAATACGTAAACATCTCATTTCATAGGCTTGAAGTGAAACAACACCCAACAAAGTAAAGATCTGGTAATTGCATGAAGTAATTTAACATAATAAGAAACAGGCTAAATTTCCATAACACCAGTGCTACTAAACCTTACCCACAAGTGTCGGAGATTCTGACATTGCTGAATAGTTCCAATAAGATCAACTGTTCGAAACATTGGAGCATAGCTAAGGTTCAAGCATGTTAGGTTCTTGCAAATATAATGTATTATTGGAGTAATCCAACGTGGAGAATCCCAAAAGCCTGATAAACTATTCAGAGAAGTGCATTGTTGAATAGCACTGTAGAGACTGGGGAGTGCACCAGCATTATTGCTTTGAGCAACCAATCCTGTACCTAAATCCACCAGCTTAGGAGCGGAAGTAAGAATTTTGGCTAAAACAGCTGGTGGAACTGCACGATTTAACCTTAAACTTTTAAGATTTGGACTCCTTGCAATAAGACTTTCCAATGCATTAGCACTCACTGCTCCATCCAAGCAAGCAAAATTCAAGGATTCTAATGATGTCGAAGGCTTGGGGAAACAACTCAACCAATGACGGCCTCGAAACTCCACCTGACTCCCTTGCAAGTTAAGTTCCTTGAGAAACCTGTAATGAAGAGTTACAAATTAAGTAATATGAATTGCAATTACCGAAAGAACTTTTCTGAAGCAACACTTAACAAACTGAAGAGAGGTCGAGATGAATTAATCTTCATAGAACAGAACATGTGTAATAACTTCTAAGATACACAAAATTTGCCAGGTATTAACATTCTAATTGTTATCAACATAATCTGGTTTACGAATGACATCATTGTTGGTGACTCCTGATGCAAACGGACTACCAGTTCTAAAGAAAACAAATGGACACTGCGCAAACTATTGAATTGCTTTAAAGATGGTATCACCAAATATGTGTCGCATGAATTATAATAATTCAATCTGGAGTCACATGGAAATGAAGCTTTATGAATAGACATGACAAAATATGTAAATATGACTGGGAATGTAATAATAGCTATAATTGTTAATAATAAATATGAAACAACTTTTGCGTGCCTTACGTACTTCCAGGCTTTACAAATGTCATGGGTGGAGATCAGAATGTGGGGCCTTGGGCCTACATTAAGTGGGCTGCACAATGCTAGTAACAACCATGTACACCTAAGATTAATGAGACTATCTTAACCTTCCAAGTCACGAGAACCAAGCGGTGTTTGGTTGGCTAGAGCACACGCCTGTGAGCTCCCCCACCCGCATTTGAGGCGCAGCCTCCGTAGGTGCCTCACTTTTACCTCAACAACGCACAGTTTAGAGAGGGAACCCTTTAACCACTTTTTCTTATCTTTCAAGTTGTGATCTCCAGGTTTCGTTGTGTTAGACTAAGGAGTTCCATTGTTTAAGAGGGCAGGCTCACCAATATAAGGCATGCCGTATGACACAGCAACTAAAAATGAAGAACCAATTTGTTATCTCCTACAAAGTTCATTGCCCGCACATAAGATCTGACTTTACCCTTACCAAGCTGACACTGCCAGTACAAGCTACCCTTCGTTAATGTTTACTACCCTGTCGCGTACATTGGTAACAAGGATTTGCAATTTATATTGCTGAAATTCCCTAGCCTTACGTAAATACCAATCCGTGGGCACGTGAATCCACCCGCAAAGCTACCAAATTATGCAAATACAGTAACAAGTTTGTGGTGAGATCAAAACTGAGTAAAAAATACGTACGATGATAATGGGTAAGAATAGTGAATAATTACCATTATTCACCTAATTAAGAGTTGGTAGGCTGTGGGAGTGGACGTACAACCCACCACCTAGGTTCAAGTCCTCATGGACGTGAATTTATATTCCTATATATACTGTAAGGGTTTCCATGACAGTTTTCTATCAAATAAAAGGCGAGCGCTTCGATTATATTGACGGGAGGGTCGAGAGACTCTAGAGGCATATTTGAAATTGGCAATAAATTACTGGTGAAAGAACCCTCGAGTATTCTAATCCTCTAAATTGGAATGATATGACATAACCAACATTACTACATTAGTGCCTCCCTCTCTTTCCGATGTTATGGCAATGCCACATTGCTATATGTAAATCACCGACATTCCACATATGTCTTTTAAAGTTACTGGTAAAAGAGCTCTGAAGATTCCACTTATATAAATGCAGCATACCAAACTTTTTTATATTGATCAGATCTCGAAATGTATACAAGCAGTCATGAAGATTATATAACACTGGAACCATGGATTGACCCAGTATGCAATGCATTCACAGTCTCTTTAATAAGTTTGCACAAACTGGTTTGAAGAAACATCCCTTAAAATAAGACCTTTCTTTAATAAAGTGAAATGCATCTACAATCTCAATCATTATTGTTTATCAGAACTCATGGAAAGGGAGATAGAGCAATGCCAACTGCCAAGGACTTATCAAGGTTTTTCTGTAGGATCATTTAAATGCCACTGATAGTTTCTCAGTTTCCATTCTAGGTATCCAAGATTCAAACAATTGTACAAGGATAAACAAGCTTCCATGATCTGGTACAAAATTGTAGAGCATCGAGATAAAAAGACTTCCACACTCATACCATTATCATAACATGAAAAGTAAAAAGACTTCCAAGCTTGTAGCATTCTGACCTGCAATTGGTGGCAATAGCAGCAAGGCCATCAGTGCTGAACCCCTCACAGCTAACAAGTACTAGTGACCTCAAATTGGGAAATGAGTGAGCAACGCGATTGAGGCAACCATCAGTGATAACCATCCGCTTCAGGCGGAGCTCTTCGAGGCCAGGACACGCGCGGGCACACGCATCCACCCATGGTTCCGCTGTGGCACCCCACCCCGCCGGGACAAGGTTGAAGTCAGCAAAGCGTGGCTTGCCCTTCACGGTCAGCGAGCGCAGGCAGGGGAAACGCACGTGCACACGCTCTGGGCGCACTGCATAGCAGTTGGAAATGAAGACGGAGCGGCGAGTGAGGCCCTCGATGCGGTACCACGCGTGGCACACGAGAGATGCGGCATCGCGGTCACGGTGCGACGATACGAAGCCAAGGATGTGCTCCACCACTTCATCTGGGAAGTAGGGCATGTTGCCGCCTACCAGAGTCCTAATAAGCCACCATTAATTTTTACAGCTTCCTGTTATGACCTGTTCAGTCACGCATACACAAGAAACAAAACATTGTGTTAGCACTGGGTACCAATTTATGACCATTTGCTTGAAATTGGTAGTGTACTGGCTGATATGTGATATATATTCATACTCAAAGAAGTAGTTGATCATGAATTTCCAAGAACTAACAAATAAACTAAGCAACAGTCACATGAATTTTTGCATCTTTCCATATAATTAGAAGTGCTGGGAAGAAAAGCACCGAACACAACCCCCCAAAACCCAGTAACGGGTAGAAAATCCACTTCCAAGAGCACAATCCACAGGCCGAACCGCACAAAGATGCCCTCCGGTCGCACACCCAAAGAGTGCCATGGGGTTCGGCTGGACTGGAACCCCAAAATTTCCTCTCTTTTTTTTTCTTTCGGAAAAGGACCTCACAGCTATCATCATCTCGCCAAGTAGCAAACGAATCCGCGGGAAACTGGATGGATTATACTTCTCACACCTCACAGCAAGGAAGGAAAAGACGAGATCAAAACCATCCGGGCAGTACAAGCAAGTTAGGGTTCGTCACCAGCAAGGAACCGGTTCCCGTCCCCGTCCGGCCGGACGGATCGCCAGTCCAGCGGAGCGGAGAAGATGGCGGAGGGGGAGGAGGGCGACGGCCGTGGAGTGAGAGGAGAATTCCTTGGAGGTGGCGTTTCTCGGTGGGAGGAGGCCTGGACCTGGGGGCGGAGTGCAGAGGGGAATGAAAGGGACGGAGACCCTTATGTTATTATCGAATCGTTTTATTTGTTTCGCTTTATTTATTATTATCTCACCCACCCCTCCTCCGCTCTCACTAACAGGTGGGCCCTTGCTCCACGGCGGCGGCAGATGCCCTCTCTCCTTGCTCTGGTTCCCTCCCTCTCTTCCTCCCCTGATCTGTTCTTCCTCTCTGAGCTGCAGCGCGAAGGAGCCCAGGAACGAGCGGCAGGCCGGCGACCAGCAGAGCACCCCTCTCTTCTTCGTTGCTGATTCCTCCCCAGGTACTATAACCCTAGCTGTTCGATCTGCTTGGGCAGTAGATTGGCTGATTGTGTGCATGCTGATCTGAAGTTCTGTTCCTGTGTGATTTGTGTGTATGTCCAGTAGAATCGCCCATGTAGCTGCTCAAGTCATATTTCTATGCCCGTCTGCATATACCATGCTAAGGGCCACTTCTTTTGGCTCAATTGTGAGAACTCATCTCTGCCCCAGGAATTGCTGGTCACCCTAACCCTAGGGCGCCGCCGAGGAGATGAGCAAGAGAGAAGAGAGGGAGGGCGCGGGAAAGTGGGAGGGAGTGGGAGAGAGAGAGAGAGAGAGACTCACCAGGGCCGCCGCCGTCGTTGCCTCTGCTTCGGGAGACGGAGGGAGGGGATGAAACGACCGCTCCTCCTCTGTTCCTCCTGGTCAATCGAGATGAAGGGCAAATTCGTCCTTTTTTGTGGGACCCATGTGAGAGTGGCAAACTAACAAAGTCCCACGGAAGCAGGACACCGCCCTCTCTAGGCCAGCCACCACCGCGCCCGCCCTCTCCTTTCGGCTGCTAGGGTTGGCGCCGCCAGGCTGCTCCCCGCCGCCTGCCGCCGTCCGCCGTTGCTGCTCACCACGGAAGCAGGACACCGCCCCGATCCGGCCGCCCTCCTCATCGTCTCCTCCTCGCCCGGCCGCCCCTCCTCAAGTCCCTCCCCGCCTGACCCGAGCTCCAACGCCAACCGCCCTGACCCGGCCGCCCTCCTGCTCGAATCCTCCCCTCCCTTCCCTCCGCCCGGAAGCAGGCAGCTGCCCCGTCTCCTCTACGGCCAGCCACCACCGCGCCCGCAGCTGGTGAGTTCCCCTCTGTCTCCCTCGAATATGGATTGATGGATGCAGTAAAAAATATACAAAGGTTTGGATAGGCTGCCCCTCTGTCTCCCTCTCATGTATCAACTGCCTTTTTTCTTCCCTGTATTATTCGAATATATGGATTGTTGGCTGCAGTAAAAAAAGTTGGAATAGGTTTACTGGTTAGTTAAATTGTATGTTAACTTCTTAGTTAAATTGTATTTACTGGTTTGGATAGGCAACATTTAGCAAATAAACTGTATGAACAATCTGTAAGGAATGTACTTCTATAGATTAAAACATTGACATGTGAATGTTGTAGATGGATAAAGGGAAGCAGAAAGCAATTTGGGATGCCGCGGCTCATTCCATATATATGGATGTGTGCGTAGAGGAGGTGCGAGCAAACCACCGCGCCATAGGAAATACCACTTTGTCCGATGTAGGACAAGCTAGTTTGTTTAGTAAGTTTAATGAGCGCTCCGGGGGAAACTATTGTAATATCATATATTTTATGAGATTTGCAGCTCGTTTTTGTGTTCATATTAGACATGAAACTGACCGAAATAACTAAGTGTTACCAATTCATCACTCACTTCAATCTAGGGGCATTACATACATTTCAACAGACAACTCATACAACAATCACAGGCTAGAATCACAGAAAAGTACTGGACAGGCAATTCTGTAGGCAGTTTCCCAGAATTAGGAGGCGGAAAGAACTGGCCCTAACTTCTTTTGCAACCAAGTGTTCTAGTGGCCAAACATGACCACCGAGAGTCGAGAATTTTAGAGTACTAGTACCATTTATAATCTCTCTCCAATCATATGACCGAACCCTTTTTTTGGATGTGTTACTCCTGCTATATTGCAAACTCGGAATAATTGTTATGGTAGGTCCTACGGTAATCATGGTGTATGCTTTTTCTTAGGGAAATCATTGTGAATATTCATCATGATTTTGTAAGTGATATTTTTGAGAGGTGAATGCTGATCATGATTTTGTAAGTGATATTTTTGAGAGGTGAATGCTGATCATGGTGTATGCTTTTTCTTAGGGAAATCATTGTGTATGCTTTTTCTTAGGGAAATCATTGTGAATATTCATCATGATTTTGTAAGTGATATTTTTGAGAGGTGAATGCTGATCATGATTTTGTAAGTGATATTTTTGAGAGGTGAATGCTGATCATGATTTTGTAACTTACGCGTGTCTGTTGAGGAAATGGATGTTTCTTTCCTGGTTAACATCTGGAAACCTGATAATAGATATGTATTACTATTTCATCCCTTTTGTCTGATGACCCTGCATATGATTCCAGGTTGGAAGGATGAGGAAGGGACTTCATCCCCAGATGCAGTGGATCTCGTACGTGACACAGAGCGGCCGACTGATCAACATCATGATGACCAAGGTGAACCACACCGGCAAAGTGTACCACATGAGGGCGAAGCGGCAGATGGCTCAGAGCCTGGGGCAGATTGCCAAGTTCAAACGCCGATACGAGCAGGAAGCGCCGGAGGAGAACCAAGACAAGTAGGGCAGTGCTGTTTGCAGAGGAGATATGCATTCTCCTTAGCCTTAAGCTGCATCATCAGATTTTAGTTAATGAACTTTGTTCGTGGAATTTTGTTTCCATTCAGGGATAATGTTGTTTAAACATCTGCAAGTTTGTGTCACTTGCATGTTGGGATTCTTGAAGCCATAAAACAAAAAGAAATTGAGCCCAATTAGTTTCTGTTTTGACATCAGTTAATGGTTGGGCATGACAACATGTCTATTTGTTTTTAACTTGGCATGACAACATGTCTTCGTTCTGTTTCTACTGTATTACGTAGTTTGTTTCAAAACATGTCTTTGAGAGATCGGCTGGTATTTGTATTGTTGCTTGAATCCTGTTGTGATTTGGAGATCGATGCGAGCATCTTGCACAGAATGCTTACCTTGCAGGCTTGCATAAGGTGAGCTTCTGAGCACCGAGTACAACAGCTTTGGTCACTTCAAGAGGATGATGAGTTTTGTTGGCATGGTGACTGGCTAAACTTTGTTTTTTTTTTAAATGAACTTGGCTAAACTTTGATTTCCCTTAGGCTGGAGGGGGGAGATGAAGAGAAACTGAAGCTGTGGAGGCGGCAGTGAGGCCAGTAGGCTGCTTCAACTAACTGCGCCTTCTAATATATCGATCTAATCTTTACATAAGCAGCTAAGGAATGCACCGCGTCATTGCAAGCACAATTATATGAGAACAATTGGTAAAACATCCATCAGTAAAATACGCTGACCTCTTCTAACATCATTCATTTCCTGATCATTTTCCGACGTGAAATGAACAAAATCTTGCGTAACAGCCAGCACCTGTTCATTTTCCCCACTTTGTCTGTCTACATGAAACATTAACACAATCTCACATCATAAAACATTTGATACTTGTGTTGTGATAAATTTTAAGAAACAAAGTACGGCTATCAAATTTCACACAACTATCGTTGACCCATTCTGATAGTATCATAAACAACACACTTTGGCATGATTCAACATTGCACAATTGCTAATTAGGCGTCTAAATGTTATTTCAAAAGGCATCTAAATGTTCAACGGCATGGCACCGACTGCAAGGCTCCACGACTTTTAGCATGACTCTTGAGGGAACCTTCCCCTCGACGTGTGTTCTGATAGCCAAAAGCGCCATGGGAGCCTCCATGAGGATATGACTAGGTACAGAAATATGCAAGTACTTGAGGCGGCGGAATTTGCTAGGTAGCATGCATTGGCGTGCTGATCATCTGCATAAAGACACCTAAGATTAGTTATATGACTAGGCACGGCAGCTGTTATATGCAAACAGCTAGTCTATACTCATCTAAACTTTCGGAATATACCTCATTACCGAAGGATATGACAAGTCTTTCAACATTTGCTGCATAGGACAGAAGCTTGGTACGAACATGCGAGACACTGTAGGCTTGGACCGATTGAATCCTAAACACTCCATTTCCACATTCTTTACTTGCAATGCACTTTCAAGTGAAATCAATACTGAGCTACCAGCATTACTACCTATCACTTGCAGTTTTCTGCATAGATGCACACTCAGGAATGTAAGCCGCTGCAGCACACAGGGTATCTTCAGGAAAACTATCTCGCGGCGATTCAGGAGTCCCAAAAGCTCCGATACAGTACAATTGGAGAGAATGCCATCTAGCTCATCATCAGCAATCCGTACATTACTCAGATATATAACGTTGTCAAGCTTCTCCGACGACCAAGCTTGGCCGAGGGACGAAAGACACAGATGGCTATGTGAAGATACCAAACTAGGATTCTCATTCTATTTATCAGGATCACGTTAATGGTGGATTCAAACCTCAGTTCAGTTCCTACTACTTCTGTTTGATAAACTATTGGTCTCAGAACCTTGACATTATGATGTTGAGTGGTTATGCTATCTTTGTGCATGAGTCTCAAAAGTATTTTTGAGCATTTGCAGCCGTTATGCTGTCCGAGTCATCCCAGGTTTCTAATAGTCTGATGCATTTGCAAATCCCTTCTTCCTGTCCCGATGCTCCTTTGGGCCAGATTAACCACACTAGTCGTTGTGTTGAGGTACTTTGTTACCTCGACAAATGGTTGGACTTATTATTATGACCCTAGGTGTCTTAGAAGATCACCCAGTAATGCAGCAATACTTTGTATCCTCAGTGTGATGATTCTGGCCGTCATTCTCGAAAGCATCCCGTGATGCCATTTAGTTAGTAGGCATTCTACTCCTGGGTTCTTGAACCCAAGATTCTTTCTACCTACTTCATGTTGGTAGTATTTGCTCGTCCCTTTAGGATATTAGTAACCTTGTGATAGTCCTCGAGGTCCGTGGTATATCCTTCTTCCAAATACCATGAACCATCATGGCAGAAGTTCTTCTGAACCAAAAGATCACAACCCGAGTGCTCTTGAGTAGTACTCCATTCATATTGTGACTCTGCCAATTCTATCTTTCTGCATGGGTTATCCGGAAGAAATATTTGGAACTCGTTCGACATACTAACCTATGCATCTACAACTCAGACAATCATATGTTCCCCGAGTTGTCCCCCTTTAGTTATATTCCGATCCTCGTCTATCAATTGATAGTCAGGAGTAGTCGTGCACTTGTGTTCATTGATGCCTTTTACTCTTGTGGTCCGTCAAGCCATTCTATTCTGGAATGACTAGGAGAAACAAACTCCAGTACCTTATCCATATCCAGGATTGGGTCAAGGAAGTTGTACTTCGCAGGTGAAGAATGCTAATCCAGCTTCTAATATGTTCTATCCTGGAGTATTACCATCCTTATGTCAAGAATGTCATGGGAATTGCACAACCTCCTATGAACTCTTGATACAGTGATACTTCTCGCCATTATCGCTCATTCCTCGGTCTCCGTGTTATTGTAACCGGAATACCGACAAGTAAATTGTGATGTGTGAAATCAATACTCCTAGCAACTCTGTTGCTTGGTAGTTAAATGGACAATAACCTCATCCTTAGCGAGTTGATTATTGAATAATCACCCTAAGGTTGATCGTGCTACCTAGTCCACTTTCCTGGTGCACTCCTTGATTGATGAGTTAGGATTTTGTTAAGTCCTTGCTCATTTGATCATATCGTCTTGCCTTGAAAAGCAAGATTGTTCTCGAGCTTAGTAAGATATCGGTGGTTCGTGATTTTCCGAATATCTTCTCGGAAGTATTACCAGGTTGTTCCCTGACCGCTATGTTGAATTCGTGATCAAGTTGGTTTTCTTGTAAACCACCCCTTCTCCGAGAATCTGTATTGGATACCCTGAACTAGTTGGTTAAGCTAAACAACAACTTGGAGAGTTGGAAGATAAAAGCTTGCCTGACTTAGTTCCTTACAAGGGATATCTTTTGTGTGTGTGTTGAGGAAAGATGATATCTTGATCGGTTGATCCTTGTGAACATTTGTTGGATCTATTACCTTGTCCAAAACTTTGACTTGAGTGTGGGCTATCGTCAAGTCAAATCAGAACCAATGGTATTCGTAATGTTGCCTTACTCGTGGGTGTCCCTTGAGCATACCTCATAACATCTATTAGTCTGACCAATGCTATCACTTTGTTCACATTGTCATGGATTTCCATCTATATGGAAACCTGGATGAATTATTGTTGAGCCCATCAACAAACATCCTTATCTCTCCATGATTCATGTTGAACATTAAAGCTAACATTGGAAACTTTTGTAAGCATCATCTTTGTGTTAGCTCATGAAGTAGATGTCTTGATGTAAGAAGTGGCTTTCCCTAATTCACGAGTACTTGATGTAAGTTGCCGCCGTGAATTTGAGAAAGCTTGTTTTACTTCCCTGGAATCATCCCAATTCAGTCATGCATACGTGGGAAGTATTCCATGGTCTGATAGACTGATCATCTTCATTCCATATGTATCCCTAGCACACCAAGCCACTGATTGATTTGTTCAAGGAGAAGAAGTTTCTTCTTATGAGCTAGACTTATGCAAGGACTTCAATATCCTCGTTGATGGTTCCCCCTGAACTCGGTAGTGTTTTGTCGTAAGACTACTACGTGGTCATGCTTGTCTTAGACAACGTGTTCACCGGTATGTAGCAGAACTAGCTCATGTTTTGGAGCTTGCTATCATAGTTCACTCCCCGAGAATCTCGCAACGCCGTCTCGTCGATTTTTGTTGCAAACATTCATTTTTCCTAGACTCGATGAGTCTGGAATATCCTGACACCAACCAGAACTGAATCTCAGGCAGATATAAAGGTTGGAGCAGTTCCCAAGATCTATAATATTGGTCTCTCGATAACCGGTAAAGTGGATGTCGTGGCCAACACACCCAGCCGGAAGGCCTATTATTGTAGTTTCTTGGTTGAAGAAGTTGACCACCTCCCCATAAGGACTTCGTAGGAATTACTCCCTAGTTGTTCCTTATGGATTTTTGTGCTCCTGAAGTCCGATCTTTTACTTGACGTTCTAGGTACCAAACCATTTTAATAAATGGATTGCACTAGCATGTCAAGGAGAACATTAGAAGCGGAGTGCTAAATTTCTCTCGGTCGATCATCCAGATTTTGCCCTTGACACCGCTAAGGTGAAATCTGAGAAAGTGTTATCTTCCTTTGCATTTGCATCGTCCATCGCTATTCATCATGGTCGTATGTTGTGTTACCAGGATCCTTGACACGGATATTGGTAAAACCTTGATGAATATGGGAATGCTCAAGTTCTTGAGAGCACGCACAAGCACTAGGTGTTATCCTCGACACTAACCGGGATTGCTCCCAATGTTCTTGGTTATGTTGTAACCTCTCAAAGAGCAATTTACTCTCTACTGTTGGGTTTCTTCCCAGTTACTAGAATCATTCCCAGCATTTGCATTTTGTTCCCAACTTGCACCGCCAATGTGCCATTTTACCATGGATCCCATCCATTTCCGGTGATAAGCAAAATCAACCTTGGCATTGTCCTTTACAAGGTAGTCCACATCATCCATTCTGGCCCGAGAATGTCATTCTTTCGGACTCCGTCAAACGATCGATTGTGTTTGCCTTAGGCTGGTATAGGGAATTTCAGTGATCTATGTATCAAAAGTAATTCTTTTTGCCACTTAAGGGGATAATTATACGAGTCACCTTCTCTAAGGTGCCCCGTCTGGTGACATCGATCACCAACTTCTTGGGTGTGGAATTTTACCTGCCAAGTAAATATTCTTCGTTGTTTTATTCCATCCTTCCGGATGTGTGTTCCGAGTCTCAGCTCAAGAGATGTTTCATTGTCTCACTCCTTGAGTTGATCTTGAGTTCCTCGATCTTCGGGAAGATCGATTCCTATAGAGTTTGTCTCCGTTATCATCTGGTTGGATGAAGATCTCAAAGCAAGGTTGACAAGAGCAATATGATGCAATAAATCAACATCTCTGAGAAGGAAAATTGGATCGTGAAGATTGTGCTAGCTTGTGTTCCCTCTGATTTCTTACCCTACGCTTGAATCTCGGGACGAGATTCTTGTTTTAGTGGGGGTGAGTTATCACATCCCTAGATCAACACATGTGGTCTTTGCCTGATCAGCATGTCATCATGTTTAAATTTCTCAGAAACTGGAAATGGGGATGTTCAAATCCTAGCACTAAATGAATTCAACTAGGGTCAAATTAAAATCTTTTTCAATGAACCCAAAATGCCCTTTGGAAAAGTTCATCATTTTTGGATTGATTAAAAACCTCTGCCAAAAATGTTGCACATATTTCTAGGGCCATTCTGGATTTTTTGAATTAATGTATATTGTATTTGAATTGGAGCAAATAAAATCTATAAATAATTTTATAGCTCCAAATGTTTTGAAAATTATTGTGGCTCTATGAAATAACTCAGTTAACATCCACAATAATTTTCAGCATCTATAAAAATGGTTTAGTGCCTAAACTAAATCAAAACACAGAAAGAAAATAGAAAACAGAAAGAAAAGAGAGGGAGAGGTAGACTTTACCTGGCACTCACCTGGCAGCCCATCTGGCCGGCCCAGCCCATGAGGGGTAGGGAGGTCTTCTTCCTCCTGCTAGTCGGACGCACGGCGCGTGCCCGACGCGCGCCGGCCACCTCCACCTTGCCTGCCTGCCTCCTCGCCACCCCGAAGCACCTAGAGGACGCCACGCACCACCCTCGACCGCTCTCCCCCCCTCACTCAATCTCCCCCTCGCTCCCCTGCTCCTTCTCGCCTTGGCCGAAGCAACCACGGCCGCGCCGGCGAGCACCACCGCGGCCACAGCTACCCCCTCGTCCCTCCTTTGTGCCCACGAGCTCCGCGACGTCGCCCTCTTCCTCCTCGCTGAGCCACGCTTCACCGGAAGCTCTGCATCGCCTTCATGTCTTCGTCTTCCTCCTCGGATGCCGAAGCTCGCCGCCGTCGATTCGCCGTCGTCAGCGCCTCCCCGAGCCCACCATTCTACTCTGCGTGCCCGCCGTGAGTCCCTGCGTCGAACCCCCCCTCTTCCCCATTGCGTTTGCACGCCGAAGCTACCGCGCCACTCGTGCACGACTGCGCCGCCGCCTGAGCTCACCGGCGATGACGCTCCGGTGACCATTTGGTCCCGAGCATGCGTCCAACGTGCTCGCCACAACGCGTAGATGCCGCACGTGCCAACCCTGCGTCTCCTAGGCTGCCGCAACCGTTTTCCCCTCTCTGCCCGAACTCCGGCCGCCGCCGCGAACTTGTTTCCGGCGAGCTCCGGCCACCCTAGCTCCAGCCACCGCCACCACTAGATGCGCCCGAGCCTCAGCTCGCCGTAGAGCCCAACCGCAGCTCAAACAGCGGCCTGTAGGCAAAACACGAGCACCGCCGCCGCGTCTGGCCTCGCCGGCATCGAACCGCCGGCGGGATTAGCCTAGTTGACCAGGGGTTTGACCCCCCTGGCTGGCTAACGTGTGGGCCCACGCATTATTTAGTTAGTGTTAAATTAATTAGTGTTAACTAACTTAGTTAGATTAGATGGGCCACTGACATGTGGGTCATGCACTGCCTAGGTATAGTTTAGGATTTTGTTAGTGCCAATTAACCCCGTTAATTAGCAGAGCCACTGACAAGCGGGTGAAGGAAATATGCCCTAGAGGCAATAATAAAGTTGTTATTTATATTTCCTTATATCATGATAAATGTTTATTATTCATGCTAGAATTGTGTTAACCGGAAACTTAGTACATGTGTGAATACATAGACAAAACAGAGTGTCCCTAGTATGCCTCTACTAGACTAGCTCATTGATCAAAGATGGTTATGTTTCCTAACCATAGACATGAGTTGTCATTTAATCAATGGGATCACATCATTAGGAGAATGATGTGATGGACAAGACCCATCCGTTAGCATAGCACTATGATCGTTTAGTTTTACTGCTATTGCTTTCTTCATGACTTATACATGTTCCTATGACTATGAGATTATGCAACTCCCGAATACCGTAGGAACACCTTGTGTGCTATCAAACGTCACAACGTAACTGGGTGATCATAAAGATGCTCTACAGGTGTCTCCGAAAGTATTCATGGTGTTGGCATAGATCAAGATTAGGATTTGTCACTCCGAGTGTCGGAGAGGTATCTCTGGGCCCTCTCGGTAACACACATCATAATAAGCCTTGCAAGCAAAAGACTAATGAGTTAGTCACGAGATGATGTGTTACGGAACGAGTAAAGAGACTTGCCGGTAACGAGATTGAACTAGGTATAGAGATACCGACGATCGAATCTCGGGCAAGTAACATACCGATGACAAAAGGAACAACGTATGTTGTTATGCGGTTTGACCGATAAAGATCTTCGTAGAATATGTAGGAGCCAATATGAGCATCCATGTTCCGCTATTGGTTATTGACCGGAGATGAGTCTCGGTCATGTCTACATAGTTCTCGAACCCGTAGGGTCCGCACGCTTAACGTTTTACGACGATCAGTATTATGAGTTTTGATGTACCGAAGGTAGTTCGGAGTCCCGGATGAGATCACGGACATGAAGAGGAGTCTCGGAATGTCCGAGACATAAAGATTGATATATTGGACGACTATATTCGGACACCGGAAGTGTTCCGGAAAAGTTTCGGATTTAACCGGATTGCCGGAGGGGGTTACCGGAACCCCCCACGAGGGGGGATGGTCCATAGTGGGCCTCGAGGAAAGAAGAGAGGCAGCCCATAGAGGCTGGCCGGCGCCCCACCAGGGAATCCTAGTTGGACTAGGATTGGGGGGCGCCACCTCTCCCTCTCTTTCTTTTCCCTCTTTTCCTTCTTGGTGGACTCCTACTAGGAAAAGGATTGCAATCCTATTCCTAGTAGGATTGCCCTAGCCGCACCATAGGAGGCCGGCCGGCCCTCCTCCCTTGCTCCTTTATATACGGGGGCAGCGGGGCACCCAAAGACACACAAGTTGAATTGTTCCAGCCGTGTGCGGTGCCCCCCTCCACAGAAACACACCTCGGTCATACCGTCGCAGTGCTTAGGCGAAGCCCCGCGCCGGTAGATACATCATATCCGTCACCACGCCGTCGTGCTGATGAAACTCTCCCGTGAAGCTCAACTGGATCAAGAGCTCGTGGGACGTCATCAAGCTGAACGTGTGCTGAACGCGGAGGTGCCGTACGTTCGGTGCTTGATCGGTTGAATCACGAAGAAGTTCGACTACATCAACCGCGTCACTTGACGCTTCCGCTTCCGGTCTACGAGGGTACGTAGACACACTCTTCCCTCTCGTTGCTATGCATCTGGTAGATAGATCTTGCGTGATCGTAGGAAAATTTTAAAATACTACGTTCCCCAACAGTGGCATCATGAGCCAGGTCTATGCGTAGATGATATGCACGAGTAGAACACAATGAGTTGTGGGCGATACTAGTCATACTGCTTACCAGCATGTCATACTTTGCTTCGGCGGTATTGTGAGATGAAGCGGCCCGGACCGACATCACGCGTACGCTTACGTGAGACTGGTTTCACCGTTATGAGCACTCGTTGCTTAAAGGTGACTGGCGGGTGTCTGTCTCTCTCACTTTAGCTGAATCAAGTGTGGCTACGCCCGGTCCTTGTGAAGGTTAAAACAGCACATACTTGACGAAACATCGTTGTGGTTTTGTATGCGTAGGTAAGAACGGTTCTTGCTAAGCCCGTAGCAGCCACGTAAAACTTGCAACAACAAAGTAGAGGACGTCTAACTTGTTTTTGCAGGGCATGTTGTGATGTGATATGGTCAAGACATGATGAGTTATACAGTTTTGTATGAGATGATCATGTTTTGTAATGTTATCGGCAACTGGCAGGAGCCATATGGTTGTCGCTTTATTGTATGAAATGCAATCGCCATGTAATTGCTTTACTTTATCACTAAGCGGTAGTGATAGTCGTAGAAGCAATAGTTGGCGAGACGACAACGATATGCGATGGAGATCAAGGTGTCGCGCCGGTGACGAAGGTGATCATGACGGTGCTTTGGAGATGGAGATCAAAAGCACAAGATGATGATGGCCATATCATGTCACATATTTTGATTGCATGTGATGTTTATCTTATTATGCTTCTTATTTTGCTTAGAACGACGGTAGCATTATAAGATGATCCCTTACTAAATTTCAAGGTATAAGTGTTCTCCCTGAGTATGCACCGTTGCGAAAGTTCGTCGTGCCGAGACACCACGTGATGATCGGGTGTGATAAGCTCTACGTTCAAATACAACGGGTGTAAGCCAGTTTTGCACACGCAGAATACTCGGGTTAAACTTGACGAGCCTAGCATATGCAGATATGGCCTCGGAACACTGGAGACCGAAAGGTCGAGCGTGAATCATATAGTAGATATGATCAACATAAGATATTCACCATTGAAACTACTCCATCTCACGTGATGATCGGACATGGTTTAGTTGATTTGGATCACGTGATCATTTAGATGACCGGAGGGATGTCTATCTAAGTGGGAGTTCTTAAGTAATATGATTAATTGAACTTTAATTTATCATGAACTTAGTCCTGGTAGTATTAGCATATCTATGTTGTAGATCAATAGCTCGCGATGTTGCTCCACGTTTATTATTTATATGTTCCTAGAGAAAACCAAGTTGAAAGATGTTAGTAGCAATGATGCGGAATTGTTCCGTGATCTGAGGATTATCCTCATTGCTGCACAGAAGAATTATGTCCTTGATGTACCGCTAGGTGACAGACCTATTGCAGGAGCATATGTAGACGTTATGAACGTTTTGACAAAAGCTCGATATGATGACTACTTGATAGTTTAGTGCACCATGCTTTACGGGTTATAACCGGGACTTCAAAAACGTTTTGAAACGCCACGGAGCATATGAGATGTTCCAAGAGTTGAAATTAGTATTTCATACTCATGCCCGTGTCGAGAGGTATAAGACCTCTGACAGTACTTTGCCTACAAGATGGAGGAGAATAGCATAGCTCAACCAGTGAGAATGTGCTCAGATTGTCTGGGTAGTACAATTGCTTGAATCAAGTGGGAGTTAATCTTCCAGATAAGATAGTAATTGACAAAGTTCTCTAGACACTATCACCAAGTTAGTAGAACTTCGTGATGAACTATAATATGCAAGGGATGACGAAAGTAATTCCCGAGCTCTTCACGATGCTGAAATCGGCAAAGGTAGAAATCAAGAAAGAGCATCAAGTGTTGATGGTTAACCAGACCACTTGTTTCAAGTAAAGGGCAAAGGGATAGAAGGGGAACTTCAAGAAGAATGACAAGCAAGTTGTCACTCCCGTGAAGAAACCCAAAGCTAAACTCAAGCCTGAAACTAAGTGCTTCTACTGCAAAGGAAATGGTCACTAGAAGGGGAACTGCCCTAGATATTTGGCGGATGAGAAGGATGGCAAAGTGAACAAAGGTATATTTGATATACATATTATTGATGTGTATTTTACTAGTGTTCATAGCAACCCCTCGGTATTTGATATTGGTTCAGTTGCTAAAGAATAGTAACTCGAAATGGGAGTTGCATAATGAACAGAAACTAGTTAAAGGATGAAGTGACGATGTGTATTGGAAGTAGTTCCAAGATTGATATGATCATCATCGCACACTCCCTATACTTTCGGGATTAGTGTTGAACCTAAATAAAGTGTTATTTGGTGTTTGTGTTGAGCATGAATATGATTTGATCATGTTTATTGCAATACGGTTATTCATGTAAGTTAGAGAATAATTGTTGTTCTCTTTACATGAATAAAACCTTCTATGGTCATACACCCAATGAAAATGGTTTGTTGGATCTCGATCATGTGATACACATATTCATAATATTGAAGCCAAAAGATGCAAGGTTAATAATGATAGTGCAACTTATTTGTGGCACTGCCGTTTAGGTCATATTGGTGTAAAGCGCATGAAGAAACTCCATAGTGATGGACTTTTGGAATCACTTGATTATGAATCACTTGGTGCTTGCGAACCATGCCTCATGGGCAAGATGACTAAAACTCTGTTCTCCGGAACCGTGGAGCGAGCAACAGAGTTGTTGGAAATCATACATATGATGTATGCGGACCAATGAGTGTTGAAGCTCGCGGCAGGTATCGTTATATTCTGACCTTCACTGATGATTTGAGCAGATATGGGTATATCTACTTAATGAAGCACAAGTCTGAAACATTTGAAAAGTTCAAAGAATTTCAGAGTGAAGTGGAGAATCATCGTAACAAGAAAATAAGAGTTTCTACGATATGATTGTAGAGGTAAAATATTTGAGTTAGCGAGTTTGGCCTTCAATAAAAACAATGTGAAATAGTTTCACTACTCACACCACCTGGAACACCACAGTGTAATGGTGTGTCCGAACGTCATAACCGTACTTTATTAGATATGGTGCGATCGATGATGTCTCTTATCGATCTACCACTATCACTTTTGGGGTTATGCATTAGAGACAGCTACATTCACGTTAAATAGGGCACCATCTAAATCCGTGGAGATGACACCGTATGAACTGTGGTTTGACGAGAAACCTAAAGCTGTCATTTCTTTAAGTTTGGGACTGCGATGCTTATGTGAAAAAGTTTCAACATGATAAGCTCGAACCCAAATCGGAGAAGTAAATCTTCATAGGATACCCAAAAAGAAACTGTTGGGTACACCTTCTATCACAGATCCTAAGGCAAGGTCTTTGTTGCTAAGAGTGGATCCTTTCTAGAGAAGGAGTTTCTCTCGAAAGAAGTGAGTGGGAGGAAAGTAGAACTTGATGAGGTAATTGTACCTTCTCCCGAATTGGAGGTAGTACATCACAGAAACTCGTTCCAGTGATTCCTACACCAATTAGTGAGGAAGCTAATGATGATGATCATGAAACTTCAGATCAAGTTTCTGCTGAACTTCGTAGATCAACCAGAGTTCGTTCCGCACCAGAGTGGTCTGGCAACCCAGTTCTGGAAGTCATGTTACTAGACCATGATGAGCCTACGAACTATGAGGAAGCGATGATGAGCCCAGATTCCGCAAAATGGCTTGAGACCATGAAATCTGAGATGGGATCCATGTATTAGAACAAAGTATGGACTTTGGTTGACTTGCCCGATGATCGGCAAGCCATCGAAAATAAATGGATCTTCAAGAGGAAGACCGACGCAAACGGTAATGTTACTGTTTACAAAGCTCGACTTGTTGCGAAAGGGTTTTGACAAGTTCAAGGAGTTGACTACGATGAGACTTTCTCACCCATAGCGATGCTTAAGTCTGTCCGAATCATGTTAGTAATTGCCGCATTTTATGAAATCTGGCAAATGGATAACAAAACTGCATTCTTTAATGGATTTATTAAAGAAGACTTGTATATGATGCAACCAGAAGGTTTTGTCAATCCTAAAGGTGCTAACAAAATGTGCAAGCTCCAGCGATCCATCTATGGACTGGTGCAAGCATCTCGGAGTTGGAATATACGCTTTGATAAGTTGATCAAAGCATATAGATTTATACAGACTTGCGGTGAAGCCTGTATTTACAAGAAGTGAGTGGGAGCACTACAACCTTTCTGATAAGTATATGTGAATGACATATTGTCGATCGGAAATGATGTAGAATTTTCTGGAAAGCATAAAGGAGTGTTTGAAAGGAGTTTTTCAAAAGAAAGACCTTGGTGAAGCTGCTTACATATTGGGCATCAAGATCTATAGAGATAGATCAAGACGCTTGATAAGACTTTCGATGAGTACATACCTTGATAAGATTTTGAAGTAGTTCAAAATGGATCAGTCAAAGAAGGAGTTCTTGCCTGACTTGTAAGGTGTGAAGTTGAGTAAGACTCAAAGCCAGACCACGGCAGAAAAATATAGAGAGAGTGAAAGTCATTCCCTATGCCTCAGCCATAGGTTCTATAAAGTATACCATGCTGTGTACAAAACACGTTGTGTACCTTGCCATGAGTTTGACAGGGAGGTACAATAGTGATCCAGGAGTAGATCACTGTACAGCGGTCAAAATTATCCTTAGTAATTGGACGACTAAGGAAATATTTCTCGATTATGGAGGTGATAAAGAGTTCGTCGTAAAGGGTTACGCCGATGCAAGCTTTGACACTAAATCCAGATGACTCTAAGTATCAATCTGGATGCGTATTGAAAGTGGGAGCAATTAGCTAGAGTAGCTCCATGCAGAGCATTGTAGACATAGAAATTTGCGAAATACATACGGATCTGAATGTGACAGACCCGTTGACTAAACTTCTCTCACAAGCAAAACATGATCACACCTTATTACTCTTGGGTATTAATCACATAGCGATGTGAACTAGATTATTGACTCTAGTAAACCCTTTGGGTGTAGGTCACATGGTGATGTGAACTATGGGTGTTATTCACATAACGATGTGAACTATCGGTATTAAATCACATGGCGATGTGAGCTAGATTATTGACTCTAGTGCAAGTGGGAGACTGAAGGAAATATGCCCTAGAGGCAATAATAAAGTTGTTATTTATATTTCCTTATATCATGATAAATGTTTATTATTCATGCTAGAATTGTATTAACCGGAAACTTAGTACATGTGTGAATACATAGACAAAACAAAGTGTCCCTAGTATGCCTCTACTAGACTAGCTCATTGATCAAAGATGGTTATGTTTCCTAACCATAGACATGAGTTGTCATTTGATCAACGGGATCACATCATTAGGAGAATGATGTGATGGACAAGACCCATCCGTTAGCATAGCACTATGATCGTTTAGTTTTACTGCTATTGCTTTCTTCATGACTTATACATGTTCCTATGACTATGAGATTGAAATGTCACAACGTAACTGGGTGATCATAAAGATGCTCTACAGGTGTCTCCGAAAGTATTCGTGGTGTTGGCATAGATCAAGATTAGGATTTGTCACTCCGAGTGTCGGAGAGGTATCTCTGGGCCCTCTCGGTAACACACATCATAATAAGCCTTGCAAGCAAAAGACTAATGAGTTAGTCACGAGATGATGTGTTACGGAACGAGTAAAGAGACTTGCCGGTAACGAGATTGAACTAGGTATAGAGATACCGACGATCGAATCTCGGGCAAGTAACATACCGATGACAAAAGGAACAACGTATGTTGTTATGCGGTTTGACCGATAAAGATCTTCGTAGAATATGTAGGAGCCAATATGAGCATCCAGGTTCCGCTATTGGTTATTGACCGGAGATGAGTCTCGGTCATGTCTACATAGTTCTCGAACCCGTAGGGTCCGCACGCTTAACGTTTGACGACGATCAGTATTATGAGTTTATGAGTTTTGATGTACCGAAGGTAGTTCGGAGTCCCGGATGAGATCACGGACATGACGAGGAGTCTCGGAATGTCCGAGACATAAAGATTGATATATTGGACGACTATATTCGGACACCGGAAGTGTTCCGAAAAAGTTTCGGATTTAACCGGATTGCCGGAGGGGGTTACCGGAACCCCCCACGAGGGGGGATGGTCCATAGTGGGCCTCGAGGAAAGAAGAGAGGCAGCCCATAGAGGCTGGCCGGCGCCCCACCAGGGAATCCTAGTTGGACTAGGATTGGGGGGCGCCACCTCTCCCTCTCTTTCTTTTCCCTCTCTTCCTTCTTGGTGGACTCCTACTAGGAATAGGATTGCAATCCTATTCCTAGTAGGATTGCCCTAGCCGCACCATAGGAGGCCGGCCGGCCCTCCTCCCTTGCTCCTTTATATACGGGGGCAGGGGGGCACCCAAAGACACACAAGTTGAATTGTTCCAGCCGTGTGCGGTGCCCCCCTCCACAGAAACACACCTCGGTCATACCGTCGCAGTGCTTCGGCGAAGCCCTGCGCCGGTAGATACATCATATCCGTCACCACGCCGTCGTGCTGACGAAACTCTCCCGTGAAGCTCAACTGGATCAAGAGCTCGTGGGACGTCATCAAGCTGAACGTGTGCTGAACGCGGAGGTGCCGTACGTTCGGTGCTTGATCGGTTGAATCGCGAAGAAGTTCGACTACATCAACCGCGTCACTTGACGCTTCCGCTTCCGGTCTACGAGGGTACGTAGACACACTCTTCCCTCTCGTTGCTATGCATCTGGTAGATAGATCTTGCGTGATCGTAGGAAAATTTTAAAATACTACGTTCCCCAACAGCGGGCCCCACTGGTCAGGTTTGACCTGGACCAGCCCCTGTTGACTGCTGACATCACAGTGACGTCATGCTGACGCAATAAGTGTTTTCTGGAATTTTAAATAACTCAGAAATGATTTATTTATTTCATAAAATACTCAAAACTTCTAAAAATCATATAAAATCAACCGTAACTCAGATGAAAATAAATTATATATGAAAAATGATCAGAAAAATATGAGGAATCTATTTATTGCATTTTCATGCATGTTTGAACAAGTTAAACCTGCTGATCAGGTCAAATCAATTAAATGGCATTTAAATAATCACATATGGAGTTTGAATTTGAACCTTTGGTTCAAACCAACTTCATTTAACATGGTTGCTAGTTACATTAGCTCAATCAACAACATATTGCCATGTCATGATCATGCATCATATTGTCGCATTACATTGATTGTGTTCTCTCTTGTTTGCCGATGTTTGTCCCCTCTCAGTAGACGCTGTTCCGACGATGTGATCGATTACACCGATGAAGACTCATTGATATCTTCAGAAGTGCCAGGCAAGCAAAACCCCATTGAGCATTCCGATACAATCCCACTCTCTCGCTCTTGCTCTCTTTACTGCATTAGGACAACAACGCTTCAACTGTTACCTGCTGCGGTAGTTGAACCCCTTTCCACTTCATGACCTGTCATTGCCATAGTAAATAGTTCAATTATACAAAAGCATGGGAGATCAGTTATTGGTGTTATAAAATAAATTTATAAATTGATTGCACAAACTTGCTATATTACAAATCTATATTGTATTATTAAAACAAGATGCAAACAAGTCACTGCATTCATCCACATAGGGAAAATTATTTGGTCCAAATTATTACGGTTCAGATTTAATAATAACATAGTACATTTGAAAAATAGGTATCGATATTCGAAACGACCAGGCTGCCACGTCACTTAGGAAAACAATGAATCATTCGGGATCGGACATGTCAGGCGTGCACATTTACTTTTATCCATAGTACAAATTAGGAAATCCACATATCCAGTTCTACCGGTTCGACAAGCCAGACATGACGGTGAGTTTGAAGTCATCATTCAATGAAGTCATCATGGTAGAATATCAAACTAATAAATTTGGACAGTCTTTTCTTGGGTTTAAAAAATGCAGTAAAAATAATATTTGCTACAAAAGGGCTTAGGCAAATCCTATGTCCATATCGACCATCTCGACAAGCCAGACACCATTGTGAATTTCAACTCTGTGATGAATTCCGTCACGGAATATTGTCCAATTAATCATTTTCAGAGCCCTTTTCTAGCGCTTTTCTTTGAAACATTGCACTATATAGAATATGATTTGCCTAACATGGTAACACGGGAACAAGTCCAATCAATGATTTCATAGGAGATGTCTTGCAAAAAACATTCATCCACATAGGCCAAAGTATTTGGTCCAAATTACAACGGTTCTGATTTAGGATTCACATAGTAGTACATATGACAAATAGGTATCCATATTCGACACGACCAGGCTGCCACGTCACTTTAGCGAAACAAGGAGCCATTCGGGAATGGACATGCCATGCATGTACATTCACTTTTATCCATAGTACAAAGTAGGTGAACCACATATTCATTTCGGCCGGTTCGGCAAGCCGGTGAATTTGAAGTCATCATTCACTGGATTCATCATGGTAGAATATCTAATTAATCATTGTGGGAAATCTTTTCTTGTGTTTTAAAAATGCAACAAGGAATAAAATATGCTTAACATAGGGCATAGGAAAACCATATGTCCATATGGACCATCTCGACAAGCCAGACGCCATGGTGAACTTCAATTCTGTGATGAATTCTGTCAAGGAATGTTGTCTAATTAATTAATCATTTCCGAGCCCTTTTCTTGCTGTTTTCGTCATACCTCTGGAAGGTCTGGTATAACCTCACCATCTTCAAATCCATCATCTTGTTGGCAGAGCGATTCGTTTTGTTTGCAGACATCTGGGATACATCACGGTGATGATAAGAGCACGGAAAACAAAAGGGATTCAAGCACTAGCAAACATCTCATGGTACAAAAAACAGCGGAAACGTTGCTCCATGCTCCTAAACTGAGGCTAAGATCTAAACAGGGTTGGAAAACTGAGGCTATGATCGAGAGATGCGGAGGGGAGCAGGGGGCGTACGGTCTTGGGTTTCCCCCGGCGGCGGTGGATCCAGCATGGCTGGTTGCCTGAGAGGGGGACGAGGGCGGAGCTCTAACACCCTATCTGCGGTGCAGTCGTCCGACGAGACCGTTCCGTCGCCGGCGCCGGCGCCGACGATCGATGACATCGAGGACGAGGCCGATTGGCCGATGTTAGAGATAGAGCCGTGGAGGAGCACGCGGTTGCATTTTGAGCCAATTTGGGTCTGGCAGAAAAATGGGCTGTGGGCCTACTAATGCAAGCGAGAGGTCACAATGGCTGATACGATTTATATTTAACGTTTCTCAAAAACTTTTCCTAGAAAAAAAAAACTATTCTGAAAAACAAGTTACATGTTTTTTTAAACATAAGAGTGTCCATAAGTATAATCCTAGACTTGAGGAAAATATGTGACATAGTGGATCTACGTATAAACCTCCTGTGATTTCAAACTAACCTCCCGTAGTTCTATCCCCATCATTTACTACTGAAATGTAGGTTTTTTTGTGTGTGAACTGCTTTGGGTAAACTACCCATCTACGGTTTTCTACTCACACATCGACCCCCTGCGGCCAGCAAGGCCACCATACAGGCGCTAGATGAAAACTCCCCTCCGACTAGGGGACGGAGTACACTGCATGGGTAGACCTCTTGTGTTGGGTGCGCGACACCTTCTATCAGTGTAGTGTTTTTAGGGCTTGATGGCGAGCGAAGGGTAGTTGTCGGCGACTAGGAGCGGTGGATCCCGCTCGAGAAAATCGGGAAGACTTGGATGATCTGCTCGAAAGGTTGCACCTTGAGGGAGAAGAGGACGGGGAAATTAATCTCGAGGGATTATTTGATGATCTGAAGGCGATGGCTAGATGGACTGTGATTGCTAGGGTTTGTACCAACAAGTCGTTCATCTCCACCATGAATATTGTGTGGCGGTCGGCAACGGACATGACATTTAGAGCCATAGAGGCAACCCTTTTACGGTACAATTCCAATGTCTTGGGATTGCAGAGAGCAATGGAAGAGGATTCATAGTTATTATATTATTGTGTGATGCCTGAAGGAGTATGATGGCTTTTCTGAGATAGATATGGGTGACATGAACTCCACATATGTGTTTGTAAGAGTGATGAAAGTTCCTGATGGTTTGATCAACAAAGCATTATCCAAAGTGATGGGTGGCAAAGTAGGCGAATTTGTATCCCTTCCTCCGAGGAACTTCATTGGAGATTTTATGAGATTGGTGGTTTGTCTCAAGATGAATAAACCCCTAATTAGATTTGTCCATGTGACACTTTATAGGGGAATACCAAGCAAAACGTATATGATTATGCATGAGAAGACCCCTCAGTTTTGTGAGGCTTGTGGAATAATGTGACATAAGTCTAATGAATACAATGATGGAATCTGCGAAGAAAACAACCTAGCTTAGGGCGACCAGATGATGGTGTGGCCGCCTAAGAGACAAGACGATGACCTACTTAGATATGCCAGAGGTGAGGCAAAGAAAGGGATAGAGGTAGAGGACGCGTGGGTAGTGGTGGTAGAGATGCAAACGCTGAAGAATTTTCTGATGATATGATTACAATGATATGGGCATAAGTCCTACAAAAATTAATAGTAAAAATCCTGCTCAGACTTCACCGTGGGGCTCCAATGGTGCCAAGATTGTCAAAGCTTGCAAAAGGATCACGAGGACAAGCGGCATCGTTGTCAGGTTTGCAAGAGAAGAAACAATACAGGAAAAACAAGGAGGGTTTGACATTGCAGCATAAAACTTAGGATCGTTGGGCTCTGGCATGGAGTCTTCCCGGTCACAGTGAAAACAGAAAGTTGGAACTTTCGAGGGTTTGGTAAATCCTCGACAGTTTGATCGCTCCTGGGGCTCCAAGGGCGTCTAGATTGGATTTGCTTTTTTTGTCCAAAGCACATTTGAGTACTGCTAGGATGAAAAACTAAATAGGAATCTTTATTGCGATGAGATGATTATGTTGGAGAGCGATAGTAGGAGTGGTGGGCTAATGTTTCTCTGGCAAAAATATCTGAAGGTGTCATCTAAGGAAATTCACTCAAACACCATGGACATATGTATTTATGAAGCGAGTGGTACACATTACAGGAATATATGGTGAGCCAAGTGGTGACAGAATTACCTTATTTTGTAGTATCTTTGCCCCCTAAATGTTATGGTTGATTACCATGCATTGTTCTTGGAGATTTTAATGAGATTCTTATGGGCAACAAGAAGGAAGGGGTGCCTTGATACCACAAATATGTATGAAAGCCTTTCGTGATGCCCTCATATATTGCAACCTCTTAGATATGGGATTTGTCGAAGACATATTTACATGGAGGAGGGGGCGTAGACGAGAGAGATTGGACCGCATAGTTTGCGACTCAAGGTGGAGTAATTTGTTTCATATGGTTGGTGTTGTGCATGAGGGCTTCACAAAGTCTGATCACCAGACAGTCATTGTTAATTGTGATTATATCTCTGATGTAAATGCTACCACACCAAATAGAAAGAACTGTTTTAAGCAAAGTGAATGCTTGAAGAGACGGTTAATGAGGTGGTCGAGGCTTCTTGGCAGACCATAAGTCCCGGCCCAGGAGGCCTCGCCCAATGTGTGATGGTGGCCCAGGAGGCCCTCCATGCATGGGACATGCACGTATTAAAACAACCTCAACGCCATCTACATGCTCTCTGGGATGAAGTGGATTTGGCGATGACTGGTCCACTATAGGACGAGGCGACTATGAAACAACAATAAATCCATCTAATTGAGAAAATTCAAGAGAAATAAGAGGTGAAATGGATACAACATAGTCATGCAAAGTGGAGGAAACATGGTGATCGAAATACATCATGTTTTCATAGTTTTGCCTCTGTGCACAAAAATTTCAATATGATTAAGCAGTTAAAAGACGATAACGACAATTTCATCGAAGGATAAGAGGAGTGGTGTCCCATATTAACTCCTACTTCCAGCACTTGTTCTCTAGTGAAGTTATGGATCCTTTTGAAGAGGTTATTAACAAAGTGAAAGTGAAGCCATGTGTAACTGCGACATCAATGAACCTCTATGTTCTCCTTACACTCGTGGTTAAGTTAAGAACTTTTTTGGATATTGGAAACCGCAAGGTTCCTGGTCTGGACGGTCTTCATGATATTTTCTTCAAAAGGTATTGTCCATTGTTTGGTGGCGAGCTTACTGATGAAGTCGCCAGAGCTCTTCAGTCAACGTTAGTTCCAGAAGATAGGAACAACACAATCATTGTTTTACCACCTCTAGAAGGCAACACAATATAGACCTGCCGGTCATTGTAACATTCTCTATAAGGTTATCTATAAGGTTTTGCATGGAGGCTTAATGTTATATTACCAACGATAGTGTAATCCAATCAAAGTGCTTTTGCCCTCGATCCATTGATAACGGATAACAAACTGGTGGTGTACCAACCTTACCATACAGTCAAGTTAAAGAGGAATGGAAATTATGGCATGTGTGGTATCAAGCTTGGCATGCTCAAGAAGATGTTGAATTGGTGTGGCATTTCTCCTTTGTGGATAAATATGATCATGTCTTATGTATCATCTATTAATTACCAAGTTCGCTTCAACATGGCTGAAACAAAAAGGTTTACCCCTACTAGGGCTCTCTGCCAAGGCAACCATTTGTCGGCGTACCTATTTTTACAATATGTTGCGGGATTGTCTAATATTTTGATGCATGCGGAGAATCTGGCAACCTTATGGGGTCCGAATGTGTCGGGCAACCCCATCTATCACACATCTGTTTATTTTTTCGATGACTCTCATACTGGTGAAAGTTGATGCTGAAAATGATACAAGTCTGAGAAATGTTCTCCAAGCATATTGTGCAACATCATGTCAAAGAGTTACTGATTCAAAATGAAGCATTTTCTTCTTCTTGTACTTCGGTTGATAAGGTGGAGGTATGTTGAATTCTTAACATTATGAATGAAGCAATAATTGATAAATATTTAGGCCTCCGACCTCTATTTAGAGTCCAGAGATATGATGGTTTCAAGCATTTGATTGATAGAGTGTGTAAAAGTTTTGCAAGATACAAGGAGAAGATGCTCACTTATGGAGGAAAGGAGACCTTCTCAAGGTAGTGGCACGAGAAATCACAACGTATGATATGTTTGTATTCAAGCTTCCTAAATAGGTAAGAAAATATATCACATATGCTATATATGACCCGTTACTAGCGGGGAGACTAGGATGGCAATAAGTATATGCACTGGTTCACATGGTGGCAGATGTGTATTCCTATAAAAAGAGGAGGCATGGGTTTAAGAGTGTTAATAAGTTTTATTGTTTGGAAGATGACGTTATGTAATCAAGGACACTTGGGCCGTATAAGGCCACAAGATCAACGACCTTTTATCCTCCCACTGTTGGAAGTGAGCCTTAATCAACTGCTATGTGAAGCCTGCCTTCATGTGCAAGGATGTCTAGAGCATCCACCCGAGTGCTCCATACCCACTACACAACTTAGAATAGTTGGCCTGCAAATGCAACGCACTGGCCCAAGCACAAGCGCCAAACCAGACATACACACAACCTTAATGCCCCCGCATGGGTCACAAGCAATCACTACCTTTCTTGGCTACAAAGATTTAATTTAGTAATACTTCCTAAACGGTTGTGACGATTGGCGACTATTATGTGATTGCTACTTCTCGAGCTTGCGTTGTATTCCCTCGAAAAGGAAACGGAGATGCAGCACAGTAGCGTAAGTATTTCCCTCAGTTTTTGAGAACCAAGGTATCAATCCAGTAGGAGACCACGCGCGAGTCCCTCGCACCTGCACAAACAAATAAGAACTTCGCAGCCAACGCGATAAGGGGTTGTCAATCCCTTTACGGTCACTTACGAAAGTGAGATTTGATAGAGATGATAGTTTATATTTTTGGTATTTTTAGTTTATAAGAATATCAAATAAAAGCGATAAAAGTAAAGTAGATGTAGATTGATATGTTGAGAATAGACCCGGGGGCCATAGTTTTCTCTAGTGGATTCTCTCATGATAGCGATATTCTACGGCGGGTAAACAAATTACTGTCGAGCAATTGATAGAAAAGCGAATAATTATGAGACTATCTAGGCATGATCATTGTATATAGGCATCACGTCCGAGACAAGTAGACCGAAACGATTCTGCATCTACTACTATTACTCCACACATCGACCGCTATCCAGCATGCATCTAGTGTATTGAGTTCATAAGAACAGAGTAACGCCTTAAGCAAGATGACATGATGTAGAGGGATAAACTCAAGCAATATGATATAAACCCCATCTTTTTATCCTCGATGGCAACAATACAATACGTGCCTTGCCGCCCCTACTGTCACTGGGAAAGGACACCACAAGATTGAACCCAAAGCCAAGCACTTCTCCCATTGCAAGAACTATAGATCTAGTAGGCCAAACCAAAGCAATAATTCGAAGAGACTTGCAAGGATATTATGAGCACACATAAAAAGTTCAGAGAAGAACCAAATATCTTTCATAGATAACCTTGATCATAAACTCACAATTCATCGGATCTCGACAAACACACCGCAAAAAGAGATTACATCGAATAGATCTCCTCGAAGACCGAGGAGAACTTTGTATTGAGATCCAGAGAGAGAGAAGAAGCCATCTAGATACTACCTATGGACCCGAAGGTCCGTGGTAAACTACTCACAACTCATGGTGAGGGCGATGATGATGATGATGAAGAACTCTGTGATGGATCCCCCTCCGGTGGAGCTCAGGAACAGGCTCCAAGATGGGATCTCACGGGAACAGAAGGTACGGCGGTGGAATTAGGCTTTCTCTCTGTTCACGGAGGTTTTGGGGTACGTAGACTTATATAGGAAGAAGGAGGGCACTAGGGGACGCTCGAGGGGGCCACGAGGCAGGGGGCGCGCCCCCACCCCCGTGGGCCACCTCTCGATCCCCTGACGTGGTTCTCAAGCTCCGTGTACGTGATTTTCTCCAAAAATATCTCTCGCGAAGGTTTCATTCCGTTTGGACTCCGTTTGATATTCTTTTTCTGCAAAACCCTGAAATAGGTAAAAGACAGCAATCTGGACTGGGCCTTTGGGTTAGTAGGTTAGTCCCAAAAATGATATAAAAGTGAATGATAAATCCCATTAAACATCCAAGACTTCATAAATAATAGAATGGAACAATCAAAAAGTATAGGTACGTTGGAGACGTATCAAGCATCCACAAGCTTAATTCCTGCTCGTCCTCGAGTAGGTAAATGATAAAGAAAGAATTTTTGATGTGGAATGCTAACCAATATAGTTTTTCAATGTAATTCTCTTAATTGTGGCATGAATGTTTAGATCTGAAAGATTCAAGATAAAAGTCTATATTGACATAAGAAATAACAATACTTCAAGCATACTAACAAAGCAATCATGTCTTCTCAAAATACTATGGCTAAAGAAAGTTATCCCTACAAAATCATATAGTCTGGCTATGCTCCCTCTTCATCACACAAAATATTCATATCATGCACAACCCCGATTTCAGCCAAGCACTTGTTTTCATACTCTATCTTTTCAAACCTTTCAACTTTCACGCAATACATGAGCGTGAGCCATGGACATAGCACTATGGGTGGAATAGAGGTGGTTGTGGAGAAGACAAAAAGGAGGGAGATAGTCTCACATCAACTAGGTGTATCAACGGGCTATGGAGATGCCCATCAATAGATATCAATATGAGTGAGTAGGGATTGCCATGCAACGGATGCACTAGAGCTAAATATGAATGAAAGCTCAACAAAAGAAACTAGTGGGTGTGCATCCAAATTGCTTGCTCACGAAGACCTAGGGCACTTGAGGAAGCCCATCGTTGGAATATACAAGCCAAGTTCTATAATGAAAATTCCCACTAGTATATGAAAGTGACTAAGCATGAGACTCTCTACAATGAAGAACATGGTGCTACTTTGAAGCACAAGTGTGGAAAAAAAGATAGTAGCAATTGTCCCATTTCTTTTCTTTTCCTTTTTTTTTCTCTTTTTTTGGGCCTTTCTTTTTTTCTTTGGCCTTTCCCCTTTTTTTCTTTTTTATTTGCGAAGGGGCTTTATAGATTTAGCCTTTCCTCCCATGGGACAATGCTCTAATAATGACGATCATCACACTTTCATTACAACTCGATATTACAACTCGATACTACAACAAAGTATGACTCTATATGAATTCCTCCGGCAGTGTACCGGTATGTGCAATGAAACAAGAGTGACATGTATAAACATTATGCATGGAGGCCTTGCCACAAATACGATGTCAACTACATGATCATGCAATGGCAATATGACAATATGATGCGTGTCATATGAACGGAATGGTGGAAAGTTGCATGGCAATATAGCTCGGAATGGCTATGGAAATGCCATGATAGGTAGGTATGGTGGCTGTTTTGAGGAATAATATGGTGCCTGTTTTGAGGAAGGATATATAGTGGGTTTATGGTACCGGCGAAAGTTGCGCGGTACAAGAGAGGCTAGCAATGGTGGAAGGGTGAGAGTGCGTATAATCCATGGACTCAACATTAGTCATAAGAACTCATATACTTATTGCAAAAATCTACGAGTCATCAAAACAAAGCAATCAATGCATGCTCCTAGGGGGGAGGTTGGTAGGAGTTAACCATCGCGCGCCCCCGACCTCCACACAAAGGTTGGCACTTTACAAATACCTCATGCTCTAACTTCGTCACATAGCGGTTCATCATATGTGCATGCTACGGGAATCACTAACCTTAACACAAGTATTTATCAATTTCATAATAACTCCACTAGCATTACTCTAATATCACTATCCTCATATCTCAAAACAATTATCAAGCATCCAACATCTCATCATATTCAATGCACTTGGTGTGAATTTTTTTACTACATTGACATTGGATGTCTATCATGTGAAGACTAGTTTCTTTAGCCTAAACACATTACCATGTTGTTTTAATAGACTCTCAAAAGGATATAAGTGAAGCATGAGAGTTCAAAAATTTCTACAAAATATTACCACCATCGTGCTCTAAAAGATGTAAGTGAAGCACTAGAGCAAAAACTATTCAACTCAAAAGATATAAGTGAAGCATATAGAGTGTTCTAACAGTTTCTAGGCCATATTTAACTCTCTAAAATAGGTGTGTCCAGCAAGGATGATCGTGACAAACTAAAAAGAAAAGACTCAAATTATACAAGAAACTCCAAGCAAAACACATATCATGTTGCGAATAAAAATATAGCTGCAAGTATAGTTACCGATGGATGAAGACGAAAGAGGGGATGCCTTCCCGGGGCATCCCCAAGCTTAGGTTTTTGATTATCTTGAATTTACTTGGGGTTCCATGGGAATACCCAAGCTTAGGCCTTTGCTACTCCTTGTTCCATAGTCCATCAAAGCAATACTCAAAACTTGAAAACTTCACAACACAAAACTTAGACAAAAATTCTCGTGAGCTCCGTTAGTATAAGAAAGCAAACCACTACTCAACAGTTGTGACGCCCGAGACTGACGTCCCAGAAGATTCCAGAAGAGTTCCGAAGCTTCCGGATGTTCAGGGTTGCCCGGGTGTTCCTTTTGTGCTTGTGTTTTTATTTTTGCTTTGCATCATGTCATCATGCCACCATGTCATATTTTATTTTGCATCTCAACCTAAATAAATCGTGTGGACCTTCGGTCCATTTAAATCGAGGGAAGATGTCTTCTCTTTATAACATATCCTCCAAATATTATGGAGCTATATTAATAAATATTCCATTGCTCCGGAATCACCATAACACACGTGCATATTTTTCCCATGTCTTTTCACTTCAAGTTTGACATCTAGACCCTTTCTAATTCTTTCCGTTGTTTCGAGGCTCCTCCAAAAATCTAAACCTTTCCTTTCTGTTGGAACTATTTTTGTTGGGTTGGTAATATCCCGTAAAGCCTTATAAAAATGTTCCATATTTTATTTTTCTGTTCTGGCCTCTTTTCTTAATTTCTTTTGCTCTCTCTTTATTTTTATTTCTGTTAAAGGAATAAAAATAAAAGAGCCTCTCAGCCTCTTTACCTCCTCCCTCCTTCGGCCCAACTCCCTTCTCCTCCCTTTGGCCCAACCAGGCCAGCCCGCATACTTCCCACCGAAACCCTAGCCCTTCGCACTCACCTCCCGCATCTCCCTCTCCCCCTCGTGCACCGCCGCCACCTCCCGTTTTCCCCTCGTCTCCCTCAGATCGACCCCGCTACTCACTCTCCCTCGCGACCTAGCTCCCTCGCCCTCTCTCCCCGATCTCCCCCTCGAGGCCTCCCAGCCGTCGGCCTCCTTCCGTTCCTCGATCTTCTCCCTCGCCCGCTCTACTCCTCCTCGCGCCTTGGAGCCCAGGTCCCGCACCCCTGCGCCGCCCTCCTTCGAGTCCCGAGCGCGCCTGGCGCCCCGCTCCCTCCGTCGCGCGTCGCCTCAGGCCTCCAGCGCCCGGAGCCTCGCAGCTCCGCCCAGCGGCCAGAGGCCACCGCACCTCTGCCACAGGAGCTCGCCCCGGGCTCGGCCCCTGCTCCTCCCGAGCGCCCAGCGGGCCTCCTCGCCATGGCGCCCTGCGGCCCCCTCGACCCGAGCCCCGCAAGCCCCGTCGACCTCCCTCCGGTCGGCCAGCAGCGCGGCGCCGCCGCTTCTTCGCGAGCTCCGCCGCAGGGCCTCTTCCTCTCCGCCTCGCCGTCGTCCAGCCCGGATCCCGCGACCTCCTCTCCGCCTCGCCGTCCAGCAAGCCCCAGGACGTTCCCCTCCAGCAGCGCCGGCCGCGGCCATCCTCCTCTGCTGCCTCAGCCGTGTCCGAGGCTGTTGTGTTGTTTTTGTTTTTTTTTTGTTTTTTTTTGTTTTGTGTGCTTTGTGCTGTAATTTTTGACAGATGACCCGTGTATGACTACCGGCGACCCGACCAAGTACCTCTTCACGTGATGTTGAACGGCTACGAACTCGGGAACGACTACATGAACGAGTACCCCTACCGATGCGACAAGTACCACTACTTCCACTACCGTCGCAAA
>LR738713.1:582492585-582560225 GCA_902687465.1 Secale cereale
ACAAGCATATCGCGACAGTACTAAATACTTAAGACGGCCGACATCGAAAATCTCTCCTATACGGCCAGTGGCAAGATAACCCCGACATCACCCAGTACTGGGGAGGTAGTTCGAGAGTATTGCCATAGCTTGTTATAGTGGATGCGTTTTCGAAGGTCCGAGGTAAACAGTTTCCGAGAAAGACTGGTTATGTGTTGAAGGATGGATACACCTGGATGTAGGTTTAGAGTTGATTGCGCGGTGCTTCCCGTGTATCCCCAACACCTGATTGCATAACTGGAAACTTTCGGAAATCTATAGGTGGGTTCATCAAGTAGTTCTAGGCATTCTTCCAACGGATGCTCGATATGAAGTTTGGGGTTCTACATTGAGTGAAGTGGTTTTATGGACTTGTTCTGATCGGGAGTTGCATCTTAAAGGATCCTTGGCTATGCTGATCCGGGGATGACAAAACCCTTTTGTAACACGTTCCATGAGCTTTCAGCACGAAGATGTCGAACGAAACTTCTATCTTGTATTTGTTCTATCTGATCCTTGTTCCTTTTTATTTATTTTGTTCTCCCAGTGGCTTCTCGTCAAGTGATGTACCTGCAGAATTCATTCGTTCAAGTCTCTGTTCGAATGATGTTGTGAAGATTAGGCTGTTGCATATCTATCCTTTGTTTTGTTTTGATTCTGGTATTCGAGTTGCTTCGATGTCAAATGTTGATTCCATACCTTTCATAATCGGTGTTCTCATATTTCTATGGGAGTGCTAATTCTTCTTGACCATCAAGATGGTCATGTTAAATCCTTTTCAACCGGTGTGCCTTCTCTTCTAGTTATTCCATACGGACGTCGTTGAGAAATCTGACGATTTGTCTGTTTCATTCATCCCAAGTTGTCTTTGTTTTCCCGCCCTCCCACCCTTCTTCTTCCTGGAGCAATAAATTCTCAGATGAAGTATCCATTTTATTCATATGATGTTTCTTCATTCTTTCCTTCATTGTTCTTATCCGGTGATTTATCGTCAAGATGATCAACAGCTTCAAGTTCATCATTCTTTTGTTCTCTAATTCTTCCGGTGGATGTAATTCAAGATTTTGGTGTTGATCTTATCCTTTTTCCTCATTTCACAATGCTTTTTATTCCGGTGCACCAATTAATCATTCTCCTCTTGTTATTCATATCCGGAGTGCTGAAGATTCATAATTACATTCTTAACCCTTTCAATTATTTTTGAGGATTGTTATCTTACTCAAGCCATTTAATTCAACCGGTGCAATATCTCTTAAGCAATCTTTTCAACGGTGTTTTCTTTGAGTGGGCCCTAACCCACAGGTCTTTTTCCAGGATCTTACCTGACTCTTCTTATTCCGGAGTTATTCTCAAATTCTTTTCATAGTGTGACGTAAGAATGATTTCCATCAGTCACATGCCTTCTCCAAGCTTGTTTTCAATTATTTCCATCTTTAGCTCAACCTTCCATCTTTTTATTCATTCCGGAGTGCTCAACAATTCTTCATGGCATTTCTCGTCTTCATTCTCAACATTTGGAGACCGGAGAAGTGTTTCTCTTCAACCTTGAACCGTTCTCTTGTGAGTTGTGGTTCTAGCTTCTTGCCACCCTCATTATCGTTTGATTGTGAGGAATTCTTTTATACCGTCTGGAGCATTTTCATGAATTCTTTCCTTGTGTTCCTCCGAAGGCCATCATCTCAGAATATTTCTTCGTTCTCAGTTTTCAACTTCGTTCTCCAAATATTCTTCATTGATGCCTCTTCGTTCGTCTCCATATTCTTACGGTGGTTCATTCAAGTTTACTCTTCCGTTGTTATCGTATCAATTCATTTGTTCTTTTCATAATCCTACCGGTGCTTTGTTGAAGATTTATCCAAGCTTGTGCTAGATCTCTCGTTAATTCTTTCCAACGAGAATAAGTAGTATGCCAAATCCTATGGTTGTCATCAATTTAAATTGGTGAAGGAGATGCATGACATAATTCTTATTCTTATTCCTTCAAGGTGATTTAATTCTTTTGTCTGGAGCTTGTTCATCATATCATATTCTCGGTTCTAAGTTGTTCATCTTGTTTTCCGGAGCTTCAAGTTATTTCAATTATCATTTCAAACTTCATCTAATTCATCGCAGGCCTTGAATCTTATTCTTTTCATCTTTCACTTATCATACCTTCATTACCGGAGTTCTTATGGTGGTTCATCATCATTTAATTCATTCTCGAAGGCTTCATCAAGATTCTTGTTGGAGCTCAAGCATTCTTCATCATGCTTTCCTATTGCAATCCGTTCTACCTTGTCTTGTCAGATGGTGTTATGTCATTCTTGTCAATTCATTCATGTTTCATGTTTCACAAGTTGTCAAGATTGAGATATTTAAAACCATCATTTTTCCTTGTTCAAGAGATCTTTCCAACCCCTCAATTTTTTTGTTGGAGTTATCTTGGGTTGTATTTCACCTAAAAGCTTTCCCTAAGGATTGTTGTTATTGTGGTGCTTATAAATGACCCAAGTTCTTCATTTATCATTCCGGTGAAATAACTCTTTCATCTCCTTGTGATCTCAATCAAATCAATTGTTCTCGTCAGTGGCTGGTTGTCACCTCTTAATTTTGAGATGTTTTCCATAAGCCCACATCAAGCTTATTCTTTCGTTGTTGATTTTTCCAACAACTCTATTCAACCTTCTTCGTAAGGATGCTCTTTCAAATTCAATTTTGAGAGAAGTTGTCTTTTATTATCCATTCAATTCTTTCTTGGATCTATATTCTATTCTTTCATTCCGGAGGTTTTGTGATATTGCTCTCTTTAACCATCATCTTGTTTTCTATTCATGATCATGTTCTTTTCTTTCTAGTCCATTTAACCGGAGTGTGGTATTCTTCTTTCTAGTTCCCTCTTCTTATCAAGTTTTGCCTATCTTTTAACCGGAGTGCTGTCTGAATCTTTCTTACCCCTTGTGCCATTCTTTCAATTGTTTCGGAGGCAATATGTTGTTGTTTTCATCAAGTATCATCCCAACTTGCCTAATTCTTGCTAATTCCTTCCATTTTCAGACGGAGTGCTGCCGAAATTCTGTCATTCTTATTCCTTGGCCATACCGTTGCAGTTTCATATTCTTTTGGTTCGTAAGCTCTTGTTTCATGTCTTTCAACCTACAAGGTTCTCTTTGTGTTCCTTGTTCCTCCTTTTTACCAGAGTGCTCTTAACTTCGTTCATCTCCGTTGCATTCTTCTTTCACTTGTTCAACCTCTCAAGGTTCCTTGGTTTCACTCGTCTGTCAAAGAAGCAACTTTGTTTTACCTCTTCCTCTTCCGTTTTTACCCGGTGATATCTCTAGGATCTCGGGTCGAGATCCTCTGTTAGTGTGGGAGAGTTGTGACGCCCGAGACTGACGTCCCAGAAGATTCCAGAAGAGTTCCGAAGCTTCCGGATGTTCAGGGTTGCCCGGGTGTTCCTTTTGTGCTTGTGTTTTTATTTTTGCTTTGCATCATGTCATCATGCCACCATGTCATATTTTATTTTGCATCTCAACCTAAATAAATCGTGTGGACCTTCGGTCCATTTAAATCGAGGGAAGATGTCTTCTCTTTATAACATATCCTCCAAATATTATGGAGCTATATTAATAAATATTCCATTGCTCCGGAATCACCATAACACACGTGCATATTTTTCCCATGTCTTTTCACTTCAAGTTTGACATCTAGACCCTTTCTAATTCTTTCCGTTGTTTCGAGGCTCCTCCAAAAATCTAAACCTTTCCTTTCTGTTGGAACTATTTTTGTTGGGTTGGTAATATCCCGTAAAGCCTTATAAAAATGTTCCATATTTTATTTTTCTGTTCTGGCCTCTTTTCTTAATTTCTTTTGCTCTCTCTTTATTTTTATTTCTGTTAAAGGAATAAAAATAAAAGAGCCTCTCAGCCTCTTTACCTCCTCCCTCCTTCGGCCCAACTCCCTTCTCCTCCCTTTGGCCCAACCAGGCCAGCCCGCATACTTCCCACCGAAACCCTAGCCCTTCGCACTCACCTCCCGCATCTCCCTCTCCCCCTCGTGCACCGCCGCCACCTCCCGTTTTCCCCTCGTCTCCCTCAGATCGACCCCGCTACTCACTCTCCCTCGCGACCTAGCTCCCTCGCCCTCTCTCCCCGATCTCCCCCTCGAGGCCTCCCAGCCGTCGGCCTCCTTCCGTTCCTCGATCTTCTCCCTCGCCCGCTCTACTCCTCCTCGCGCCTTGGAGCCCAGGTCCCGCACCCCTGCGCCGCCCTCCTTCGAGTCCCGAGCGCGCCTGGCGCCCCGCTCCCTCCGTCGCGCGTCGCCTCAGGCCTCCAGCGCCCGGAGCCTCGCAGCTCCGCCCAGCGGCCAGAGGCCACCGCACCTCTGCCACAGGAGCTCGCCCCGGGCTCGGCCCCTGCTCCTCCCGAGCGCCCAGCGGGCCACCTCGCCATGGCGCCCTGCGGCCCCCTCGACCCGAGCCCCGCAAGCCCCGTCGACCTCCCTCCGGTCGGCCAGCAGCGCGGCGCCGCCGCTTCTTCGCGAGCTCCGCCGCAGGGCCTCTTCCTCTCCGCCTCGCCGTCGTCCAGCCCGGATCCCGCGACCTCCTCTCCGCCTCGCCGTCCAGCAAGCCCCAGGACGTTCCCCTCCAGCAGCGCCGGCCGCGGCCATCCTCCTCTGCTGCCTCAGCCGTGTCCGAGGCTGTTGTGTTGTTTTTGTTTTTTTTTGTTTTTTTTTGTTTTGTGTGCTTTGTGCTGTAATTTTTGACAGATGACCCGTGTATGACTACCGGCGACCCGACCAAGTACCTCTTCACGTGATGTTGAACGGCTACGAACTCGGGAACGACTACATGAACGAGTACCCCTACCGATGCGACAAGTACCACTACTTCCACTACCGTCGCAAACGGGAAACCCCAAGTACCACTACGAAACATCTTCGACCAAGTACCCCGACGTCGCGAGTACAACGACTACCGATGACGTGAACAACTACCGTCGCTCGACGACCGCGAGTACCACTACCGTCGCCCGAGTACAACTACCTCCGTCGTGGAACCGCCAAGACGAACGGAACATCTACTTCCACGACGACCCGAACGACTACCGATGACGTGAACGTCTACTTCCTCTACTTCCTCTACTACGTCCCTCGACGAGCTCGAACCGCCCCGAAACGCACGCTTCGAAGGTATACCGAGACGACCCCGTGGTTGAACCGTGCATGCTTGTTGTGTTGTATGAATGTCTCCGTTGTGTGCTTCGTGCCCGTTCCACCTTTTGTCATGTTCCTCGGTTGCCTCGTCACCGACTCGTGGGAACCCGGTAACGGGATCGCCCACCTTCATCTTGTTTCACTCGCTTCGTCATCTTTTGCACCGGTCTCTTAACGAGATACCGGAACCGATATGATGCGTTGCATCATTTCGGATCGTTGCCGTGGCACCCTTTCGTTCCACCACGGTGACAATGCTTCCTATCTTGTTAATTGTCAACCTTTTAATAAAACTTGCATAAACTTGATCATGCCATCCGCATCATGTTAACAACATTATAATGTTTAATTGTTGTTGCTTATAATTATTAAACATGCTCATGGGGATTTTCCGGATATGTTGTTGTTATTTCCGGCCTCATTTAAAATGCCTAAATAGTGTAGTTTCTTTTTGCTTCACCTCTTGCCATGCTAAAAACAATTAACCTTGTCTTGTAAATAACAAGAGACAATTAAATAATTTTGTGGTGTTTCGTCAATATGCAACTCGTTGCATATTGATCTCCACTTAACTTGTAGTTTTGTTTGTGCACTTTGCCATGCCATGCATAATTTAACCGGACATGCATCATACTTGCTTGTGCATCGTATGCCATGTTTATGTTTGTGTGTTTACCGAGTTGTTTGTTTTCTTTCCGGTTGCTTCTCTTGTTAGCTTCGGTTTCGTTTCGGAGTTGTGAGGATCCGCTTGACTGTTGCTCCGTCTTCTTCGTGGATCCGTTCTTCTCCCTTGTGGAATCCCAGGCAAGATGACCGAACCCGGATACCATTACTATTTTTGCCTCTTGCTAGTAGTCTCGATCTATAGTTTTGCCTCGATGCCCATGTCTTTCTTGTCAGCCTCCTACTTGTAACCATTGCCATGCTTAACCACCCTACCTACGCAAACCGTTGCTTGGCTATACGTAGGCTTGCTCAGCCCCTCTTATAGCATTGTTAGTTGCAGGTGAAGACCGAAGATGCTTGCTTCATGTTGAAGTTTGGTTGGGTTATATCACACTATATAAATGCTTAAAATGAAATCATCTATATACTGGCAAGGGTGGAAGGCTAAGCCTTTTGCTTGGTGTTTTGTTCCACTCATGCCGTTAGGATCCGTATAAGCCGGTGTTATGTTCCTTGATTATGCGTTCCTAACACGGTTGGGGTGTATGGGACCCCCTTGATAAACCGCTAAGTGCTAAGTCTTTTCCAGCAAATCCCAACATTGGTACTATTTGCCTAATAACAAACAAATAAAACTTGCATGGGACTAGCTATCCCTTTTATTTTAATTCAACAACCCCGGGCCAGTGCTCCACATGAGTGTTGGTCCGAAACGGGGGTTACGCGGGGCCACCTCGAGGAAACTCAAGGTTTGGTAAAAACCTGTGGGATCACCCATCCGGTCGTGGCCTGAGACGAGATACGCGCGGCTACTATCAGGGTGTCGGTACGCCGGGAGGATTTGCTGGATTAGCCTTACCTTAGTTCGGTTTAACTCGAGCACGGGATTCCGAGAATACTCGGGTCTTCCCAACTATGGAGTTGCGACTCCGCGGATCGTGGGCTTGTAATGGGTCAAGTTGGAACACCCCTGCAGGGTTTGAACTTTCGAAAGCCGTGCCCGCGGTTATGTGGCAGATGGGAGCTTGTTAATTCCGGTTGTAGATAACTTGACACAATGTTTCAATACACTACCAGCGTGTGTACCGTGACTGTCAATTTCCGAATAGGGATTCGGGAGTTGAACACGGTGGGGTTATGTTTGACCGGTTTTAGCTAGGATCACTTCGTGATCATCTTTCGACCGATGCACTTCTCTTCTCGCTCTCTATTACGTAAGCTAGTGCTAGTTGCTGCTGCAGACTCTTGTTTGTTCCTTCACCTCATATTCTTTTCTTCAGCCTTATCCTCACCCAAGGCTTAAATAGTCTTGTTACCCGGGAACGGGATTGCTGAGTCCTCTGTGGCTCACAGTTACTTCACCACACCAGATGCAGGTTCAGCCGAGTTTGATGCAGGAGCTGGTTCAGTGCTTCATCGGGAGCTCGATGAAGAGTGTGGCCTTTTGTTTGTGACGTTTCGATGTTCAGTAGTGGTTTCTACTAGGATTCGATCCTGCCCTGTGGTTTTATGTTGTTTTGGTATCTTTCTTTTGGATCTTACCCGTAGTCGGGCTGTGATGTTCTGTATGATGATTGCTTATGTAATGTATTGTGTGAAGTGGCGAGTGTAAGCCAACTATCTCCTTTTGCATTTTATCCCTCTTTTACATGAGTCGTGCAAAGATACCAAACTTGAGATCATTCTAGGATGGATTTATGCCTTTAAGTCGTGCCCCGACACGTAGGAGGTATAACTCCATCCTGGGCATTACAACAGTGCAACAATGAATTCATTCTTTGTTTTTATTGGTGTTAAAACTACTGTATTACAACTTATCTATGGTTCATATCCTCCAATACTACTCATAGATGCATCGGAATAAGCAAACAACACACGAAAAACAGAATCTGTCAAAAAACAGAACAATCTGTAGTAATCTGCAGGTTTCGCCTGCTTCTGGAACTCCAAAAAATTCAAACTAAATTGGTAAATTTGCGGAATTTGTCTACCAATCATCTTCAAAGTAAATCAACTAAAAGCACGCTCCAGTAAAATCTGAAGACTACTTTAGCGAGCGCTAACGATTTTGTTTTTCACGGCAAGATCACATAAACTTCACACAAGTCTTCCCAAAGGTTCTACTTGGCACAAACACTAAACAAAACATGAAACCACATCTAATTAGAGGCTAGATGCAATATTTATTCCCTAACAGCAACAAAAACAAAAAAATATAAAGTTGGGTTGCCTCCCAACAAGCGCTATCATTTTACGCCCCTAGCTAGGCACGATACAAGATAAATCTAGGTATTGCCATCTTTGGAAGGCAATCCATAAGTGGATCTCATGATAGATTCATATGGTAGTTTAATTTTATTTCTAGAAAAGTGTTCCTTGCCTTTCCTTAATGGAAATCACACAAAGCATAGCATTCATGATCTTTTATTTTTATTTTGATAGTAGGTTCCCATTCATCATAAAGCTTTCTAGGGATAGAAACTTCCAACTCAAGTTTTTCTTCATAAGATTGCATCAAAGCATCAACTATGTGTTTAGTGAAAGCTTTATTTTGACTATAACCATGCGGAGAATTTAGCACGGATTGCAACAAGGAAATACAATCAATCAAAGAGCAATTGCCATAATTGAATCGCTTGAAATCCAAAGTAGTGGGTTCATCACTATGCAAAGTTTTAATCTCTTCACTCCCACTTTTAGCAATTTTAGCATCAAGATCTAAAAACTCCGAATCAATGGGACACCTTAAAGGAGAATCATCTCAAATCCTATCTTCATCAAGATTTATACTAGAAAACAATAGGATACACATCAATAACTTTCAGATCTTCATCTTTATTTTCATGATAACTAGAAGAACACGCTTTAATATAATCCTCTCTTTTAGCATGCATCCTAGCGGTTATTTATTTGCATTCATCAATGGAAATTCTCATGGCTTTGAGGGACTTATTGATATCATGCTTAGGTGGAATAGATCTAAGTTTCAAAGAATCAACATCAAGAGTAATTCTATCCACACTTCTAGCCAATTCATCAACCTTAAGCAATTTTTGTTCAAGCAAAGCATTGAAATTCTTTTGCGAGAACATAAACTCCTTAACACTAGTTTCAAATTCAGAAGGCATCTTTCCATAAGATTTGTTGTAGGCATTACCATAATTATTAGAGGAATTACTAGGAAAAGGCCTAAGATTAAAATTACCTCTATAAGCATTGTTACCAAAATTATTCCTACCAACAAAAGTCACATCCAAAGTTTCATTGTTATTCTCAATCAAAGTGGACAAAGGCATATCATTAGGATCATAAGAAGCACTCTTAGCAGCAAATAATTTCATAAGTTCATCCATCTTTCCACTCAAAACACTAATTTCTTCAATAGCATGCACCTTTTTACTAGTAGATCTTTCGGTGTGGCATTGAGAATAATTAACCATAATATTATCTAGGAGTTTGGTAGCTTCTCCTATGGTAGTTTCCATGAAAGTGCCTCCGGCGGCCGAATCTAAAAGATTTCTAGAAGCAAAATTCAAGCCAACATAAAAGTTCTGAATAATCATCCATAGATTCAAACCATGTGTAGGGCAATTACGTATCATCAATTTCATTCTCTCCCAAGCTTGTGCAACATGCCCATGATCTAGTTGCTTAAAATTCATAATATTGTTTCTAAGAGATATGATCTTAACAGGAGGGAAATACTTAGAGATAAAAGCATCTTTGCACTTATTCCACGAATCAATACTATTTCTAGGCAAAGAGGAAATCCAAGTTTTAGCATGATCTCTAAGTGAAAACGGAAATAACTTCAATATAACAATATCGTTATCCGTATCCCTTTTCTTTTACATATCACACAAATCAACAAAGTTGTTTAGATGGGTAGCGGCATCTTCACTAGGAAGGCCGGAGAATTGATCTTTCATGACAAGATTCAACAAAGCATCATTGATCTCACAAGATTCAACATCGGTAATAGGAACAATCGGAGTGCTAATAAAATCATTGTTGTTGGTATTGGAGAAGTCACACAATTTGGTATTGTTCTGAGCCATAGTGACAAGCAAGCAATCCAACTCACGCAAGAAAACAAGAAGCAAGCGAACGATAAACACACGGCGCAAGAAGGGCAAATAAAACGGCAATGGTGAAGTGGGGGAGAGGAAAACGAGAGGCAAATAAATGTTATGCGAAGGATAAGGGTTTGTGACAGGTACTTGGTATATGACTTTTGCGAAAGCCTCCCCGGCAATGGCGCCAGAAATTCTTCTTGCTACTTCTCAAGCTTGCGTTGTATTCCCTCGAAGAGGAAAGGTAGATGCAGCACAGTAGCGCAAGTATTTCCCTCAGTTTTTGAGAACTAAGGTATCAATCCAGTAGGAGACCACGCGCGAGTCCCTCGCACCTGCACAAACAAATAAGAACTTCGCAGCCAATGCGATAAGGGGTTGTCAATCCCTTTACGGTCACTTACGAAAGTGAGATCTGATAGAGATGATAGTTTATATTTTTGGTATTTTTAGTTTATAAGAACAACAAATAAAAGCGATAAAAGTAAAGTAGATGTAGATTGATAAGTTGAGAATAGACCCGGGGCCATAGTGTTCTCTAGTGGCTTCTCTCATGATAGCGATATTCTACGGCGGGTAAACAAATTACTGTCGAGCAATTGATAGAAAAATGAATAATTATGAGACTATCTAGGAATGTGATACGTCTCCAACGTATCTATAATTTTTGATTGTTCCATGCTATAATTTATGAAGTCTTGGATGTTTAATGGGCTTTATTACTCACTTTTATATCATTTTTGGGACTAACCTACTAACCCAAAGGCCCAGTCCAGATTGCTGTTTTTGCCTATTTCAGGGTTTTGCAGAAAAAGAATATCAAATGGAGTCCAAACGGAATGAAACCTTCGCGAGAGATATTTTTGGAGAAAATCACGAACGCGGAGCTTGAGAACCACGCTAGGGGACCAAAGAGTGGCCCACAAGGGTGGGGGGTGCGCCCTCCTTCCCAGGGCGCACCCACCTGCCGCGTGGCCCCCTCGAGCGTCCCCCGGTGCCCTCCATCTTCCTATATAAGTCTACGTACCCCAAAACCTCCGTTAACAAAGAGAAAAACCTAATTCCACCGCTGTACCTTCTGTTCCCGTGAGATCCCATCTTGGAGCCTGTTCCGGAGCTCCACCGAAGGGGGATCCATCACGGAGTTCTTCTTCTTCATCATCATCGCCCTCACCATGAGTTGTGAGTAGTTTACCACAGACCTTCGGGTCCATAGCTAGTATCTAGATGGCTTCTTCTCTCTCTCTGGATCTCAGTACAAAGTTCTCCACGGTCTTCGAGGAGATCTATTCGATGTAATCTCTTTTTGCGGTGTGTTTGTTGAGATCCGATGAATTGTGAGTTTATGATCAAGGTTATCTATGAAAGATATTTGGTTCTAATCTAAACTTTTTATGTGTGCTCATAATATCCTTGCAAGTCTCTTCGAATTATTGGTTTGGTTTGGCCTACTAGATCTATAGTTCTTGCAATGGGAGAAGTGCTTGGCTTTGGGTTCAATCTTGCGGTGTCCTTTCCCAGTGACAGTAGGGGCAGCAAGGCATGTATTGTATTGTTGCCATCGAGGATAAAAACATGGGGTTTATATCATATTGCTTGAGTTTATCCCTCTACATCATGTTATCTAGCTTAAGGCGTTACTCTGTTCTTATGCACTCAATACACTAGATGCATGCTGGATAACGGTCGATGTGTGGAGTAATAGTAGTAGATGCAGGCAGGAGTCGGTCTACTTGTCTCGGTCGTGATGCATATATACAATGATCATGCCTAGATAGTCTCATAATTATTCGCTTTTCTATCAATTGCTTGACTGTAATTTGTTTACCCGCTGTAGAATATCACTATCATGAGAGAAGCCAGTAGATAAAACTTTACTTTTATCGCTTTTATTTGCTGTTCTTATAAACCAAAAATACGAAAAATATAAACTATCATCTCTATCAGATCTCACTTTCGTAAGTGACCATAAAGGGATTGACAACCCCTTATCGTGTTGGCTGCGAAGTTCTTATTTGTTTGTGCAGGTGCGAGGGACTCACGTGTGGTCTCCTACTGGATTGATACCTTGGTTCTCAAAAACTGAGGGAAATACTTACGCTACTATGCTGCATCTCCCTTTTCTCTTCGAGGGAATACAACGCAAGATCGGGAAGTAGCAAGAAGAATTTCTGGCGCCGTTGCCGGGGAGGCTTACGGAAAAGTCATATACCAAGTACCTATCACAAACCCTTATCCTTCGCATTACATTTATTTGCCTCTCGTTTTCCTCTCCCCCACTTCACCGTTGCCGTTTTATTTGCCCTTCTTCCGCCATGTGTTTATCGTTCGTGTCAGGGATATTACTAGCAGGTATAAACCGGCTAGGAAGATCCCGGATTACACTAACAAGACTGTATCGTTACAAGCATGGTAGAATATGTACAAGAGGTTATAGCCCATAGAGGTTTAGGGCCCATGTATAAAGCCCACGGTCTGTAAACCGTTATGTCATGTAACTTGGGATGTAAGATAGGAAGAGTAGAGACCGAGGCGGACACGTTTATGAGCCGGCCTCGGGACTCTGCAAACCGCACCGGGCATCGCCTCTTATATAAAGGGACGACCCGGCGACGGTTCAGGACAAGACACAACAGCTCGAGAGACAGGCAAGCGATTCGCTCCCTGTTCATCGACGCACAAGCAATACCACACCAAACTAGACGCAGGCTTTTACCTTCATCGAAGGGGCCGAACTAGTATAAAAACTCCCTGTGTCCTTTGTCCGCTTTAACCTCTTCAAGCTAACCCGCGCGATGGCCTCACACCTAAGTCCTCTAAACCGGACATCTGCCATGCTAATTCCACGACAGTTGGCGCCCACCGTGGGGCTATCGCACGATGGTTTCGAGTTCTTGAAGGGTAGCTTTGAAGGACTCAAGGGTTACGTAGTTGGCCGGATGACCAAGGGTCGTCGCGGCCGGATCTACATCGACGATGCGGGCTGGGGCCCCGAGGCCGATTCAATCGAATACGGGTATCGGGTCCCCTTCGGCGGCATCCACGTCTTCATCGGCAAGATCGGAAAACCGGGACCTGGGCCGGACATCTTCCCCAACATCGTCGATCCGGCTCAGCGTGCGAGATCGGCCCGGATTCAGCCCGCCGTGAAGCGTGTTTTTGTTGGAGTAGTACATGGAGTCCAAGCCGAGGACGGATCGGATTCTGGTGGCGAGACAGTTGTCTACTCTGACGATGAATCTTCATCCGGAGAGACCGAATCTTTGTATCTGTTCCAGGACGGCCGATCTGAGGGTGTGTCCGATGGTGATAGTATTCCGAACCCCTTTGATCCGCCAAACCGGGTGGCTGTCTTCATGGCCGGATCACAGCCTGCGCAGCAGCCCTCGATGACCGGGGCGTTCTCCTCAGAGGTAGCGGGTGCTGGGGCAGGCAACCAAACCGCGTCGCCCTCTGACGCCCTATCCACCTTGGTCGGAGAATTGACGGCACTTGCAATAGCAGAAGTGGCCCTTGCCGACAAGGCGCAACATGATGCGGAGATCCTTTAGGTGAAGGGCCGGATTGAGCAGGCTAAACGGGATCTGGACGCGGGGAAAGCCAGGATGGCTACGAGGCAAGCAGAGCTAGACTCCCAAGCTTTCCGGCTCAGGGTGGATCAGACTTCTGCACAGGAGGTAATGTATAGAAGACAGCAAACTCGTCTACCGCCGGTTTACGAGGCGAGGAATCTCTTTGGCACACCAGGAGCGGGAGCCAGCAATCACCCAGAGGTAAACCAGGGAGGAGCCCCGGGGGCTGGTGCGTCGGTATAGCCGCCGGCCGCAGAGCGAAACCTCCAAGTTGTGCCAACGCCGCACATCCCCACCCCTCCCGGCCATTATTCTAACCCGTTGGACAACATCGTCGCTGCCGCTTCACGACTGGCCGCTTTACCCATTGAGGGGACATCCCCCATGGCGATGGAAGCACGCCGGGCTAAGGAATTGCTGGACACGGCGCTGACACAGCAGCAGGCGTACTCTTATAACAAGGAAAGGATTCATTCAACCCCCCGCCCAAGCCGGAGTTACACTAGGCACTGGGATGAACCGGCTGTGTCTAGCAGCGAGCGGAGACGTCACCGTCACAGGCAGGATAATCCGGCAGGAGCAGAAGCGCACGCCCAAGAGGCGATAAACCGGGCCAGACATACTGCCCGCGAGGACACCCGTCAAACGACGCCGGTTCACCCAACCACAACAGAAACGGGAGTCACGACAAGTTCCTTTGGAGTACAGTGTCTCATCCCCGCTTTACGAAGCATGGAATTACCCAAAGACTTCAAAGGCCCGCGCAAGGTACCCAACTACACAGCAGATCTGGCTCCAGAGGCGTGGGTTGAAAGTTATGAGATGGCTATGGAGATGCTTGATGTGGACGAAGCGGCATGCGCCAAGTACTTTACCATGATGCTTGAGGGTACAGCCCGAACATGGTTAAAGGGCCTACCACCTAACTCCATCGGATCATGGGGTGAGTTGCGTCGCCAGTTTATCAAAAACTTCAAAGACACGTGCAAGCAACCAATGTCGGTGGTAGACTTAGCGGCATGTGTTCAAGGAGAGCAGGAACCCACGAGCAGCTGGGTGCGGCGAGTATCAGAAATCCTGCACTCTTCCAATAGCATCAACCCTAGTACGGCGATAGTGACATTGGAAAACAATTGCAGGTTTGAGTCTCTGAAGCTGAAATTAGGACGGCTCAAGCGCGATTGCAATGACATGGGAACGCTCATGAGCGCTCTGGTGAAATATGGGGATTCTGATAACACCAAGTACCCAGATGCAGACGGAGACAAGTCCGGAAAAGCGAACAAGGCTGGTAAACCGGCGCAAGCCAATCCGGTAGGAACGGGTTACAATGGTAAGTGAAAAGCGGAAGGCAGCTCTGACTTTGTGGCCAATACCAACGTTCAAGGAAACGGGCAGCGCCGCAAGGGTAGACCACCTCCGCGTGGCGAGGGGCTATCCTTCAATCTAGATCAACAGTTAAATGCGCCTTGCCCTAAACACAGTACGGAGGGAAATCTGGCTAAGCATTTATGGAAGGACTGCTGGATCATGATAGAGGCCATGGAACAAGCCAGATATAATCACGGACCCCCCGGCGGCGGCTCAAGTTCCGGTTTTCAGGGTCCAGGTTACCAAGGTAACGGTTCCGGGTCAGGGTATCATGGCGGTAACAATAACTACAACAGCAACGGTCAGCATCAACATAACCAGCAGCATGGTCAGGGTGGTTACAACAACCAAGGCAATCAGCAGCGTCAGCAGCAGCAGCAATCCAGATATCAGAGTAATCCGAAGGAGCTAAGAAGTGGACAGTATCATGTTTTCACCACGAGTTTGTGCAAACGAGATCAAAAGGTTCTGAAGCGGGCAGTACACGCAGTTGAACCGACAACGCCACATTTTTTTATGTTGGTCGGAACAACCTATTGTGTGGAGCATAGAGGATCACCCGCCACGGGTGGATAATCCGGGCCAGTTGGCCCTAGTGGTGGCACCACAGGTGGGTGGTTACAAGTTCACAAAGGTACTCATGGACGGCGGCAGCAGCATCAACATCTTATACTATGAGACTTTCCGGCGTATGGGGTTGACAGATATGAAGTTAAGACAGTCCAATAGAGTATTCCATGGAGTGGTGCTAGGTAAATCGACTTACCCGGTTAGGAAAATTGATCTGGAAGTCACCTTTGGGGATGAGCAGGATTCTAGGTCAGAGACAGTGACCTTTGAGGTCGTAAAGATCAGGAGCCCATATCATGCTCTGTTTGGGAGACCGGTTTACGCCAAGTTCATGGCTAGACCATGCTATGTTTATCAACAGCTCAAGATGCCGGGTCACAAGGGAACCATCACGGTTCACGGAAGTCGCAAGATCGCATTGGAATGTGAGGAAGGAGACACAACTTATGCAGAAGCAGTGTGTGCTACGAAGGAGTTAAAATTCTACAAAGACAATGTTGATCCGGCGGATATGTCCCCGTTAAAGAAGCCAACCATAGAGCATGATCCGGCGTTGAAGTTTAAATCAGCAGAGGAAACCAAGCAGATTGACTTTGTGCCAGGAGACTCATCCAAGCAGTTCACTATCAGTGCTAACCTAGACCCCAAATAGGAAAGCGCGCTCATCGAGTTCATCCGTGAGAACCGGGATATCTTTGCATCGAAGCCTTCTGACATGCCAGGTATACCGAGGGAACTCGCTGAGCACAGTCTTAATATTGATCTGAAGTTTAAACCGGTCAAGCAGTATTTGCGCCGCTTCAATGAAGAAAGGCGCAAGGCTATAGGTGAAGAAGTGGCCAGGCTTTTGGCCGCATGATTTATAGTCGAAGTGTTTCATCCGGAGTGGTTGGCTAATCCGGTACTGGTGTTAAAGAAAAATGGAATGTGGAGGATGTGTGTGGATTACACAGACCTAAACAAGGCTTGTCCAGCTGATCCTTTTGCTCTCCCCCGTATTGATCAGATTATTGATGCTACGGCAGGATGTGAGCGGCTAAGTTTTTTGGATGCATATTCAGGGTATCATCAAATCAAGATGGCAGTTAAGGACCAGGAGAAGACAGCTTTCATAACTCCCTTTGGAGCCTTCTGCTATGTGTCCATGCCCTTTGGGCTCAAGAGTGCCCAAGCAGCTTATCAGCGTTGCGTGCAGAACTGTTTCAAAGGGCAGATCGGAAAAAATGTCCATGCTTATGTTGATGACATTGTGGTGAAATCAAGGAAGGAGGAGATGCTAATAGAGGATTTAAAAGAAACCTTTGACAATCTCCGAATTTATAAGATGATGCTTAATCCGGAGAAGTGCGTCTTCGGTGTTTCAGCAGGCAAGCTCCTTGGATTCTTAGTATCAAACAGAGGAATAGAGGCTAATCCGTAGAAGATCAAGGCGATCACATCCTTGACCAAACCGGCTTGTATCAATGATGTCCAGCGCATAGCAGGCCGGATTACATCATTGAGCCGATTCATCAGCCGTTTGGGAGAAAAGGCGATCCCGCTTTATCAGATGTTGAAAAAGACGGACCGGTTTGTATGGAGCGATGCTGCAAACGCTGCGTTCGAGGATTTGAAGCGGCAATTAGCAGAACCGCCAGTTCTTGCTGCTCCTATTGACAATGAACCGCTGCTGTTATACGTGGCCGCCAATGCCCGTGCAGTTAGCATGGCAATTGTGGTCGAACGCAAGGAAGCAGGAAAGGAATATCCGGTTCAACGCCCGGTTTACTACATCAGTGAGGTTCTCATTGAGTCAAAACAAAGGTATCCACACTGGCAGAAGCTGGTATACGGCGTGTTCATGGCAAATCGGAAGCTGAAGCATTATTTCCAGGGCTACCCAATCACCGTTGTCAGCTCAGCTCCGTTGGGGGATATAATCCAGAATAGAGAAGCCCTGGCAGAGTGGCGAAGTGGGCCATTGAGCTTAGACCACACGGATTGAAGTATGTACCCCGTACTGCTATTAAATCCCAAGCACTGGTAGATTTCATCAATGATTGGAAAGAATTGCAAGCACCAGAGGAGAAGCCGGATCATACATACTGGACTATTCACTTTGACGGTTCAAGGCAATTAGAGGGCTCGGGGGCCGGAGTCGTGTTAACTTCCCCACGAGGCGACAAGTTTTGTTATGTCCTCCGACTAATGTTCCCTTGCACTAACAATCCTGCTGAGTATGAAGCTCTCCTTCACGGCCTACGGATGGCTAAGGAGATGAACTTGAGCCGGGTCAAGTGCTTTGGTGATTCAGATCTAGTGGCGTAACAGGTGTTTGGCAAGTGGGACTCTAAAGATCCGCTCATGGCAGCTTACAGGCGAGAAGTTGAAGCGGTTGCTGGATATTTCAAAGGATATTAGGTGGATCACATAGACCGGCGGAAAAATGAAGCGGCCGATGCATTAAGCCGGCTGGGCTCTCAGCGTAAACCGGTTCCACCAAATACCTTCTTGGATGAATTACACAGTCCATCGGTATAGGTACCATCGGAGGAGGATTTGGTTGTTCTTGATCCGGATGAGATCACGGACATGACGACGAGTCTCAGAATGTCTGAGACGTAAAGATTGATATATTGGACGACTATATTCGAACACCGGAAGTGTTCCGAAAAGTTTCGGATTTAACCGGAGTGCCGGAGGGGGTTACCGAAACCCCCCCGGGGGAGTCTGGGCCATAGTGAGCCTTGAGGGAAAAGTGAGAGGCAGCCCATAGGGGCTGGCCGGCGCCCCCACTAGAGAATCCTAGTTGGACTAGGAGTGGGGGGGGGGGCGCCACCTCTCCCCTTCCTTCTCTTCTCCTTCTTCCTTTCCTACTCCTAGTAGGAATAGGAAGGAGGATTCCTATTCCTACTAGGAGTAGGAATCCTACTCCCTTGGTGCGCCAGGCTTGGGCCGGCCGGCCTCCCCCTTGCTCCTTTATATACGGAGGCAGGGGGGCACCTCTAGACACACAAGTTGATCTCTCCAACCGTGTGCGGTGCCCCCTCCATAGAAACACACCTCGGTCATACCGTTGCAGTGCTTAGGCGAAGCCCTGCGCCTGTAACTTCATCATATCCGTCACCACACCGCTGTGCTGACGAAACTCTCCCGTGAAACTCAACTGGATCGCGAAGAATCGCGAAGAAGTTCAACTACATCAACCGCGTCACTTGACGCTTCCGCTTTCGGTCTACGAGGGTACGTAGACACACTCTCCCCTCTCGTTGCTATGCATCTGGTAGATAGATCTTGCATGATCGTAGGAAAATATTAAAATACTACGTTCCCCAACAGTGGCATCATGAGCTAGGTCTATGCGTAGATGATATGCACGAGAAGAACACAATGAGTTGTGGACGATACTAGTCATACTGCTTACCAGCATGTTATACTTTGGTTCGCCGGTATTGTGAGATGAAGCGGCCTAGACCGACATTACGCGTACGCTTACGCGAGACTGGTTTCACCGTTATGAGCACTCGTTGCTTAAAGGTGACTGGCGGGTGTCTGTCTCTCTCACTTTAGCAGAATCAAGTGTGGCTACGCCCGGTCCTTGTGAAGGTTAAAACAACACATACTTGATGAAAAATCGTTGTGGTATTTGTATGCGTAGGTAAGAGCGGTTCTTGCTAAGCCCGTAGCAGCCACGTAAAACTTGCAACAACAAAGTAGAGGACATCTAACTTGTTTTTGCAGGGCATGTTGTGATGTGATATGGTCGAGACATGATGAGTTATACATTATTGTATGAGATGATCATGTTTTGTAAAGTTATCGGCAACTGGCAGGAGCCATATGGTTATCGCTTTATTGTATGAAATACAGTCGCCATGTAATTGCTTTACTTTATCACTAAGCGGTAGCGATAGTCGTGCAAGCAATAGTTGGCGAGACGACAACGATGCTACGATGGAGATCAAGGTGCCACGCCGGTGACGAAGGTGATCATGACGGTGCTTTAAAGATGGAGATCAAAATCACAAGATGATGATGGCCATATCATGTCACATATTTTGATTGCATGTGATGTTTATCTTATTATGCTTCTTATTTTGCTTAGTACGACGGTAGCATTATAAGATGATCCCTTACAAAATTTCAAGGTATAAGTGTTCTCCCTGAGTATGCACCGTTGCGAAAGTTCGTCGTGCCGAGACACCACGTGATGATCGGGTGTGATAAGCTCTACGTTCAAATACAACGGGGTGTAAGCGAGTTTTGCACACGCAGAATACTCGGGTTAAACTTGACGAGCCTAGCATATACAGATATGGCCTCGGAACACTGGAGACCGAAAGGTCGAGCATGAATCATATAGTAGATATGATCAACATAAGATGTTCACCATTGAAACTACTCCATCTCACGTGATGATCGGACATGGTTTAGTTGATTTGGATCACGTGATCATTTAGATGACCGGAGGGATGTCTATCAAAGTGGGAGTTATTTAAGTAATATGATTAATTGAACTTTAATTTATCATGAACTTAGTCCTGATAGTTTTTGCATATCTATGTTGTTGTAGATCAATGGCCCGTGCTACCGTTCTTTGAATTTTAATGCATTCCTAGAGAAAGCTAAGTTGAAAGATGATGGTAGCAATTACACGGACTGGGTCCGTAACTTGAGGATTATCCTCATTGCTGCACAGAAGAATTATGTCCTTGAAGCACCACTAGGTGACAAGCCCCCTCCCGCTAATGTAGACGCTTTGAACGTCTGGCAGACGCGGTCTGATGACTACACAATAGTTTAGTGTGCCATGCTTTACGGCTTAGAACCGGGACTTCAACGACGCTTTGAACGCCATGGACCATATGAGATGCTCCAGGAGTTGAAGTTAATATTTCAAGCAAATGCCCGGATTGAGAAATATGAGATTTCCAATAAGTTCTATAGCTGCAAGATGGAGGAGAATAGTTCTATCAGTGAACACTTGCTCAGAATTTCTAGGTACCACAATCATATGACTCAACTTGGTTGCAAAGTTGACGAGGATAGTGTTATTGATAGAGTTCTTCAATCACTGCCACCAAGCTATAAAGGCTTCGTGATGAACTATAATATGCAAGGGATGCAAAAGACAATTCCCGAGCTCTTCGCTATGCTCAAGGCTGCGGAGGTAGAAATCAAAAAGGAGCATCAAGTGTTGATGGTTAACAAGACCACTAGTTTCAAGAAAAAGGGCAAGGGAAAGAAGGGGAACTTCAAGAAGAATAGCAAGACAGTTGCTACTCCCGCAAAGAAACCCAAGTCTGGAGCCAAGCCTGAAACAGAGTGCTTCTACTGCAAAGGGACTGGACACTGGAAGCAGCACTGCACCAAGTATTTGGCGGATAAGAAGGATGGCAAGGTGAACAAAGGTATACGTGATATACATGTTATTGATGTGTACCTTACTAATGCTCGTAGTAGTACCTGGGTATTTGATACCGGTTCGATTGCTAATATTTGTAACTCGAAATAGGGACTACGGATTAAACGAAGATTGGCTAAGGACGAGGTGACGATGCACGTGGGAAATGGTTCGAAAGTCGATGTGATCGCCGTTGACACGCTACCTCTACATCTACCTTCGGGATTAGTTTTAGACCTAAATAATTATTATTTGGTGCTAGCGTTAAGCATGAACACTATATCTGGATCTTGTTTGTTGCGAGACGGTTATTCATTTAAATCAGAGAATAATGGTTGTTCTATTTTTATGAATACTATCTTTTATGGTCATGCACCCTTGAAGAGTGGTCTATTCTTGTCGGATCTCGATTGTAGTGATACACATATTCATAATATTGAAGCCAAAAGATGCAAAGTTAATAATGATAGTGCAACTTATTTGTGGCACTGCCGTCTAGGTCATATTGGTGTAAAGCGCATGAAGAAACTCCATAGTGATGGACTTTTGGAATCACTTGATTATGAATCACTTGGTGCTTGTGAACCGTGCCTTATGGGAAAGATGACTAAAACTCCGTTCTCTGGAACTATGGAGCGAGCAACAGATTTGTTGGAAATCATACATACTGATGTATGTGGACCGATGAGTTTTGAAGCTCGCGGTGGGTATCGTTATTTTCTGACCTTCACTGATGATTTGAGCAGATATGGGTATATCTAATTGATGAAACACAAGCCTGAAACATTTGAAAAGTTCAAAGAATTTCAGAGTGAAAAGAGAATCATCGTAACAAGAAAATAAAGTTCCTACGATCTGATCGTGGAGGCGAATATTTGAGTTACGAGTTTGGTCTTCATTTGAAACAATGTGGAATAGTTTCACAACTCACGCCACCCGGAACACCACAGCGTAATGGTGTGTCCGAACATCATAACCGTACTTTATTGGATATATGGTGCAGTCTATGATGTCTCTTACCGATTTACCACTATCGTTTTGGGGTTATGCTTTAGAGACAGCCGCATTCACGTTAAATAGGGCACCATCTAAATCCGTTGAGACGACGCCTTATGAACTGTGGTTTGGCAAGAAACCAAAGTTGCCGTTTCTTAAAGTTTGGGGCTGCGATGCTTATGTGAAAAAGCTTCAACCTGATAAGCTCGAACCCAAGTCGGAGAAATGTGTCTTCACAGGATACCCAAAGGAGACTGTTGGGTACACCTTCTATCACAGATCCGAAGGCAAGATATTCGTTGCTAAGAATGGATCCTTTCTAAAGAAGGAGTTTCTCTCAAAAGAAGTGAGTGGGAGGAAAGTAGAACTTGATGAGGTAATTGTACCGTCTCCCGAATTGGAAAGTAGTACATCACAGAAACTAGTTCCAGTGATTCCTACAGCAATTAGTGAGGATGCTAATGATGATGATCATGAAACTTCAGATCAAGTTTCTGCTGACCTTCATAGATCAACCAGACTTCGTTCCGCACCAGAGTGGTACGGCAACCCAGTTCTGGAAGTCATGTTACAAGACCATGATGAACCTATGAACTATGAGGAAGGGATGATGAGCCTAGATTCCGCGAAATGGCTTGAGGCCATGAAATCTGAGATGGGATCCATGTATGAGAACAAAGTGTGGACTTTGGTTGACTTGCCCGATGATCGGCAAGCCATCGAAATTAAATGGATCTTCAAGAGGAAGACCGACGGAGACGGTAATGTTACTGTTTACAAAGCTCGACTTGTTGCGAAAGGGTTTCGACAAGTTCAAGGAGTTGACTACGATGATACTTTCTCACTCGTAGCGATGCTTAAGTCTGTCCGAATCATGTTAGCAATTGCCGCATTTTATGATTATGAAATCTGGCAAATGGATGTCAAAACTGCATTCCTGAATGGATATCTCAAAGAAGATTGTATATGATGCAACCAGTAGGTTTTGTCGATCCTAAAGGTGCTAACAAAGTGTGCAAGCTCCAGCGATCCATCTATGGACTGGTGCAAGAATCTCGGAGTTGGAATATACGCTTTGATGAGGTGATCAAAGCATATGGTTTTATACAGACTTTTGGAGAAGCCTGTATTTACAAGAAAGTGAGTGGGAGCTCTATAGCATTTCTAATATTATATGTGGATGACATATTGTTGATTGGAAATGATATAGAATTTCTAGATAGCATAAAAGGATATTTGAATAAGAATTTTTCAATGAAAGACCTTAGTGAAGCTGCTTACATATTAGGCATCAAGATCTATAGAGATAGATCAAGACGCTTAATTGGACTTTCACAAAGCACATACCTTGATAAAGTTTTGAAGAAGTTCAAAATGGATCAGTCAAAGAAAGGGTTCTTGCCTGTGTTACAAGGTGTGAAGTTGAGTAAGACTCAATGCCCGACCACTGCAGAAGATAGAGAGAAAATGAGAGTCATTCCCTATGCCTCAGCCATAGGATATATCATGTATGCAATGCTGTGTACCAGACCTGATGTGTGCCTTGCTATAAGTCTAGCAGGGAGGTACCAAAGTAATCCAGGAGTGGATCACTGGACAACGGTCAAGAACATCCTGAAATACCTGAAAAGGACAAAGGGTATGTTTCTTGTGTATGGAGGTGACAAAGAGCTCGTCGTAAACGGTTCCGCCGATTCAAGCTTTGACACTAATCCGGATGACTCTAAGTCACAAACCGGATATGTATTTTTATTAAATGGTGGAGCTGTCAGTTGGTGCAGTTCCAAGCAGAGCGTCATGGCGGGATCTACGTGTGAAGCGGAATACATAGCTGCTTCGGAAGCGGCAAATGAAGGAGTCTGGATGAAGGAGTTCATATCCGATCTAGGTGTAATACCTAGTGCATCGGGTCCAATGAAAATCTTTTGTGACAACACTGGAGCAATAGCCTTGGCGAAGGAATCCAGGTTTCACAAGAGAACAAAGCACATCAAAAGACGCTTCAATTTCATCCGCGATCTAGTCAAGGAGGGAGACATAGAGATTTGCAAGATACATATGGATCTGAATGTTGCAGACCCGTTGACTAAGCCTCTTCCACGGGCAAAACATGATCAACACCAAGACTCCATAGGTGTTAGGATCATTAATTACTTTGTAATCTAGATTATTGACTCTAGTTCAAGTGGGAGACTGAAGCAAATATGCCCTAGAGGCAATAATAAAGATGTTATTTGTATTTCCTTATATCATGATAAATGCCTTTTATTCATGCTAGAATTGTATTAACCGAAAACTTAGTGCATGTGTGAATACATAGACAAAACAATATGTCCGTAGTATGCCTCTACTAGACTAGCTCATTGATCAAAGATGGTTATGTTTCCTAGCCATAGACATGAGTTGTCATTTGATCAACGGGATCACATCATTAGGAGAATGATGTGATGGACAAGACCCATCCGTTAGCTTAGCACTATGATCATTTAGTTTTACTGCTATTGCTTTCTTCATGACTTATACATGTTCCTATGACTATGAGATTATGCAACTCCCGTATACCGGAGGAACACCTTGTGTGTTATCAAACGTCACAATGTAACTGGGTGATTATAAAGATGCTCTACAGGTGTCTTCGAAGGTATTTGTCGTGTTGGCATAGATCAAGAATAGGATTTGGCACTTCGAGTGTCGGAGAGGTATCTTTGGGCCCTCTTGGTAATACACATCATAATAAGCCTTGCAAGCAAATGACTAATGAGTTAGTCATGGGATGATGTATTACGGAACGAGTAAAGAGACTCGCCGGTAACGAGATTGAACTAGGTATTAAGATACCGACGATCGAATCTCGGGCAAGTAACATACCGATTACAAAGAGAACAACGTATGTTGTTATGCGATTTGACCGATAAAGATCTTGGTAGAATATGTAGGAGCCAATATGAGCATCCAGGTTCCGCTATTGGTTATTGACCGGAGATGAGTCTCGGTCATGTCTACATAGTTCTTGAACCCGTAGGGTCTGCACGCTTAACATTTGATGATGATCGGTATTATGAGTTTATGAGTTTTGATGTACCGAAGGTAGTTCGGAGTCCCAGATGATCACGGACATGACGAGGAGTCTCGGAATGTCCAAGAAGTAAAGATTGATATATTGGACGACTATATTCGGACACCGGAAGTGTTCCGAAAAGTTTCGGATTTAACCGGAGTGCCGGAGGGGGTTACCGGAACATCCCCGGGGGAGTATGGGCCATAGTGGGCCTTGAGGGAAAAGTGAGAGGCAGCCCATAGGGGCTGGCTGGTGCCCCCACTAGAGAATCCTAGTTGGACTAGGAGTGGGGTGCGCCACCTCTCGCCTTCCTTCTCTTCTCCTTCTTCCTTTCCACTCCTAGTAGGAATAGGAAGGAGGATTCCTATTCCTACTAGGAGTAGGAATCCTACTCCCTTGGCGCGCCAGGCTTGGGACGGCCGGCCTCCCCCTTGATCCTTTATATACGGGGGTAGGGGGCACCTCTAGACACACAAGTTGATCTCCCCAGCCGTGTGCGGTGCCCCCTCCACAGAAACACACCTCGGTCATACCGTTGCAGTGCTTAGGCGAAGCCCTGCGCCGGTAACTTCATCATATCCGTCACCACACCGTCGTGCTGACGAAACTCTCCCGTGAAACTCAACCGGATCAAGAGCTCGTGAGATGTCATCAAGCTGAACGTGTGCTGAACGCAGAGGTGCCGTACGTTCGGTGCTTGACCGATTGAATCGCGAAGAAGTTCGACTACATCAATCGCGTCACTTGACGCTTCCGCTTTCGGTCTACGAGGGTACGTAGACACACTCTCCCCTCTCGTTGCTATGCCTCTGGTAGATAGATCTTGCGTGATTGTAGGAAAATTTTAAAATACTACGTTCCCCAACAGCAATCAATAACTAGACCGGTAATCACTATTGCAATCTTATTTGAGGGAGAGGCATAAGCTAACATACTTTCTCTTCTTGGATCATATGCATTTATGATTGGAACTCTAGCAAGCATCCGCAACTACTAAAGATCATTAAGGTAAAACCCAACAATAGCATTAAAGTATCAAGTCCTCTTTATTCCCATACACAAACAACCTACTTACTCGGGTATGTGCTTCTATCACTTACGCCACCCACCATAAGAAAATCATGAACATATTGCAAACCCTACAGTAGGGATCCCTCACGCTTGCGCGACACGGAGAGCACCATAGGACAGCACCAATAATAAAACATGCAACTCAAACCAATCACAATCATCAATTAACCCATAGGATAAAACAGATCTACTTAAACATAATAGGATAGACATACTTCATTGGGAAATAATATATGCGTTGAGCACCATGTTTAAGTAGAGATTATAGAGGGTAGAAGAGGGGTTACACCGCTGCACAGAGGGGGGAAGAGTTGGTGATGACGGCGGTGAAGTTGTTGGTGTAGATTGCGGTGATGATGATGTCCCCGGCAGCACTGGAAGCGAGGGGGAGAGAGCCCCCTCCTTCTTCTTCTTCCTTGATCTTCTCCCTAGATGAGAGAAGGGTTTCCCCTCCGGTCCTTGGCCTCCATGGCATGGGAGGGGCGAGAGCCCCTCCGAGATTGGATCTGTCTCTCTGTCTCCCTCTGTTTCTGCGTTCTCAGATTATGGCCTTCCACCATTTCTTAAATTCCCGGAGATCCGTAACTCAGATTGGAGTGAAACCTTCGCCCAGATTTTCTCCTGAAAATTAGCTTTTTGCGGCCAAAGAAGAGTAGCAACCGCCTTACGGGGTGCCCAAGAGGGTCAGGGGCGCGCCCCTGCCTCGTGGCCCCCTCAGGCACCGTCTCACGTTGGTTCTTCTTCCCAAATATCACAAATATTCCAAAAATATTCTCCGTCCGTTTTTATCCCGTTTGGACTTCGTTTGATATGGGTTTTCTGCGAAACATAAAACATGCAACAAACAGGAACTGGCACTGGGCACTGGATCAATATGTTAGTCCCAAAAAATAATATAATTTTTTTCCAAAAGTATATGAAAGTTGTAGAATATTGGCATGGAACAATCAAAAATTACAGATACGACGGAGACGTATCAGCATCCCCAAGCTTAATTCCTGCTCGTCCTCTAGTAGGTAAATGATAAAAAAGATAATTTTTGATGTGGAATGCTACCTAGCATAATCTTGATTATGTAATCTAATTATGGCATGAATATTAAGACACGAGTGATTCAAAGCAATAGTCTATCATTTGATATAAAATAATTAATACTCGGGCATCCCAACAAACAATCAAGTCTTTCAAAATATCAATGCTAAAGAACATTATCCCTACAAAATCATATAGTCTTTTATGCTCCCTTTTCTTAACACAAGGTACCCCTCGTGCCCATCCCGGTGTTAGCCAAGCAATTGTTTTCATACTTTACTTTTTCGAACTTTTTCAACTCTTCACGCAATGCATGAGCGTGAGCCATGGACATAGCACTATGGGTGGAATAGAAGGCGGTAGTAGACAAAAGTAGGGAGAAAGTCTCACACCGACTAGGCGTATCAATGGGCTATGGAGATGCCCATCAATAGATATGAATGTGAGTGAGTAGGGATTGCCATGTAACGGATGCACTAGAGCTATAAGTGTAAGAAAGCTCAAAAGAAAACTAGTGGGTGTGCATCAACTTGCTTGCTCATGAAGACCTAGGGCATTTGAGGAAGCCCATCGTTGGAATATACAAGCCAAGTTCTATAATGAAAATTCCCACTAGTATATGGAAGTGACAACATAGGAGACTCTCTATCATGAAGATCATGGTGCTACTTTGAAGCACAAGTGTGGAAAAAAGATAGTAGAAGTGTCCCCTTTTTTTCTTTGTTTTGGGGCCTTCCTTTTTTGGCCTTTCTCTTTTTTTGGACTTTCTTTTTCTTTTTCTTTTGGCCCCTTATTTTTTCCCCTTTTTTTTCAAGGAACAATGCTCTAATAATGATGATCTTCACACTTCTATTTACTTACAACTCGATATTACAACTCGATACTAGAACAAAAATATGACTCTATATGAATGGCTCCGGTGGTGTACCGGGATGTGCAATGATCTAGCGTAGCAATGACATAAAAAAACGTACAAGCGATGGAAACATCATGCTAGCTATCTTATGATCATGCAAGGCAATATGAGAATGATGGTGCGTGTCATAATAAATGGAACGGTGGAGTTACATGGCAATATATCTCAGAATGGCTATGGAAATGCCATAATAGGTAGGTATGGTGGATGTTTTGAGGAAGGGTATAAGGTGGTTTGATGCACCGGCGAAAATTGCGCGGTACTAGAGTGGTTAGCAAGGTGGAAGGGTGAGAGTGCGTATAATCCATTGACTCAACATTAGTCATAAAGAACTCACATACTTATTGGAAAAAAATTATTAGCCCTCGAAGCAAAAATACTACGACGCATGCTCCTAGGGGGGAGGTTGGTTGGAGTTAACCATCGCGCGCCCCCAACCTTCACGCAATGATAAACAATCAAAATACAATGCGCACCAATTTGGTTACCTAGTTAGGAGACCATACTTGCATGCTTCAGGAATCACAAACCTTAACACCAATATTAGTACTAAACCACAATCATTCACTAGTACCTCCCACATATTAGCATCTCTATATCGCAAAACTATTGCAAGGAATCAAACATATCATATTCACCGATCTACAAGTTTATGTAGGATTTTATGACTAACCATGTGAATGACCAATTCCTGTTAACTCTCTAAATAGATATAAGTGAAGCAAGAGAGTTTTAATTCTTTCTACAAAAGATATGCCCACGCTCTAACAAATATAAGTGAATCAAAACAGCATTCTACAAATGGCGGTTTTCGATGTGAAGAGAAACATGCAATCCAAACTTCAAATGATATAAGTGAAGCACATGAAGCATTCTATAAAGCCATACTCAAAAGATATAAGTGAACTGCAAAGAGCATTCTATAAATCAACCAAGGACTATCTCATACCTGCATGTGCATTTATTAAAAGAAAAAGAAAAAGCACACGACGCTCCAAGAGTTTACGCATATCATGTGAACAAAACGAATCCGAAAACATGCCGATACTTATTGAAGAAAGATGGGATGCCTTCCGGGGCATCCCCAAGCTTAGACACTTGAGTCTCCTTGAATATTTACTTGGGGTGTCTCGGGCATCCCCAAGCTTGAGCTCTTGCCTTTCCTCCTTCTCCTCGCATTAAGACCTCCTCGATCTTCGAACACTTCATCCACACAAAACTTAACCGAACTTTTAGTGGCGGGGTTAGTGCATATGGTCAATAAAATCCCATCATGTACTGTTCTAATATTATTGTACAATTATAAACAAACATTACCTACTGTATGCTATCATAATTGTATGGCCCCAAGTCAAGGAGGCATCAACAATAATTCAAACATATGCAAATAATGAAGCTATAACATCAATCTGTGAAAACAGGATAGTCTGTAGTAATATGAACATTAACCATACTTCTGTAACCCTAAAAAATTATGGAAAAATTAGGAAAAATGAACAATTTGTATATAAATACATTGCAAAAAGTTTCAGATCCTTTCGACGTTCCAGTAAAAAAATGTAAAATCGCGCACTATAGCCAAAGTTTCTGGTTTTGCACCGCACAAACCAACACGCAGTTTAATCATCCAAAAGGAAACTCTTGGCACATTATTTTTATAATACAATGGAATTGTACAAGGGGATAATTATTTTTGTTGAAAAGTTTCTGTAATCAAGGTTCACAAAGTTTCCATGGGCATGAACAAAGTTCAAGGCTAGCTCCCACTTTAACAATGCTCGTCTTTCTCACTTTCGCTTTTAATTAAAAATGATTTGGCATTTAGTAGTGAGAACATACTGATATGTGTCATGAAGCAACGAAGTCTAACTCTCTTCCTATGCATAGGCATGTCATACAAAAACAATTCATGCACATCAAGTAAAGGCCAATGCATAGTATAAGCAATTTCTTGCAATTTCATCGTGTTGGAAACATAAAGAGGCGGAGATGTAGTTCCTCTCTCATAATAATTGCAAGCAGGAGCAGCAAGCACATGCATATTATATTCATGAAAATCATCATGTGTAACGGAAAAAGGCAACCCATCGATATAATCCTTAATAAGTGCAAACCTCTCCGATATAGTGTAGTTTGGAGAATTCAAATAGATAATAGGACTATCATGTGTGGGTGCAATAACAACAATCTCATGTTTAACATAAGGAACTATAACAAGTTCATCTCCATAAGCATAATTCATATTGGCATCTTGGCCACTAGCATAGCAAGCATTATCAAAAAGGGATATTTTAAAAGAATCAACGGGATCATGGCAATCATCATAGCAATCATCCTTCGGTAAGCACGGAGGGAAATTAAACAATGTATGAGTTGAAGAGTTACTCTCATTAGCACTACAAAAAAAAGACACGTCCGTGACATTTTGGGCCGAACGAATTTTTCTTCCTATCATACTTATGACACTTCTATGACGATAATTGTGACAAAACCCGGTATCATCATAGATGTGGTGGGGTCCTCCTTCTATGACAAAAAATCGTGACAGAAAATGGGCTTTTCGTCCTGGGTGGGCTGGAGACGTAGCTGCATGACATTCTTTGGGCCGTCCGTGACGGAAAAAACCGTGGTAGAAGCGAAGGCGAGGAAAATATTGGGGTGTTCCCGGTTACGATGGGTGGTCAGGGCCGAGCGATGCGCGTTTCTCTCGTACATGCACACGCGTAGGTGCAGGGCGTTGGGCCCTAACTGAACCCGAGCGAGGCATTGAGCTCTAACTGAACCCGAGAGATTGCACTACAGGCTACGCGTTACTAAACCCGAGCGATCGATCGATGGCTGTTAACTGAACTCGATCGAGCGATTCCTTCGCTACTGCTGCTAACTAAAGCCATCGATGCTACTTGTGGAGGAATAGTGAGCGTTGCTGGGGCGGTTTGTATGAACAGTTCTCGGTGGGGGTGGATGAGCAGGACCCCGTGGTGTTGCCTCTGGATGAACAGTACCCCGATCGATCGAGCCGGTTGGGGCTGGATGAACAGGACCCCGTGGAGGGTGGGATGAATAGGACCACCCCGTGGAGGGCAGGATGAACAGAAGACAGTGGAGGGCTGGATGAACAGTAGCCCGTGGAGGGGTGGTTGAACAGGAGCCCATGGAGAGGGCTGGTTGTGTTGGGGAACGTAGTATTTTAAAATATTCCTACGATCACGCAAGATCTATCTACCAGATGCATAGCAACGAGAGGGAAGAGTGTGTCTACGTACCCTCGTAGACCGGGAGCGGAAGCGTCAAGTGACGCGGTTGATGTTGTCGAACTTCTTCGCGATCCAACCGATCAAGCACCGAACGTACGGCACCTCCGCGTTCAGCACACGTTCAGCTTGATGACGTCCCACGAGCTCTTGATCCAGTTGAGCTTCACGGGAGAGTTTCGTCAGCACGACGGCGTGGTGATGGATATGATGTGTTCACCGGCGCAGGGCTTCGCCTAAGCTCCGCGACGGTATGACCGAGGTGTGATTCTGTGGAGGGGGGCACCGCACACGGCTAAAACAATTCAACTTGTGTGTCTTTGGGTGCCCCCCTGCCCCCGTATATAAAGGAGCAAGGGAGGGAGGCCGGCCGGCCCTTCCTGGTGCGGCTAGGGAGTGGACTCCTACTAGGAATAGGATTGCAATCCTATTCCTAGTAGGATTCACCAAAAGAAGGAAGAGGGAAAGGAATAGGAGAGGTGGCGCCCCCCCCCCCAATCCTAGTCCAACTAGGAACCCCAGGTGGGGGCGCCGGCCAGCCCTATGGGCTGCCTCTCTCTTTCCCTTTAGGCCCACTATGGACCATCCCCTCTCGTAGGGGGTTCCGGTAACCCCTTCCGGCATTCCCGATAAATCCGAAACTTTTCTGGTATACTTCCGGTGTCCGAATATAGCCGTCCAATATATCAATCTTTATGTCTCGGACATTCCGAGACTCCTCGTCATGTCCGTGATCTCATCCGGGACTCCGAACTACCTTCGGTACATCAATACTCATAAACTCATAATACCGATCGTCATCAAACGTTAAGCGTGCGGACCCTACGGGTTCGAGAACTATGTAGACATGACCGAGACTCATCTCTGGTCAATAACCAATAGCGGAACCTGGATGTTCATATTGGCTCCTACATATTCTACGAAGATCTTTTATCGGTTAGAACCGCATAACAACATATGTTGTTCCTTTTGTCAAACGGTATGTTACTTGCCCGAGATTCGATCGTCGGTATCTCTATACCTAGTTCAATCTCGTTACCGGCAAGTCTCTTTACTCGTTCCGTAACACATCATCTCGTGACTAACTCATTAGTATTTTGCTTGCAAGGCTTATTGTGATGTGTCTTACCGAGAGGGCCCAGAGATACCTCTCCGACACTCGGAGTGACAAATCCTAATCTTGATCTATGCCAACACCGCGAATACTTTCGGAGACACCTGTAGAGCATCTTTATGATCACCCAGTTAGGTTGTGACGTTTGATAGCACACAAGGTGTTCCTACGGTATTCGGGAGTTGCATAATCTCATAGTCATAGGAACATGTATAAGTCATGAAGAAAGCAATAGCAGTAAAACTAAATGATCATAGTGCTATGCTAACGGATGGGTCTTGTCCATCACATCATTCTCCTAATGATGTGATCCCGTTGATCAAATGACAACTCATGTCTATGGTTAGGAAACGTAACCATCTTTGATCAATGAGCTAGTCTAGTAGAGGCATACTAGGGACATACTGTTTTGTCTATGTATCCACACATGTACTAAGTTTCCGGTTAATACAATTCTAGCATGAATAAAAGACATTTATCATGATATAAGGAAATACAAATAACATCTTTATTATTGCCTCTAGGGCATATTTCCTTCAGTCTCCCACTTGAACTAGAGTCAATAATCTAGATTACAAAGTGATGATCTTCACACCCATGGAGTCCTGGTGCTGATCATGTTTTGCCCGTGGAAGAGGCTTAGTCAACGGGTCTGCAACATTCAGATCCGTATGTATTTTGCAAATCTCTATGTCTCCCTCCTTGACTAGATCACGGATGGAATTGAAGCGTCTTTTGATGTGCTTTGTTCTCTTGTGAAACCTGGATTCCTTCGCCAAGGCTATGGCTCCAGTGTTGTCACAAAAGATTTTCATTGGACCCAATGCACTAGGTATTACACCTAGATCGGATATGAACTCCTTCATCCAGACTCCTTCATTTGCTGCTTCCGAAGCATCTATGTATTCCGCTTCACACGTAGATCCTGCCACGACGCTCTACTTGGAACTGCACCAACTGACAGCTCCACCGTTCTGTTGGAAATATGCCCTAGAGGCAATAATAAATTGGTTATTATTATATTTCCTTGTTCATGATAATTGTTTATTATCCATGCTCGAATTGTATTGATAGGAAACTCAGATACATGTGTGGATACATAGACAAACACCATGTCCCTAGTAAGCCTCTAGATGACTAGCTCGTTGATCAATAGATGGTTACGGTTTCCTGACCATGGACATTGGATGTCGTTGATAACGGGATCACATCATTAGGAGAATGATGTGATGGACAAGACCCAATCCTAAGCCTAGCACAGATCGTGTAGTTCGTATGCTAAAGCTTTTCTATATGTCAAGTATCTTTTCCTTAGACCATGAGATTGTGCAACTCCCGGATACCGTAGGAATGCTTTGGGTGTACCAAACGTCACAACGTAACTGGGTGGCTATAAAGGTGCACTACAGGTATCTCCGAAAGTGTTTTTTGGGTTGGCACGAATCGAGACTGGGATTTGTCACTCCGTATGACGGAGAGGTATCTCTGGGCCCACTCGGTAGGACATCATCATAATGTGCACAATATGTGATCAAGGAGTTGATCACGGGATGATGTGTTACGGAACGAGTAAAGAGACTTGCCGGTAACGAGATTGAGCAAGGTATCGGTATACCGACGATCGAATCTCGGGCAAGTGCTATACCGATAGACAAAGGGAATCGTATACGGGATTGATTGAATCCTTGACATCGTGGTTCATCCGATGAGATCATCGTGGAACATGTGGGAGCCAACATGGGTATCCAGATCCCGCTATTGGTTATTGACCGGAGAGTCGTCTCGGTCATGTCTGCGTGTCTCCCGAACCCGTAGGGTCTACACACTTAAGGTTCGGTGACGCTAGGGTTGTAGAGATATAAGTATGCGGAAACCCGAAAGTTGTTCGGAGTCCCGGATGAGATCCCGGACGTCACGAGGAGTTCCGGAATGGTCCGGAGGTAAAGATTTATATATAGGAAGTCCTATTTTGGCCACCGGAAAATGTTCGGGATTTTTCGGTATTGTACCGGGAAGGTTCTAGAAGGTTCCGAAGTGGGGCCCACCTGCATGGGGGGACCCACATAAACGTGGGTAGTGGGGGCAAGGCCCCACACCCCTGGTCAAGGCGCACCAAGATCCCCCCTTAGAAGGAATAAGATCATATCCCGAAGGGATAAGATCAAGATCCCTAAAAAGGGGGGATAACAATCGGTGGGGAAAGGAAATGATGGGATTTCTTTCCCCCACCTTTGCCAACGCCCCAATGGACTTGGAGGGCAAGAAACCAGCCCCCTCCACCCCTATATATAGTGGGGAGGCGCATGGGAGCAGCACCCCAAGCCCTGGCGCCTCCCTCTCCCTCCCGTGACACATCTCCCTCCTCCCGCAGCGCTTGGCGAAGCCCTGCTGGAATCCCGCTACTTCCACCACCACGCCGTCGTGCTGCTGGATCTCCATCAACCTCTCCTCCCCCCTTGCTGGATCAAGAAGGAGGAGACGTCCCCGCTCCGTACGTGTGTTGAACACGGAGGTGTCGTCCGTTCGGCGCTAGGATCATCGGTGATTTGGATCACGACGAGTACGACTCCATCATCCCCGTTCTCTTGAACGCTTCCGCTCGCAATCTACAAGGGTATGTAGATGCACTCACTCTCCTTTATGCTTGTTGCTAGATTACTCCATAGATAGATCTTGGTGACGCGTAGGAAGTTTTTTGATTTTCTGCTACGATCCCCAACAGTGGCATCATGAGCTAGGTCTATGCGTAGTATCTTGCACGAGTAGAACACAAAGTAGTTGTGGGCGTAGATCATGTCAATTCTCTTGCCGTTACTAGTCTTATCTTGATTCGGCGGCATCGTGGGATGAAGCGGCCCGGACCGACCTTACACGTACTCTTACGTGAGACAGGTTCCACCGACTGACATGCACTAGTTGCATAAGGTGGCTAGCGGGTGACTGTCTCTCCCACTTTAGTCGGATCGGATTCGATGAAAAGGGTCCTTATGAAGGGTAAATAGAAATTGGCATATCACGTTGTGGTTTTGGCATAGGTAAGAAACGTTCTTGCTAGAAACCTATAGCAGCCACGTAAAAACTTGCAACAACAATTAGAGGACGTCTAACTTGTTCTTGCAGCATGTGCCGTGTGATGTGATATGGCCAAAAGAATGTGATGAATGATATATGTGTGATGTATGAGATTGATCATGTTCTTGTAATAGGAATCACGACTTGCATGTCGATGAGAATGACAACCGGCAGGAGCCATAGGAGTTGTCTTATTTATTGTATGACCTGCGTGTCACTGAATAACGCCATGCAATTACTTTACTTTATTGCTAAACGTTAGCCATAGTAGTAGAAGTAATGTTTGGCGAGACGACTTCATGAAGACACGATGATGGAGATCATGATGATGGAGATCATGGTGTCATGCCGGTGACAATGATGATCATGGAGCCCCGAAGATGAAGATCAAAAGGAGCAAAATGATATTGGCCATATCATGTCACTATTTGATTGCATGTGATGTTTATCATGTTTTTCATCTTATTTGCTTAGAACGACGGTAGTGAATAAGATGATCTCTCACTAAAATTTCAAGAATTGTGTTTCCCCTAACTGTGCACCGTTGCTAAGGTTCGTTGTTCCGAAGCACCACGTGATGATCGGGTGTGATAGGTTCTAACGTTCGCATACAACGGGTGTAAGCCAGATTTACACACGCAATACACTTAGGGTTGACTTGACGAGCCTAGCATGTACAGACATGGCCTCGGAACACGGAAGACCGAAAGGTCGAACATGAGTCGTATAGAAGATACGATCAACATGAAGATGTTCACCGTTGATGACTAGTCCGTCTCATGTGATGATCGGACACGGCCTAGTCGATTCGGATCATGTATCACTTAGATGACTAGAGAGATGTCTATCTGAGTGGGAGTTCATTAGATGAACTTCATTGTCATGAACAATAGTCTAAGTTGTCTTCGCAAATTATGTTGTAGACCAATAACTGCGTTGTAGCTCCCTGTTTAATACGATCCTAGAGAAAGACTAAGTTGAAAGATATTGTAAGCAATGATGCGGACTGGGTCCGTAGTCCGAGGAGTGTCCTCACTGCTGCACAGAAAGCTTACGTCTTTGATGCACCGCTCGATGTGCAAACCCCTACAACGTTGTCTGTGGATGTTGTGAACACCTGAGAGACACGTCATGATGACTACTTGACAGTTTAGTGCACCATACTTTACGGCTTAGAATCGGGATTCCAATGACGTTTTGAACGCCATAGAACATATGAGATGTTCTAAGAGCTGAAATTGGGATTTCAGGCTCATGCCCGTGTTGAGAGGTATGAGACCTCTGACAAGTTCTTTTGCCAAAAAGATGGAGGAGAATGGCTCAACTAGTGAGCATGTGCTCAGAATGTCTGGGTGCTAAAATCACTTGAACCAAGTGGGAGTTAATCTTCCAGGTGAGATAGTGGTTGACATAATTCTCTGGACACTATCACCAAGCTACTAGAACTTCGTGATGAACTATGACATGCAAAGGATGGAGATGATCCCGGAGCTATTAGCGGTTCTTAAGACCACGAAAGTAGAAATCAAGAAGGAGCATCAAGTGTTGATGGTTTAACAAGATCACCGGTTTCAAAAAGGGGCAAGGGCTAGAAGGGAAACTTCATGAATGGCAAACCAGTTGTCGCTCTAATGAAGGAACCCAATGGTTGAACCCAAACCTCGAGACTAAGTGCTTCTATTGTAAGGGGAACGGTCACATGGTAGCGGAACTACCCCAAATACATGGTAGATAAGAATAGCTGGAAACTTCAACAAAGTATATTTGATATACGTATTATTGATGTGTACCTCACTAGTACTCCTTGTAGCACCTGGGTATTGGATACCGGTTCAGTTGCTATTATTAGTGACTTGAAGCAAAAGCTACGGACTGAACGGAGACTAGCTAAGGGCGAGGTGACGATGTGTTGGAAGTGTTTCCAAGGATGATAAGATCACCATCGCACGCTCCCTCTATTTTCGGGATTAGTGTTGAACCTAGATAAATGTTATCAGGTGTCTACGTTGAGCATGAATATGATTAGATCATGTTCATTGCAATACGGTTATTCATTTAAGTTAGAGAATAATGGTTATTCTGTTTACATGAATAATACCTTTATGGTCATGCACCCAATGGTTTATTGAATCTCGATTATAGCAATACACATGATGATAATATTAATGCCAAAAGATGTAGAGTTAATAATGATAGTACCACTTTCTTGTGGCACTGCCGCTTAGGTCATTTTGGCATAAAATGCATGAAGAAACTCCATGCTGATGGACGTTTGGAGTCACTTGATTTTGAATCGCTTGACACATGTGAGCCATGCCTCATGGGCAGGATGACTAAGACCCCGTTTTCAGGTACAATGAAACGGGCAAGTGACTTGTTGGAAATCATACATGCTGATGTGTGTGATCCAATGAAAATTAAGGCGTGTGGTGGATATCATTATTTTCTCATCTTCACTGACGATTTGAGTAGATATGGGTATATTTACTTAATGACGCAAAAGTCTGAAACGTTTAAAAAGTTCAAGCAATTTCAGAGTGAAGTTAAGAATCATCATAACAAGAAGATCATGTTCCTACGATCTGATCAAGGGAAGATTTTCTGAGTTGTGAGTTTGGCAATCACTTAAGACATTGTGGAATTGTTTTGCTGTTGAAGCCACCTGGAACACCACAGCGTAATGGTGTGTCTGGACGTCATAATCGAACCTTATGAGATATGGTACGATCTATGATGTCTCTTACCGATCTACCGCTATTATTTTGAGGTTATGCATTAGAGACAGCTGCATTCACTTTAGATAGGGCACCATCTAAGTCCGTTGAGACGACGTCGTATGGTTTGGCAAGAAACCGTAGTTGTCGTTTCTCAATGTTTGGGGCTGCGAGGCTTATGGCTTCAGCCGGGAAAAGCTCGAACCCAAAGCGGACAAATACATCTTCATGGGATACCCACTGGTAACGGTTGGGTATACCTTCTATCTCAGATCCAAGGAAAAAAATGTTTGTCACTAAGAACGGGTCCTTTCTCGAGAAAGAGTTTCTCTCGAAAGAATTGAGTGGGAGGAAGATAGAACTTGATAAGGTTTTCGAACCCTCACTTCAACCGGAGAGTAGTGCAACACAGAAAGATGTTTCTGTGGAACCTACGACTGTTGAAGAGGAAACTAATGATAGTGATCATGAAGTTTCGGATCAAGTTGCTATCAAACCTCGTAGGTCGACAAGGATAAGTACTACTCCTGAGTGGTACGGTGATCCTGTCTTAAATGTCATGTTGTTGGACAACAATGAACCTACGAACTATGGAGAAGCGATGGTGGGTCCATATTCCGACAAATGGTTAGAAACCAATAAATCCAAGATAGGATCCCTGTATCAAAACAAAGTATGGACTTTGGTGGACTTGCCCTATGATCGGCAAGCCATTGAGACAAATGGATCTTTAAGACTAAGACGGACGTGGACGGTAATGTCACCGTCTATGAAGCTCGACTTGTGGCGAAGAGTTTTCCACAAGTTCAAGGAGTTGACTACGATGAGATTTTCTCACCCGTAGCGGTGCTTAAGTCCGTCGGAATCATGTTAGCATTAGCTGCATTTATGAAATCTGGCAGATGGATGACAAAACAAGTTTCCTTACCAGTTTTCTTAAAGAAAGGTTGTATGTGATACAATCAGAAAGGTTTTGTCGATCCTAAGGATGCTAAAAGGTATGCTAGCTCCAGCGATCCTTCCATGGACTAGAGCAAGCATCTCGGAGTCGGAATATACACTTTGATGGAGTGATCAAAGTTTTTGGGTATACAAAGTTTGTTAGAAACTTGTATTTGCAATAAAGTGAGTGGGAGCACTACAACATTTCTAATAAGTATATGTGAATGACATATGGTTGATCCGAAATGATGTTGAATTTCTGGAAAGCGTAAAGGGTTGTTTGAAAGGAGTTTTTCAAAGGAAGACCTGGATAAAGCTGCTTACATATTGGGCATCAAGATCTATAGAGATAGATCAAGACGTCTGATGATACTTTCAAAAGGAACACACACCTTTGACATGATTTTGAAGGAGTTCAAAATAGGTCAGTTAAAGAAGGAATTCTTACCTGAGTTATAAGGTGTGAAGTTGAGTAAGACTCAAAACTTGACCACGGCAGAAGGAAGAGGAAGGACGAAGGTCGTCCCCTATGCTTTTGTCATAGGCTCTATACGGTATGCCATGATGAGTACCGCACCTGATGTGTGCCTTGCCACATGTCTGGCAAGAGGGTACAAAGGTGATCCAGGAGTGGATCACCAGATAGTGGTCAAAAAAAAAATTATCCTTGGAGGAATAAGGAAATGTTTCTCGGTTATGGAGGTGATAAAGAGTTCGACGTAAAGAGTTACGTCGATGCAAGCTTAACACCTATCCGGATAACTTTGAGTAGAGATACCGGATACGTATAATGGAGCAACAGTTTGGAATAGCTCCAAGTGGAACGTGGTAGCAGCATCTACGATATGACATAAAGTTTTGCAAAGTACATAGCGATCTGAATGTTGCAGACCCATTGACTACAACCTCTCTCACAAGCATAACATGATCAAACCCAGAACTCATTGAGTGTTAATAACATATTGATGTGAACTAGATTACTGACTCTAGTGAACTCTTTGGATGTTAGTCACATGGCGATGTGACCTATGAGTGTTAATCACATGGCGATGTGAACTAGATTATTGACTCTAGTGCAAGTGGGAGACTGTTGGAAATATGCCCTAGAGGCAATAATAAATTGGTTATTATTATATTTCCTTGTTCATGATAATTGTTTATTATCCATGCTAGAATTGTATTGATAGGAAACTCAGATACATGTGTGGATACATAGACAAACACCATGTCCCTAGTAAGCCTCTAGATGACTAGCTCGTTGATCAATAGATGGTTACGGTTTCCTGACCATGGACATTGGATGTCGTTGATAACGGGATCACATCATTAGGAGAATGATGTGATGGACAAGACCCAATCCTAAGCCTAGCACAGATCGTGTAGTTCGTATGCTAAAGCTTTTCTATATGTCAAGTATCTTTTCCTTAGACCATGAGATTGTGCAACTCCCGGATACCGTAGGAATGCTTTGGGTGTACCAAACGTCACAACGTAACTGGGTGGCTATAAAGGTGCACTACAGGTATCTCCGAAAGTGTTTTTTGGGTTGGCACGAATCGAGACTGGGATTTGTCACTCCGTATGACGGAGAGGTATCTCTGGGCCCACTCGGTAGGACATCATCATAATGTGCACAATATGTGATCAAGGAGTTGATCACGGGATGATGTGTTACGGAACGAGTAAAGAGACTTGCCGGTAACGAGATTGAGCAAGGTATCGGTATACCGACGATCGAATCTCGGGCAAGTGCTATACCGATAGACAAAGGGAATCGTATACGGGATTGATTGAATCCTTGACATCGTAGTTCATCCGATGAGATCATCGTGGAACATGTGGGAGACAACATGGGTATCCAGATCCCGCTGTTGGTTATTGACCGGAGAGTCGTCTCGGTCATGTCTGCGTGTCTCCCGAACCCGTAGGGTCTACACACTTGAGGTTCGGTGACGCTAGGGTTGTAGAGATATAAGTATGCGGAAACCCGAAAGTTGTTCGGAGTCCCGGATGAGATCCCGGATGTCACGAGGAGTTCCGGAATGGTCCGGAGGTAAAGATTTATATATAGGAAGTCCTATTTTGGCCACCGGAAAATGTTCGGGATTTTTCGGTATTGTACCGGGAAGGTTCTAGAAGGTTCCGAAGTGGGGCCCACCTGCATGGGGGGACCCACATGAACGTGGGTAGTGGGGGCAAGGCCCCACACCCCTGGTCAAGGCGCACCAAGATCCCCCCTTAGAAGGAATAAGATCATATCCCGAAGGGATAAGATCAAGATCCCTAAAAAGGGGGGATAACAATCGGTGGGGAAAGGAAATGATGGGATTTCTTTCCCCCACCTTTGCCAACGCCCCAATGGACTTGGAGGGCAAGAAACCAGCCCCCTCCACCCCTATATATAGTGGGGAGGCGCATGGGAGCAACACCCCAAGCCCTGGCGCCTCCCTCTCCCTCCCGTGACACATCTCCCTCCTCCCGCAGCGCTTGGCGAAGCCCTGCTGGAATCCCGCTACTTCCACCACCACGCCGTCGTGCTGCTGGATCTCCATCAACCTCTCCTCCCCCCTTGATGGATCAAGAAGGAGGAGACGTCCCCGCTCCGTACGTGTGTTGAACACGGAGGTGCCGTCCGTTCGGCGCTAGGATCATCGGTGATTTGGATCACGACGAGTACGACTCCATCATCCCCGTTCTCTTGAACGCTTCCGCTCGCAATCTACAAGGGTATGTAGATGCACTCACTCTCCTTTATGCTCGTTGCTAGATTACTCCATAGATAGATCTTGGTGACGCGTAGGAAATTTTTTGATTTTCTGCTACGATCCCCAACACGTTCAATAAAAATACATATCCGGTTTGTGACTTTGAGTCATCCGGATCAGTGTCAAAGCTAGAATCGACGTAACCGTTTACGACGAGCTCTTTGTCACCTCCATATACGAGAAACATATCCTTTGTTCTTTTCAGATACTTTTAGGATGTTTTTGACCGCTGTCCAGTGATCCACTCCTGGATTACTTTGGTACCTCCCTGCTAGACTTATAGCAAGGCACACATCAGGTCTGGTACACAGCATTGCATACATGATAGATCCTATGGCTGAGGCATAGGGAATGACTTTCATTTTCTCTCTATCTTCTGCAGTGGTCGGGCATTGAGTCTTACTCAACTTCATACCTTGTAAAACAGGCAAGAACCCTTTCTTTGACTGATCCATTTTGAACTTCTTCAAAATCTTATCAAGGTATGTGCTTTGTGAAAGTCCAATTAAGCGTCTTGATCTATCTCTATAGATCTTGATACCTAATATATAAGCAGCTTCACCGAGGTCTTTCATTGAAAAACTCTTATTCAAGTATCCTTTTATGCTATCCAGAAATTCTATATCATTTCCAATCAACAATATGTCATCTACATATAATATTAGAAATGCTACAGAGCTCCCACTCACTTTCTTGTAAATACAGGCTTCTTCAAAAGTCTGTATAAAACCATATGCTTTGATCACCTCATCAAAGCGTATATTCCAACTCCGAGATGCTTGTACCAGTCCATAGATGGATCGCTGGAGTTTGCATACTTTGTTAGCACCTTTTGGATCGACAAAACCTTCTGGTTGCATCATATACAACTCTTCTTTGAGATATCCATTTAGGAATGCAGTTTTGACATCCATTTGCCAGATTTCATAATCATAAAATGCGGCAATTGCTAACATGATTCGGACAGACTTAAGCATCGCTACAGGTGAGAAAGTCTCATCGTAGTCAACTCCTTGAACTTGTCGAAAACCTTTCGCAACAAGTCGAGCTTTGTAAACAGTAATATTACCGTCTGCGTCGGTCTTCCTCTTGAAGATCCATTTATTTTCGATGGCTTGCCGATCATCGGGCAAGTCAACCAAAGTCCACACTTTGTTCTCATACATGGATCCCATCTCAGATTTCATGGCTTCAAGCCATTTTGCGGAATCCGGGCTCATCATTGCTTCCTCATAGTTCGTAGGTTCATCATGGTCTAGTAACATGATTTCCATAACTGGGTTGCCGTACCACTCTGGTGCGGAACGTACTCTGGTTGATCTACGACGTTCAGCAGAAACTTGATCTGAAGTTTCATGATCATTATCATTAACTTCCTCACTAATTGGTGTAGGAATCACTGGAACAATTTCCTGTGATGTACTACTTTCCAATCTGGGAGAAGGTACAATTACCCCATCAAGTTCTACTTTCCTCCCACTCACTTCTTTCGAGAGAAACTCTTTTTCTAGAAAGGATCCGTTCTTAGCAACGAATATTTTGCCTTCGGATCTGTGATAGAAGGTGTACCCAGCAGTCTCTTTTGGGTATCCTATGAAGACACATTTTTCCGACTTGGGTTCGAGCTTATCAGGTTGAAGTGTTTTCACATAAGCATCACAGCCCCAAACTTTAAGAAACGACAACTTTGGTTTCTTGCCAAACCATAGTTCATAAGGTGTCGTATCAACGGATTTAGATGGTGCCCTATTTAACGTGAATGCAGCTGTCTCTAAAGCATAACCCCAAAACGATAGTGGTAAATCGGTAAGAGACATCATAGATCGCACCATATCTAATAAAGTACGGTTACGACGTTCGGACACACCATTACGCTGTGGTGTTCCAGGTGGCGTGAGTTGTGAAACTATTCCACATTGTTTCAAATGAAGACCAAACTCGTAACTCAAATATTCTCCTCCACGATCAGATCGTAGAAATTTTATTTTCTTGTTACGATGATTCTCTCCTTCACTCTGAAATTCTTTGAACTTTTCAAATGTTTCAGACTTGTGCTTCATTAAGTAGATATACCCATATCTGCTCAAATCATCAGTGAAGGTCAGAAAATAACGATACCCGCCGCGAGCATCAACACTCATTGGTCCACATACATCAGTATGTATGATTTCCAACAAATCTGTTGCTCGCTCCATAGTTCCGGAGAACGGAGTTTTAGTCATCTTGCCCATGAGGCATGGTTCGCAAGCACCAAGTGATTCATAATCAAGTGATTCCAAAAGTCCATCATTATGGAGTTTCTTCATGCGTTTTACACCAATATGACCTAAACGGCAGTGCCACAAATAAGTTGCACTATCATTATTAACCTTGCATCTTTTGGTTTCAATATTATGAATATGTGTATCACTACAATCGAGATCCAATAAGAATAGACCACTCTTTAAGGGTGCATGACCATAAAAGATATTATTCATTAAAATAGAACAACCATTATTCTCTGATTTAAATGAATAACCGTCTCGCAATAAACAAGATCCAGGTATAATGTTCATGCTCAACGCTGGCACCAAATAACAATTATTTAGGTCTAAAACTAATCCCGAAGGTAGATGTAGAGGTAGCGTGCCGACGGCGATCACATCGACTTTGGAACCATTTCCCACGCGCATCGTCACCTCATCCTTAGCCAATCTTCGTTTAATCCGTAGTCCCTGTTTCGAGTTACAAATATTAGCAACCGAACCGGTATCAAATACCCAGGTACTACTACGAGCATTAGTAAGGTACACATCAATAACATGTATATCTCATATACCTTTGTTCATCTTGCCATCCTTCTTATCCGCAAAATACTTGGGGCAGTTCCGCTTCCAGTGTCCAGTCCCCTTGCAGTAGAAGCACTCAGTTTCAGGCTTGGCTCCAGATTTGGGTTTCTTCGTGGAAGTAGCAACTGACTTGCTATTCTTTTTGAAGTTCCCTTTCTTTCCCTTGCCCTTTTTCTTGAAACTAGTGGTCTTGCTAACCATCAACACTTGATGCTCCTTTTTGATTTCTACCTCCGTAGCTTTGAGCATAGCGAATAGCTCGGGAATTGTCTTTTGCATCCCTTGCATGTTATAGTTCATCACGAAGCCTTTATAGCTTGGTGGCAGTGATTGAAGAACTCTGTCAATAACACTATCCTCGTCAACTTTGCAACCAAGTTGAGTCATATGATTGTAGTACCCAGACATTCTGAGCAAGTGTTCACTGATAGAACTATTCTCCTCCATCTTGCAGCTGTAGAACTTATTGGAAATCTCATATTTCTCAATTCGGGCATTTGCTTGAAATATTAACTTCAACTCCTGGAACATCTCATATGGTCCATGACGTTCAAAACGTCGTTGAAGTCCCGGTTCTAAGCCGTAAAGCATGGCACACTGAACTATCGTGTAGTCATCAGACCGCGACTGCCAAACGTTCAAAGCGTCTACATTAGCGGGAGGGGGCTTGTCACCTAGCGGTGCTTCAAGGACATAATTCTTCTGTGCAGCAATGAGGATAATCCTCAGGTTACGGACCCAGTCCGTGTAATTGCTACCATCATCTTTCAACTTAGCTTTCTCTAGGAATGCATTAAAATTCAAAGAACGGTAGCACGGGCCATTGATCTACAACAACATAGATATGCAAAAACTATCAGGACTAAGTTCATGATAAATTAAAGTTCAATTAATCATATTACTTAAAGAACTCCCACTTAGATAGACATCCCTCCGGTCATCTAAATGATCACGTGATCCAAATCAACTAAACCATGTCCGATCATCACGTGAGATGGAGTAGTTTCAATGGTGAACATCTTATGTTGATCATATCTACTATATGATTCATGCTCGACCTTTCGGTCTCCAGTGTTCCGAGGCCATATCTGTATATGCTAGGCTCGTCAAGTTTAACCTGAGTATTCTGCGTGTGCAAAACTCGCTTACACCCCGTTGTATTTGAACGTAGAGCTTATCACACCCGATCATCACGTGGTGTCTCGGCACGACGAACTTTCGCAACGGTGCATACTCAGGGAGAACACTTATACCTTGAAATTTAGTAAGGGATCATCTTATAATGCTACCGTCGTTCTAAGCAAAATAAGAAGCATAATAAGATAAACATCACATGCAATCAAAATATGTGACATGATATGGCCATCATCATCTTGTGCTTTTGATCTCCATCTTCAAAGCACTGTCATGATCACCTTCGTCACCGGCTTGACACCTTGATCTTTATCGTAGCATCATTGTCGTCTTGCCAACTATTGCTTCTACGACTATCGCTACCGCTTAGTGATAAAGTAAAGCAATTACATGGCTATTGCATTTTATACAATAAAGCGACAACCATATGGCTCCTGCTAGTTGCCGATAACTTTACAAAACATGATCATCTCATACAAAACCGTATAACTCATCATGTCTTGACCATATCACATCACAACATGCCCTGCAAAAACAAGTTAGACGTCCTCTACTTTGTTTGTTGCAAGTTTTACGTGGCTGCTACGGGCTTTAGCAAGAACCGTTCTTACCTACGCATACAAAACCACAACGATGTTTCGTCAAGTATGTGCTGTTTTAACCTTCACAAGGACCGGGCGTAGCCACACTTGATTCAGCTAAAGTGAGAGAGACAGACACCCGCCAGTCACCTTTAAGCAACGAGTGCTCGTAACGGTGAAACCAGTCTCGCGTAAGCGTACGCGTAATGTCGGTCCGGGCCGCTTCATCTCACAATACCGCCGAAGCAAAGTATGACATGCTGGTAAGCAGTATGACTAGTATCGCCCACAACTCATTGTGTTCTACTCGTGCATGTCATCTACGCATAGACCTGGCTCATGATGCCACTGTTGGGGAACGTAGTATTTTAAAATATTCCTACGATCACGCAAGATCTATCTACCAGATGCATAGCAACGAGAGGGAAGAGTGTGTCTACGTACCCTCGTAGACCGGGAGCGGAAGCGTCAAGTGACGCGGTTGATGTTGTCGAACTTCTTCGCGATCCAACCGATCAAGCACCGAACGTACGACACCTCCGCGTCCAGCACACGTTCAGCTTGATGACGTCCCACGAGCTCTTGATCCATTTGAGCTTCACGGGAGAGTTTCGTCAGCACGACGGCGTGGTGACGGATATGATGTGTTCACCGGCGCAGGGCTTCGCCTAAGCTCCGCGACGGTATGACCGAGGTGTGATTCTGTGGAGGGGGGCACCGCACACGGCTAAAACAATTCAACTTGTGTGTCTTTGGGTGCCCCCTGCCCCCGTATATAAAGGAGCAAGGGAGGGAGGCCGGCCGGCCCTTCCTGGTGCGGCTAGGGAGTGGACTCCTACTAGGAATAGGATTGCAATCCTATTCCTAGTAGGATTCACCAAAAGAAGGAAGAGGGAAAGGAATAGGAGAGGTGGCGCCCCCCCAATCCTAGTCCAACTAGGAACCCCAGGTGGGGGCGCCGGCCAGCCCTATGGGCTACCTCTCTCTTTCCCTTTAGGCCCACTATGGACCATCCCCTCTCGTAGGGGGTTCCGGTAACCCCTTCCGGCATTCCCGATAAATCCGAAACTTTTCCGGTATACTTCCGGTGTCCGAATATAGCCGTCCAATATATCTATCTTTATGTCTCGGACATTCCGAGACTCCTCGTCATGTCCGTGATCTCATCCGGGACTCTGAACTACCTTCGGTACATCAATACTCATAAACTCATAATACCGATCGTCATCAAACATTAAGCGTGCGGACCCTACGGGTTCGAGAACTATGTAGACATGACCGAGACTCATCTCCGGTCAATAACCAATAGCGGAACCTGGATGTTCATATTGGCTCCTACATATTCTACAAAGATCTTTTATCGGTTAGAACCGCATAACAACGTACGTTGTTCCTTTTGTCAAACGGTATGTTACTTGCCCGAGATTCGATCGTCGGTATCTCTATACCTAGTTCAATCTCGTTACCGGCAAGTCTCTTTACTCGTTCCGTAACACATCATCTCGTGACTAACTCATTAGTCTTTTGCCTGCAAGGCTTATTGTGATGTGTGTTATCGAGAGGGCCCAGAGATACCTCTCCGACACTCGGAGTGACAAATCCTAATCTTGATCTATGCCAACACCGCGAATACTTTCGGAGACACCTGTAGAGCATCTTTATGATCACCCAGTTACGTTGTGACGTTTGATAGCACACAAGGTGTTCCTACGGTATTCAGGAGTTGCATAATCTCATAGTCATAGGAACATGTATAAGTCATGAAGAAAGCAATAGCAGTAAAACTAAACGATCATAGTGCTATGCTAACGGATGGGTCTTGTCCATCACATCATGCTCCTAATGATGTGATCCCGTTGATCAAATGACAACTCATGTCTATGGTTAGGAAACGTAACCATCTTTGATCAATGAGCTAGTCTAGTAGAGGCATACTAGGGACATACTGTTTTGTCTATGTATCCACACATGTACTAAGTTTCCGGTTAATACAATTCTAGCATGAATAAAAGACATTTATCATGATATAAGGAAATACAAATAACATCTTTATTATTGCCTCTAGGGCATATTTCCTTCAGGTTGAACAGTAGCCGGTGGAGTAGCGCGCGGTGGAGGCTGGATGAACAGGAGCCTGTGGATGAATAGTCGCAGGTGGAGGCCGAAGGAGGTCGACGGAGGATGAACAGTAGCCCGTGGAGGCTGGAGGGGGTCGACGATGGAGATGAACAGTATCCCGTGGAGTCCGTTTTGCGGTACACCACACCCCTCCCGATGAACAGGACCCCCGTTTCGACCGTAGCGCTCCAACACAAGTCCGTTTCCTCCGTTTTACGGTACGCCACACCCCTCCTGATCAATAGGACCCCCGTTTCGATCGTAGGAGGTTTGTTTCCTCCGTTTTGCGGTATGCCAGACCCCTCCCGATGAAAAGGATCCCGTTTCGAACGTGGCCGGTCGAACACAAGGACGTTTCCTCCGTTCTGCGGTACGCCATGCCTCGTTTCCATCGGCTGTTCCGTCCAAGCCCTCCCGGTGAACACGATGACGCATTCCGTTCTGACCCAGCCGGTTGGCTCCCCATGAACACGACGACGACGCTGTTTCGCCGTTCCGACCCAGCCATGTACACGAGCCCTGGCCGTACGTACGCGCGAGTAGGCGTTCGAGACCCCGCTCGTATGTACGTACGTCGCCGTATTTACTTTATTGCACCCTGGCCGCTGTACGTACGTGTACATGCTACGTGCACGCCTCTGCTATGACACGTGCGCGCCTCTACATCGACCAGTATGTACGTACACGTTCGGGACCAGAATGACAACGCTACGTACGCTTCGACCAGGTGGGTCCCGACTGTCACGCACTTCCTTGCGTGCGAAGATGTAGCTGGTGGGTCCCAGCAGTCAGGGGGGCGAATCGTATTTTTTTGCCCGGACACACTTCCTCGCGTGCGAAGATGTAGATGGTGGGTCCCAGCAGTCAGGGGGAAACGTTTTTTTCGTGAAATACGGTGGCCCGTCTGGTGGGCCCCCGCTGTCAGGTGGAGGAATAATTATTTTGCGCGTAATAAGGAGGCACTTCCTTGCTGCGGCCTGGACCCAGCTGTCAGCCTCTCCACCTACAGTACTTTTCCGATGGAAGTCGTTCCTTAACCACGTTGACCACGCCGCGTCGAGAGCACCAGGGCGGTTGTGATAGCCTGACTTATTAGGGATGATAGACTACTCATATCAATAATGAATTCCTTCTTTTTTGGGAGCCCATTCAGATAGAACTCCAAAGTTAAGCGTGCTCAGCTTGGAGTAGTTTCAGGATGGGTGACCGACCGGGAAGTTGCTGCCGGGTACGCACAAGTGAGGACAAAGTGCGCAGAAAAGACTAGTATTGATATGTGGGGCCAGTCTAGATCCCGCCAGGAGTAACGACCACCGGCGGGTGTGTCCGGGGCATTACAAGTTGGTATCAGAGCCGACCCTCGCGGTTACACGGATGTTTGCGGACAGGTGCGCAGTCATGTTATTCATGACGTTTGTGACCCGTCGTGGCACACGGCAAGACACATGTATCCAACTAGATGCACAGACGTTTGTGCCAAGAGGGAACGTTCATGTGGCCCGACGAGGACGTCGGTTCCTCTGAGTGGGGTGTATGTGATAGCCTGACTTATTAGGGATGATAGACTACTCATATCAATAAGGAATTCCTTCTTTCCTGGGAGCCCATTTGGAAAGAACTCCAAAGTTTAGCGTTCTCAGCTTGGAGTAATTTCAGGATGGGTGACCGACTGGGAAGTTGCTCTTGGGTGCGCATGAGTGAGGACAAAGTGCGCAGAAAGGACTAGTATTGATATGTGGGGCCGGTCTACATCCCGTCAGGAGTAACGACCACCGGTGGGTGTGTCCGGAGCGTTACAGCGGTAGACGGCGAGGCCTGGGAAAAGGACGACGCGGAGCCGGGGAAGATGCGGCAGCGGAAGCCCGTGCGGAGAGGAGTATGAGGGTTCACTGGTTCTGATGTGGTGTGAGGCTGCCGTCGCTGCAGGGCCTAGACAGCGGTGGGAATATTAGGAGGCGGTGAGGCCTTCGCGGCAGCACAGCCGACCACGGGAGGCAGGAGCATGTGGCACGACCGGCTCTGCTTTGGGCGGCTGGAGCAAGAAGACCAGAGGTTGAAGAAGCACTACGACCGTTGGATGGACATTGTATGGTCACTAGAGCTAGAATCGTTCATGTTGACTAAGTTGACAAAGCACTCCGTTCCCGTCAACTTAGTAGGCCCACAAGTCAGTCACCCACCAAGGTGGGTCCCAACTAGCAGGGGGAGTATCCATTTTTTTGTGCGTAATAAGGAGGCACTTCCGATGGGTCTAAGCTGACAGTAGGGGGAACGTTTTTTTTGCGAAGTACGGTGGCCCGTCCGGTGGGTCCCAGCAGTCAGGGGGAACATTGTTTTCACCAAATACGGTGGCCCATCCGGTGGGTGATACGTCTCCAACGTATCTACTTTTCCAAACACTTTTGCCCTTGTTTTGGACTCTAACTTGCATGATTTGAATGGAACTAACCCGACTGACGGTGTTTTCAGCAGAACTGCCATGGTGTTGTTTTTGTGCAGAATAAAAAGTTCTCGGAATCGCCTGAAAATCAACGGAGAATTATTTCAGAAAATATAAAAATATTTGCAAGAAGATCTGCACCGGGGGGCCCACACCCTGTCCTCGAGGGTGGGGGGCGCGCCCCCCTTCCCAGGGCGCACCCCCTGCCTCGAGGCCCCCCCGATGCTCCACCGACGTATCCCCAGGTCCTATATATTCCGTTTTGTGGAGAAAAAAAATCAGGGAGAAGAAATTATCGCGTTTCACGAGACGGAGCCGCCGCCAAGCCCTAATCTCTCTCGAGAGGGCTGATCTGGAGTCCGTTCGGGGCTCCGGAGAGTGGAGATCATAGCCATCGTCATCATCAACCTTCCTCCATCACCAATTCCATGATGCTCACCGCCGTGTGTGAGTAATTCCATCGTAGGCTTGTTGGACGGTGCTGGGTTGGATGGGATCTATCATGTAATCGAGTTAGTTTTGTTAGGGTTTTATCCCTAGTATCCACTATGTTCTGAGATTGATGTTGCTATGACTTTGCTATGCTTAATGCTTGTCACTAGGGCCCGAGTGCGATGATTTCAGATCTGAACCTATTATGTTTCCATGAATATATGTGTGTTCTTGATCCTATCTTGCTAGTCTATAGTCACCTACTATGTGTTATGATCCGGCAACCTTGAAGTGACAATAATCGGGACCACTCCCGGTGATGACCATAGTTTGAGGAGTTCATGTATTCACTATGTGTTAATGCTTTGGTCCGGTACTCTATTAAAAGGAGGCCTTAATATCCCTTAGTTTCCAATAGGACCCCGCTGCCACGGGAGGGTAGGACAAAAGATGTCATGCAAGATCTTTTCCATAAGCACATATGACTATATTCGGAATACATGCCTACATTGCATTGATGAAATGGAGCTAGTTCTGTGTCACCCTAGGTTATAACTTTTACATGATGAATTGCATCCGATGTAATTTCCCATCACCGATCCAATGCCTACAAGATTTACCTATATTGCTTGTCGCTTATTTACTTTTCCGTTGCTATTATCACAAAAACTACAAAAACACTATCTTTACTTTTATTGCTGCTACCGCCACTATCATATTACTTTGCTACTAAACTAACTTGCTGCAGATACTAAGTTTCTAGGTGTGGTTGAATTGACAACTCAGCTGCTAATACTTAAGAGTATTCTTTGGCTCCCCTTGTGTCGAATCAACAAATTTGTGTTTAATACTTTACCCTCGAAAACTATTGTGATCCCCCACACTTGTGGCTTATCAAGACTATTTTCTGGCGCTGTTGCCGGGGAGCATAGCTTTATTCTTTAAGTCACTTGGGATTTATATTTGCTTATCACTATGAAGAATTTGAAGGACTCAAAAACCAAGATCTTACCCTCAACTACGAGGGGAGGTAAGGAACTGCCATCTAGCTCTGCACTTGATTCTCCTTCTGTTATGAGTAAACTTGCGACACCTACTCCTGCTATTGAATCTGATATGTCGTATGTTCTTGATGATGCTACTTTTGCTATGTATGATGAAACTACCTCTATGCTTGATACTGTGCCACTAGGTGAATTTCTAGATGAACAAATTGCTAAAGTTAGGGAGAGTGCAAATGTTGATGACATTTATGAAAGTGATGATGAAACTACTCCCAATAGATATGAAGTGCCTGTTGTGCCTGAGGGTTATGTTATGGATGAGGAAACTGCTAGAGACTTTCTTGCTTGCAATGATAGATATGATCTTAAGAAGTTATTAGCTAAGCTTAAAGAAAAGTCCTTGAATGCTAGAATGAAACATGACCCTGCTTTTGCTACTTCACCTATATGTGTCACTGATAAGGATTATGAATTCTCTGTTGATCCTGAGGTAATTACTTTGGTTGAATCTGATCCTTTCCATGGCTATGAGTTTGAAACTGTTGTGGCACATCTTACCAAGTTGAATGATATAGCTACCGTGTTTACCAATGATGAAAATATTTGCTATTACTATATCCTAAAGTTGTTTCCGTTCTCATTAAAGGGTGATGCTAAGACTTGGTTTAATTCTCTTGATCCTGGTTGTGTGCGTAGTCCCTAGGATATGATGTATTGCTTCTCTACTAAATATTTTCCCGCTCATAAGAAACAAGCTGCCTTACGGGAAATATATAACTTTGCTCAAACTGAAGAAGAAAGTCTTCCACAAGCTTGGGGGAGGCTTCTCCAGTTACTTAATGCTTTTCCTGATCATCCTCTTGAGATGCATGATATACTTGATATCTTTTATAATGGACTAACCGATGCTTCCAGAGACCACCTGGATAGTTGTGCTGGTTCTGTTTTCAGGGAAAGAACAGTGGAACAAGCTGAATTACTATTGAATAATATGCTTGCCAATGAAAATAATTGGACACTTCCTGAACTAGCCCCTAAGCCAACTCCGAAGAAAAGAGGTGTTCTATTTCTCAGTCCTGAAGATATGCAAGAGTTAAAGAAATCTATGAAAGAAAAAGGTATTAAAGCTGAAGATGTTAAGAATTTATCGCCTATTGAAGAAATACATGGTCCTGATAACCCGACATAGGCAGTAAAGGTAAATTCTCTTTATAGATTTGATGAAGGTGATATTCCTCGTTATAAGTCTGCTAGCCAATGCTTAGATGAGTTTGACAATTTTATTGTGATACAAGAAAACTTCAATGCTTATGTTGGTAGACAATTACAACACAATGCTTATATGATTGAACGCTTGAGTGATTATCTGTCCAGTGCTAAAGATGAACTGAAACTTATTAGTATACATGCTTCCATGGTCACCACTCAAGTATATCAAGTACTTAAAGCTCAGAATGATTTGCTCAATGAATTAATTAGTAAGAATAATGACTATGTTGTTAGAGTTGCTACTAGAGGGGGTAAAATGACTCAGGAACCTCTGTATCCTGAAGGCCACCCTAAGAGAATTGAGTAAGATTCTCAAAGAGCTAATTTAGATGCACCTAGTTCTTCTAAGAAGAAGAAAAAGAAAAATGATAGGACTTTGCATGCTTCTAGTGAACCTGTAGCTCACCCCCCTGAGAATCCCAATGATATATCTGTTTCTGATGCTGAGACACAATCTGGTAATGAACATGAACCTAGTGATAATCTTAATAATGATGTTCATGATGATGCTCAACCTAGCAATGATAATGATGTAGAAATTGAACCTGTTGTTGATCTTGATAACTCACAATCAAAGAATCAACGTTATGATAAGAGAGACTTTGTTGCTAGGAAGCACGGTAGGGAAAGAGAACCATGGGTTCAGAAACCCATGCCTTTCCCTCTGAAACCATCCAAGAAAAAGGATGATGAAGATTTTGAGCGCTTTGCTGAAATGATTAGACCTATCTTTATGTGTATGCGTTTGACTGATGTGCTTAAAACAAATCCTTATGCCAAGTATATGAAAGATATCGTTACCAACAAAAGAAAGATACCCGAAGTAGAAATTTCCACCATGCTTGCCAATTACACTTTTGAGGGTGGAATGCCTAAGAAATTAGGAGATCCAGGAGTACCTACTATACCTTGCTCCATTAAGAGAAACTATGTTAAAACTGCTTTGCATGATCTTGGAGCCGGTGTTAGTGTTATGCCTCTCTTTCTATATCATAGACTTGACTTGAGTAAGCTGACACCTACTGAAATATCTTTGCAAATGGCCGATAAATAAACTGCTATACCTGTCGGTATTTGTGAGGATGTGCCTGTCGTAGTTGCAAATGTTACTATTCTAACGGACTTTGTTATACTTGATATTCCCGAGGATGATAGTATGTCTATTATTCTTGGAAGACCTTTTTGTAAATATTGCAGGGGCTATTATTGATTACAACAAAGGCAATGTCACTTTTCATGTCAATGGTAATGAGCATACGGTACACTTTCCGAGGAAACAACCTCAGGTTCATAGTATCAATTATATTGGAAAAACTTCGACTATTACTATTGGAGTTTTTGAGTTTCCTATTCCTACTATCAAGAAGGCATATGACATACTTATTGTTGGGGACATACATATGCCCATTGAGGTAACATAGTGTTATTCGAAAATTCTTCGGTTTCATGTTACTCGGAAAGAGTTTATTAACAAGACCTGATCAACCTTGTTAATGGATTCCTTTTGATGAGCATGGGATAGGTGAATCTAGATAGCACAAACCTTCTGTACCCCTTTTTTACTTTCTGTTAATTAGGATAAATAAAAGAAAAATAGCATTATCTGTCTGTTTCCAGACTTATCCGTGCAATTAAAAAATATCCCGAAAATAAAAGTTCTCCAAATGCCATGAAAATGAAATATGATTTTTTTCTAGAATATTTAAGAAAATATGGCACTGAACACACAGCGAGGGGAGCCAACACGTGGCCTCGAGGGCACATGGCGCGCCCCCCTGCCCAGGGCGCCCCCTGCCTCGAGGGCCCCACGTGCCCCCCTCCACTTATCCTTTCACCCATGCTCTTCTTCTTCCTCCCAAAAAAAAATCCCCAACCAGCTCAAACCCGAGTTCTAGCTCATTTTGCTGCCATTTTCGATCTCCTTGCTCAAAGCACCATTCATCAAACTGTTTGGGGAGATTGTTCCTTGGTATGTGACTCCTCCATTGGTCCAATTAGTTTTTGTTCTAGTGCTTTATTTGTTGCAAATTTGTGCTGCTGTGGTGACCTTGTTCTTGAGCTTGCATGCCATTTTTTCTTGGTCCCAAGTAGTTCTAATGCATGATATAGCCTCTAGGCACTTATATGAGTCGTTGCTATCAATCTTGTTGAGTTTGGTTAACTTTTATTGTGAGTTACTAAAAATTTCAGAAATTCAGAAAAGGAAAATGTTAAAAAGATTATTGAGGGGCTCTTCCAGCAAGAGCTCAGATGAGAAGAAGAAAGAATAAAATAAGAAGCCCAAGTATCATATCCCTCGCATGGCGGAAGTTCGACCGTGCGAATGGCCTTGTAATGATTTCATGATGTCCGCCGGTATTTACGAAGACTTTTATTGGATGGCGAATAATGCAGGCCTCACCGACTTCCTCAAGGACCAAAAAGAACAGTATCTCTTAGTCACCAATATTTTTATGCAAAGCTTTCATTTTCATTCTAGGAAAATACCACCTACAGTGGAGTTTCGCTTATATGATGTGAGTAAGGAGATATCACTTTTATATTTTTGCAAAATATGCAAAGTACCCTTTGGAGGTAGACTCGATGAACCACGTCATGAAGACGTCAAAGGGTTTATTGATATGATAGCTGTAGGTGAAACTAGACAAGTTGCAGGGGCAAGAATAACTAGTATACACTTCCCTGTTCTGCGCTACTTTGCTTTATTTGCTAGTAGATGTTTAATTGGTTGTGGGAACAGTGGGAATCTTAGTGCCTCTGATATTATCATTTTACGCCATGCTTTGTTTCGCGACACAAATTTTAGCTTGGGCACCGTCGTTGCCAAACGGTTAAGTCTTAACCGCTCAAGAGGGCCCGTCTTTGGAGGCATCTTTGCCTCTCGCCTTGCTGAACATTTTAATATACCTATTAGGCATCATGAGAAGGAAGAAAAATTGCTTGCCCTGTTTATCTAGACTACAAGAGCATGGTAGCTCATGACTTTATTGTTAAAGAAAAAAATATGCAGCTCCATTATAAATTGAGGTTTGTTGAAATATACTGTGAAATTGTTACCTTGCTTGCACCTTCTTTGTTTGATCTATCTACAGGCGTATTCCTCATCACCTCAGATGCCTTGTACAAGTACCAAGGCCAGATACAAGCTTCAGAGCCAGAGCCATAACCACCACTTGATCCTTCCCGGCAATCTGTTTATGGATGGGAGCTGGACGAGCTCGCCAACCAGTGGCACCCAGAGGACACATCTCAGTACACTGGAGGGAGTGGCTTCGATCCCTGGCCATAGACCAACTTAGGCCAAAAGCCTAAGCTTGGGGGAGTACGTGTTTCTCACCGACTTACATTCATGTTGACACCTATTCTAGTCGTCGGTGCTCACACTCTTTCACTGTACCATCCATGCTTAGTTTAAATTTCTTTTTCTTAGTCTATTTCTTGTGTGCTAGAAAAACACAGAAAAACAATAAAAATAAAAATATTAGTTGTAGCTTCCAGCTAGTTTAGTTTCTTTGCTTGTAGTAGTAACTAAAAATGAAAACCCAAAAAGATTTCCCGTTCTTCTTTTGCTTGTTGGGAGCTTTCCCGTGTAAATAGTTTCTTTTCTTTTCTTTAGGGGTTAAGAGTAGAAGACCATGATTGAAAATGCTTAGTAGCTCTCATATGCTTTGTTGTTGATTTAACCTTGAGCCATATTACCTTGTCTTCTCTCTTGTATTGAATGCCTGCAGATTCCAGCTTAGTCCAATGCACGTGCACTATTATTATTTTACACACCGTTCGGTCGTGCGAGTGAAAGGAAATAAGGATGATATATGATGAATTAATTGAGATAAGAAAAGTTGGTATGAACTCGACCTCTCTTGTTTTTGTAAATATGATTGCTTATCGTTCCTGATTTAGCTTGTTATGAATGAAACATGCTTGCAATGACAACTAGATATCATTGCTGCTTATGCCATGCTTAATTAGCTGAGAGTTTATAATGGTCTATCTTGCGTGCCAACATGATATTAAAATGGTTGTGATGTGGTATGATGGGTGGTATCCTCCTCTGAACGATTTAAGTGACTTGACTTGGCACATGTTCACGTATGTAGTTGAAACAAATCAACATAGCCTTCATGATATTTATGTTCATGGTGATTTATATCCTACTCATGCTTGCATTCATTGTTGATTAATTTTAATGCATGTTCATGACCGTTGTTGCTCTATAGCTGGTCGCTTCCCAGTCTCTTTCTAGCCTTCACCTGTACTAAGCGGGAATACTGCTTGTGCATCCACTTCCATAAACCCCAAAGTTATTCCATATGAGTCCACCATACCTTCCTATATGCGGTATTTATCTGCCGTTCCAAGTAAATTTGTATGTGCCAAACTCTAAACCTTCAAATGAAATTCTGTTTTGTATGCTCGAACAACTCATGTATCAACTAGGGTTGTCTGTATCTTCCATGCTAGGTGCGTTATTCTCACGATGAGTGGACTCCGCTCATCACTCATGAGAAAACGGCTGGTAATCGGGATGCCCAGTCCCATGCTCAAAATCATAATAATTAAACAAAACTCCCCCATGGTTGTTGCTTGTTTGGACGGTAACCCGTGGAGTGTGCTTGTTGGTGGTTGGGGGAGTATAAACTTTACCATTCTGTTTGGGAACCGCCTATAATGTGCGTAGCATGGGAGATATCGAGATTCTTGGTTGATATGTTGACAATGAAAGTATACCGCTCAAAATGTTATTCATCTCTATTTAAAAATCGAGCTCTAGCACCTCTACAAATCACCGCTTCCCTCTGCGAAGGGCCTATCTATTTACTTTTATGCAGAGTCATCATCCTCTTATCAAAAAGCACCAGTAGGAGAGCACCTCTGTCGTTGCATGTATTACTATTAATTTGCATTGAGTATGATTATGAATGGATCTCTTTTACCATGAATTACGATGTCTAGTCAGTCCTTGATCTTTAAAGGTGCTCTGCATTTATGTTTTGCGGTCTCAGAAAGGGCTAGCGAGATACCATCCTGTTATATCATATCATGATTATTTTGAGAAGTGTTGTCATCTGAGGTTTATTATTATTGCTCCCTAGTTGATTATGCCATTAATGTGAGTAGTCTTGAGACCTGAAAGTTATTGTGAATGTGGTTAGTTCATGATCTTGTTGAAAACCTGAATGCTAGCTTACATATTTACAACAACAAGAGCAAACAGAGTTTGTCAAAGTTTTTCTTTATCACTTTCAGTTTATCAACTGAATTGCTTGAGGACAAGCAAAGGTTTAAGCTTGGGGGAGTTGATACGTCTCCAACGTATCTACTTTTCCAAACACTTTTGCCCTTGTTTTGGACTCTAACTTGCATGATTTGAAAGGAACTAACCCGGACAGACGCTGTTTTCAGCAGAACTGCCATGGTGTTGTTTTTGTGCAGAATAAAAAGTTCTCGGAATCGCCTGAAAATCAACGGAGAATTATTTCAGAAAATATAAAAAATATCTGCAAGAAGATCTGCACCGGGGGGCCCACACCCTGTCCTCGAGGGTGGGGGGCGCGCCCCCCTTCCCAGGGCGCGCCCCTTGGCTCGAGGGCCCCCCGATGCTCCACCGACGTATCCCCAGGTCCTATATATTCCGTTTCATGGAGAAAAAAATCAGGGAAAAGGAATTATCACGTTACACGAGACGGGGCCGCTGCCAAGCCCTAATCTCTCTCGAGAGGGCTGATCTGGAGTCCGTTCGGGGCTCCGGAGAGTGGAGATCATCGCCATCGTCATCATCAACCTTCCTCCATCACCAATTCCATGATGTTCACCGCCGTGTGTGAGTAATTCCATCGTACGCTTGCTGGACGGTGATGGGTTGGATGGGATATATCATGTAATCGAGTTAGTTTTGTTAGGGTTTGATCCCTAGTATCCACTATGTTCTGAGATTGATGTTGCTATGACTTTGCTATGCTTAATGCTTGTCACTAGGCCCCGAGTTCCATGATTTCAGATCTGAACTTATTATGTTTCCATGAATATATGTGTGTTCTTGATCCTATCTTGCAAGTTTATAATCACCTACTATGTGTTATGATGCGGCAACCCCGAAGTGACAATAATCGGGACCATTCCCGGTGATGACCATAGTTTGAGGAGTTCATGTATTCACTATGTGTTAATGCTTTGTTCTGGTACTCTACTAAAAGGAGGCCTTAATATCCCTTAGTTTCCAATAGGACCCCACTGCCATGGGAGGGTAGGACAAAAGATGTCATGCAAGTTCTTTTCCATAAGCACGTATGACTATATTCGGAATACATGCCTACATTGCATTGATGAACTGGAGCTAGTTCTGTGTCACCCTAGGTTATAACTTTTACATGATGAATTGCATCTGACGTAATTTCCCATCATCGATCCAATGCCTACGAGCTTTACCTATATTGCTTGTCGCTTATTTACTTTTCCGTTGCTATTATCACAAAAACTACAAAAACACTATCTTTACTTTTATTGCTGCTACCGCCACTATCATATTACTTTGCCACTAAACTATCTTGCTGCAGATACTAAGTTTCCAGGTGTGGTTGAATTGACAACTCAGCTGCTAATACTTAAGAGTATTCTTTGGCTCCCCTTGTGTCGAATCAACAAATTAGGGTTTAATAATTTACCCTCAAAAACTGTTGCGATCCCCTACACTTGTGGGTTATCAGTGGGTCCGTGCTGTCAAGTGGAGGAATAATTATTTTCCGCGTAATAAGGAGGCACTTCCTTGCGGCTGCCGTGGACCCAACTGTCAGCCTCTCCACGTACAGTACTCTTCCGATGGAAGTCATTCCTTAACCACGTTGACCACGCCGCGTCGAGAGCACCAGGGCGGTGGACGACGGCGAGGCCTAGGAAGGGAACGACATGGAGGTATGGAAGACTCGATAGTTGTTTCTCACGCGGAGGGGAGTATGACTGTACGAGGGTTTACTGGTTCGTCTGCCGTCGCCGGAGAATAACAGTAGGTGTGGGTGAGTAGAGGGATGGCTAGGCCAGCGATGGGAGTACGATGGGGCGGTGAGGCCTGCGCGGCAGCACAGCTGGCCACGGGGAGGAGGGAGCAGGCAGTCCCGCCGGCGCTTGTTTGAGCAGCTAGAGCAGGAAGAGCAGAGATTGAAGAAGCACGACGGCCGTTGGATGGACGTCCAACAGTCACTGCTTGTGCGTCAACCTTTTTTTAGGAAAGCCTCAAATCTGTGGAAAACATCATATATCCCATCTACCATTATTTCTAATAATTTACAGCCCATTTGCTAATTCTTAAGGTTTTTTTGGATCCCATATTCTTTTTGTTAGCATGACAACCCATATTGTGGCCACGGTTAAAAAATTATACAAATTTTTTCATATTTTGATGCGGTCCGAACTGTTTTTAATCCCGAAATTTCGAGTCGCATTCAAACTGATTTTAAAAATAAATGTATATCAATATAAAATCCAACAAATTGTCCATGCATAAAAATGTACATCCCATTTCTCATTACTCATAGGCCATTTTCTCGGCCAGCCGAATGAAGCTCTCCTCGTCCTGAAAGATTTGTAGCCTAACAGGCCTGACAAAGTGACTTACTTGGCAAATCACAAAAAAACTGGGCTGTGGCAGTGGACCCAGCTGCGGCCGTGGACCCAGCTGTCAGCCTCTCCACGTACATTGACCACATTGACCACATTGAAAAAAAGAGATGGACCACATTGACCACGCCGCGCCGAGAGCACCAAGGCGGTGGACGACGGTGAGGCCTAGGAAGGGGATGACACGGAGCCAGGGAAGACACGACAGTGGATGCCCACGTGGAGAGGAGTACGAGGGTTCACTGGTTCAGCTGCGGTGTGGGGCTGCCTTTACCGCAGAATAACAGGGGGTGTGGGTGAGTAGAGGGATGCCCTGGCCAGTGGTGGGAGTAGTAGGGGGCGGTGAGGCCTCCACGGCATCACAGCCGGCCACGAGAGGCAGGAGCACGCGGCACGACCGGCGCTGGTTTGTCCGGCTGGAGCAAGAAGACCAGAGGTTAAAGAAGCACTACTGCCGTTGGATGAACATCGTATGGTAACTGGAGCTAGAATCGTTCATATTGACTAAGTTGACAAAGCCCTCCGTCCCCGTCAACTTGATAGGCCCAAAAGTCAGCCTCCCACGATGCTGGGTTCCAGCTGGCAGTGGGAGTATTCATTTTTTTTGCGTAATAAGGAGGCACTTCCTTGCGTGCGAAGATAGCTGGTGGGTCCGACCTGTCAGCGGGGAAGGGGGGGTGGCACGTTTTTTTCGCGAAATACAGAGGCCCTTCCGGTGGGTCCCAGATGTCAGGTGGAGGAATCAAAGACTTGAGAAGGCGTACAGAACAAGCTAGTGTACTAGTAAAGAGACATTGCTGAGTTTTAGAATAAAGAGAGACGTGCTCATGTAGCTGGTTCGAATCCAAACCTAGACTATGACTATATATGGTGCTATGCTACTCTGCAAGTAATGAAACTAACATATCCAACGTTCGATTCTCCTCTTCTCTACTTACTCTGCCTAGCATCAGAAGCTCTGGCCGCAGCTACCATGTCCGCTGGCTGCTCGTCCACCTGCTCTTCAGCAGGCAACAACCAAATATGAGCCAAGTCGCCACCCGTACCATCGCCTGCGGGTCTCATCAAACCCCCGCCGGCACGCGCACCGCAGCCGGTTGCTCACTGCAACCCGCTGCCGTTGGTGTGGTGCCACTGCTACAAATCACGTAGAGTCATCCGTCACGTCTCCACCACAATCCTCAACCCTGGCCGAGTCTTCTACAAATGCCCGAATCATGGGGTAATAATATGTTTAAGTGTTGTTCTGCTGCTTTCAGTTGCTGATTTTTTTAATAGTTGGTTGATGATCTTCCAATTTGATTCGTGCAGAAATGGGAAGATTCATGCGATTTGTATTTCTGGGAAGTTGCTGATGTGGGGGAGTGCAACTACACTGATTATTTGGTTAGCCAAGGAATCCCAATGCCAGCAGGTTGGGGTGTTGGACAAGTAACTAAAGGAACAACAGAACAGGAAGATGCAGAGCAGAAGGTTAAAGATGCAGTTCCTCTGATCATGGCCAAGCAACAGCTGCTGAATGACCTTGACAGCAATGAGGAGATGAAAGAGCTTGTGAAGAGAATGGACAAAATCGATGTGCTCTGTAGGATGATTGTCTCTTTATTTGAAGTATATGTAGCACTCGTGATGTATTCAGTGGCTATGACATGAGCACTTTGCTGAAACTAGTAATGAATGAAACCTGTGTAGCAGGCTGGGCGTAGTGTTGTGAACATCTAATGATTTCTATTAACGGAAATCAGGGGGTATCCCCTTTTGCTCATAAATAAATAAATAGCAGAGGCCCTTTTGGTAATAAATAAATAAATTAGCAGAGGCTCTGTCAGGTCAGCTTTGTTCTCATTCGAAGACGTCGAGCAAATTGCAGTCCAACATCAAACTATGTCATCGAATTCAAGTTTCACAGCCAAATATGAGTACAACTAAACAACAATGTCATCATGTTTTAGTCGTCATACAATCACCAAACACAAATCAGCATACATAACAAGTGATGTTCTCACAGGAAAATACTAAAGAACATGTTCACCAGGTTTCAGTTGTCATAACAAACACAATTTCACATACTAGATAAAAAACGTCTTCTGACAGGCAAATACGACAAAAGCAATGTAATTAATCATCATCCGCAGCAGCAGCGTCAACATCTTCGCCATGTGTATCAGTCTGAATCGTAATTCCCCATGGTGTCATCTTCTTCTTCGTCCTCAACGTCCTCGAACATTGGCTTCTTCTTGATCAACTCTTGTATGTCCACAACACGACATACAATCTTTTCGCCGGCGTCATTGACGTGATGGTTCTCAAAGATATTAGGAACATCTGTGTTATCTTGTACATCAGGAGCAGTGTAAGCATCATCTTGTTGTGCAACTTCATTAAACGAATTCCTCTGCTCAAACCTTTGCAATACTCTCCAGTCATCACTACGTGCAAATGTGTCTTCCAAGAAAAATATCTGTGTTGCTTGATTTGCCAAAATAAAAGGCTCGTTGGTCTGGTACACCGCCTTGACATTGATGGATTTGAAATAATCATCAGCTCTGGGTTTTGCGATCCTCGCAAACATGTTATACCAACGACAGCACCACAGAACCACACACCGATGATCCTCGAAACTGGAGATATACTGCAACTAAACAATGTCTGTTATGTTAGCATAGATTTCAGTTGTCTCTTTGTCATACGTATCCGTGCTCATGATGACACTGTTTTGTGTCTCCCTGCCTTCGTCTCATGCAAGGGTGTTGTAGCACACATCTCCAACAAAGCAAGATTCATAATGTCTTACCTAAGTATCAGGACCCATTGCTAGTGAGTAAAGGGCATCATCGACTGCCTGCCCATCCTCCCACATCTTCTTAACCTATGGTTAGAAAATAGACAAGCTTATCATCTTATGTACTCAATTTATTAAGAAAACTAACAGTGCAATTCAAAAGCTTACATGGCTCTTGAACCATTTCGCAAATCCTGCCATAACCAGTTTGTCAATGTTTCTTGGATTGTGCGACAGTAACTCCTTTTTGTAGATGCTGCACAACATAGTGATCGCATCAAACTTCTAAATATATAAGAATGTGCTGCAAGTTTAGTAGACTATGATGTATAAGCTGCACTACTTAGCACTTACTTGATATAAGGTAGTATCTCAGGACAGTTATTCAACACACACCAAACCATTTTGTCCAAATCTTTAGGTTTGTCCTCTTGTCGACTCTTCCCTGTAACTCGAACAGAATAATCGAAAGCATTGAGCCCGGGATTGTCTTCATCCACCTCTTTGCTAAGCTGATCAGCTGTTTCAATGTATTTTGAGCAGAATGTTAATGCTTTTGTAGCAATGTAGGCCTCTGCAATGGAACCCTCAGGTCTAGCTCTGTTCCTAACATAGCCCTTGAAAGTGCCTAGCCGCCTTTCAATGGGGTACATCCAGCCATACTGTGCTGGACCTCTAAGTAGTGCCTCATCAGGTAGATGAACAACCAAATGCACCATCACATCAAAGAAGGCTGGAGGATATATCTTCTCATGGTCGCATAGGATAGTTGGTATCTTGTCTCTAAGACGCTCCAAAGTATCCATCCTGATATTTCTACTGCAGAGTTCCCTGAAGAATTGTCCCAACTCTGCAACTGCTCTGTATAAGTCAGGGCGGCCCAATCCTCTAAGGATAACAGGTAAAACCCTTTGAAGTAGGACGTGGCAGTCATGAGTTTTCAACCCTTGTAACTTGTTTCCATCTGCACGGACTCTCCTTTCAGGGTTGGAAGCAAATCCATGTGGGAATCTCACACGTGACAGGACCTCGCAGAATTATTTTCTTTTTACCTTGTCCAAGACGTACACAACTGGTGCCATATCCCGTGGTTTACCTTCATCTTGCACCTGCAAATCCTGTCTGGTACCGAGCTGTGTCAAATCAATCCTAGATTTTAAGGTATCTTTCGTCTTGCCTTCAATATTAAGAAGTGTGCCGATAATGCTGTCACATATATTTTTCTCGATGTGCATCACATTAAAATTATGCCGCAGATCCAAATCTTTCCAATACTGCAAGTCCCACAAAGTGGACCTGCGGGTAAACAATAATCTCTCTTCTGCCCTGCCACACTTCCTTTTCCCGCTACCATTATCAGGATGGTTTCCTGGTGTAATATGCCTGATCTTCTCTAATTCCACTTGCAACTCATATACGGTGAGCCTCTTTGGCGCATCACGGTTTTCATGCTTTGCATTGAACACATGTCTTCGGTATTTTCTAGGATGCGGCTTGTCCTTGGCAAGGAAACGACAGTGTCCAATGTAACAGATCTTGCTAAGTATTGCGTATGACAGCGGATTCCTGTCACAGCGAACACATGCATTGTAACCATGTGTCGCTCGCCCTGAAATTGTGCCCAAAGCCGGATAATCATCGATGAACCAAATTATAACCGCACACAGAAAGAAATCAGCTGGTGGGCTGCTATATAGGTCTCGAGTGAGAACACCCCTCCATAGATGTTGAAGTTCCTCCACAAGAGGCTCCATGAACAAATAAAAATCCTTTCCAGGACTTTTTGGACCTAGGATGAGCAAGGCCATCATGTAGTTTGATTCTTTGGTGCAGACATTTGGAGGCATGTTGTAAGGGATAACAAGCACTGGCCACATGCTATATGTGGCGCTCTGGTGGCCAAATGGGTTAAATTTATCTAAAGCTAAGCCAAGTCTAATGTTTCTTGGGTCAGCAACAAACTTTTCGTGCTTCTGATTGAAGCTTTTCCACTCACTACCATGTGATGGATGGCTCATTACATTCTAATCTCTGTACTCCTGGTTCCTAGAATGCCACAGTACATCCTCTCTTGTTTCAGCATCATGAAACAACCTTTGCAATCTTGGTGTAATTGGAAAATGTCTCATAACATTATGAGGAATCCTCTTCACAGCATCGCCATCTTTCCATCTTGATGATTTGCATTTCGGGCATTCACTTAAGTTGGCATAATCCTTCCGGAACAGAACACAATTATTCTTACAAACATGGATCATATCATATCCAATTCCAACTGCATGAAGGAAATTATTCATTTTACCGTAGGTGTGTGGCAGCTCAAACGCATCTGGGAAAGCTTTGCAGAAAGCAACCAACATCGCATCGAATGATTTTTTGGTCATCCGCTCAGATGTCTTCACCTGAAGAAAGGTGACCATAGCTGAGAATACTGACAACTTATTTCCTGGGGTGATAGCCATGTTACATTGTTCCAACATGCGGGCCTACCATTTTTCTTCTGCAGGTGAAAGTTCATGGAATGCACGAGCATTTCGTAGCATTGTTTCAATGTTGGTCAAACTCGCTAGCTCTGCCACCACCTCCTCCTCCTCTTCCACCTGAACATCAGGCAGATCAAGATGGTGATCTGCTGCTTCCACGTAGTCAATAACATTGATGTTCACAGCTTCACCATGATTAACCCACCTAGTATATGTGACCGACATCCCATACAAGTTTAGATGATTTTGCACAGTTGACTGGGGTCTTGTAACTGAATTCATACAACTGCTACACGGGCAGAGCACATCTGATTTTGGACCACCATACCCAGCTCTGATAAAGTTCATGAAGTTTTCAACCCCCTCGACATATGCAGCAGAGAATCTTCAAGCAGAAGTTATCCAAGTCATGTCCATCTGTTAGACATACAAATTAGTTCTTCTACTAGATATTACAGGAAAAACATATATGCTTTTTTATGAAGTCCAGAAGAAAATACCTAGGTCGATGTCTAAAGCTATGGCAAGATATTTGGACGAGTAGATCTAAGTATTGAAATATATGTAAATATAATTTAGCAAACATATTTGAGTGCTAAATTATGGCAGGTTGTTTCAACAGTCAATGAGGCCGAGCACACAGCCATCGAACTATCGAAGGCCATCACAACATCAAAGATCGATTATAAAACGGCGTAGAGGTATTTCACCTAACAGATTGGCTACTAGACCATGGCAATCTATGTCACAACAAATATATGGCAGGATATTTTAGCAACTAATCGGCCTTGGCATGCCATCTCAGCTAAGCAGATTGAGTGCAAAACAAGGCAAGGAAGCTTCTTAAGCAGAGCATATTGACTGTAAACTACTTCGGCAAACAGTGAGATTAACAGCGTCTATCAGCTAACATTCAGCACTACACCGACATGCACGGGGCCTCAGTCTAGAATGCGCGTACCGTGGGAGAAGCTCACCGCCATGCGTCCCCACACAAACGTCGCCAGCGGTGGCGGCGCTGACCGTCGTGCGTCTCCACAAGAACGTCGCCAGCGGTGGCGACGCGGCTAGAGGATGGCAATCTACGAGAGCGTACTGTGGGAGCGAGAGGATCGCCATGCGTCCCCTCGATGAACCGCGGCGCCAACGTATCGGCGTGGCGGGGAGGGCGGCTTTGG
>LR738713.1:582569883-582579939 GCA_902687465.1 Secale cereale
GGGAGGCAGGGCGGCGGGCAGCTGCGTGGCGCGTGCTGCTGCCGGCGTCGACCACCTGCCTGCCTGCCTGGCCGAGCGAAGCAGCTCGGTGGAGCGGTGGCTGGGCTGGGCCGGCAGGTGGGCCTGCCTAGAGGGCGCCAGGTTAGTCCTTCTCTCTCCTCTCTTTTCTATTTTATTTCAGTTTGTTTTCTTTTGCAACTTTGTTGAATTAATAAAAATGCTAGAACATTTTTATAAATCATAAAACTAGTCTTGCCCACTGTATATAATATGAACTGCATGGAACATTTTAGTTTATGATTATTTGGGCACCTAAATTATTTTATAGCATTTAAATGCCCAAATGCAATTACAATATGAATTAATCCAGAGACCTTTGGATGTCCTAGAAAATTGTGCACCATTTTTGGCAGAGGTTTAAGACCAAGGCAAAGATGATGAACATTTTTGAAGGGCATTTTGGGTACATTAGAAAAGATTTTATTGAACCCTAGTTGTTAGAAGAGGGGTGCTGGGGTTTCTGTCATTCCCATTTCAAGTTTCTCTGGAAAGTAAACATGATGCACACTCTAGCTAGTCCTAATGCAAGCACTGACTAGGGATGTGACAACTCACCCCCACTCAAAAGAATCTCGTCCCGAGATTCGGGTTCCTCCGGAAAGAGGGTGGGGTACTCAAGTCCAAGATGATCCTCCCTTTCCCAAGTAGCTTCACTCTTGGAATGATGTGACCATTGAACCTTGAGAAACTTGATATTACGACGTCGAGTAGTACGCTCGGTTTGATCAAGAATACGAACAGGGTATTCTCGATATGTGAGATTGTCCTGGAGATCAAGCGTTTCGTGGTCCACTCCGCGGATAGGATCCGAGAAGCAACGCCTGAGTTGAGAAACGTGGAAGACATCATGAACTCTGAAAAGGTGCGGAGGTAGTTCCAATTGGTAGGCAACTTCTCCTCGTTTGGCAAGAATGCGAAAAGGACGGATGTGACGAGGAGACAATTTGCCTTTGATACCGAAACGATGGGTTCCCTTAAGAGGAGTAACCCGAAGATAAGCCTTATCGCCGACTTCAAAAGTCATAGCCTTATGATGACTCTCATATTGGCTCTTCTGGCGAGACTGGGCTGTTTTCAATTTCTCACGAACGATGCGAACTTGCTCTTCTGCTTCCTGTATCATATCCGGACCAAAGAATTATCTTTCCCCGATTTCTGACCAGTTAAGAGGCGTTCGACACCTTCGTCTATATAGAACTTAGAAGGGAGCCTTGCCCAAGCTGGCTTGATAACTATTGTTATAAGCGAACTCGGCGAATGGAAGATACTTCTCCCAATCCATACCGAAAGAGATGACAAAGGCTCGAAGCATATCTTCCAGAATTTGATTGACTCGTTCCACTTGACCACTTGACTGAGGATGAAAGGCGGTGCTAAAAGAGAGATGAGTCCCCATAGCATTCTGGAAACTTTCCCAAAATCGTGAAGTGAAAAGACTTCCACGGTCTGAGTTAATCTCCAACGGCACACCATGAAGAGATACTATCCGAGAGATATACAGGTCTGCTAGCTGGCTAGCGGTTATACTCTCTCGAACATGCAGGAAATGGGCTACTTTGGAGAGGCGGTCGATAACGATGAAGATAGCATTATTCCCTTTCCTGGTCCTGGGAAACCCGGTAATGAAGTCCATACCGATCTTGTCCCATTTCCCAGGAATAGCTAAAGGTTGAAGGGTGCCAGTAGGACGTTGATGCTCTGCTTTGACTCGACGACGAACGTCGCAGTTAGCAATGAACTGAGCGATTTCTCTCTTCATCCTAGTCCACCAGAACCTCTGGCGTAGGTCCTGATACATTTTGGTACTACCAGGATCAATCGTGAGAGGAGATTCATGAGCCTTGTTAAGAATGAGCTGCCGTAGATGTTGGTTCTTGGGTACCACTAAACGGTTCTCGAAGAAGACAACACCACGATCATCCATAGAGAAACTTCTAGGAGCTCTGCTAGCAATGCTCTCCTGGAGTCGGGATATATCCTTATCACGCTTCTGGGCAGCTATGATTTGATCCGTAAGGGTAGGTTTCGCCACAAAGGTGGAAAGGAATCCTCGAGGAACAATGTGAAGGTTAAGCTTACGAAATTCCTCGTGGAGAAGTGGTTGCCCTTGTTGTAACATCAGGTTGTTACAATAAGACTTACGACTTAGTGCGTCAGCCATGACATTGGCCTTCCCAGGGGTGTAAGTGATTCCTAAGTCGTAATCTGTGAGCAACTCAACCCAACGTCTTTGCCTGAGGTTCAAATCAGGTTGGGTGAAGATGTATTTCAGACTTTGGTGATCAGTGAAGACCTCACAGCGATTACCAAGAAGGTAATGTCGCCATGTTTTGAGTGCGTGGACGACATCTACAAGTTCTAGATCATGTGTAGGATAGTTATCCTCATGTGGACGCAACTGTCGAGATGCGTATGCGATCACTTGACGATCTTGCATGAGTATGCAACCAAGTCCTTGTCGCGAGGCGTCGCAGTAGATAATAAAGTCCTTGGAAAAGTCTGGTGGTACCAGTATGGGTGCAGATGTCAGGCGTCTTTTCAGTTCTGAAAGCTGGACTCGCACTGTGGGGTCCACTCGAACTTTTTATCTTTCTTGAGAAGTTCAGTTAGAGGTTTAGCAACCTTGGAGAAATTCTCGACGAAGCGTCGGCAATAGCTCGCTAAGCCAAGGAAACTCCTAACTTGCTTGACCGATTCAGGAGGAGTCCGATCAAGGACGGCCTGAACTCGCTCGGGATTGACGGTAATACCCTTACCAGAAATCACATGGCCTTGATAGGTCACTTCTGGCAACCAGAATTCACACTTAGAGAATTTGGCATAAAGGCGGTGCTCTCGAAGTTTCGTCAATACCAGCCTTAGATGCTCGGCATGATCTTCATTGTTCTTGGAGTAGATGAGTATATCATCGAAGTATACCATGACAAATTTATCCAAGTACTCCATGAATACAGAATTCATTAGCCGGGAGAAAGTGGCTGAGGCATTGGTTAACCCGAAGGACATGACGGTGTACTCGTATTGACTATAACGAGTAACAAAAGCCGTCTTGGGAATGTCCCCATTTTTGATTTTGATTTGATGGTAACCCAACCTCAAATCCATTTTGGAAAAGACTGAGGATCCAGTGAGCTGATCATACAGATCGTTGATCCTGGGGAGCGGATACTTGTTCTTTATGGTGACCAGATTGACAGGTCGATAATCTACAACCATCCGTTCCGTTCCATCCTTCTTCTTGACGAAGAGGACGGGACAAGCCCAAGGGGAAGAACTAGGACGGATGAAACCCTTTTTCAAGGACTCATCGAGTTGTTTCTTAAGCTCAGCTAATTCTAGGGGTGCCATCTTATAGGGTCTCCTAGAGATTGGGACAGTTCCTGGAATAAGATCTATCACGAACTCGACATCTCTGTCAGGTGGAACACCTGGTAGTTCTTCTGGAAAGACATCCGGAAAATCACGGACTACCGGGATATCTTCGAGTTCTGGTAGAGGACTAGCATTAAGAGAGTAGAGCTGACGCTCATCCATTCGGGTCAAGACATTGACTTTCTTGCCTGATGGGTGTGTACGTTGAACAGTCCTAGTGTAGCAATCAATCTTGGCGTAATGAGCTGTCATCCAGTCCATACCCAAGATGATGTTTATGTCCGAAGACTTGAGAGCTATTAGTGATGCAATGAAAACAAGTCTATCAACAAGAATTTCATTCCCATGGCTTACCCTAGAGGTTTGCCATTTTGAACCAGGAGTTTGAATAATCATGGAAGTGGGCATGTCACAAAAATTTATGTTGTGCATTCAAGCATAGCTCTCGGATATGAACGAATGAGATGCTCCAGTATCGAAAAGAACACATGCCAGATGGCAGTTAACAAGAAGCGTACCAAGAACGACATTAGGATCCTCATAAGCTTCCTCAGCAGAGACATAGTTGACATGACCACGTGCAGTGGGGATTGGCTTGACATAGTTCACCTTGCCTGTTGGCTTACCACGGCCAACGGGCTTTCTTGGCTGGTTCTGAGGACACTCACACATGTAGTTCCCTGGTTCTCCACACTTAAAACATGTCACAGTGCCAGTGCGTGGAGCGAAGTTGGCAGGTGGTCCTCCATAAGTCTTGGCAGGTGCATACTGTTGAGTTGGGCGAGGCGCCTCATAGGATGGCCTCAGAGTGTACTTGGGTGGCAGAGCAGTGTTAGGAACCCACACACGGCGCTTGTGAGAGCCAGAGCCGGAAGAGGAGCCGAAGTCACGAGGATGCTTGCGTGTGGCTTCGAAATCAGTCTGGCCCATCTCAACACTGATAGCTTTGTTCACCAACTTCTGGAAGGAGGTACACTCGTGCAGACGTAGGTCTCGGTGAAGTTCAGGGCTGAGTCCCTTCCGGAACCTCGCCTGCTTCTTAGCATCGGTGGATACTTCCTCGGGTGCATAGCGTGCCAAGTTGCCAAACTCGCGACTATAGCCATCCACGGTTAGCCGGCCCTGGGTGAAATTGCAGAATTCCTCCCGCTTGCGATCCATGAGACCTTCCGGAATGTGATGTTCACGGAATGCCTCACTGAACTCATCCCAAGTAGTGATTTGGCCAGCAGGACGTATAGCCTCAAAGTTTTCCCACCAGAGGCTGGCAGGGCCCTCAAGATGGTAGGCGGCGTAGGTAACCTTGTCAGCTTCGGCCACACGGGCAGAGTGTAGCTTGTGGGTGATACTGCAAAGCCAGTCATCCACATCCAGAGGTTCAGCGGAATGATGGAACTTCGGTGGGCACATCTTGATAAAGTCATTGATTGACACCACATCATTCCTCTGACGAAGCCCAATGTTCTGCTCTATGCGTTCCAGCAGACGGTTGGTCTCTCTCTTGTTCCTTTCTTCCTCGAGCATAACTTCAGCCAAGGAGGGTGGTTGGGGTAGATTCTCATCTCTAGCCCCACTGGCCTCACCCTGCTCCTGAGCAGCAGGAGTGCTGCGAGTGTTGACCATCCTAGGAAAACAAAACAACGGTTTAGACAAGGATGGCAAAACTTGACAAAGGAGTGCAGAATGTAATGGATGACACAGAATGCAGAGATGTTCATTCGTACGACATGGTAATATAGAAACTGCCATATATACACTAGTGGTCATATACACCATACATAGTTTAGTACAAGCCAAGGCTAAAGTACAACTGCGGTGGAAGACGATACATCTCATCAGAGGCATTCCAAGCTCCTATACATTATTTATCTACGCCTCCAGAACTCAGTACAAACTAAGTCACATTCCACAAGACGCGTAGGACTGTGGAAATACGACTACTACGATACTACTACTGCCACGGTCTAGCTTAGACACTCCCGTAGTAATCTTCGTAAAGATCACCACCGTAGCCTGGAAGTGGAACAGGTGGATCTTGAAACTCTCGAGCACTCGAAGGCTGTGGACCATAGGGACATGGATGCGGTCTCGGTCCCGATGCTGGTGGTAACCGACGCCCACGTGGAGGTGCAATACCCCCAACGTCACGCCAATCCATACGATCAGGCACACGAGTCCGCATGGGGTACAAATCCCGGATATCCAGATATCCGGCGTGCACCGCAGGAGCAAGCCATGTCAAAGTAGTCCAGTGGGCGGCTCGAGTGTTATAAAGCTCCATCCGGAGGGCAGAGACCTCACGGTACCTATCCTCCAGCATTTGAGTAGTAGTCTGAAGCAGTGGCTCCTCATGAGTGGCATCAGTATACAGACCAGTGTAGTAGCCTTCCTCTCCAGGACGTGAGGCTGGCATGTAACAGAACTCAGTGTTCAGCAGCAGGGCATGCCTAGCCCGGATGATGGTCATCATCGAGTAAGCGGCATCCTGCACTGCCATCTCGATTGTAACCCCGAGTCCATAAGACCAATGGATGGGGTCGGTAGCTCCGGGATATGAGGGGTATATCTGGACGGTGCAGAAATACCGACTCTGGTTGAAATCCCGATACTGTTCCTCCACAGTGTACTCAGGATACCAAAGGTAGCCAGTCTCAGTCAACACACGGACTAGCATGGCCGTGTGACCTGGCACATTAATGCACCGAGTCAAACGGACCACCTGGTGAGGTGTGCGACCAGACATCTGAAACACGAAATAACCCAAAGGCATTAGAATTTCTCGAAGAAATCGGGCAGCATAACAACTGTAAATGCTCAAAAAGGAATTTGAGACATCATACAAATGATAGCATAGCCACTCAACAACATCATATCAAGGTTCCGGGTCCAACTAATCATCATACTAGAAGGGTAGAAACTGAACTGAGGCTTGAAACCAACAATCCTAAGAGTCTACAGATTAGTAACACGTGAACCTAGTAAGGATGAGAGGCCTAGTCCTAAACCCCCGTAGAAAGAATAGGCTGACTTAGATCAGAAGGGCATAAGGTAAAGAAGTAAAAAAAGCCTTACGTTCCCTTCCACAATCAATTCCCCTACATATAACTAAGAATTTTCTAGACTCAACATCGACCAGTTTGGCTTGAGAAACCTACAGGCAGTCCGGCTCTGATGCCAACGCTTCAGTACCCCGATCCTAAGTCACACCAATCTAGCTTGTAACACGTCATATCACTTTGCGGCCTCACGCACGGTATCCCCACGGGTGCCACCTTACCTGGCCCGGGACCATTTGCGCATTTTGGCACACGTATATGACAGTGTCGCTAGCATCCATATGACAGAGAACCCGGGCTGACATGTCTAGTTATAAACCAAAAGTGGCACTAGATTACAGAGACAGGCATCCATGACCCAGCAACCAACGTGTCGGTCATCAACGTATAACCCAAGTCGTAGCAAGCTACATGGACTTAAAGGAACAACGTGTGACATTTCCCCTAAGGGACAGACACAGGAACAAAGAAGGACACATGCCAGCCAGCCTACGTGTTCCGAGCAGTAGCAAGCTACCAAGGCTCAGTGGAAGCACTAGGAGGCATTTCCCTGTAAAATAGGCTACCGAAGGTAAACAACTAGGTGTCGGATCCCACACATACCAAGAATTTCAATCATACACACAATATGCTCAATATGTGCAAATACAACATTGCATCACAACAGAACTCTATGACTCAAAGTACTTTATTTAAGAGGCTCCGAAGAGCCATACATAACATATCCATACAGGTAGGGGGTCACATGACCCAATACTCAAGTCATACAATCATACAAGCACAAGCGGAAGCTAACATGTCTGAGTACAGACAACTTGGAAATAAAACAGGCTTGGTGTAGCCTGACTATCTACAAGGCCCTTCACAAGCTCAGGATCTCCGTCTGGGTAGCAAGCTACTCGTCGACGTCAACGTCTATGTAAAACCCATCAGAAGGGGCAGGGTTCTCCTCTGCAACAGTTATTAAGCAAACATGAGTACAAAGGTACTGAGCAAGTCTTACAACAGAACCTATCATACATGCATCTTTATCAACAAGGGTAGTGGAGTTCACAGCAGCAAGCCAGCTTTGACTCTAGGCTAACCTGTACTACGACTCGCAGCAGATTGCAAGATAAGACTACGTACACGAGTCCTCTACTCACCACAAAAATACACCACCGTGGATCCTCTTCCGTCATCCTACGGAAGGCCATCCACGGCACTCACACTTGTCTTGAGGCTTTTAGTAGTATCCATCAACTTGTCTATGAACTGTAAGAGCAACCAAGTAGTCCGTACCGCGAACAACGGCTATTCGAATAGATTGGTAACCCTGCAGGGGTGTACTTCTTCACACTTGTTTCCACCACTTAGCGTCTGCACACGACATGTGCTCGACAGACTTCAAGCGAAAGCCGACGTGGGTGTAGACCACGACCTAACCAACCACTCAAGTCTCTCGTCCAGGTTTATCGCCTATTTGGGTTCCATCCGTGGGGAGATCCGGCCGGGGTGTCGCTCACGGCCCCAAACGATGTGTACAGGGTTCCCGAGTCACCAAACGGGCGACCGGTACACCGTGCCATGTACCTACCGCATCACAGCCCACCCCGAGGGTCAGCTCTGTGCACGACCACCAGTAAACTACAAACACCAGAAACTAGTTGCAACTCCTGGATAGAGAACAAGGGTAGTCAATAAGTGTAGCGGGGTCATATTTCAGGGCCCAATGTGTGGTAGTAGATGTCACTTGATCCACACAAACGGATCTCGGGTCCTATGGACGGTTCCAATGAGACAACCCACCATGTACTCCTACATGGCCTTTCATCGATACCTTTACCAAACATGTTCCACGCTTCCCTCTCTTTATCGAGCATGATCATTTCACTCTGATCCATCACCCAGATGAACCAGACCTGAGACAACTCTAAGCATAGCAGGCAACATAAACAAATAGCATGGTGGAACACACATCACATGGCTCAATCAACTCCTACACATGCTAATGGGTTTCAACTATTTACTATGGCAATGACAGGTCATGCAAAGGAATGGGGTTCAACTACCGCAGCAAGTAGCAGTTCACACTGTGTTGCCTTAGTGCAGTAAAAGAGAGCAGGAGCGAGAAGATGGGTTTGTATCGGAATGATCAATGGTTGCTTGCCTGACAGGGTGGTTGTCAGGTACTGCTATTCAGTTGGATACGCAGAAGTATCCTCGGGAGCAGGACCTACCACGGAGAATACCGGCGATACAATCAATATACAAACAAATGCAACAATATGATGCATGCTCATGACATGGAAAGATGAATGTGTTTTGGGCTAATGCATCTATAAATAGAAGGGTTTGAGCCCATTTGAATCAAAGATTCAAATTTATACCCAAACTATTATTTATTAAAGTGCATTATCATGTTTTAATGTGAACAACAAGGTTAATTTTCTCAAACATGCATGAAACCGGTGCCATTGGACAGATTGGATTTTTCTGATCAATTTTCATATATAAATCTTTTCCATCTGAGCTACTGTTGAATTTATATGATTTTTTGAAGTTTAAAGCATTTTCTGGAATTTCCTGAATTGTTTTAAATAAATTAATCCCAGAAAAGCATTTACTGCGTCAGCATGACATCATGCTGACGTCAGCAAGTCAACAGGGCGGTCCAGGTCAAACCTTACCAGTGGGACCCACTGGTCAGTGTCACAGTTAGTTAACTAACTAATTAGGATTAGTTTAGACACTAACCTAGGTTTGACTAACAGGCAGGGCCCACATGTCAGTGACCCAGGGGGTCAAACCCCTGGTGAAACTGGGTTGACTCGCCGGCGTTTAGCCGCCGGCGAGGCTAGACGCGGCCGTGAGGAGCGGAAAACGTGCTCCGGCACCAAATCGACGGCGGAGCACACCTTCGGGCAGCTGGGAGTGAGCCGCGTCGAGTGGTGGTGGTGGCTGGCCTCAGGGTCGCCGAAAATGACGCCGACGATGAGTCCAGCGGCTGCCGGAGTTCAGGCGAGGACGAACTCGTCGGTCCGGTGCTCTTGGAGGCACGTGGATTGATCCTATAGCATCTACGCGAAACGGTGAAGCTAGTGGGCACGATGGCCGGGCCGTTATGTGGCCGGAGGCACGTCAGCGATGAGCTCCGCGGTGGCGTGTGCAGGTGAGCTTCGTGCAGTCGGTACAGGGCTCGAGGGGGGAAACGGAGAGGATGGGGAGGTAGCTGGGCTCACGGCGGTTGCTGCAAGCGTCGAAGCGGGCTCGGGGATGGTCGGAGCTGAGCGGGGCGACGATGGCGATCTCAGCGGCCGGAGTTGGGGAAGATGGGGTCGGGGGCGACTCCAGAGCGGGCGAGTGCTCGGGGCTCGGCCTGCTCGATGTAGTCGACGACGGCGGAGCAAACGGAGACGGTGACGCGGCACGGGGACGACGGTGGACGCGATTATCACGATGGCGCGGGTGCGGCAGCATCGGCCATGGTGCGGGGGAGCGAGGGAGAGGAGCTGGGGAGGAGGAGGCGTGTCTGCGAGCTCGGGGGAGACGTGGGTGGTCGAACCAGGCCAGCAGAACGGCGGGGGGG
>LR738713.1:582580037-582623931 GCA_902687465.1 Secale cereale
GGGGGGGGGGGAAGCAGGGCGGCGGGCAGCTGCGTGGCGCGCGCTGCTGCCGGTGTCGAGCACCTGCCTGCCTGCCTGGCCGAGCCAAGCAGCTTGGTGGAGCGGTGGCTGGGCTGGGCCGGTAGGTGGGCCTACTAGCGGGCGCCAGGTAAGTCCTTCTCTCTCCTCTCTTTTCTATTTTATTTATGTTTGTTTTCTTTTGCAACTTTGTTGAATTAATAAAAATGCTAGAACATTTTTATAAATCATAGAACTAGTCATGCCCAATGTATATAATATGAACATCATGGAACATTTTAGTTTATGATTATTTGGGCACCTAAATTATTTTATAGCATTTAAATGCCCAAATGCAATTACAATATGAATTAATCCTGAGACCTTTGGATGTCCTAGAAAATTGTGCTCCATTTTTGGCAGAGGTTTAAGACCAAGGCAAAGATGATGAACATTTTTGAAGGGCATTTTGGGTACATTGGAAAAGATTTTATTGAACCCTAGTTGTTAGAAGAGGGGTGCTGGGGTTTCTGTCATTCCCATTTCAAGTTTCTGTGGAAAGTAAACATGATGCACACTCTAGCTAGTCCTAATGCAAGCACTGACTAGGGATGTGACACGTCGGCTGGGAACGCACCGCGCGACGACGCGAGAGACGAGGGTTTTTGGTGTGCCAGGTTAGTCAGCTGCGGTCGTGCACTACTAGGAAAAGGCCTACTAATGGCCCACCTATTTTGGCCATTAATGGCGCATTAGTGGTGCGCCATTAGTATATTTTACTAATGGCGCACCTGTGGTGCGCCATTATTATCTGGTATACTAATGGCGCACCACAGATGCGCCATTAGTATATACCACGGTGCGCCATTAGTATGCCTCCCAGGGGGCCATATATACCCATGTGCTTTGGCATACTAATGGCGCACTCTTGCCTGATGCGCCATTAGTAACTTTGGCATACTAATGGCGCACTGTTGGTTGATGAGCCATTAGTATCCTTTGGCATACTAATGGCGCATTGTGATGTGATGCGCCATTAGTATGAATATTAGGTTTTTTATTTATTTTTTAATTTTCTGTTTTTTGCGCAGGTTACAAAATGTATTATTGGACAGAATATAGACAGCACCAGCACACAGCAACAACAGATTCATCGAATACAATAGAAGATTAGTCTCTCAATACAATTCATCATATTAGTCTCCGAATACAATTCATCATATTAGTCCCCGAATTCAAAAGACCGAACAAAGATAGAACATTATATTACAAGTCTCGAGACCGCGAGTAGCGAGTTTGTCTTCACATTACAAGTCGATATCGATCATCTAAACTACAATCACATAGAAGAGAGCTGCGGTCATCACGATGATCATCATTACGATGAAACTTGTCTTCATCCGGTTCCTCCAACGCTCCCTCCCCTCTCCCGCTAGATAGCGGGCGTATCTAGATTCCGCCTCGGCCCTAGTGGTGTACCCTTTGTAACTGTTACCGCTGAATCGGTGAATCTGTCTCCGACACTCCTCCCAGTCGTCGTAGACTCCGAGAACCTTACCCTTGTACACGACATACGACGGCATCGCTATGCACTAGCCAAATGAAACGTTAGTACCAATTCACAGACAATACATAAGCAATATATAAGTATGCAACAGAACGATTGGAAGAGAAAAGCAAGACATTAATAGCATTGATTACATCTAAGTTGAACGACTGTCGAAACCAAAGAGACATACTACAAGTTCATTAAAGTTTAATTACAACATGAGCCAATCGATGTTTCAGAACTAGACACAGCATCACTACTTTCGACTTGACTCAAGGGACCGGAGCGTGCATGTAGCCGCCGTCTATCGTGGGAGTCATGAAACCGCGGGCGTTGTCAGCCTGCATTTGTAGCATTGTGTCGATGTCACTGTTGGACGGTTAATTTCTGAGGTAGAACTGCCCCGAGGTACGAAGGACATCTTGATGGATGATTTCCGCAAACTCCGACTGGATGCGAAAGAATTCTTGTCTGATGTCCGCGTCCTAGATTGCCGACACGCTCGCGGCCCAATCTTTGAGTTTACTCGGTAGTAGAAGTTGATGCTGGTCCTGTACGATCGCCCGCATGTGATGGATGGCGTAGTAGGCACCCTTCTGACCGCCAGGCGGCTGCTTGACGCAGCAGAACATCGTATTGTGGGAGAACACATGCTTGCCGTACTTACGAATAGGCCTGGTGAAGGTGCTTCCAGATTTGGCGTAGCCGGGGAGAACATCATCAAGAATATTCTTGACATTTGTGTAGTCTACCTTCGACTGACGGTCCGAGTCGAAATACGCGGCCATGGAATATTTGGGGCTTAGGAGGATGAGTGTGCAATGTGTGTCACTGCACAAAACACGGAATGTTAAAAGAAAAACGATCGAAATCTAAGAATTCATATGTTACGGGGCGGTTGACGGGAGGACTTACTCGGGAAAGTAAGGCACGAGGAAGTTATCCTTATCTCGGTTTGCCAGAATGACGCCTTCGAGGTAAGAACTCGCGACATGACGGTCCCCAGCGCTGCCCAAGATCTTGGCACACATATAGAAGGGGTCGACTATCACGATGTCCGGGGTCTTGTCGCGAATGATCCGCATCTCCATACTCAGCGAAAATAGCCGAACGAAGGTGTAGTGCAACGGATGAAGGTTCAACATAGCGTAGATGTCATCAAACCGCAGGACGATCGTACCCCCGATGGAGTTATCCACAAAGCCCTTGCCCTCTAGCACCTTGGCCGCGAAAACCGGGTATGCCACATCCTTCTCTCTGAGACGCCGCTTCTCCAAAGAAAGAAAACTGTCATGCAGACTCCGCATAGCACAGGTTGCAGCATCGAGCATATTTATCGATAGCATCGGCCTACCCCCCACATGCACCCTCCTCATTACATCCTCAGGTGAAGGTGGCCCGTCCTGAGCACGGATCGTACTCGGTGCCGGCTGGCTCGCACCCTTGTTAGTCTTTCTTTTCCGTGCCTTCTTCTTCTCCTGTAATGGGACCGAGTTCTGCTCACAGACCGCCTTCTTGAGTGTGTTGGGGCTGATAATATTTCGCACCTCGCCTATCTGAGGCTCGGTGGAGTCGGCAGCTGGAGGCGTCTCCTGAGAACTGAACGGCAGACGACGCCTGTTGCAACTTTGTTTCTCCGCGGTACCAGCTAGATCGCGCACGTCTTTTGTAGGGTGGGTTCTTGAGAAGGAGGCCCCATGAAGTCGCCACCGTACCCATGATCGGCAAAGTACTGATCGACGTTGGCAAATGTATCGTCGTCGTTGTCATCGTCGTCATTCGGATCCTGTGCCATATGCATGTTTGGATCCAGTGGCATAGGGATGTCCGGCACCATTGCGACGGTCTTGCCATGGGGCCGACTTGGCGCCGGCACGACTGGCGGTGTTGTCTTTGGGGTGGTGTCCCCCGCCCCCAAACGAATCTGGCTCTTCGGCCAAAGCAGGGGCCAGCTCAGGCAGGCGCTGAGGGTCATCACGTCATCTTCGTCAGCCCCGACGGGTCGAATCGGAGGTAACAACTCGTCGCAGCCTGGCAGCACCTGAACCAGTTGAACCCTAAACAAGTTGGGTGGCATCCTAGTACCGTGGAACATGGGTTGCCCGGTTGAACAATTTTGCCCTTGGCGACATCGACCAACTAGTTGTTCACGAAGTGCAGGAGAGTGCACGGAACGTCGGCGGCGCCCTGCGAAAACATGTAGGGCGTCAGGGATGCCCAGTCAAAGGCAAGGAGATGAAGTCCTTGGCCGAGAGAGGCTTAATTAGTTACCGTGATGATGGCGTCGAGCTCGGCTAATGTCGAGGCTCCGCCAACGGCGGGCGTGCAGTTGACGGAGGGGCCGCTTGCTGCAGAGGTGCCAGCCGGCATACACCCGGGTGCATTAAGCTCCCGTGCCGGCGACGGAGACACCAATGCCGCCTCCGCCGAAGACACCAATGGCCCCGCCATCGCGTTCTGCGAGTTGCTGGCCGTGAAGCTGGGAATCGGGGGTGGCCCCTGTTGTGAGCAGTGCGGCTCTCATAGGGAAATATTTTTTCTCTGCGGCGTCCCACGTATTGGCTGGCGTTTTCCACAGCGTGTCAAGCTCCTCTTTCAGCAGCCCCAGATACAGATTGATGTCGTTCCCTGGTTGTTTTGGTCCTTCAATTAGCATACTCATGTGAATGTACTTCCTCTTCATGCACAACCAGGGGGGAAGGTTGTACATCCACACAAACACAGGCCAGGTGCTATGTGTGCTTCTCTGGCTGCCAAACGGATTGACTCCATCGGTGCTCGCGCCCAGCACGATGTTCCTTGGATTGTTCCCAAATTCTAGGTCTTCGAAGTTCAACGCTTGCCACTGGCTCGCATCCTTAGGGTGACTCAGCATCTTGTCTTTTTTATCTATCTTCGAATCATTTGCGTCATCTTCTCGCTTCTTCTCCTCCCTATCCGCGTGCCAACGCAGGACCTTTGCTACCTTAGGGTCCGCGAAATACCGCTGCAGAGGAGGAGTGATCGGAAAGTACCGCACCACTTTTCGAGGAGCTTTCTTCCTCTTCTTGTATCGAGTGACTCCGCACACCGGACAAATGGTAGACTCCGCGTGCTCGTCCCGATAAATGATGCAATTGTTCATGCACACATGGTATTTCACGTGCGGTAAATCTAGAGGACACACGATTTTCTTCGCCTCCTCGAAACTGGTTGGGCACTTGTTCCCCTTGGGAAGACGTTCGTGCCAGAATGACATGTTCTCGTCGAAGCATGCGTCGGTCATTTTGTGTTTTACCTTCATCTCCAGAGCCATGAGCGTTACTTTCAGGAGGGTATCCTCGGGCCTGCATCCTTCATACAATGGAGTAACCGCGTCTAACTCCAGTTGATCCATCTTGGCTTTCTCTCGGGCGGCAGCTCTTGCGTTATCCGTCTGCTTGAGAAGCAGCTCTTGAATATGAGGGTCCTGCACCCAGCCCATCGATGGTCCAGCGTCGTCTGCTCCGCCGGCATCATCATCTTCATGATCATGCCCGTCGTCTGCTCCGGCATCTTCCTCATCATCATGTCCTGCATCTTCTACATGATGACTGTGTACAGCATCACCGTCGTGATCATCTCCTGGGGATTCTTCGTCTTCTCGCCCGCTCGAGCCGTGGTGGTTGTCTTGCTGCCCTTCCTCATTTCTTGCCCGGCCCCCATGGACGACTTCGTAGTTATCTTCATCACCTTGCCACCGATAGCCATCCATGAAACCACGCAAGAGCAGGTGGTCCCGCACCTGCCCGGAATCCGGGTCCGCAATAAGGCTCTTCAGCTTGCATCTTCGACATGGACATCTTATCTCCGTCTCGTTCTTTTGAAGCATCTCGGCCTTTGCGGAGCTCAAAAACCTATTCACGATGCCTTCGGTCATCGTGCGGACCATGGTCGCCTGCGGGGTAGAGCAAAACGATATTTTAGAACCAAGAAAAAAAATTTGGCATGACTTTCCCTAAAAATAGGACCAAAAAGAATGCTTAATACCAAAATTCTCGCCGAAACGGAAATGAATCAACAATCCGGCAAAATATTGGCAACTTTCGCATTTCAAATACCGGTTCACCTCCAAACACAAACACATATGCAACACCACAAACATATGCAACACCACGAACATACATAGATCTAGCGGCCATAAAAAGTGCATGTGCACATTGTTGTAGGGAGAACAACATAAATATAGCTTCCCCCCTTACTTACCTATCAAAACAAGGTAATTCAACCACTTAATTTGAATGAATCTATGGTGGAAATGAGGTGACAAAGAGGAGGCACCCGAGACGAGCTTTGGAGGAGGAGGTGGAGAGAATGAAGTGGGGAGAAAGTGAGTGGGTAGGAGTGGCTATCCAAAATATCTTGTTGGTGCCCACTTACTAATGGCGCACCACCTCAAAATGCGCCATTAGTAACACAGGTTACTAATGGCGCACCAGCAGGTGGTGCGCCATTAGTAGTTTTGCAAAAAAAAACATACTAATGGCGCACTGTGCCAAAGTGCGCCATTACTAGTTTAAACTAGTAATGGCGCACTGTGGAACAGTGCGCCATTAGTAGTTTTGCAAAAAAAGAATAAAAATATAATAAGAAAACAACAGTAGTGGCGCACTCTGTGACTGGTGCGCCATTACTAGTTACAACTAGTAATGGCGCACTGTGTCTGGATGCGCCATTAATATGTTTGGAAAAGGAAAAAAAATTGATACTAATGGCGCACCCTGAGCGAGGTGGGCCATTAGTGTATTCAACTCTAATGGCGTACCAGAAGGTGATGCGCCATTAGTATATTCTAATGGCGCACCGCATGTCTGGTGCGCCATTAGTGTCAATCTCATCTATAGCCCTTTTTCTAGTAGTGGTGGCAACGTTGGAGACGCCCTTTGCTCACATGCGATCGACGCATGTCATTGAAAAAGCAAGACGACCCGGCATGGTCTCAGGTCCTGAGGATGTAGTTGGCCGCGCTACACCACTCCGCGGACGCGTCCCGGCGCCCCATGCATCCTCGACGAGCCGGGTGTTGGCGTGTGTTTGGATTGTGGCCAAAGTGCACCTTCCCAAAATTTTGGTCATGACCCAAAGATTGGTCTTTGTTTGGATGGTTGCCATTTTTTTGGCATGGCAATGAACTCTAGCCAAATCCAGTTCATTTTTCTTGCCAATGTCGTCCAAATCATGGGCAACCAAAACCTCAACCAAAATTTTGGCTACCCAATGCTTTGATGGGGCAACCTTGGGCACAAACCAAACATACTGTTGGTCGTGCCACAACACTAACGCCACCCTCGGCACACTGAAACCGACCGTGTCTAGCGATGATGAGCGTGTCGCTCACCGCGATCGCCGTGTCCAGAGGCGGTGCTGGAGCGGCGCCACGTTGTTGGCCCCCATGATCCATATGAACGGTTGCCGGTGGCAAGGAGGTCGTGGGCTAGCTCCTTCAATGGACTAGTTTGCGCTACGTCATACCGACATGTGTGCCCCACATGTCGGTTTCCCTGTTTTCCCGGCCATATTCGAGCTTCAGTGCTCCGCGTTGCGCATTAGCTAGGCCTTTCACTATGTAGGCCAAGCAAGACAACTTATTGTTTATTTGAGCCGTTCAAGTATAATCATGTGGTGTTTGCTTATTTCTCATTCCTCTGCAACCCTCTTCTCCATCGATCATGTCGCCCTCCGGTCGAGTCCATCCTCCCGCATGCCTCATTTGAACATTCCACCGAGTATCATTCGCATGTGGGCCTAGACCATACTTGTATTTCCAATGTTTATTTGTAATTTGTCCGACATGCATACAAACAAACGGTTCGTTTGAAGTTTCACTTTGCCTCCACTACGTGTCGCTTCGCGTCTTAGTTTTGACATCCCATTCGGTTCATGCCCCGACACATGTTGACGAGGTAGATTGACGTTCAGAGATCAATTGTGTGTCACGCAAGGAGATAAAGGTTTGGTCTGTTTCTATGATAGAAATGACCCACGAGGGGGGGGGGGCTCTGTGGGGATTAGAGGGAGTATATTGTATGTTCATAAGCGAAACGAATGTATTGTACCCACCCTAGTCCTCTTTCAATCGTTCTCCGAACCCCGAGATGAAATTGAGAGAGAAGAGTGGGGATGTGTGATACCTAAGGCGGATTCAAAATTTTGAACTGGTGATCATAGCATCCGCAAATCATATATAAAGGGTATTCAATGTTCATTTCGTTTTTGAACGTACAATATACTCCCTCCTATCCTTTCTAGTTTACATATAAGTTTTATGTGTAGTCAAAGTATCTCTACTTTGATAAAAAAAGTATCAACATTCAACAACGCCCAATCAATATTGTTAGATTCGTACGTACTCCTAGATTTGTACTCGAGATGGTTTCCAGTTTGTTCTCAACCACGTGAATGTGCTTGTTCTCGCGCATGCTCTTCCTACTAGAATTTCGCCACATATAGCCAGTCCAATAGTAACTTTTTTTAAGCTCCCTGTCCAATAGTACTAGTGGAGTACTGACAATATCTGTACTAGAGTATGCAGTGCTCATAGTTGTACTCCCTCCTTCCATTTATATAGGGCCTATGTGGAGGAGAGAGATGTGAAAAAAGGAAGGGGAGTGAACTCTCATGCAAGAGCCTAGCTATATACGCATTCCTAGTTAAATACGTAGAATAAATATGAAGAAAGAGATGGAGAGGAGTTGGAAAAAAGTACTAATACAGTAGCCAACCTTATAATTTTTTTTGCGGGCAATAGCCAACCTTATAGCCCACACTACTGTATGAGTGCATATAATAGATGATGGCTATAGATGACATGGCAGTTCCTTATAGCCATCGACTGGCTATATTATTAACCATGCTCTAATGCATTTTTCAAAACCGCATTTGACTATTGACAAGATTAATAGTACACGAGATGTATAATGTGAAAATTATATCATTGGAAGCTCCTTTCACATACGTATCCCTGCCTTACCCTCCCTTTCGGTCACTTAATGGTGGACCCCATGCTTGCTAGGCCCCGCATGTCAGTTACTCAATGGGTTCAGCCACGTCAGGGGATCCTCATCCGTAGTATACTCCCTCTGTTTTTATTTACTCCGCATAAAATGACGCGGGCGGGGGAGGGGGAGGGACGTTGGTTTGCTCTCAACTGCGGTCCCACAAGCGAGTGAAAATGCAAGACGAAGTGCATTCCATTCGGTGAGCGACATGGAGGGTCCAGCGTGCCGGACTGCAACGCGAACGCGACAAGAGCGATGTACAGTCAAAACTGATTGACCGGTCGTCACCGGAACCACTATTCACACTAGAACCTTCGCTGCTCGGCCTACGCCAGCCACTGCCCTAAAACTGCACCTAATCTCTAGCCCCTTCTCCCACCTTTCGATCCCCTAGCCCGCATCAAGCGTCCCCTAGTTCACTGGAAAGCCATGGTGCGCCGCAAGATCACGTACTACAAGATGCTGACGCCCGAGCGCCGCGCAGAAATCACAGCAGCGGTCGGCGCCAGAGACCTCCGTTCCCAAGCTCGCTTTGTGACGGGCCAATCCCCGAATTCTTTGGAGCCAAGCTACGAGGAGGAGGAAGCCGATCCAATGTTCATGGCGGAGGTCACGACGCAGAAGGCCCCCGATGGGTATGAGACGATGGACGTCGACTTCGTGCCGGCGTCCGAGTCCCCCATGGTGCAGGCGGACCAGCGGTTCAACCTGGCGATACTAAAGGAGGACCGGGAGGAAGAGGCTCAACTCGACGTGGAGCGCACGCATGCCGCTGGCATCGAGGCTCTCCTGCAGGCGGAACCGGATGTCATGGATGTGAACCGGGCGGCGGAGGCTCAACTTGAGGTGGACCGCTCGGATGTTGCTGCCATTGAGGCCCTTCTACAGGCGGAACCGGATGTCCTGGACTTGAACCAGGCGGCAGAGGCTCAACCCGACGCGGAGCGCGTGGATGCCGTCTCATCGAGGCCCTCCTGCAGGCGGAACCGGACGTCCTGGACTTGAACCGGGCGGTGGAGGCTCGATTCGATGTGGAGCGCGCGGATGCCGCTGCCATCGAGGCCCTCTTGCAGGCGGAACTGGACGTCCTCGACTTGAACCGGGCGGTGCTCTCGTCCGTGCAGAGCGCCTGCACGCTCCGCATGAACAAGTAGCTAGAGGCCGAGGACAACCACGCTGCGGAGACACACGTCGGCAGCTACAACTGGTTAGCGCCGGCAGCCAAAGATGACGAGGCCGTCTCGTTCCGCGAGCAGTGATAGTTTTTCTTTATGTTGTTGTTTTTATGGATCTTTCGATGTGTAAAAACATATATTGTTATGCAGGTCGCCTGACTTGGGCCAGTCTACCATTTCAGGCCGTTGGATGAATATCCTACGTCTCCTGACCCTTCTTCCTCACCTCTTCTTCTTCCCCAACAGACCACCGCACGGGCCGTACGGATACTCCCCAACATGCTGTTGGATAAACATACTCTATGAATGAAAATTATGTGTCAGCGGTAGGATGGCTGAGTGTCGTTTGTTCACATGCGACAGCACGTGTCAGGGAGGGTGCGTTCCCTGGGTTGGGTTTGCGGCGTGCAGGAGCCACTATGCATGTGAGGGTGCGGTGCGACCGCGGCGTGCAGGAGCAACCGTGTGAGGGTGCGGTGCGACCGCGACAGCCGTGCGCAAGTGTACATCCTTTTCATTTTGAAAACTTTAGGCAAGCTTGGCAAAAATGTGTGGGGAAGTATGGCAATGCAAGGCCTAGACCCAAACATGATAAGTATGTAGTACTACGTACTAGGAGTACTAGTGTTAAAAAAGAAAGGCGGGGTTTTCCTTCGCGGGATTAATCGATACAAATCCTTGTTTCACGTGTTAATTAATGCGTATTGTTTTCTCGAAAGCCCAAAGAGCTAACCATCTCACCCCTCATCGCTTGTTTAATGTACCACCATGCAAACCAACCTTCTCACTTCCGCATGCATCCAGGCGATATTAATGTCCTTTGTTGCTAGTACGAGGCAAACCCCATCAATTTTGCCTCAATTAGTGTTAGTGGCCTTTTGAAATTGTAATTTTGATATACTGGCCTTGTGTACAAAAAAATGGAGGTAGTAACTATATTTGACTTCCTTCCCCATTGCGCTGACGTCGACGATATCTCGAACGTTGTGGTTTGGCAAAGTGCGTTCGACGGAGAACGCCATTGAGGGAGACCACAGTTAGTCGTTCGCAAGTGCCGCCTGCAAGCCGAGACAACCGCCTTATTTGCATCCAGGAAGTCCGTCGAACCAAAGGACGCGTAAATGTACTAGTACTACTCATACACAATAGCGTCGTCCGTCCAGCTTAGTGCGGTGAGATGGTTTCTCGAAGAGGACGATGGAGAAGCAGAGTCAGCGAAGAGTGAAATGATGGTTGCTTCGTCCGTGCTTTGTGATTTGATGCCTCACTGCTTTGTGATTTGTGATAGAAGGGACAGGGGAGTAGACTCTGTCCTCTATACTGTACATGCGTCCAAGCACGGGAGAAAGAGGAGAGACGTTGCATTTTTCTATTCCTTCAATCAATCAATTAGGAAGCTTCGGTCCCATCCTTTGGGCTTTGGCAACACCGTCCACAATGGTTCCCACGATGCCAAAAACTATTTTCACATTTGGCTACACATTGTGGATGCCCTTAACCGTACCACTTGGTTTTGCTCCTGTGTGCTATCTATACAAATCTCAGTTATATTGATCTAAAAAATTATAGAATCAAGATTAGTAAAAAGGAGGTGATTTTGCCGCACGGATGGCGGGGGAGGTTTCTTATTTTTAGAGGACGTTGTCCTGGCGGTTTGCTAATATGCGGTCCCACGTGTCAGTGCTTCATCAAGCCGATCCGCTTCCCACATGAGGCAAAATAACGGCAGAAGCAACACGTGGTTAACTTGAAGAAGATGAGGGAGAAGCGGATTCAGCAACGAGTGAAATGATGGCTGCTTCATTCCTCCAACTTCTTTTTTAGCATTATTACTTCGTCCCTCCAACTTAACTGCGGGAAAGGTGCAACTTTGTGATTTGACGCCTCATTGCTCATTACTACGCCGGCGCCATGACTGGGTGCTTCACCCCGGCTGCTCTGCATTGTATTCCGGTATGGCACGTGGACCCAGTAGCTTGATGCCCCACATGTCGGCTAAAGGGACTAGAAGATTTATGAAAGCGAGCGCTCCACTCTTATGACGGAGGAGTACACGACACGACGGCCCAGTGAACTGTCACTTGTACTGTATATAGTACTATTGTTTTGTTGTTTCGCACGATCCATCGATACAAACCTGATTAAACAGGAAAGGGCGGGATTTTTCCCGCGTGGTATATGATACTGGCCATACATTTCAAAGGCAATTTTAATGTATGCAAACTGAATAATTAAGTAACAATATGATATCTAGTAAAACTAAAAACACATATGATTTATTGTGTTAGAGTGTAGTAGTAGTGATGTATTGCATAGTGGTTAGACTTAACATGCGAGAACGTGTAGAGATGTAGTTTTGGAGGGCCTACAGAGAGAAAAGCGTAATGCGTTCACCGAACTTCAGAATAAGCTGATTACGGTCACTACAATGTTGGGGATATCGCTTATCGGGAACTTATCGGTCGACCCATGATAAGGGGTAAATCGGCCAGTTTATCGGCATATCGGCCGATTTATCGCCATATCAGCTTATTTATCGGCCGATTTATCTTATCGGTCAGACAACGGTAAGCGATAAATCGATCGATTTATCGGCATATCGGAAGATATCTTGAACAGTGGGTCACTATATACGTTTACAGTGATTATACGGTCACTTACTCACGATTCAGCATCGGATTGCACTCTGTTCACCGGCCAAATAGTCTGCGTGGCACCATGTTGACTAGTTAAATTGACCACGTTCCTAGTGGGTCCCACCTGTCAGTTCGCATAGGGAAAAGGTTAGATAGACACAAATTTACGCAGGCACGACAATAATCCACCCTGTGCGCAGGAATCACCTGGTTGTGTATGTGTCTGTCAGGGCCTGATGTGTGCGCATGCACGTGTAGGTTGAGCACTTGAGCGTGATAGTGTGTGTTGGTCATGTGGTGTACTGGTGTGTGCATGCATGCGTGCGTGTGTGCGTGTGAGTGTTGCATGTGTGCGTGGCTGCGTGTGTACGTGTGAGTGTTGCGTGCGTGCGTGGGTGCATGTGTTCGTGTGAGTGTTGCGCGCATGTAGTTCATGTGCATGCGTGCGTGTGTGTATAATCACCACACCAGCTCATGTGTGTTAAAACAGACGTCTCAGCATACCAATACAAGGCCACCTTGTCTGCTGTACCCGCGGTCATGACTTCGAACCACCGTCCAATATTTGTTTGTCGTTTGTTTTCATTCTTACTAGCAAGATGCCCGTGCGTTGCACGTAACATCAAGATGCATTTGTATGACTTGTTTATCTTGTGAGAGAAAAGGATGAACAAGGGAAGGCCTTATTTGCAAATGTGGAGAGGTGTGTGGGTACCTTTTTGCAAAATTGTCATTGTTTCTTTCCTATCCGCCAGATATAAATCGGACGGCCTATATTGCAGGATGGCAGGCACACCATCATCACCAACTCTGTTTTTTTATAAGAGTGTATTTTATCCCTACTCTTATAAAAAGCATAGTCGGTGATGATCGTATGCCTGCCATCCTGCAATATAGGCCGTCCGATCTATATCTCACGGATAGGAAGGAAACTATGGCAATTTTGCAAAAATATACCCACACCCCTCTCCACACTTGCAAATAAGGCCTTCCTTTGTTCATCCTTTTCTCCCACAAGATAAACTACTCATACAAATGCATCTTGATGTTCCGTGCAACGCATGGGCATCTTGCTTGTATTTTATAAGAGTGTAGATGTAGAGTAGATACAAGCCGACAGGTGGGCCCGATGGTAGTGAGATAATGTGATCCAACACTAGAGGTGCCACGTGGAGCATTTAACTGGTCAACTAGTCGTGTCTTGAGCAAATACAGAGTTGTACGGTGAGCCCGTGACTATATAATAACCACAAAACATAAATGGTGACCGTAATGAGTGGATTCTGAAGTACAATGTACGTATCGTGCTTTCGCTTCAAATACAATGATCGTCACTGTATATATCGCGAGAGAAATATGAAACATGCGTGAATGTGCTGGGGGCTTACTTTTAGAGGACCTGGAGATAGTTTGTGCGCGTACGTGAAAGGGGCGTAGAGGGGGGGGGCATGCTATGGAGAGAGAGATGCTCTTCGTTTCTCTTTATTATGACTAACTTTATATATAGTATAAAAATATACGAATTCACAGTGCGGAATAAATATAATTGTGGGCACCATGCAATGCAAGCGTTCATACTCCTCCATATAACTTTGTAATGCGAAATAAACGTGAAGAGAGGGCTTTTTAGATCAATGGGGTACGTGATGTAACATGTGTGAATGTGTAGTTGATGCATTTGGCAGGGCCTAGAGAGGTATGTGTGTGTATTACGTATTCGAGAGAGGTATGGATAGAGGGGCCGGCAGGGGGGGCGTGGGAGATATAGCACGAGAAATGAGAGTAGTCTAGAGAGAGAGACGAATATGACGACACGGCGAGAGATTCCCTTGAGTGTGTATATGCAAGGGGGAAGTGGATAGAGGCACCAGGAGAATAATTTATTTTGTGTGGTGTCTGTGTTGGTGTGTGTGGGTGTGAGAAGATAACGAGACGTGGGGGCAGAGGGTGTGTCACCGCGTGAGGTCCGGTGGGTCAAGGTGAGGCCCTTCGTTTGGTTCCGTCCTGCGCCACATTGGTCGGCCCGTGACGCATTTAGGGATACCCATGGATGACTAGTCGTACAAGACAAAGATAGCATAACTGTGAAGGACTCTATGTCCACTGACAAAGCCGACTAGGATTTGTAACCCTAGGTTCTCGGACTAAGGTAACCCCTTTATCTCTGATATTACTATTCATCCAACCTAACTTTAAGGGGCATCCTACAGAATGCTCTGCTAGAATCATACTCATCGATTAGGAAGAGAGGTGTGAGACAATGAGTGAGAGACAGGCCTAAAGATAATGTATGTACAGGAGACACATAGGCAGGTCTATGTATATAGAAAGGGTCGATAGGGATTGTGCGGGTGTATGCTTGCGAGAGGGCGAGTGCCTGTGATAAAGGTTAGTGAAAACAGTCGTAAATGGTTATGAGAGGGAGGGAGGGTTATATCGAGAGCATGTGTGCGAGAAAGACACCTCGAGAGAGAGTGTGTGAGCATGTGTGAGAGACCACCGATGGAGAGTGAAACTACACGTACAAGACTGTTGTACACATTGATTAAAGATATAAATTGTATCCAAATATTAGGATGGGATCATGATATTTGCAATTCGCATAAGGAACGGTTATTGCTCCATTAGACATCTAGATTCTATCGAATTTGAGCATTTGTATGTTATTATTCGACACAATTGATCCACATAGTTAGTATTTTGAACTCCAGACAATGCATCGCTTTAGCAATCGAATATAAACGTGAGTATAGTTCATGTTGAGTGTGTAAAGCACATTATACATACGAAAGTTACACAATGAACATTATAAATAGCTACCTATGAACTAGCATACATTTGAATTCAACTTAAGGTGGTTTAAAAAATCAAATTCAACATAAAGTCCATTCAATTATTTGAATTTGATATCATGGCATTTGTAAATCATACCTAAATTATGGGGGCACCAATCTTTGCTCTGATTTTGTACATAATAGCATATGTAGTCGTATACAAAATAGATTCTAATTTAGCTCCTCCATTCCAAAATAATCGTAGTTATAGGATTTTCAAGTGTCAAAATTTCTAAAAGAAGCGGATAATTTAATGAGGTTTTGAAACATACAAGGTCAATTTTAACGTTGTCTATTTAGGTCAATCCTCAAAGTTCAAGAGTACTCTAAACGTGAATGCTTGTGTTTCGAAATTTCGAACGAAGCGCCAAAAGAGCCTCTACTCGCCCGAAACCGCGTGAGACTAATGTTTGGTAGTACAAGGAAATTACTTTTCTAATAACTCCGACCCGTGTAACCTACCGGCCCGACGTCCAAATGTCTAAATCGGGGTAGGTCCGTAGCTTCATCTAGACGCCACGCAACTGCCTCCGAAAAACATTCATACACAATGGCCGCCTAAGCACACATGCGAGCGGCCGAAATCGCTCCCGCCCACTATTTGGGACACCTGGGATTACCATCCTACCCCCGACCTGTCACACCCTGCATTTTGTAACATGTCATTTGCATTAATAAAGCATGAAAATTTGGACCAACAATTTTCTTTGGCATCATTTGGCTTTTATTTGGAATTAAGTTGTTCTCTGTGTGATTTTCAAGTGCTCTTTAAAGTCAACTACTCCCTCGTGTATATTTCATCTCCTTACCCCAAACTCCTGCCCAATGACCATACCAAGTGTATATAACAGTATAGTATTTTCTTACAAAAATAATTTGGCCAAAAAGTATTTTCAAAAATTAGTTTTCCAAAAACCCATGAATTGAGGTTTGCACTGCAAGTGCCTGATTTAGGGTGAGAAAAATATTTCAAAGAGTATATTTGAAACCTAGTAGATATAGAACTCCCATAAACCACAAAAATGTAATTTTAAAAGTTAATTTTTTATTTTATTTAAAAGCTTTTTCTTAAGGCCAGAAATGGTCTTTAATAGGGAAAAATTATTTAACTATTTCAAAAATATTTTCCAAAATTCAGAGAGACTCTTAGGACATATATTTTCCATATATGAGAGTTTCAACACTTGGCCATGTTCAAAATATTGGACAAATCCCTCAGAAACCCTTTCTGGATATTTCAAGCTTTTGAAATATTTACAAAGGAATATTCTCTAAAAATTCTAGGGAAATTCTATCATGTCATATATGACATGTGTGATGATCTTGCCAAGCCCCATGCCTTGGGAAGCAAGAAAACATCATCAAAACGCCTCAAAACCATTATGTCCATCTTTGAAGTTTGAGCAACTTTACATTGCCAAACATGCTCAAATGCTCTCAAACTTGGTACACTTGCTAAAATGGTCTAATAATGCATCTAGACCAAATGGCACAAGTTTTGGAGAAGGGTAACTTGATCAGAGTACCCCAAAACCATTTCTGTTCAGATTCAAATTTGAACAACTTTACCTTACCAACTTTTTACTTGGGACTTCAAACTTTGTGGGCATGACCACAACCCCAAATGATGACACTACATCAAGTGGTTCATCAAGGAGGGATGATTTGCTTAACTCAAACTTGGTGAAACCATTTCTGTTGATTTTTAGGATTCACCAAAGTTACATTGGCAAGTTTCTTCAAATGAGCCCAAACTTGGTGGAACACCCTATTTCTATATACCATTTGATCCTGTTAAGTCTCATGTCTAGTGGAAATCATTTGGTTGCTCAAAACCACATCAAACACCTTCTAGTGATTTTCCTAAATTACAACTTTCACCCCTTTCCTTATTCTCCTTGAGCCCAACTTTTTACCACAGCTTCCTCAGGCTCCCTTGCACCTCCAGTAACTCTCCCCTGGCCGCAGCTCAATGATTGAGTAGGGGTAAAACCCCAATTTGCATTATGGACAACAGTTTTCACCATTCTATCTCAACCCTCTCTTCTTCTAGAAGCTTTCCCTGGCATCCAATGCTCCTCCTACGTTATTTACTCCCCCTAGAGCCAATGGACACGGTGGCCGCGCCCAGACCGCGCGGGACACGGCCATGCCGGCCATTTGGGCGCTCTGGAGCATGCTGTAGTGCGCACTCGCACTGTAGCCACCCCCAATCCGCAGCGCCCGACCACCTCGAGCCTCCCCCTTGCGCCAGTCGAGGTGCCTCGACGTCCGGGACACGACGCGCTGTCGGCCCCCTCCTCCTTCTCCCTCCTGCTGCTGCCCTTGCACGCGCGCCGGCCGCCCGCAAGCTCCAATCTCTAGATTCACACGCGCAAGCTCTCTGGATGCTTCCCCGCTCCTCCTCTTCCGTCCCATAGGCGTAGAACTCGTCCACGAACAACCCTGACTCGCTCGCGTGTGCCTGCACGGCCTCTGGCCTCGCCCGTAACCTCGCCGGCGCACGAGTCCACGGTGGACTGGAGCCCGGCTATATAAGCACGCCCCGGGCCTCTCCCCTGGCATCCATCCCACCTCCACACCCCCAAGAACACGCCAGCACCACCCACTCCTCTCCAGACGGGCCCGAGCTCGAGCTCCGCCACCTCGGGTCGCTATCGATCCGGAGGTACAAGCCCTCCCCGCCGCCCCTCTCGCTCGATCTAGCACCGCCAGCCCCCACTAATCATTTTCCCCTTGTTTCCCCTCTCTGTAGCTGCCGGAAACGGCCGGAACCACCACCACCCGAAGCATCTCGGCCGTGCCTCCTCACCGCTGGTGAACCAGGCCACCCCGGCAACCGACTCCACTTCCATCCGAACGACGGCTCCTCCCTGAGCACGACGTTACCATCCACGCCCCCTCACGTGCCCTATATCGCCGCCGGCGAGCTCGCCGTCGCCTCTCGACGGAGGTAGACGACGACGGCCGTGGGGCCTGTCCGTCAGCCTCATGCCCTGACGGGTGGGACCCCCTCATCAGGTTTTAAAACGCACGCGCGCGCACCGGTTTGCCGTTGGATCGAAGGCGTATTTCGCCTTTAGGCCTTCGGCGTGATAGCCTCGCGCGGGCTGTTTTCCTTCTGGGCCTGCTGCACTGTGGCCTCTCTGGCCCAGTTGCACAGTAGCCTTTTCCGTTTTCTTTTCTGTAGGTTTTTCAAATAATTCCACAGGATTAAATATTAATCCAAATGAAACAATTCCAGTTCCTAAAAACTTGTAAAATTCCAACCTATTTAATGATATCACTTTCACCCATATCCATGAACCTTTTCTGTTCTGTTCAAATTTAAATCTAAATTTGAACACTAAAACCTCTATTCAAAAATTCATATACCCCATTCTGTCACTCCAAATCCCAAACTAAGAATTTTTGCCATCTTAGTTTTCCCTCTAGTATTTTATAAAAATAAGTTGACATTTTTATGAGCACTTTAATTTTTCTGTTTTTATTATTATCTTATTATTTTCTGTTAATTATTACGACGATTAGATACCATGTTTGACGAAGTTGCCGAAGAAGAAGGAGGGGAAGGATTGGAAGACCTTGAAGACCAAGCCAATCCAGGCAAGTAGCCCTTTGACCGTGACACCCCTTTTGTTCCTCAAAACCACATCAAACACCTTCTGGTGATTTTCCTAAATTACCACTTTCACCCCTTTCCTTATTCTCCTTGAGCCCAACTTTTTACCACAGCTTCCTCAGGCTCCCTTGCACCTCCAGTAATTCTCCCCTGGCCGCAGCTCAATGATTGAGTAGGGGTAAAACCCATATTTGCATTCTGGACAGCAGTTTTCACCATTCTATCTCAACCCTCTCTTCTTCTAGAAGCTTTCCCTGGCATCCAATGATCCTCCTACGTTATTTACTCGCCCTAGAGCCAATGGACACGGTGGCCGCGCCCAGACCGCGTGGGACACGGCCATGCCGGCCATTTGGGCGCTCTGGAGCGCGCTATAGTGCGCACTCGCACTGTAGCCACCCCCAATCCGCAGCGCCCGAACACCTCGAGCCTCCCCCTTGCGCCAGTCGAGGTGCCTCGACGTCCGGGACATGACGCGCTGTTGCCCCCCTCCTCCTTCTCCCTCCTGCTGCTGCCCTTGTACGCGCGCCGGCCGCCCGCAAGCTCCAATCTCTAGCTTCACACGCGCAAGCTCTCTGGATGCTTCCCCGCTCCTCCTCTTCCGTCCCATAGGCGTAGAACTCGTCCACGAACAACCCCGATTCGCTCGCGTGTGCCTGCACGGCCTCTGGCCTCGCCCGTAACCTCGCCGGCGCACGAGTCCACGGTGGACTGGAGCCCGGCTATATAAGCACGCCCTGGGCCTCTCCCCTGGCATCCATCCCACCTCCTCACCCCCAAGAACACGCCAGCACCACCCACTCCTCTCAAGACGGGCCCGAGCTCGAGATCGAGCTCGAGCTCCGCCACCTCGGGTCGCCGTTGATCCGGAGGTACAAGCCCTCCCCGCCGCCCCTCTCGCTCGATCTAGCACCGCCAGCCCCCACTAATCATTTTCCCCTTGTTTCCCCTCTCTGTAGCTAGCGGAAACGACCGGAACCACCACCACCCGAAGCATCTCCGCCGTGCCTCCTCGCCGCCGGGGAACCAGGCCACCCCGACAACCGACTCCACCTCCATCCGAACGACGGCTCCTCCCTGAGCACGACGTTACCACCCACGCCCCCTCACGTGCCCTATATCGCCGCCGGCGAGCTCGCCGTCGCCTCTCGACGGAGGTAGACGACGACGGCCGTGGGGCCTGTCCGTCAGCCTCATGCCCTGACAGGTGGGACCCCCTCGTCAGGTTTGAAAACGCACGTGCGCGCACCGGTTCGCCGTTGGATCGAAGGCGTATTTCGCCTTTAGGCCTTCGACGTGATAACCTCGCGCGGGCTGTTTTCCTTCTGGGCCTGCTGCATTGTGGCCTCTCTGGCCCAGTTGCACAGTAGCCTTTTCCGTTTTCTTTTCTGTAGGTTTTTCAAATAATTTCACAGGATTAAATATTAATCCAAATGAAACAATTCCAGTTCCTAAAAACTTGTAAAATTCCAACCTATTTAATGATATCACTTTCACCCATATCCATGAACCTTTTCTGTTCTATTCAAATTTAAATCTAAATTTGAACACTAAAACCTCTATTCAAAAATTCATATACCCCATTCTGTCACTCCAAATCCCAAACTAAGAATTTTTGCCATCTTAGTTTTCCCTCTATTATTTTATAAAAATAAGTTGACATTTTTATGAGCACTTTGATTTTTCTGTTTTTATTATTATCTTATTATTTTCCGTTAATTATTACGACGATTAGATACCGTGTTTGACGAAGTTGCTGAAGAAGAAGGAGGGGAAGGATTTGAAAACCTTGAAGACCAAGCCAATCCAGGCAAGCAGCCCTTTGACCATGACACCCCTTTTGTTCCTCAAAACGACATCAAACACCTTCTGGTGATTTTCCTAAATTACCACTTTCACCCCTATCCTTATTCTCCTTGAGCCCAACTTTTTACCATAGCTTCCTCAGGCTCCCTTGCACCTCCAGTAACTCTCCCTTGGCCGCAGCTCAATGATTGAGTAGGGGTAAAATCCCAATTTGCATTCTGGACAGCAGTTTTCACCATTCTATCTCAACCCTCTCTTTTTCTAGAAGCTTTCCCTGGCATCCAATGCTCCTCCTACGTTATTTACTCCCCCTAGAGCCAATGGACACGGTGGCCGCATCCAGACCACGTGGGACACGGCCATGCCGGCCATTTGGGCGCTCTGGAGCGCGCTATAGTGCGCACTCGCACTGTAGCCACCCCCAATCCGCAGCGCCCGACCACCTCGAGCCTCCCCCTTGCGCCAGTCGAGGTGCCTCGACGTCCGGGACATGACGCGCTGTCGGCCCCCTCCTCCTTCTCCCTCCTGCTGCTGCCCTTGCACGCGCGCCGGCCGCCCGCAAGCTCCAATCTCTAGCTTCACACGCGCAAGCTCTCTGGATGCTTCCCCGCTCCTCCTCTTCCGTCCCATAGGCGTAGAACTCGTCCACGAACAACCCCGACTCGCTCGCGTGTGCCTGCACGGCCTCTGGCCTCGCTCGTAACCTCGCCGGCGCACGAGTCCACGGTGGACTGGAGCCCGGCTATATAAGCACGCCCTGGGCCTCTCCCCTGGCATCCATCCCACCTCCTCACCCCCAAGAACACGCCAGCACCACCCACTCCTCTCCAGACGGGCCCGAGCTCGAGATCGAGCTCGAGCTCCGCCACCTTGGGTCGCCGTCGATCCGGAGGTACAAGCCCTCCCCGCCGCCCCTCTCGCTCGATCTAGCACCGCCAGCCCCCACTAATCATTTTCCCCTTGTTTCCCCTCTCTGTAGCTGCCGGAAACGGCCGAAACCACCACCACCCGAAGCATCTCCGCCGTGCTTCCTTGCCGCTGGCGAACCAGGCCACCCCGGCAACCGACTCCACCTCCATCCGAACGACGGCTCCTCCCTGAGCACGACGTTACCACCCACACCCCCTCACGTGCCCTATATCGTCGCCGGCCAGCTCGCCGTCGCCTCTGGACGGAGGTAGACGACGACGGCCATGGGGCCTGTCCGTCAGCCTCATGCCCTGACGGGTGGGACCCCCTCGTCAGGTTTGAAAACGCACGCGCGCGCACCGGTTCGCCATTGGATCGAAGGCGTATTTCTCCTTTAGGCCTTCGGCGTGATAGCCTCGCGCGAGCTGTTTTCCTTCTGGGCCTGCTGCACTGTGGCCTCTCTGGCCCAGTTGCACAGTAGCTTTTTCCGTTTTCTTTTCTGTAGGTTTTTCAAATAATTCCACAGGATTAAATATTAATCCAAATGAAACAATTCCAGTTCCTAAAAACTTGTAAAATTCCAACCTATTTAATGATATCACTTTCACCCATATCCATGAACCTTTTCTGTTCTGTTCAAATTTAAATCTAAATTTGAACACTAAAACCTCTATTCAAAAATTCATATACCCCATTCTGTCACTCCAAATCCCAAACTAAGAATTTTTGCCATCTTAGTTTTCCCTCTAGTATTTTATAAAAATAAGTTGACATTTTTATGAGCACTTTGATTTTTCTGTTTTTATTATTATCTTATTATTTTCCGTTAATTATTACGACGATTAGATACCGTGTTTGACGAAGTTGCTGAAGAAGAAGGAGGGGAAGGATTTGAAGACCTTGAAGACCAAGCCAATCCAGGCAAGCAGCCCTTTGACCATGACACCCCTTTTGTTCCTCGGAACCCTTTTATTTCCGAATGCATGATGATAAAGAGTGAAGGTGGTAAACTTGTTGAAAGCCACCACATGATGCATACCCTACTCATGATCCTTACCAAGTGCCTAGATGCAATGACAAAATATTATTTGTGATGCATAGTGATGCATATGTGCCATGAATCCTTCGTGGTTGCATTCTTTTCGAAAACCCCATCGGGTGCCCCTAATGCCCGAGGGTGATGTTGAGATAAGGTCATCACTTGAGGAAGAAGTGGTGCACCAAAGAAAGTTCTCGTGTGTGGGTAAAATGATGGATTAGATTTATGTGTGATTACCGTCCCAACCAAACATGTGCAACCACTCTACCCCTTATGGGACGGGGCATTATTGATTACTTAGGCCGATACTAGCATGGTGCCTAGTGACGGGGGAGACTTGAGGTCACTCCCGGGACGGGGTCGTGCTTGGATAGGCGACCATGACTGTTTTCACAGGGCACCGGACACACCGTTGGTCCCTTCGTGTATGCGTGACATTGTAAAAAGGGCAAGTCCCACGATTTTTTGTTTGTACACGAGGGTTGTGCACCAATGAGTGGACCCTATGTTAGTGTGTCTAGGGAAAGGTAATGACCGGGTGCTTCCCTAGAGTACTTGAGGTACCGTGGGATCGTGGGTGACACGAAAGCTTCCAGGATCTTGTGGGTAAAGTGCGCAACCTCTGCAGAGTGTAAAACTATTCGAATAGCCGTGCCCACGGTCATGGACAGTTATGTCCAGAATTTTACAATCTCGGTGAAAGAATGTGTGTGTGTTGAGTCAAGGTGGTGACTTGACTCGTTTATAATGAATTGAACTCTATTCATGTTGATATCTGTAACCTGTCTTCGAGGTTACCCAAGTACATTGATGCATGTTTCACAAATGGTAGAATATTAATCTAGCTTATAGCTAGGTTGCTCATTGTTGTACAATTTGCATTGTTAACTTGAACCAAATCATGGGTTGCTTGCGAGTACATTCAAAGTACTCATTGGCTTGCCACTGGTTATTTAATTGGCCAGGCATGGAGGAGCAGGAATTTGAAGAAGAGTTCTATGGAGAGAACATGCGAACTAGGACGCTTTCCCAGTCAGAATGCCTATAGGGTTAAGGCAGATGTCATGGATTCTACTTATCTACGAAGACTTCCGCTAATCTAGTTTATTTGTTATTCCACCCATGAGGCTTTATCTATGTAAGACTTGGCAATAATGGTCATAATTTGTGTAAGATGGTATGTATGGATGTAAGACTCTTGTTATTCAGCTTCTGTGTGTTCAGTGATCACTGTACATGTGCATTCGGTGATCTCGACTCTTAAGTCGGGGTCCCCACAGAGCTGGTATCAGAGCCATCCTGACTGTAGGAAACCTCAGTTAGCATGGGCGTTAGTTAGGATGAGACCCTTTTCATAAACCTTCTGAACCCCTCTTCTTTTCTAAACCTTACCAAACCTGAGATATCATCAGCTTATTAACCTCTCCTATTCAACCTTTGTAGATGGCCGCTGTACCTGAAGAGCACATGCCCACTCGGTTCCCCTTACATCTCGAGGATAGCCTCCAGGAGTGCCAGTTCCACCGAGCACCCATCCTCACCTACCATGAGCATTGGGTTAACGACACTGAGGTGGAGTACCATGTGGAAGTGATCGTGAGGGCAAATGATCCTCCCACAAGTTGGTTCTTCGAGGGACCCCAGATGGCAACACTACCCCTCGCTGTCGAGGCTGCTGCACTCAAGGCACTGACCCGTCTCCGAGAACTTCTTCCGGAGATGGCAGCCAAGATGACAACCCGCTTCTTGCCTTACCGGAAGGAAGGTGAAGATGAAAGCAGCGCGCAAGCCCCTCCACTAAAGGAAGGACTTCCACTTCGATTCCAGACCTACTTTAGCCTATGTGCCGATAGCTTGGCACAAGATCTGGCCTCGGAATCGATGAAGCTCCGAGAAGAACTCCACAAGACCAAGGCACTTCTTCGTCGAGCACAAGAGAAGACGGATAGGATCAAGAAGGAAGGTGCGCCTCCTGGGCGACCCGCTATCGCGTATCGAGGCGGAAGGCCCTCGGGAGATGTATCTTCCAGGGATGAAGAGCCACCCGAGCGACGCCATATGACGGCAAGGGAATATCGCAAGCTTTTCCCCGCACCACCGACAAAACACCTCCGTATCCAACTCCTCCACACCCTCAAGTGATAGGGGGCCCCAGATAGATGAAGACAAGGAGGAAGACCGAGAAGAGCAGGAATACGCGACCGAGCATTCCGCCGCTTAGGCATTATTCGCAACTCGGATATGCCAGCTCGTGACTTCTACGGTAGGATAGATCGTGTAACCCCTGTGCGAAGTCAAGTCCTTGTATGGTTCATATGAAGCCATCTAGTATTTTCTTTTGTTGTGTTTGGATGTACGTCGTATATTCCCTTCGGGAATATGTGAACTGCTGCATCACCCATTTGGATTTTAATGAATGTGTTTGGCCCTTTTGGCCCTTGCATGAAAATGATTAGTGTCACACCCACCCCCTTACTAGGCACCCATCTTTATTGCTTTTCCTCTTCATTCCAAATCATGAGACATTTACCGCTCCAACAGGATGCCTGTTGTAACTCGTACTGGTACCTCTACCTAGCAGCCCGAAGCCGGAGCATCCGCCCAATCAGAGGCCGGCCAAGACCAAACCCACGACCAAGCTCCACCACCACCTCCCCCGAACATGGACATGGCTCAGCTTCTCCAAGCCTTCCGAGAGGAACGCCAAGCCAACACCGCAGCCCTCCAGATGATTGCTCAAGCTGTCACCAACAACCGCCAGCTGGCGGGGAATGGCAATGGACGTTCCATGTTGGCAAAGTTCAAGAAGCATGCACCGCCAACTTTCATCGAGACTGCTGAACCCCTGGATACAGACGATTGGGTCCGCACCATTGAGGACTTGCTGGAACTAGTCGGTTGCACCGAAGACCGCGAGAAGGTGGCTTATGCTGCCCACTACCTCGGGGGGACTGCTAGAGCTTGGTGTGATGGATTCAAGATCATGCATGCTGGGCAAGACATCACTTGGGACAACTTCAAGGCAGAATTCCGCAAGGCCCATATTCCTTCCGGAATCATGGCTATGAAAAAGCGTGAGTTTTGAGCCCTGAAGCAAGGAAGTGGCACTGTCAAGGAGTACATGCAGAAGTTCAATGTTCTGTCAAGGTATGCCCCTGAAGATGTCAGCACTGATGCTGCGAAAAGGGAGTGCTTCATGGAAGGCCTCAATCAGACTCTGCAGTACTCGCTTGTCGTGTGTGACTGCCCTACCTTCCCTGACCTGGTGAACAAAGCACTCATGCTTGAAGACAAGCGGCGTGCTCTGGAAGACACTCGCAAGCGCAAGATGATCAGCAAGGGAAGTTCCAGCAACCAGAAGCCTCGCCCGTGGCTGCCAGCCCCAGTCAAGCCAACCTATCAGCAGCCAAGAGCTCCTGCACCTTGCACCAATTATCAGCCTCAGCAGTATGCCAACCCAAGGCCAGCTTTCAACCCCAATAACAGTGGTGACAACAAGATCAACAACCCAGACCAAGTCACGTGATTTGGATGTGGTCAGTCAAGACACATCTCAAGGGTGTGCCCCAACAAGAAGCCTGATGCACCGCGCCCCAATGCGCAGAACCCAGGACAAGGCCGCGGGATGCCACCAAGGAACCAAGCTCCTCGCAACCCGCCCAACCATGGGAAGGAGCGTGTGAATCACGTCACTACTGAAGAAGCCCGGGAAGACCCGGACGTCGTGCTGGGTACGTTCCTTGTCAACTCAACACCTGCAACTGTCTTGTTTGATTCTGGAGCCACGCATTCATTTGTCACTCAAAAATTTGCATTAAAAAGTGGCATGACCCCTACACCCCTGAATAACCCCATGGTGGTACAAACCCCCGGAGCAGAGATGGGAGCCAAGATAGGTTGTAAGGGAGTCAGTATTATCATTAACGGTGTAGACTTCCAAGCAGACCTTATCATCTTAAGATCGCAAGGCTTGGATGTGATCTTAGGAAAGGATTGGCTCAGCAAGCACCAAGGCTTGTTAGACTGTGCCAACCGGGCTGTCACTGTGACCAATGACCAAGGAGTCGAAGTTAAGTTTGCTTCCAACTCCACTTCTGCTCAAACCGCTCAAGTCAACTGTCTGTCTAAAGTTGGACTGGAGCAAGTGCCGGTAGTATGCGAGTACCCCGATGTCTTTCCAGATGAGCTACAGGGAATGCCCCCTGACCGTGACATTGAGTTCATCATCGAGCTTATGCTCGGGGCAGGACCCATCTATAAGAAGCCTTATAGAATGGGGACGGAAGAATTAGCTGAGTTAAAGAAGCAACTGGAAGAGCAGCTGAGGAAGGGATTTATCCGCCCAAGTGCCTTCCCTTGGGGATCACCTGTTCTGTTTGTGGCAAAAAGGGACGGTACCATCCGCCTATGCATTGACTACCGTTCCCTCAATGAGGTTACAATCAAGAACAAGTATCCACTTCCCAAGATTGAAGATCTGTTTGATCAACTCACCGGAGCCAAGGTGTTCTCCAAGATCAACCTCAGATCTGGGTACTACCAGCTGAAGATCAGACCCCAAGAAATTCTGAAGACGACATTTGTAACAAGATATAGCCTGTACGAGTGCACGATCATGTCCTTTGGATTAACCAATGCCCCAGCTTACTTCATGTATCTCATGAATAAAGTCTTCACGGAATATTTGGACAAGTTTGTTGTTGTCTTCATTGATGACATTCTTGTCATCTCGAAGACGGAGGAAGAGCACGAGCAACATTTGAGGATGGTCCTAGACAAGCTTCGAGAGCACCAACTATACGCCAAATTCAGCAAGTGTGAGTTTTGGCTGCATAAAATTGGGTTCTTAGGTCATGTCTTGACCGAGGAAGGATTGTCAGTTGATCCCGCAAAGATCGAAGCTGTGACCCAATGGCAATCTCCAACGACCATCAAGGAAGTGAGAAGCTTCCTCGGACTTGCGGGCTATTACCGCAAATTCGTGGAAGGATTCTCTAGCATTGCCCGACCGATGACTCAGCTCCTGAAGAAGGACAAGAAGTTCGAATGGACGCCAAAATGCGAAGAAAGCTTCCAAGAGCTCAAGAAGAGATTGACCACCGCCCCAGTTCTGGCTACACCTGATATTCGCAAGGAGTTCATGATATATTGTGATGCCTCTCGAACCGGATTGGGAAGCGTTCTGATGCAAGAAGGACGAGTCATAGCTTACCTCTCAAGGCAGCTACGACCTCATGAAGAGAACTACGCTACTCACGATCTTGAGTTAGCAGCAGTGGTTCATGCCTTGAAGACATGGCGACATTACCTTCTAGGGAAACGATGTGAGATATACATAGACCACAAAAGTCTAAAGTATATTTTCACCCAGAAGGAATTGAACATGAGGCAACGAAGATGGTTGGAACTAATCAAGGATTATGACCTCAGTGTTCAATATCTCACCGGGAAGGCTAACGTGGTAGCCGATGCCTTAAGCAGAAAGGCTTGCTCCCTGAATGCCATAAATCAAAGGAGGCAGCCAGCCCTGTTTGAAGAGCTGAAACAATTCAGTTTGGAATTGGTCACCCCTGGATTTCTAGGCCATCTGGAAGTCAAACCAACCCTGATGGACGAAGTCAAGAAAGCACAAGGTGGGCACGCAAGCATTGAAGGCATCAAGAAGAAGATGAAGCTAGGCAAGGCCCCAGGATTCTCCGAGGACGAGCACGAGATTGTTTGGTACAAAGGCCACATCTGCATACCAAACAAGATGGAGCTGAAGAGCCTGATCCTGCAAGAAGCCCACGACACTACGTATTCCATCCACCCCGGAGGAACCAAGATGTATCAAGACTTGAAGGAAAGATTCTGGTGGCACGGGATGAAAAGAGAGATTGCAACCTATGTTGCAAAGTGTGATGTGTGCCAAAGGGTCAAGGCTGAATATCAGCGACCCGCTGGATTGCTCCAACCACTCAAGGTTCCTTAGTGGAAGTGGGATAAAATCGGAATGGACTTCATCACTAGATTACCAAGGTCGAATAAAGGACATGATTCCATCTGGGTCATAGTCGACCATTTGACCAAGGTAGCCCATTTCATTCTTGTCAAGACTACCTATGATGGCAACCAGCTGGCAACTCTCTACATCGACCGAATCGTAAGCCTTCATGGTGTTCCTAAGGAGATTGTGTCAGATTGAGGAAGCTAGATTACCTCAAGGTTCTGGAAGAAGTTCCAAGAAGCCTTGGGAACCAAGTTGTCTTTCAGCACAGCTTTCCACCCACAGACCGGAGGTCAGACAGAGCGAGTAAATCAAATTCTAGAAGACATGCTCCGAGCCTGTGTCTTGGCATATGGAGCCAAGTGGGAAGATTGCCTCCCTTTTGCCGAGTTCTCCTATAACAACAGTTATCAGTCGAGCCTCCAGATGGCACCATTTGAGGTGTTGTACGGACGCAAGTGTCGCACACCCCTCAACTGGTTAGAGACTGGAGAAGGGCTAGTCTTTGGACCAGATATTCTCCGCGAAGCAGAAGAGCAAGTCCAACTAGTCAGAGAACGTTTGAAGGCCGCCAAATCAAGGAAGAAGAGCTATGCTGACACACTCATCGCCGATATATGAGTTTCCGTGTTGGAGACCATGTGTACATGCGAGTGACCCCTCTGAAGAGAACCAAGCGTTTCCACGTTAAAGGGAAGCTTGCACCAAGGTTCATTGGACCCTTTGAGATCACTGCACGACGAGGAGAAGTGGCTTACCAGTTGGAACTACCACCTGAGCTATCCGATGTGCACAACGTATTCCACGTCTCACAACTCCGGAAGTGTCTCCAAGTTCCGGACAAGCCTGATCTCTACAAGGATATTGATCACCAAGCCATTGATCTTCAGCCTAATTAGACCTACCGCGAGAAGCCCATTCACATTCTGGATGAAGCAGAACGACGGACGCAAAGCCACACCGTCAAGTACTTCAAGGTCCAGTGGAGCAACCACACGGAAACATAAGCAACCTGGGAACGTGAAGACTATCTTAGATCCGAGTATCACGATCTCTTTTAAGACCTAGTTTAGGAATCTCTGGGACGAGATTCTTGTAAGGGGGTAGGTCTGTCACACCCTGCATTTTGTAACATGTCATTTGCATTAATAAAGCATGAAAATTTGGACCAACAATTTTTTTTGGCATCATTTTGCTTTTATTTGGAATTAAGTTTTTCTCTCTGTGATTTTCAAGTGCTCTTTAAAGTCAACTACTCCCTCTTGTATATTTCATCTCCTTACCCCAAACTCCTACCCAATGACCATACCAAGTGTATATAACAGTATAGTATTTTCTTACAAAAATAATTTGGCCAAAAAGTATTTTTCAAAAATTAGTTTTCCAAAAACCCTTGAATTGAGGTTTGCACTGCAAGTGCTTGATTTGGGGTGAGCAAAATATTTCAAAGAGTATATTTGAAACCTAGTAGATATAGGACTCCCATAAACCACAGAAATATAATTTTATTTTTTTTCTATTTTATTTAAAAGCTTTTTCTTAAGGCCAGAAATGGTCTTTAATAGGGAAAAATTATTTAACTATTTCAAAAATATTTGCCAAAATTCAGAGAGACTCTTAGGACATATATTTTCCATATATGAGAGTGTCAACACTTGGTCATGTTCAAAATATTGGACAAATCCCTCAGAAACCCTTTCTGTATATTTCAAGCTTTTGAAATATTTACAAAGGAAATATTCTCTAAAAATTACAGGGAAATTCTATCATGTCATATATGACATGTGTGATGATCTTGCCAAGCCCCATGCCTTGGGAAGCAAGAAAACATCATCAAAACCCCACAAAACCATTCTGTGTTTGAGCAACTTTACATTGCCAAACTTGCCCAAATGCTCTCAAACTTGGTACACTTGCTAAAATGGTCTAATAATGCATCTAGACCAAATGGCACAAGTTTTGGAGAAGGGTAACTTGATCAGAGTAACCCAAAACCATTTCTGTTCAGATTCAAATTTGAACAACTTTACATTACCAACTTTTTACTTGGGACTTCAAACTTTATGGGCATGATCACAACCCCAAATGATGACACTACACGAAGTGGTTCATCAAGGAGGGATGATTTGCTTAACACAAACTTGGTGAAACCATTTCTGTTGATTTCTAGGGTTCACCAAAGTTACAATGGCAAGTTTCTTCAAATGAGCCCAAACTTGGTGGAACACCCTATTTCTATATACCATTTGATCCTGTTAAGTCTCATGTCTAGTGGAAATCATTTGGTTGCTCAAAACCACATCAAACACCTTATGGTGATTTTCCTAAATTACCACTTTCACCCCTTTCCTTATTCTCCTTGAGCCCAACTTTTTACCACAGCTTCCTCAGGCTCCCTTGCACCTCCAGTAACTCTCCCCTGGTCGCAGCTCAATGATTGAGTAGGGGTAAAACCCCAATTTGCATTCTGGACAACAGTTTTCACCATTCTATCTCAGCCCTCTCTTCTTCTAGAAGCTTTCCCTGGCATCCAATGCTCCTTCTACGTTGTTTACTCCCCCTAGAGCCAATGGACACGGTGGTCGCGCCCAGAGCGTGTGGGACACGGCCATGCCGGCCATTTGGGTGCGCTGGAGTGCGCTACAGTGCGCACCCGCACTGTACCCACCCCCAATCCGCAGCGTCCGACCACCTCGAGCCTCCCCCTTGCGCCAGTCGAGGTGCCTCGACGTCTGGGACATGATGTGCTTTCGGCCCCTTCCTCCTTCTCCCTCCTGCTGCTGCCCTCGCACGCGTGCCGGTCGCCCGCAAGCTCCAATCTCTGGCTTCACACGCGCAAGCTCTCTGGATGCTTCCCCGCTCCTCCTCTTCCCTCCCATAGGCATAGAACTCGTCCACGAACAACCCCGACTCGCTCGCGTGTGCCTGCACGGCCTCTGGCCTCGCCCGTAACCTCGTCGGCGCACGAGTCCACGATGGACTGGAGCCCGGCTATATAAGCACGCCGCGGGCCTCTCCCCTGGCATCCATCCCACCTCCACACCACCAAGAACACGCCAGCACGACCCACTCCTCTCCAGACGGGCCCGAGCTCGAGCTCCGCCGCCTCGGGTCACCGTCGATCAGGAGGTACAAGCCCTCCCCGCCACCCCTCTCACTCGATCTAGCACCGCCAGCCCCCACTGATCATTTTCCCATTGTTTCCCCTCTCTGTAGCTGCCGGAAACGGCCGAAACCACCACCACCCGAAGCATCTCCGTCGTGCCTCCTCGCCGTCGGCGAACCAGGCCACCCCGGCGACCAACTCCACCTCCATCCGAACGGCGGCTCCTACCTGAGCACGACGGTACCACCCACTCCCCCTCACGTGCCCTATATCGCCGCCGGCGAGCTCGCCGTCGCCTCTGGACGGAGGTAGATGACGACGGTCGTGGGGCCTGTCCGTCAGCCTCACGCCCTGACGGGTGGGACCCCCCGTCAGGTTTGAAAACGCACGCGCGCGCGCGCCGGTTCGTCGTTGGATCGAAGGCGTATTTCGCCTTTACGCCTTCGGCGTGGCAGCCTCGCGCAGGCTGTTTTCCTTTTGGGCCTGCTGCACTATGGCCTCTCTGACCCAGTTGCACAGTAGCCTTTTCGCTTTTCTTTTCTGTAGGTTTTTCAAATAATTCCACATGATTAAATATTAATCCAAATGAAATAATTTCAGTTCCTAAAAACTTGTAAAATTCCAGCCTATTTAATGATATCACTTTCACCCATATCCATGAACCTTTTCTGTTCTGTTCAAATTTAAATCTAAATTTGAACACTAAAACCTCTGTTCAAAAATTCATATACCCCATTCTGTCACTCCAAATCCCAAACTAAGAATTTTTGCCATCTTAGTTTTCCCTGTAGTATTTTATAAACATAAGTTGACATTTTTATGAGCACTTTGATTTTTCTGTTTTTATTATTATCTTATTATTTTTCGTTAATTATTACGACGATTAGATACCTTGTTTGATGAAGTTGCTGAAGAAGAAGGAGGGGAATGATTTGAAGACCTCGAAGACCAAGCCAATCCAGGCAAGTAGACCTTTGACCATGACACCCCTTTTGTTCCTCGAAACCCTTTTATTTCCGAATGCATGATGATAAAGAGTGACGGTGGTAAACTTGTTGAAAGCCACCACATGATGCATACCCTACTCATGATCCTTACCATGTGCCTAGATGCAATGACAAAAGATTAGTTGTGATGCATAGTGATGCATATGTGCATGAATCCTTCGTGGTTGCATTCTTTTCGAAAACCCCATCGTGTGCCCGAGGGTGATGTTGAGATAAGGTCATCACTTGAGGAAGAAGTGGTGCACCAAAGAAAGTTCTCATGTGTGGGTAAAATGATGGATTAGATTTATGTGTGATTACCGTCCCAACCAAAAACATGTGCAACCACTCTACCCCTTATGGGATGGGGCATTATTGATTACTTAGGCTGATACTAGCATGGTGCGCACATCACAAGTGACGGGGGAGACTTGAGGTCACTCCCGGGACGGGGTCGTGCTTGGATAGGCGACCATGACTGTTTTCACAGGGCACCGGACATACCGTTGGTCCCTTCGTGTATGCGTGACATTGTAAAAAGGGAAAGTCCCACGATTTAACGTTTGTACATGAGGGCTGTGCACCAATGAGTGGACCTTATGTTAGTGTCGTCTAGGGAAAGGTAATGACCGGGTGCTTCCCTCGAGTACTTGAGGTACTGCGGGATCGTGGGTGACACGAAAGCTTCCCGGATCTTGTGGGTAAAGTGCGCAATCTCTGCAGAGTGTAAAACTATTCGAATAGCCGTGTCCACGGTCATGGACAGTTGGGAGGTGCTACTTAAACTATGTCCAGAATTTTACAATCTCGGTGAAAGAATGTGTGTGTGTTGAGTCAAGGTGGTGACTTGACTCGTTGACAATGAATTGAACTCTATTCATGTTGATATCTATAACTTGTCTTCGAGGTTACCCAAGTACATTGATGCATGTTTCACAAATGGTAGAATATTAAATCTAGCTTAAGCTAGGTTGCTCATTGTTGTACAATTTGCATTTTTACCTTGAACCAAATCATGGGTTGGTTGCGAGTACATTCAAGTACTCATTGGCTTGCCACTGGTTATTTAATTGGCCAGGCATGGAGGAGCAGGAATTTGAAGAAGAGTTCGATGGAGACGAACATGCGAACTAGGACGCTTTCCCAGTTAGAATGCCTGTAGGGTTAAGGCAGATGGCATGGGTTCTACTTATCTACGAAGACTTCCGCTAATCGAGTTTATTTGCTATTCAGCCCATGAGGCTTTATCTATGTAAGACTTGGCCATAATGGTCATAATTTGTGTAAGACGGTATGTATGGATGTAAGACTCTTGTTATTCAGCTTATGTGTGTTCAGTGAGCATTGATCTCTGGGATCAGTGTACATGTGCATTCGGTGATCTCGACTCTTAAGTCGGGGTCCCCACACGACCCGCAGTAGGTCCGAAATTTAAGAGGGGGGCAAAGTTTGTACTTTCCCCAAATTTCAAACAAGAGTGTCCCATCTTCTATTCAAAAAAGCAAAAAACAAGCGCGTCCCAGACCGAAACATGGTTCTCCCCTCCCCCCCCGCTGATGGGCCTCTAACCCCTCGTTGGTTACCCCAAGTGGAAGGTGAAAGATGCAGTGTTGTGGAAGTGTTTTCCCTTAGCAAAGATGCCAAGGATCGAATCCCCAGAGACTCCTAGGTTCAACAAGTAGGTGTCAACTGCTAACGGCGCGGATTAGCAATCAACGTGGACCTGCACACAGATACAAATAACTTTGCTCCCAACGAGTACAGAGAGGTTGTCAATCCCTCCAGCCTTGTAGTTCAAAAAGGATTAAAAGCAAATGATAGTAGTGATAGATAGTGTTTGCAATAGTAAGTAATAACGAAAAGTAAATAGCGGATGTGATCAATGATGGTAATATGGACCGGAGTCTCATGATGTTCACTAGTGATGTCTCTCTCCCAAAAGACGATAAAACAGCTATGTGAGGTAAACAAATTACAGCTGGGCAATTGACAGGACCACGAACGCAAACCAATGCTGACTACATTACAAGAAAGGTTGAGGTTCAAAGCATGGGCGGTACGCCAAAGTAAGTAGACCAAAATCCATCAATATGTACTACTAATCATCCACCTTGAGATATCTATCCAGAACATCTCGCTGGTATTAAGTTGCGAGTCCCACCCATAGTGTAAACTCAAAGCAACAGACAACTGCATTAAAAGAACTTTGTGTAAAGTAAACAATCCTTGCACCCGCGGGCACAAGCACCGTTGTTTTCCCCCTTTTGGCAACAGCACATCCCCTAGACTCATGTTTCTGTCACTCAAGCTAGTCATCGAGGGGCATGAACCCACAATCGAGCATAACGTTCCCTCTTGGAGTCACTATGTATTACTTGGCCAAAGCAATAAATAACAACGGAGAACATGCAAGAATTACTTATGAACATAAATATAAAAGAGCTAGATCAAATATATTACTCAAGATCAATCTGAACATAATCTCATAATCCATCGGATCCTAGCAAACTCAACATAGGAACAGCATAAGAATTACATATGTGCCTCGATCATGTAGGGCAGCTCACGAGGACTAATTAGTGAAGCACAAGAACGGGAGGAGAACATCACATAGCTACTGGTCATGGACTCATGGTCCAAGGGAGACTACTCACGAGTCATCCGGGAGGCGTCCATGGTGGTGGAGAAGCTCCCGGTGGTGATCCTCCCCTCCGGCAGGGTGCCGGGAAGAGTTCTCCTGGTGCTCCCGATCTTGGAAGCGGCGGCGGCGGCGGAACAGAGATGGGATCGCGAAAAGAGTTCCTGTTCTGAGGGTTTCGGAGGACGCTTTAAATATATGCCAAAGGGGGGCATCGGGGAAGCTTCGGGGGGCCCAGGCGCCCCCCCGGCGCGGCCCAGGGGGGGCGCGCCGCCAGGGCGCATGGAGCCCTGGTGGCCCCCGGCTATCCTTCGCACGCCCGGTAGTTTCCGAAACGCTGATTTTTTATATAATTTTTTTGGATTTTTCCTGGCAGTTCTCGTAACGTGAAAACCTGAAATACAAAAACAGCCGAAAACAGAAACTGGCACTGGGGTGCACTGGATTAGTAAGTTAGTCCAAATATAATCAAAAGTGTATGGAAGTGTATGAATATCATAGCAATATCACCCAAAAGTGGCATGGAGCAAGCAGAAATTATAGATACGTTTTGGACGTATCAACATCCCCAAGCTTAATTCCTGCTCGTCCTCCAGTAGGTAAATGATAACAAGAATAATTTCTGTGGTGACATGCTATTAACCATATAGGACTTTTTATAGTCATATGACAGAAGCTTACTGAGACAATGAATCTATAGTAATTAAGTTGCCTCATGAGAAAATCACAAATGACTGAAAGTTTTACAACATGAAACTGAAACATCAAAAAGATTTGCAATGAACATGATGTGCAAATATGATAAAGTAATATCTAGCTTGCCCCCTTTAGTGATGCAAAACAAAAATGCAGGGGCACCTTCAAGGTTTAAGTGATGACTAGATACAATGATTTCAAGATAAATGATATCACAATCATGCAAAAGACAATGCTACTTTGGGACAATGCACATTACACTCAGAATGACAATCATGCTCTCAGTAGTTGGTGCTTTAAAAAGAAGGTGGAGACTCAACATAAAAGTAAAAGAATGGTTAAGTGCTAGAGTTTTTATTTTGAAAACATGGAAGCAATTTTGTCAACGGTAGTAGTACTTCATATGTGTCATGTATAAGACATCCTATAAGTTGCAAGCCTCATGCATCGAATACCAATAGTGCTCGCACCTTGTCCTAATTATCTTGGATTCCCATGGGTTATCATTGCATTACATATGTTTCAACCAAGTGTCACAAAGGGGTACCTCTATGCCACCTGTACAAAGGTCCAAGGAGATAAATCGCATTTGATTTCTCGTTTTTGATAGATCTCAACTTGAGGACATCCATACCGGGACAACATAGAAAATAGATGATGGACTCCTCTTTAATGCATAAGCATATTCTCATAAGAGATTGAGGATTAACGTCCAAGCTAAAACTTCCACCATGATACATGGCTTTGGTTGGCGGCCCAATGTTCTTCTCTAACAATATGCATATTCATACAACCCACGGCAAATCACCCTTACTTCAGACAAGACGAGCATGCATAGCAACTCACATGATATTCAACAAAAGTGTGACAGTTGATGGCGACCCCAGAAACGTGGTTACCGCTCAGCAAGCAACTTATAAGAAATAAGATACATAAGCAACATATTCTTTACCACAATAGTTTTTAAGCTACTTTCCCATGAGCTATGTATTGCAAAGTTAGTTCGCTTAGTACAGGTGGAGGTTAGCAAAAGACTGGGAGCGACCAACTAAGAGAGCAATGACGGTCATAATCATGCAGAGCGACAAAGCAACATTGAATCAGGCATGGTAGTTATATCGCTACTCAGAAATAAAAGATCATCAAGGCTTGACAGACTTTCTTTACAGTCTTAAATATGCGTGAGCATACGCCAAGTCAATCAAAATAAATTCTCGAAGGAAGATATTACTAAACCATACCACATCATAGGCAGACAAATCAAGTTGGTACTCCAATAACACATTGGGAATCCCCCAGCTATTTGAGATTAACCATAAGAAAACCTGAACTACTAAGCGCCATCATGCAAGTAGCATCTTTATCATAGACACATTAACCAATGCAACGGAAGCAAACTCTCTTAATAAGGTGAGTATGATAATTAAAGAGAGTTCAAGCAACCAACTAAACAAAAGCTCTTTGAAAAAATAAGCATGAATACTAAGAGCAGAGCATGATAGTAGCTATTAAAAGACAAAGAACACACACAACATAGACATGAAAATTCTATGTTATGTTCTAGGTAAAAGTGGAGCGTGTTTCTCTCCCACATAAAGAATGATGAGTTCCAACTCGTTATGTAAAACTAAAAAGAAAACTAAAAGCAAGACGCTCCAAGCATAGCACATAACACATGAAGTGATAAAAATATAGTGGAACGAAAGACGAACTGATAATGTTGATGGAGAAGGGGATGCACGGGGGCATCCCCAAGCTTAGACGCTTGAGTCTCCTTGAATATTTATTGGGGGTGCACGGGGGCATCCCCAAGCTTGAGCGCTTGACACTCCTGAATCTTTTTTATCATCTTCCCTCGCACACTTGAAAACTCCCTTCATACATAACTCATCATAATCTGATTAGCGAGGTTAGTACCCTTAATAAAATAATTATACCTTGCTGGAAATAAAGATATTCTTGAAGTTCTACTGTTTCTCAAGATCGCCAAAAGGTTTTTGCAAGAAAAAGCAAGTTCTTGATTTGCAAAGTGAAGGAAAGGCAAAACATGACAGAATCTGTGAAAAACAGAACAGCAGGTAGTAATTGATCTGTTCGGGATACTTCTGCAACTCAAATAAAAAAACTCAGAACAGACGCACGAAAGAAAATTATATAGAGAACGCTGTCCAAAAAATTCAGACCAAAAATAAGATCTGGTGATTTTATACGAATTTTTCTATCCAAGGACAGAATCTGTTTCCTGGACAGCACCTCACAACTTTTGAACTTTCTAGCAATCAGAGGCTATACTTGGCACAAATATGAAAAGCAAAGATACAATGATGATGCTACAGCAGTAAACAACATCAAGACACAACAAAAGCAACAAATTTATTCATGTGGGCTGCCTCCTAAAAGCGCTTTCTTTTATGCCTTTAAGCTAGGCATAATGCATAGAGATCAAGTTTTATCAAGAGTAAAAGAATAGCTAGCCCGTACAACGGACTCAGAAGGTAACTTGATCTTCTTACGAGGGAAGTGTTCCATCCCTTTCTTGAGAGGAAACTGAAATTTTATATTACCCTCTTTCATGTCAATGATAGCACCAACGGTGCGCAAAAGGGACGTCCCAAAATAATTGGACATGAAGGATCACATTCAATATCCACAATAGTAAAATCAACGGGAACATAATTATTATTGACAACAATAAGAACATCGTCGATCCTCCCCAAAGGTTTCTTTATGGAAGAATCAACGAGACGAACACCAAAAGAACAAGAATCATAAGGTTTCAATTTAAGCATATCATATATTCTTTTGGGCATAACAGAGGTACTAGCACCAACATCACATAATGCGTAACAAGAGAAGTCATTCAAATTAATTTTTATCATAGGATCCCAACCATCTTCTAGCTTTCTAGGTATGGAGGCTTCTACTCTAAGTTTCTCCTCCCTAGCTTTGATGAGAGCATTAGTGATATGCTCTGTGAAGGCAAGATTAAGCATGCTAGTGCGGGGATCTCTAGACATCTTGTGAAGGAAATCAATAACTTCGGTAAGAGTGCAATTATCAAAATCAAGGTCACGAGCATCAAGTAAAGTGGTAGTGGTGTCCTTTAGGTTCACTTGTTTGGTAGTTTCTATAGTCATAGCATCACCATTAATAGGTCCAATGGGACCAGGAGTACATTGGGTGCTAAGAGTTTGAACATCCTCAACAACTTGGATAGTAGCAACAGTGTGGTGGGTAGGAAGGCCCTTAATTCTTTCCTCTTCCTCCCTTTCTCTAGCCCATCTCTCTTTAAGTTTAGCCATCATCCTAATGTTTTCATTAATTTGCACTTGAATAGTATTTATAGGAGTGACTTCCCTCTCCTCAAGAGGAGAAGTTTTAATTTTTAGCAATTTTACCTCATTGGCTAAGTGGTCTACCTTAAAAGAAAGATCATCTAGTTTATGTAGTTTTTCTTCTACACTCTTATTAAAGGCTTTTTGGGTAGTGATGAAATCTTTAAGCATAATCTCTAGTTCAGTATTGGAGTTCTTGGTATTAGGATAAGCATTATTGTTCCCATAAGAGTTAGAGGGGAACGGTCTAGGATTGTTACCAAAGTTACTCCTATAAGCATTGTTGTTAAATTTTTTTATAGAGATAAAGTTCACATCTACTTGTTCTTGAGCAATCAAAGAATTTAAAGGAACATCACGAGGATCAACAGTAGATTGCTTCGAAAGTAGAGACATGATCAAGTCAACTTTTTCATTAAGGGAGGAAATCTCCTCGACAGAGTTTACCTTCCTACCTGTTGGAGCGCGTTCGGTGTGCCATTGGGAATAGTTGGTCATCATCTCATCGAGAAGCTTTGTGGCAGCACCAAGTGTAGTTGACATAAAAGTTCCTCCCGCGGCTGAATCTAACAAGTTCCGCGAGGTAAAGTTCAAGCCTGCATAAAAAGTTTGGATAACCATCCAAGTAGTCAAACCGTGAGTAGGGCAGTTCTTCATAAGAGATTTCATACGTTCCCAAGCTTGGGCAATGTGTTCATTATCCAATTGTTTAAAATTCATTATGTTACTTCTAAGTTGGATAATTTTAGCAGGTGGATAGTATTTTCCAATAAAAGCATCTTTGCACTTGTCCCGTGAATCTATGCTATTTCTAGGCAAAGACTGAAACCAAATTTTAGCTCCTCCTCTCAAGGACAAAGGAAAAAGCTTAAGCTTAACAATATTACCATCTATTTCTTGGTACTTTTGCATATCAAAAAGTTCAACAAAGTTGTTTAAGTGTAAAGCAGCATCATCTCCAGCACCGGAGAATTGTTCTCTCATAACTAAGTTCAGTAAAGCAGGTTTAATTTCATATGAAGGTGCTGAAGTGGCAGGTGTAGTGATAGGTGCGCTGATAAAGTCATCGTTGTTGTGACTAGTGAAGTCACACAACTTGGTGTTCTCGGTGGAACCCATAGTAGCAAGCAAGCAAGATAACTATTTTTGTGATTTTCGATAAAGGGGTACTAAAGCAAAAACTGAAAGGTAAACTAACAAGACTAAAAAGCAAAGGTAAAAGATAGCATGCAACTCCCCTATCCTGAAGAGTGGAGTCCCCGGCAACGGCGCCAGAAAATACTCCTTGATGGGCCTCTAACCCCTCGTTGGTTACCCCAAGTGGAAGGTGAAAGATGCAGTGTTGTGGAAGTGTTTTCCCTTAGCAAAGATGCCAAGGATCGAATCCCAGAGACTCCTAGGTTCAAGAAGTAGGTGTCAACTTCTAACAGCGCGGATTAGCAATCAACGTGGACCTGCACACAGATACAAATAACTTTGCTCCCAACGAGTACAGAGAGGTTGTCAATCCCTCCGGCCTTGTAGTTCACAAAGGATTAAAAGCAAATGATAGTAGTGATAGATAGTGTTTGCAATAGTAAGTAATAACGAAAAGTAAATAGCGGATGTGATCATTGATGGTAATATGGACCGGAGTCTCATGATGTTCACTAGTGATGTCTCTCTCCCAAAAGACGATAAAACATCTATGTGAGGTAAACAAATTACAGCTGGGCAATTGACAGGACCACGAACGCAAACCAATGCTGACTACATTGCAAGAGAGGTTGAGGTTCAAAGCATGGGCGGTACGCCAAAGTAAGTAGACCGAAATCCATCAATATCTACTACTAATCATCCACCTTGAGATATCTATCCATAACATCTCGCTGGTATTAAGTTGCGAGTCCCACCCATAGTGTAAACTCAAAGCAACATACAACTGCATTAAAAGAACTTTGCGTAAAGTAAACAATCCTTGCACCCGCGGGCACAAGCACCGTTGTTTTCCCCCTTGTGGCAACAACACATCCCCTAGACTCATGTTTCTGTCACTCAAGCTAGTCATCGAGGGGCATGAACCCACAATCGAGCAGAACGTTCCCTCTTGGAGTCACTACGTATTACTTGGCCAAAGCAATAAATAACAACGGAGAACATGCAAGAATTACTTATGAACATAAATATAAAAGAGGTAGATCAAATATATTACTCAAGATCAATCTGAACATAATCTCATAATCCATCGGATCCCAGCAAACTCAACATAGCAACAGCATAAGGATTACATATGTGCCTCGATCATGTAGGGCAGCTCACGAGGACTAATTAGTGAAGCACAAGAACGGGAGGAGAACATCACATAGCTACTGGTCATGGACTCATGGTCCAAGGGAGACTACTCACGAGTCATCCGGGAGGCGTCCATGGTGGTGGAGAAGCTCCCGGTGGTGATCCTCCCCTCCGGCAGGGTGCCGGGAAGAGTTCTCCTGGTGCTCCTGATCTTGGAAGTGGCGGCGGCAGTTTAACAGAGATGGGATCACGAAAAGAGTTCCTGTTCTGAGGGTTTCGGAGGACGCTTTAAATATATGCCAAAGGGGGGCATCGGGGAAGCTTCGGGGGGCCCAGGCGCCCCCCCCGGCGCGGCCCAGGGGGGGCGCCGCCAGGGCGCATGGAGCCCTGGTGCCCCCCCCCCCGGCTGTCCTTCGGACGCCCGGTAGTTTCCGAAACGCTGATTTTTTATATAATTTTTCTGGATTTTTCCTGGCAGTTCTCGTAACGTGAAAACCTGAAATACAAAAATAGCCGAAAATAGAAACTGGCACTAGGGTGCACTGGATTAGTAAGTTAGTCCAAATATGATCAAAAGTGTATGGAAGTGTATGAATATCATAGCAATATCACCCAAAAGTGGCATGGACCAAGCAGAAATTATAGATACGTTTTGGACGTATCACCCGCCCACCCGTCCGATTCGCCATTCGTACTCCATGGGCGCGAAAACTACCTCTCCACCGGCCGCGAAACCCCGGCGTCCGCCGTCCGCCACCCCATTCCACCCATCAACCGCCGCCCTCCTCCATCACGCCAGAGCCGATACCCCGACGTCGTCATCCACCGCAACCTCAACCGCAACGCCCTCCACGGCTAGTAGTTGAAGCCGAGGCCGAGCCGTCCGTACCCGAGCCAGTTCAACCATGCCGTCCTGCGCCTCACCACTGCCGCTCCAACTTTGCCACCCTCCACCGCACCGGAGCTGTTCCTGCTACGCCGTCCTTCGCCGCCATGGATCTGCTTCCCCTTCGCCAACATACGGCCACAGCAACACCGTCAACAATTTGGCCATGGGTTCGTCCAAGCCTGCACCCTCCTCTAGAACATCGGTTTTGTAATGCCCATGATGGAATTATACCTCCTACGTGTCGAGGCACGACTTAAAGGCATAAGTCCATCCTAGAATGATCTCAAGTTTGGTAATCTTTGCACAACTCATGTAAAAGAGGGATAGTAAACTGAAAAATAGTTGGCTTACAATCGCCACGTCACAGAATAACAGTACAAGTCTCAACCATCATACAATAAGATTACTACAACCCTCTAAGGGCAAAAGCCAAATGTCAAAGTACCAAACTCAGATAAAACAACCACAGGCGGATCGAATCCTAGTAAGAGACTCCACTACCGATCGTCCGGGTAGCGCACGTAGTAACGACTACGCTCCTCGTCGTACTCCCAATCCAGCTCGGTGCCATCACCTGGACAGCTCACAGCTGGACCTGCATCTGGTGTGTGAAGTAACTGTGAGCCACAGAGGACTCAGCAATCCCGTTCCCGGGTAACAGAACTATCAAAGCCTTTAGGTGAGGGAAAGGCTGAAGAAAGAACAAGTCTGCAGCAGCAACTAGCATCTAACTTACGCAAGTGAGAGCGAGAAGAGAAGGCATCGGCGAGAAGTGATCACGAAGTGATCCTAGCTACAAGCTCCAAACATAACCCCTCCATGTTCAACTCCCGAATCCCTATTCGGAAATTGACAGTCACGGAACACACGCTGGTAGTGTATTAGTATCATTTCGTCAAGTTATCTACAACCGGAATTAACAAGCTCCCATCTGCCACATAACCGCGGGCACGGCTTTCGAAAGTTCAAACCCTGCAGGGGTGTTCCAACTTGACCCATTACAAGCCCACGATCCGCGGAGTCGCAACTCCAAAGTGGGAAGACCCGAGTATCCTCGGAATCCCGTGCTCAAGATATACCGAGTTAAGGTAAGGCTAATCCAGCAAATCCTCCCGGCGTGCCGACACCCTGATAGTAGCCGCGCGTATCTAGTCTCAGGCCACGACCGGATGAGCACAGCGTACAGTGGCCGAAATACCCAAGTTGCCAAGGGGGGCCCCGCACACGACTCTAGTTTGGACCAACACTCAAATCGAGCACTGGCCCAGGGGGGTTGAATTAATTAAGCCTCGGGTTAATTACTCCCTCGGAAAGGTTTTAGTTGTGTTAGGCGAATAGTACCAATGTTGGGACTTGCTGGAAAAGACTTAGCACTTAGCGGTTTATCGAGGGGGTCCCATACAC
>LR738713.1:582623941-582786395 GCA_902687465.1 Secale cereale
GATCCTAACGGCATGAGTGGAACAAAACACCAAGCAAAAGGCTTAGCCTTCCACCCTTGCCAATATATAGGTGATTTCAATTAAAGCATTTATATAGTGTGATATAACCCAACCAAACTTCAACATGGAGCAAGCATCTTCACTTCACCTGCAACTAGCAACGCTATAAGAAGGGCTGAGCGAAGCGTACTTAGCCAAGCAACGGTTTGCATAGGTAAGGTTGGTTAAACATGGCAATTGGTTACAAGTAGGAGGCTGACAAGAAGAACATGGGCATCGAGGCAAAACTATAGATCGAGACTACTAGCAATAGGCAAAGATAGAAATGTTATCGGGGTTCGGTCATCTTGCCTGAAGAGAAGACGTTCGGATCGAAAGAAGGGTCCTCGTGCTCAAACTCGTTGGAAACCTCGTGCTCAACTTCGTTCTCGTTCACAGCTTCCGGCTCTAAACACAACAAACACACCAAGCACCAATCAACACGATGCAATGCGCACTCGAAAAACATGTATGCATGATGGATGCACTAAAGATGCACATGGGGCACGTAAAACATCACTCAAGCCAAACACCTCAAAACAAGATAACAACCTGATATTATTAATCTACACAGAAAATCACCCAAGTTTGATATAAGATTAGCTGAAATCGGAGTTACGGGCTAAAAGTTATGCCCGAAACAAGATTTGAGCGAAAGCTGAAAATTACAGCAACATAGCATCTTGGGAGCTCAAAATAATTAATCTACAGCACCCAAAAAGCATGGCAAAGGACTTGAACACAAACTAGATATAAAGTACAGCAACTAGGTCCAAAGTGCACCCCCAACGGAGTCACGGATCAATAGCAATGATCTTGGACATATTGAACTTTGAAATAAAATTCTGGCAGCAGAATTTTATTGAAAGTTTGGAGCAAAAGATAAACATGCTACAGCCACTCAAATGGACATGTGAGGACATGGATGGAAAGACAACAATATATACTGCAAGGAACAATCAAAATCCACCCCAAAACTATCATTCTTTGTCCTACAACATCACACGAACATGGCATCGGAACGTTACAGATTTCAGACTTAGTGAAATTTCACTAAGTCCTAAAACAGCAATATCATCATAGCATCAAAAAGAGCATGTTTAAGACACCTCGAAACTAAACATGGCAAAGGGTAAGCACCTCATCAAAATACATATGACGGTGATCCCGAAACACACAAGCATGCATCATTGTGGTGAACACACCGATTGCAACGAGCTCAACAAGATGGCATTTCATAACAAGTGAAAACACAACATGTGAACATGGCACTTTGCAACGATGATAACAAGGAAACAATAAATCTACCATGCAACCTATCACACCCAACACGTAGTTCGTGGCAAGACGAACACGTGGACATGTCATTTGCATCGTTTGGACCAACGAGCTAAAAGATATCACATGTCAAAGGTGGCACAAAAATAACACATAACAGCAGTTTATATCATGATGCACTCTTGCAACAGCAAAACAAGTGTCAAGATGACATCTAACATGCATGACTACAACAGGTAAAACGTAGAGGGCATCTCCACGAACATCTGGACATGCTACACGCGCAAAACGGAGCAACATGCACAAAGTTAGGGCAGTTCAAAGATTGCATCACAGATCAGTTTACAGGGACTTAGTGGGGAATAAGTCAACCTCTGGAGAAAAAAAACAGACACGGGCCGGCGGCGGCGGATCTGGCCCAGATCTGGAGGAACTGGGCCGGCGGCGGACGGAGCGGCCCAGATCTGGAGCTGGACGGCGCTGGGGGAGGCGGTGGAGGAACGGGCCGGCGTCGGTGGGCGGCCTGCGGCGGCGCGGGGAGCGGCCCACCGCGGAGCGGAGGCCCGGCCGCTGGCGCCTGGGAGGCGAAGGGCCCAGCGCGGAGGAGGCCCGCTCGGGCGGCGGCCTGACGCTGAGGCGGAGGCGGGCCGGTCGGCGCCTGGCTGGCGCGGCCCGAGGAGCGGCCCGGCCGGCTGGAACTCGCGACGGGAGGCGAGCGGTGACGCGGTCCCGCTGGACCACTTCAACGGGCCGGCTGCTGAGAGTACGGCCCGACGTGGCGAGCGAGCCTGGCGCGGTGCGCTTCGTCGCGAGGGGTTGGATCGAATGGATCCGGCGGCGGTCTGCGTTGACTTGCCTCGCCTGGCGCCTGCGGGGTGCAATCGCCAGATCGGCGGCGGCCTGGCTGCCCCTCGACCGGATCCCTCGGGATCCGGGGAGAAAACAGAGGAAGGACCTTGGGATCTGAGAAGAAAGGGGAAAAAAAAGAAAGTGGAGAAGGGGAAGAAGAAGAGGATGCCAAAATAGACCTAGGGTCTATTTATAGCAGGTTTAGACTAGGGTTTGGAGACTAGGGGTGTTTAGGAGCCCTCCGATCGTGATCCAACGGATCCGATCGCGGGGATGAATTAAAAGGACCAGACGGAGATAAAAGAAAGCAATAGGGGTATATCCGGGACACGAAGCGAAGGCACTTCGGGCCCACACGAACAACGGAGGGAAAAGTAAACGGAGTCCAAACGAGACGAGATTTGAGAGGCGGGTTGCACACAACAAAACAACAACACACAACACAACCTCGCGGCACACCGGTAACGTAAAACGCCCGAACAACAAAGTAGGCCTACGGGACGTCACGGACACGTGAGGGAGCTCCGGAACACGAAACGGACAACGGGAAGGAACGCCACGAACCGGATGCAACCCACAACAAAGATGCAATGCAATGCACACGTCTACATGATATGAATGAAAGCCACACACTCACACAACAAAACGACGAAAGCCCGAAAGACAAAGAACCCGAAATGGAAATAGATGAAGCCGGAGATATATTATATACCCAAAAGGGAAAGTATTACATCCGGGGCATTACAAACTCTCCTCTACTACAAAAAGATCTCGTCCCGAGATCTAGGACTGGAAAAAGGAAGGGTACTCGGAACGAAGATGATCTTCTCGTTCCCAGGTAGCTTCTCGGTCTGTGTGATGTGACCACTTGACTTTCAGAAACTTGATGGACTTGTTACGAGTCTTGCGTTCGGTTTCTTCGAGAATTGCAACTGGATGCTCTCGGTAGGAAAGGTCTTGTTGAAGATCAATCTCCTCAAACGGAATCATGCGCTCAGGTGCCTTGAAGCATTTGCGAAGCTGAGACACATGGAATACATCATGAACATTTGCAAAGTTGGAAGGGAGCTCGAGCTGATAGGCTAGATCGCCTCTTTTGCCAAGAATCCTGAAAGGCCCAACGTATCTAGGAGCAAGCTTTCCTTTGATACCGAACCTTTGGGTTCCTTTCATCGGAGAAACTCGGAGATAGACATGATCACCGATGTCGAAAGCCAAATCACGATGCTTTCCATCATAGTAGCTCTTCTGACGCGACTGAGCGGCCTTGAGATTCTCACGTATGACTTTGCACATTTCTTCGGCTTCTGAGATCAAGTCATTGCCAAGAAGTTGGCGTTCACCTGTTTCAGACCAATTGAGAGGGGTACGGCACTTCCTGCCATAGAGAATTTCAAACGGTGCTTTGCCTGCACTTGCTTGAAAGCTGTTGTTGTAAGAGAACTCGGCAAATGGAAGACAGTCTTCCCATTTCATGCCGAAGGAGATGACACAGGCTCTTAGCATATCTTCAAGGATCTGATTCACACGCACGACTTGACCACTAGTCTGAGGGTGAAAGGCAGTGCTGAACCTGATCTTCGTGCCCATGGCGGACTGAAAGGAGTCCCAGAACCTTGATGTGAACAAGCTGCCACGGTCTGAGGATATCACTTGAGGAATGCCATGTAGGGACACAATTCTGGAAGTGTACAGCTCTGCAAGTTGAGCTGCATTGATTGATTCTTTGACTGGAAGAAAGTGAGCGACTTTGGTAAGCTTGTCAATCACCACAAAGATAGCATCATTGCCTCGCTTGGATTTAGGAAAGCCAGTGACGAAGTCCATTTCAATGTGGTCGAACTTCCACTCAGGAATAGGAAGAGGTTGGAGAAGACCGGCTGGACGTTGATGTTCTGCTTTCACTCTTCTGCATACATCACATTCATTCACGAATTGGGCAATTTCCCTTTTCATGCGTGTCCACCAGTAAGATTGCTTGAGATCTTGGTACATCTTGGAACTGCCAGGATGAATGGAAAGGAGAGAGTCATGAGCTTCTTCCATTATGAGCTTCCTGAGATCACCTTTCGGAACAACGAGTCTGTCCTCGAAGAACAAGGTATCTCTGTCATCAACACGGAAGCACTTATATTTTGGAGTGCCCTTTGCAATCCCATGTTTCACCTTCTTCACCATGGTATCACTGAGCTGGGCCTCACGGACTTGATCTTCCAAGGTAGGAGCAATCTGGAGATTTGCAAGAAAACCCTGCGGAACAACCTGAAGGTTGAGCTTCCTGAAAGCTTCACAAAGCTCAGGCTGGTGTGGCTTGATAAGAAGGCTGTTGCAATATGCATTTCTGCTCAAAGCATCTGCAATCACATTCGCCTTGCCTGGAGTGTACTCAATGCTGGGGTTGTACTCTTGGATCATCTCGACCCAACGAGTCTGGCGGAGGTTCAGATGCGGCTGTGTGAAGATGTATTTCAAGCTCTTGTGATCAGTGAAGATGTCGACCTTTCTGCCCAACAACAGATGTCTCCACGTAATCAGAGCATGTACCACAGCTGCTAGCTCGAGATCATGTGTGGGATAGTTCTTCTCACTTGGCTTGAGCTGCCGAGAAGTATATGCCACAATTTTCTTATCTTGCATAAGCACACCACCAAGACCTTGAAGAGAAGCGTCACAGAACACTTCATAGGGCTTGGTTTCATCCGGAGGAGTCAGAACTGGAGCTGAGACAAGCTTCTCTTTGAGGGTTTTGAAAGCCACTTCACACTCGGGAGACCAAAAGTATTTGACATTCTTCTGAAGGAGGTTGGAAAGAGGCTTGGCAATCTTGGAGAAGTTCTCCACAAACCTTCTGCAATAGCTGGCAAGACCCAGAAAACTACGGAGCTGCTTGACGTTCTGAGGAGCTTCCCAGTTGACAATTGCTTCAACTTTCTCGGGATTAACCGCAATACCGTCAGCTGAGATAATGTGGCCCAGGTACAAAACCTTATCGAGCCAAAACTCGCACTTTGAGAACTTGGCATAGAATTTATGCTCTCGGAGTCGATCAAGAACCAGACGCAAGTGCTTTTCGTGATCTTCTTCATTCTTGGAAAACACCAGAATATCATCCAGATACACAAGCACAAACTCGCCTGTATAGGGGTTGAAGATGTAATGCATCATCCTTGAAAAGGTAGGAGGAGCATTGGCGAGACCGAAGGACATGACGGTATACTCGTATGAACCGTAGCTCGTTCTGAAGGCCGTCTTGGGAATGTCTTCCTCGCGAATGCGAATTTGATGATAGCCCATTCGGAGGTCAAGCTTAGAGAATACTTTAGCTCCTTTGAGCTGCTCAAAGAGTTCGTTGATGTTGGGGAGCGGATACTTGTTCTTAATCGTCTTCTTGTTCAATGGACGGTAGTCAACACAGAGACGCTCCGTGCCATCTTTCTTCTTGACAAATAAGACACCACAGCCCCACGGAGATGTACTCGGTCTGATGAGACCCATACTCTCCTGCTTATCAAGCTGCTTCTTCAATTCCTTCAATTCATCCGGAGAGAGCTTGTAAGGACGCCGGCAAGCAGGTTCGGTGCCCGGCTCGAGTTCAATGACAAACTCGACCTGACGGTGTGGAGGCATGCCTGGAAGATCTTCTGGAAAGACGTCTTGATATTCATTCACCACTGGAATTTGCTCTATGGCATTAATTTCACCCTTATCATTAAGAGAGAAAAGCCGAATAGTATTATCCCTGGAGGCGAAGATAATAACATCATCATCCGAATGAGTCAATTTGACTTCCTTTTGAGCACAATCAATATGAGCATCGTGCTGAGAAAGCCAATCCATTCCGAGAATGAGGTCAATATCAGAATGACCAAGAACCACCGGATTAGCCAGAAATCGATAATCGCCCATGCGGATAGAAACATTCGGAACAAAGTTGTTGGAGTTCATGAGCAAACCCGGAGAAAGCACAGACATCGGACTCGGCAAAGCTTGCAATGGCATATCATGTGACAATGCAAAAGGTCTTGACATGAAAGAATGTGAAGCACCTGAATCGAACAAAACTTTAGCTGGAAAAGAGTTCACTGAAAGGTTACCCAAAATGACATCAGAAGAAGCCTCTGCTTGTGCTGCATTCATCAGATTAACCCTTGCAGACTTTGGATCATGCTTGACAATAGCTGAACTCATAGGTGGTGGAGGAGGAAGACGCTTCGGATTCGGACATCTGTTGGCATAATGACCCTTCTGGCCACACTTGTTGCACACCACTTCAGAGAGAGGACGGAACTGAGAGCCACTGGACTTGGAGCCTTGAGACTGAAACTGCTTCTTCGACTGGTTGCTTGGGTTGGGTGGGTGGGAGAAACCACGACCACTAGAGTTCTTGTTGTTGGAGTTGTTGAAGTTGCTGGAGTTGTTGAATGGAGCTCGAATCATTGGAGGAGGAGGAAGCCAGAATTTCTGTTGTTTCGCAGCCAACTGAGACGATGAGGTAGAGTGAACAGCATCTCGAATTATCTTCTTAGAAGCCTCCATCTTAAGCTGAGCTGCTTCTTGTTTCAAAGCCATATTATAGAACTTATCGAATTCGTCTGGCTCGAACAAAGTGAGAGCAAGCTGAAGTTCATCTTTGAGACCTCCACGGAACTGATAGATTTTGCTCTTTGCATCAGGAATGTCTTGCTTTGCATAGCGAGGGAGGTTTTGGAACTTGACATTATACTGATAGACTGTCATGGAGCCCTGCTTGAGGTTGCGGAATTGCTCACGCATACCCTCGATAACACTTGTAGGAATGTGATGCGAGCGGAAATCCCTGGAGAAATTCTCCCAAGAGATCACTTGACCCGGCCTTGAGTCTTTGTACTGCTGCCAACAATCAGCTGCTTGATCTTTCAGTTGGAAGGCTGCAAACTTCACATAGTCATCTTCTTTCACGTTACTGCACTCAAAATGCTTCTTGATATCTGTCAGCCAATCTTCAGCATCAAGAGGGTCGACACAGTAACTGAAAGCTTTAGGATTGTTGGCCAAGAACTGGTTGAGGGTAGCATGGTGCTGCTGGAAGAAGTTGCCTTGGTTCATTGGAACGCCCTGATTAGCTTGATTAGCTTGATTAGCTTGCATCATCTGCATCATCTGCATCATCAACTGAGTGTTCTGAGTAGTAGTCTGCATAATTGCTCTCCAAGCCTCAGGCGGAGGAGGAGGTGAAGGAGGATGCTCTGGGACCTCTTCCACCTCTGGGTTGGCATTCGGAACCTTTTTCGGAGCCATCCTGTAAGAGATGACCACGAATCAGCAATTGATTGACAAAAGGAATAAGCTGAATCAATGGAATGAATTGCAACAAGTCTTCACAATAATCATTCGAACAATAAGAACGAATGAAATCATCCGAACAAGAGGAACGAATGAATTTCTCAGTTAATTGATAACATCAGTCTTCACGAGAAGCCACATAGGGATCAAAAGGATAAAATAATAAAACAACAAGGTACGGAAAGGAACAAACACAAGAGAGGAGTTTCGTTCTAACATCTTTGTGCTGAAAGCATATGAACGCGTTACGAAAAGGTTTTGCAATCCCCGGATCAGCATAGCCAAGGACCCTTTAAGATGCAACTCCTGATAGTAACCTCGGTCATATAACTCCTTCACTCAATGTCGAACCCCGAACTCACTAACCTGCATTCGTTGGAAGAATGCCTACGATCTACTGGATAAAACCCACCTATAGCTTTCCGAAAGATTCCAGTTATGCAATCATGTGTTGGGGATACACGGGAAGCACCGCGCAATCAACTCTAACCTACATCCAGGTGTATCCATCCTTCAACACATAACCAGTCTTTCTCGGAAACTGTGTACCTCGGACCTTCGAAAAGCATCCACTATAACAAGCTATGGCAATACTCCCGAACTACCTCCCCAGTACTGGGTGATGTCGGGGTTATCTTGCCACTGGCCGTATAGGGGAGATTTTCGATGTCGGCCGTCTTAAGTATTTAGTATTGTCGTGATATGCTTGTTACAATGATACCCCGAAGCTCAACTCCTCGGTAACAGGAGGCATCGGGAACAATATCCTTGTCACAAGAACATCGAAACAATCCCAGAATACTCGCGGGATTCCTAAAAAAAATTTGTGCAAATTTTGAAGATAGGAGAGACAAGAGTAGACGTCAGGAGTCCTCACCAGAGAGAAAGGGGATGAGAAGCAAAGAAATCCTACTCTCCGATATAATATAGGACTCAAAAAGTTTTTCAGTGTGTGCCTAGACTCAACCGTCAACGGTTCGATCAAGCAGTGGGGGCTCCTAGGTCGGAGAAGGCTCTGATACCAACTTGTAATGCCCAGGATGGAATTATACCTCCTACGTGTCGAGGCACGACTTAAAGGCATAAGTCCATCCTAGAATGATCTCAAGTTTGGTAATCTTTGCACAACTCATGTAAAAGAGGGATAGTAAACTGAAAAATAGTTGGCTTACAATCGCCACGTCACAGAATAACAGTACAAGTCTCAACCATCATACAATAAGATCACTACAACCCTCTAAGGGCAAAAGCCAAATGTCAAAGTACCAAACTCAGATAAAACAACCACAGGCGGATCGAATCCTAGTAAGAGACTCCACTACTGATCGTCCGGGTAGCGCACGTAGTAACGACTACGCTCCTCGTCGTACTCCCAATCCAGCTCGGTGCCATCACCTGGATAGCTCACAGCTGGACCTGCATCTGGTGTGTGAAGTAACTGTGAGCCACAGAGGACTCAGCAATCCCGTTCCCGGGTAACAGAACTATCAAAGCCTTTAGGTGAGGGAAAGGCTGAAGAAAGAACAAGTCTGCAGCAGCAACTAGCATCTAACTTACGCAAGTGAGAGCGAGAAGAGAAGGCATCGGCGAGAAGTGATCACGAAGTGATCCTAGCTACAAGCTCCAAACATAACCCCTCCGTGTTCAACTCCCGAATCCCTATTCGGAAATTGACAGTCACGGAACACACGCTGGTAGTGTATTAGTATCATTTCGTCAAGTTATCTACAACCGGAATTAACAAGCTCCCATCTGCCACATAACCGCGGGCACGGCTTTCGAAAGTTCAAACCCTGCAGGGGTGTTCCAACTTGACCCATTACAAGCCCACGATCCGCGGAGTCGCAACTCCAAAGTGGGAAGACCCGAGTATCCTCGGAATCCCGTGCTCAAGATATACCGAGCTAAGGTAAGGCTAATCCAGCAAATCCTCCCGGCGTGCCGACACCCTGATAGTAGCCGCGCGTATCTAGTCTCAGGCCACGACCGGATGAGCACTGCGTACAGTGGCCGAAATACCCAAGTTGCCAAGGGGGGCCCCGCACACGACTCTAGTTTGGACCAACACTCAAATCGAGCACTGGCCCAGGGGGGTTGAATTAATTAAGCCTCGGGTTAATTACTCCCTCGGAAAGGTTTTAGTTGTGTTAGGCGAATAGTACCAATGTTGGGACTTGCTGGAAAAGACTTAGCACTTAGCGGTTTATCGAGGGGGTCCCATACACCCCAACTGTGTTAGGAACGCATAATCAAGGAACATAAAACCGGCTTATACAGATCCTAACGGCATGAGTGGAACAAAACACCAAGCAAAAGGCTTAGCCTTCCACCCTTGCCAATATATAGGTGATTTCAATTAAAGCATTTATATAGTGTGATATAACCCAACCAAACTTCAACATGGAGCAAGCATCTTCACTTCACCTGCAACTAGCAACGCTATAAGAAGGGCTGAGCGAAGCGTACTTAGCCAAGCAACGGTTTGCATAGGTAAGGTTGGTTAAACATGGCAATTGGTTACAAGTAGGAGGCTGACAAGAAGAACATGGGCATCGAGGCAAAACTATAGATCGAGACTACTAGCAATAGGCAAAGATAGAAATGTTATCGGGGTTCGGTCATCTTGCCTGAAGAGAAGACGTTCGGATCGAAAGAAGGGTCCTCGTGCTCAAACTCGTTGGAAACCTCGTGCTCAACTTCGTTCTCGTTCACAGCTTCCGGCTCTAAACACAACAAACACACCAAGCAACAATCAACACGATGCAATGCGCACTCGAAAAACATGTATGCATGATGGATGCACTAAAGATGCACATGGGGCACGTAAAACATCACTCAAGCCAAACACCTCAAAACAAGATAACAACCTGATATTATTAATCTACACAGAAAATCACCCAAGTTTGATATAAGATTCGCTGAAATCGGAGTTACGGGCTAAAAGTTATGCCCGAAACAAGATTTGAGCGAAAGCTGAAAATTACAGCAACATAGCATCTTGGGAGCTCAAAATAATTAATCTACAGCACCCAAAAAGCATGGCAAAGGACTTGAACACAAACTAGATATAAATTACAGCAACTAGGTCCAAAGTGCACCCCCAACGGAGTCACGGATCAATAGCAATGATCTTGGACATATTGAACTTTGAAATAAAATTCTGGCAGCAGAATTTTATTGAAAGTTTGGAGCAAAAGATAAACATGCTACAGCCACTCAAATGGACATGTGAGGACATGGATGGAAAGACAACAATATATATACTGCAAGGAACAATCAAAATCCACCCCAAAACTATCATGCTTTGTCCTACAACATCACACGAACATGGCATCAGAACGTTACAGATTTCAGACTTAGTGAAATTTCACTAAGTCCTAAAACAGCAATATCATCATAGCATCAAAAAGAGCATGTTTAAGACACCTCGAAACTAAACATGGCAAAGGGTAAGCACCTCATCAAAATACATATGACGGTGATCCCGAAACACACAAGCATGCATCATTGTGGTGAACACACCGATTGCAACGAGCTCAACAAGATGGCATTTCATAACAAGTGAAAACACCACATGTGAACATGGCACTTTGCAACGATGATAACAAGGAAACAATAAATCTACCATGCAACCTATCACACCCAACACGTAGTTCGTGGCAAGACGAACACGTGGACATGTCATTTGCATCGTTTGGACCAACGAGCTAAAAGATATCACGTGTCAAAGGTGGCACAAAAATAACACATAACAGCAGTTTATATCATGATGCACTCTTGCAACAGCAAAACAAGTGTCAAGATGACATCTAACATGCATGACTACAACAGGTAAAACGTAGAGGGCATCTCCACGAACATCTGGACATGCTACACGCGCAAAACGGAGCAACAGGCACAAAGTTAGGGCAGTTCAAAGATTGCATCACAGATCAGTTTACAGGGACTTAGTGGGGAATAAGTCAACCTCTGGAGAAAAAAAACAGACACGGGCCGGCGGCGGCGGATCTGGCCCAGATCTGGAGGAACTGGGCCGGCGGCGGACGGAGCGGCCCAGATCTGGAGGTGGACGGCGCTGGGGGAGGCGGTGGAGGAACGGGCCGGCGTCGGTGGGCGGCCTGCGGCGGCGCGGGGAGCGGCCCACCGCGGAGCGGAGGCCCGGCCGCTGGCGCCTGGGAGGCGAAGGGCCCAGCGCGGAGGAGGCCCGCTCGGGCGGCGGCCTGACGCTGAGGCGGAGGCGGGCGAAGGCGGGCCGGTCGGCGCCTGGCTGGCGCGGCCCGAGGAGCGGCCCGGCCGGCTGGAACTCGCGACGGGAGGCGAGCGGTGACGCGGTCCCGCTGGACCACTTCAACGGGCCGGCTGCTGAGAGTACGGCCCGACGTGGCGAGCGAGCCTGGCGCGGTGCGCTTCGGCGCGAGGGGTTGGATCGAATGGATCCGGCGGCGGTCTGCGTTGACTTGCCTCGCCTGGCGCCTGCGGGGTGCAATCGCCAGATCGGCGGCGGCCTGGCTGCCCCTCGACCGGATCCCTCGGGATCCGGGGAGAAAACAGAGGAAGGACCTTGGGATCTGAGAAGAAAGGGAAAAAAAAAGAAAGTGGAGAAGGGGAAGAAGAAGAGGATGCCAAAATAGACCTAGGGTCTATATATAGCAGGTTTAGACTAGGGTTTGGAGACTAGGGGTGTTTAGGAGCCCTCCGATCGTGATCCAACGGATCCGATCGCGGGGATGAATTAAAAGGACGAGACGGAGATAAAAGAAAGCAATAGGGGTATATCCGGGACACGAAGCGAAGGCACTTCGGGCCCACACGAACAACGGAGGGAAAAGTCAAGGGAGTCCAAACGAGACGAGATTTGAGAGGCGGGTTGCACACAACAAAACAACAACACACAACACAACCTCGCGGCACACCGGTAACGTAAAACGCCCGAACAACAAAGTAGGCCTACGGGACGTCACGGACACGTGAGGGAGCTCCGGAACACGAAACGGACAACGGGAAGGAACGCCACGAACCGGATGCAACCCACAACAAAGATGCAATGCAATGCACACGTCTACATGATATGAATGAAAGCCACACACTCACACAACAAAACGACGAAAGCCCGAAAGACAAAGAACCCGAAATGGAAATAGATGAAGCCGGAGATATATTATATACCCAAAAGGGAAAGTATTACATCCGGGGCATTACAGGTTTCCCCGGCAAAAAGTAGAAGATCAGCGCGACATGTGGAGGCAACCACACCGGCAACCGAAAATGGTACTCCTCTTCCGTTATTCGTGCAAATCTTACGTGTCTGCTTGCACGGTATTCATCCCACAGAAGACACTATTTGACCGCTTCTTCTTGATACTAGATGTTTCTAGTAACTCGGGATGCACAAGGTTTCTCCTCCTATTCTATTTCACCTTAGCTAGAGGTCCGTTGCCACCCTGAATTTCAATTCCTGGTTAGTTGATTCCCAATTAACGGAAGCATTCCCGGCGTAACAGGCGCTAGTACGCCTATTACACCGGGGAAGCAGCGCCTCGGTGTTTATCTTAGGGGCGTGTGGGGCCTAGAGCTACTAGCGCCCGATTTGGAGGTCGGTCAGGATTAAAGGGATGGCCTGGGGGTGCTACCAAGCACGGCGGTGGTGTGAGGTCGAGGGGAGGGCTGGGCGATGGAGGCAGGGGTCTGGGCAGGTGGTCGCTGGCGGTTCGAGAAAGATCATCAACAGTGATTGGCAGGAGGTAGACGAAGGCCATCTGCCCGTTCCTTATAGATCGGACGGTTATTTAAAAAATTGACTGACCTATTTATTTTCAGTCGACTGTTATCTTGATATGACCACATGTGGTGGTGTGCTGGAGGAGTACCTGCATTTTTTTGTGCTCATATATTACAAAATCATACGGAGTAGAATCTAATTTTGATTGCCATGCAATGTTGTAGAGCTATCATATGTCTCCTGTCATTTATTTTTCAGCCACCTGCCATCTGCTACTTTTACAATGCACTAGTTCTGCACACACTTCACCCATACTCTCACTATTGTGTTTTTATGCAAGGGTATTTCAGACTCTACTGCTATGAGAGAAGCAAAAAAGAAAAGAGAGAAGTCGCTCCAGCGTCGTATGCGGATAGGCCAGACACGTTTCAGCCTTATAATAGGTGCAGTGTCAGCAGATGGAGACGGTAAATGTAGCTCTGAAGTTGATGACCTCGCTCGCAATGAACCACTGATAACCCACAAGTGTAGGGGATCAGTTGTAGCCTCTTTCGATAAGTAAGATTGTCAGACCCAACGAGGAGCTAAAGGCAGAACAAATATTCCCTCAGGTTCTATCGACCACCGATACAACTCTACGCACGCTTGACGTTTACTTTACCTAGAACAAGTATGAAACAAGAAGTAGTTTGTAGTTTTTGTGGGATAGGTTTGTAAGAATATAAAGAACACGTAAATAAAACTAGGGGCTGTTAAGATAAAGAAACAATAAAGTTCATATAGCGAGTGTGGAAAAGTGGTGGTAGGAGTTGCGAAATTGCCCCTAAGCAATTGACTAAGTTACTAGACCGATAGCAAGTTTTATGTGGGAGAGGCCACTACTAGCATGTCATCCCTTACTTGGAATTCTATGCACTTATGATTGGAACTATTAGCAAGCATCCGCAACTACTAACGTTCATTAAGGTAAAACCCAACCATAGCATTAAGATATATTGGTCCCCCTTCAATCCTGTATGCATCAATTTCTACACTAGGTTGAAGCTTCTGTCTCTCTTGCCCTCCAATACGTAGTCCTATCAACATACAACTAACCCTATGGTGTGATCCACGCGCGCGCTCATATGATGGGCACCAAAGGACAGCAACATAACCACAAGCAATTTAAACCAATCATAGCAATTCACCAATCACCGATAGGACAACGGAAATCTACTCAGACATCATAGGATGGCAATACATCATTGGATAATAATATGAAGCATAAAGCACCATGTTCAAGTTGAGGGTACATCGGGTTGCGGGAGAGTGGACCGCTGTAGATAGATGGGGAAGGTGATGGAGATTTTGGTGAAGATGACGGAGGTGTTGGTGTAGATCGACGTCACACGATGATGGCCTCGGTGGCACTCTGGTGCCACCGGAAGCGAGGGGGAGAGAGCCCCCCTCCTTCTTCTTCTTCCTTGACCTTCTCCCTAGATGGGAGAAGGGTTTCCCCTCTGGTCCATGGCCTCCATGGCGGCGGAGGGGCGAGAGCCCCTCCGAGATTGGATATGTCTCTCTGTCTCTCTCTATTTCCGCGTTCCCAGATTCTGGCCCTTCACCGATTCTTAAATTCCCGGAGATCCGTAACTCGGATTGGGCTGATTTTTTGACACGATTTTTATCCTGATATTAGCTTTCTTGCGGTGAAAGAGGGGCATCAACCGCCTTACGGTGTGGCCACGTGGGCCCAGGGCACGCCTGCCCCTGGTGGGCACGCCCCCTGCCTCGTGGCCCACTCAGGCATCGTCTCGTGTAGGTTACACTTCCCAAAATTCACATATATTCCAAAAAAATCCGTCCGTTTGGACTCCGTTTGATATGGATATTCTGCGAAACAAAAAACATGCAACAAACAGGAACTGGCACTGGCTACTGGATCAATATGTTAGTCCCAAAAAATAGTATAAAAAGTTGCAAAAAGTATATGAAAGTTATAGAATATTGGCATGGAACAATCAAAAATTATAGATACGACGGAGACGTATGAGCATCCCCAAGCTTAATTCCTGCTCGTCCTCGAGTAGGTAAATGATAAAAAAGATAATTTTTGATGTGGAATGCTACCTAGCATAATCTTGATCATGTAATCTAATCATGGCATGAATATTAAGACACGAGTGATTCAAAGCAATAGTCTATCATTTGACATAAAAGAATTTAATACTCGGGCATCCCAACAAACAATCAAGTCTTTCAAAATATCAATGCTAAAGAACGTTATCCCTACAAAATCATATAGTCTTTTATGCTTCCCTTTTCTTAACACAAGGTACCCCTCATGCCCATCCCGGTGTCAGCCAAGCAATTGTTTTCATACTTTACTTTTTTGAACCTTTTCAATTCTTCATGCAATACAGGAGCGTGAGCGATGGATATAGCACTATGGGTGGAATAGAAGGTGGTAGTAGACAAAAGTAGGGAGAAAGTCTCACATCGACTGGGCGTATAATTGGGCTATGGAGATGCCCATCAATAGATATCAATGTGAGTGAGTAGGGATTGCCATGTAACGGACGCACTAGAGCTATACGTGTATGAAAGCTCGAAAGAAAACTAGTGGGTGTGCATCAACTTGCTTGCTCATGAAGACCTAGGGCATTTGAAGAAGCCCATCGTTGGAATATACAAGCCAAGTTCTATGATGAAAATTCCCACTAGTATATGGAAGTCACAACATAGGAGACTCTCTATCATGAAGATCATGGTGCTACTTTGAAGCACAACTGTGGAAAAAAGACAGTAGCATTGTCACTTTTTTTCTTTTTTTTTCTTTTTCTCATTTTCTTCCTTTTTTGGGCCTTCCTTTTTTATTTGGCCCTTTTTTGCCTTTTTTTTCTTTTGGCCTTTCTCTTTTTTTTCAAGGGACAATGCTCTAATAATGATGGTCATCACACTTCTATTTACTTACAACTCGATACTAGAACAAAAATATGACTCTGTATGAATGCCTTCGGCGGTGTACCAGGATGTGCAATGATCTAGCGTAACAATGACATCAAAAAACGGACAAGCCATGGAAACATCATGCTAGCTATCTTATGATCATGCAAGGCAATATGACAATGATGGTGCGTGTCATAATAAATGGAACGGTGGAGTTACATGGCAATATATCTCGGAATGGCTATGGAAATGCCATAATAGGTAGGTATGGTGGCTGTTTTGAGGAAGGTATATGATGGGTGTATGGTACCGGCGAAAGTTGCGCGGTACAAGAGAGGCTAGCAATGGTGGAAGGGTGAGAGTGCGTATAATCCATGGACTCAACATTAGTCATAAAGAACTCACATACTTATTGCGAAAAATCTATTAGCCCTCGAAACAAAGATACTACAACGCATGCTCCTAGGGGGGAGGTTGGTAGGAGTTAACCATCGCGTGCCCCCAACCTTCACGCAAAGATAAACAATCAAAATACAATGCGCGCCAATTTGGTTACATAGTTAGGAGACCATACGTGCATGCTTCAGGAATCACAAACCTTAACACCAATATTTTTACTAAACCATAATCATTCACTAGTTCCTCCCACATATTAGCATCTCTATATCGCAAAACTATTGCAAGGAATCAAACATATCATATTCAGCAACCTAAAAGTTTATGTAGGATTTTATGACTAACCATGTGAATGACCCATTCCTGTCAACTCTCTAAATAGATATAAGTGAAGCGAGAGAGTTTTAATTCTTTCTACAAAAGTTATGCCCACGCTCTAACAATTATAAGTGAAGCAAAAGAGCATTCTACAAAAGGCGGTTTTCTACGTGAAGAGAAACAGGCAATCCAAACTTCAAATGATATGAGTGAAGCACATGAAGCATTCTATAAAGCCATACTCAAATGATATAAGTCAAGTGCAAAGAGCATTCTATAAATCAACCAAGGACTATCTCATACCAGCATGGTGCATTTATTCAAAGAAAAAGAAAAAGCACACGACGCTCCAAGATCTGCACATATCACATGAATGAAACGAATCCGAAAACATACTGATACTTGTTTAAGAAAGAGGGGATGCCTTCCGGGGCATCCCCAAGCTTAGACGCTTGAGTCTCCTTGAATATTTACTTGGGGTGCCTTGGGCATCCCCAAGCTTGAGCTCTTGCCTCACCTTCTTCTCCTCACATGGAGACCTCCTCGATCTTCGAACACTTCATCCACACAAAACTTCAACAGAAAACTCGGTAAGATCCGTTAGTATAATAAAGCAAATCACTATTCTAAGTAATGTTGCAAACCAATTCATATTTTGTTTTTGCATTGTAGCTACTTTAATATAACTTTTCCATGGCTTAATCCAGTGATAGAAATTCATAGTTTCATCAAAACAAGCAAACTATGCATCAAAAACAGAATCTGTCTAAAACTGAACAGTCTGTAATAATCTGAACATTCACCATACTTCTGATACTTCAAAAATTCTGCGAAAATTAGGAAAAATAAATAATTTGTGTCGAAAGACAGTGCAAAAAGTTTCAGAACCACTTGACGATTCAGAAAAAAATGTAAAATCGCGCACTCTTGCCAAAGTTTATGTCCTGCACCGCACAAACCAACAAGCATTGTAAACATCCTAAAGGCAAACCTTGGCACATTTTTTTATAATACAATGGAATTGTACAAGGGGATAATTATTTTTGATGAAAAGTTTCTGTAATTCAAGATTTGCAAAGTTTCCATGGGCATGAACAAAGTTCAAGGATCTCCCCCATTTCAACGGTGCTCGTCCTTCTTACTTTCACTTTTCTTTTTGAAAACGTTTTAGGTTCCCCTCTTTATTTTTTGTTTTTAAACTTTATAAAAGCACACAATAGAAATAAATGACTCTCTAAAACTTCTGGGTTGACTCCCTGGCAGCGCTTTCTTTGAAGCCATTAAGCTAGGCACATAGTGCTCAAGTAGTGGATCCACCCAGATCCCTAGGTATATCAAAGCCAATTTTAATTAACAATGATTTGGCATTTAGTAGTGAGCAGAAAGTGATATGTGTCATGCAACAACGAAGTCTGACTCTCTTCCTATGCATAGGCATGTCATACAAGAACAATTCATACACATCAAGTAAAGGCCAATGCATAATATAAGCAGTTTCTTGCAATTTTATCGTGATGGAGACATAGAGAGGCGGAGATGTAGTTCCTCTCTCATAATAATTGCAAGTAGGAGCAGCAAGCACAAGCATATTATAATCATCAAAATCATCATGTGCAACAGAAAAAGGCAACCCATTAATATAATCCTTAATAAGTGCAAACTTCTCTGATATAGTGTAGTTTGGAAAACTCAAAAAGATAATAGGACTATCATGTGTGGGTGCAAAAGCAACTATCTCATGTTTAACATAAGGAACTATAGCAATTTCATCTCCATAAGCATAATTAATATTGGCATCTTGGCCACAAGCATAGCAAGCATCATTAAAAAGGGATATTTCAAAAGAATCAACGGGATCATAACAATCATCATAGCATCCATCCTTCGGTAAGCACGAAGGGAAATTAAACAATGTATGAGTTGAAGAGTTACTCTCATTAGAAGGTGGGCACGGGTAGCTAATCCGCTCTTCCTCCTTTTGTTCTTCGCTCCCCTCATCATCTTTTTCATCTAAGGAGCTCACAATGTCATCAGTTTATTCTTCCATAGTTTCCTGCAAAATATTAGTCTCTTCTTGGACAGCGGAGACTTTCTCAATAACGCATCAATATTGGAGTTATATTCATAATTCAAATAGAAATATTTCAATATAGCAAGATTTTCAGGCCTAGAAACATCATCATCAAAAGCATCATTCTTTTTAAACAGAGATTCAATTTCGTAAGCACCCTTAAAAGCAACGAATTCTTCTATTTGTTCCACATCATAATAATCATATATATACCATTAGCATAAGAAGCTAAGGTTTCATTATCATTAAATTTGCATGAAAAGGGAAGGTGTGGAGCCTTCATCCTAGAGCACCAAGTATAATCATATCTCAAGCATAGTTGCCGAGCATACCAATGCAACAAATGATTTTGATCCCATAACAGTTTCCCTTTTTGTGTCAATCGATAATCCCTATAGTATTCACGTTGATCCAACGTTACTCCCATTACATAGTTGAATGGGGTTTTCTCACGATTATCAAAGTAGTAGATAATAGCTTTCACATAATGAGCATCGAGGGTTTTAGGAGGTTCCCCATCTCCATGAGTAGAAAGTACACCTAAGTTTTTTGGTATTTCGTGTTCCATATCCATCACTGAAGATAGGGAACAACTTAGAACATCAAATAAAATCTACTTAGTGATAAAGCAAACAAGCACACACGAGAATATTCACCCCACGCTATTGCTCCCCGGCAACGGCGCCAGAAAAAGGTCTTGATAACCCACAAGTGTAGGGGATCAGTTGTAGCCTCTTTTGATAAGTAAGAGTGTCGAACCCAACGAGGAGCTAAAGGCAGAACAAATATTCCCTCAAGTTCTATCGACCACCGATACAACTCTACGCACACTTGACGTTTACTTTACCTAGAACAAGTATGAAACTAGAAGTAGTTTGTAGTTTTTGTGGGATAGGTTTGCAAGAATATAAAGAACATGTAAATAAAACTAGGGGTTGTTAAGATAAAGAAACAATAAAGTTAATACAGCAAGTGTGGAAAAGTGGTGGTAGGAGTTGCGAAATAGCCCCTAAGCAATTGACAATGTTACTAGACCGTTAGCAAGTTTTATGTGGGAGAGGCCACTACTAGCATGTCATCCCTTACTTTCTATGCACTTATGATTGGAACTATTAGCAAGCATCCGCAACTACTAATGTTCATTAAGGTAAAACCCAACCATAGCATTAAGATATATTGGTCCCCCTTCAATCCCGTATGCATCAATTTCTACGCTAGGTTGCCTTCTGTCACTCTTGCCCTCCAATACATAGTCCTATCAACATACAACAAACCCTATGGTGTGATCCACGTGTGCGCTCATATGATGGGCACCAAAGGACAACAACATAACCACAAGCAATTTAAACCAATCATAGCAATTCACCAATCACCGATAGGACAACGAAAATCTACTCAGACATCATAGGATGGCAACACATCATTGGATAATAATATGAAGCATAAAGCACCATGTTCAAGTAGAGGGTACAGCGGGTTGCGGGAGAGTGTAACACTATAGATAGATGGGGGAAGGTGATGGAGATGTTGGTGAAGATGACGGAGGTGTTGGTGTAGATCGCCTTCACACAATGATGGCCCCGGTGGCACTCCGGTGCCACCGGAAGCGAGGGGGAGAGAGCCCCCTCCTTCTTATTCTTCTTCCTTGACATTCTCCCTAGATGGGAGAAGGGTTTCCCCTCTGGTCCATGGTCTCCATGGCGGCAGAGGGGCGAGAGCCCCTCCGAGATTGGATCTCTCTCTCTCTCTCTCTCTCTCTCTCTCTGTTTCTGTGTCCCCAGATTCTGGCCCTTCTCCGATTCTTAAATTCCCGGAGATCCCTAACTCCGATTGGGTTGATTTTTTTATACGATTTTTATCCGGATATTAGCTTTCTTGCGGCGAAAGAAGGCATCAACTGCCTTACGGTGTGGCCACGAGGGCCCAGGGCGCGCCTGCCCCTGGTCGGCGCGCCCCCTGCCTCGTGGCCTACTCGGGCATCGTCTCGTGTTGGTTCCACTTCCCAAAATTCACATATATTCCAAAAAAATCTCCGTCTGTTTTTATTCTGTTAGGACTCCGTTTGATATGGATATTCTGCGAAACAAAAAACATGCAACAAACAAGAACTGGCACTGGGCACTGGATCAATATGTTAGTCCCAAAAAATAGTATAAAAAGTTGCCAAAAGTATATGAAAGTTGTATAATATTGGCATGGAACAATAAAAAATTATAGATACGACGGAGACGTATCAACCACCATCCCAGGTGCTTGCTTTAAATTTGTGGTGTCATATGTGGTTGCATGTTGCATATGGTGTCTAGCTTGTATTCGAAAGGCCGAAGTCGGTCTTTATTAAGATAAGGAAATATATATTTTTACATGAACCACCATCCCGTGAGCACCAGAAGACAAATAGCTAGTCAGGGCACTGGCCGAGCCAGTGACAAGCCCAGCAAAGAGAGGCATCACCTGGAAGCCAACTAAAAAGCCGTGATGGTGGTGAAGCAGCCCGCCTCCCACCAGGCGCTCAGGTCCTAGATGATCATGCTCACCACTGCAGCCGGATGTCTAGCTTGTATTGCTCCCAATTTTGTTAAATTGCATCTGCTTAGCTTACACATTATACCTTTGAATATGACATGCCTTTCTGTTTTTGGTACATACTAGTACATCTGTGTATTAAACATGTTCTTACATCAAACTAATGTTCTTGTGTACCCCTCATCTATCACTTATGACGAGGCAGTCAGGCAAGTGGATTACTCCTCATTTAAAGAATGCAGCGTCAGACTCCCGACATGATTCTCAAGAAACAGCAAGGCTAGATGAAGATAGTGAATGTAGCTTTGTAGTTGATTACTGCATTTCCCCTACACTAGCATCGTAGGTGCTTCATCTAACTTGGCAGCGTGGTATGTGGTTGCATGTTGCATATGGTGTCTAGATTGTAATTTTTCCAATCTGGTTAAACTACATGTGCTATTCTACTTAGCTTATACATTATACCTATTAATGTGACATGCCTTCCTGTATTTAGTACATAGTACATCTGTCTATTAAGCATGTCCTCACATAAAACTATAGTTTTTTTGTATCCCACATAAATCAATATGACGAGACACCTTCAGTATATGCAGTGTGATATTAGTTGCATCTTTGATATGATTTATAGCATGCGCTGCTTCTAATTTGTTGAAATGCCATTTATGATGGGACACTTTTAACTTGGCAGAGTTATATTGGTTGCATCTTTCACGTGGTGTCTAGCTTGCATTGCTTCTTATTTGGTGAAATGGTTTCTTCTTAGTTTACATAAACAGTTGTGAATATGCCATACCGTCCTGTTTTTCATATCATTCCATCATGGAATCATGTGTTTGCCTTACATCAAAGTAGTGATTGTCAGTATCATGCACGAATGAGTTCTGAAGAGTGAATTTTATTGTGTTTTATTATCGGTTTTACTTGACAATTCAAAATCAATAAACCGGAAGCAAGTTAGCAAGGCAGCGGATGAAGGTGCTCCTTCCAAATGGAGGGCCTCTACAGATTCTACTCCTCCATCCCCCAAGATGATTTCCAAGACAACATATGCATAGATACTCAACGTAGCTGTGTTGGTGATGAGCACGTCTCCCCTAGTGCACCATCACAGGTGCTCCCTCTAACTTGGCACTGTTATATGTGGTTGCATGTTATGTATGATGTCTAGCTTGTATTGCTTCTAATTTTGTTGAATTTCATCTGCTTACTTTACACATTATACTTGTGACTAAGACACGTGTTCCTGTTTCTAGAACATACAATATCTGTCTATCACACCATGTTCTTACATCAAAGTACATTTGTTCTGAAGAACTAAATTGATATTCGTTTTTCTTGTCGGCTTGACTTAACATGGCACAGAGCAAGAGGAAGCAAGACAGAACGACAGGGAAAGGGAAGCGGAACAATCCTGCAGATTTTGCTGGTACTGATGGTGCAATAGAAGGTCCAAGTCCAACGGAAAATTGTACCGGCAGGGTATCCCATGCTACATGAGCTACGGAACAAGCCAAACAGAAACAAATAGCTGCCACCAAACAAGCAGAGACAACCCTAGTTGTTGCAATACCTTCCACAGTACCACCAGTTGCACGATTTACTCGTTGGTCAGCTCAGCTAGCAGCACGTTCCCAAGCTCCCTTGCCACCTGACACTACTTCTGAAGCACTCTTGACACAAGATGAGTTGGCAAGATCAAATGAACTTTGTGGGCTTCAACAACAAGAAGGTAGTTGTTGGAGTCAAGTTACAGTTGCATGCTTCTTTATATGTAGTCTCACAGTCTGATGTACACTAACACTTCCTATGTTTGTTGTTGGACTAGCACCTAGGCGCAAGAGAAAACAAACATCAGGGATAATGCTCGATAGGTTAATTAAATCTAGAGGAGGAAGAATGGAGATCTGTTTTGAGGCAGGTTTAAAAAGGCCATGTGATGCTACAGAGTCAGCCAAGTTAGTATCAGAGGCGGTGGTTGCTGTTAGGTGTCATGTACGTATCCTCCCAACATGGATTCAGTACAGGAATGACAAAGACGTAACCCAGTTCAACACCTTCCTCGACCATTTATCTGTAAGTATGGTTATGTATGGAAACTAGTAATATCGTCTTGCTCTGTCCAATACTTTCTAGGTTGCTGATAATGAGACTCCCATAATTTTCAACAGACGAGGTTCAAGTTGGATAGCCAAGATGATGCAACCAGACAACCTTGCACCCATGTTTTCAAGTCTGCTCTGCGACAGTATCGGTATAACTTGAGGAAAACTCACTTTGAAGGCAAGGCTAACAGTGAACTTGCCCAAACATCTCCAGTGGAAAATATACCTGATGTAGACTGGAGAGGCCTCGTTAAACACTGGTCTGATCCGAAGTATCAGGTACATTATATATATGTGATCAGATCACATGTTGAAGTCCTATTTACGCATGTGCCACACAAATCTATCTTCTTGTAGGTGAACTGTTCAAAGAACAAGGCCAACCGTACGAAAGTGAAATTCCAACAGACGACAGGATCTTGTAGCTATATTGCACACTGCGAGGTGATGGCTTCTCGCCCCTCGTTGGTTACCCCAAGTGGAAGGTTTGAGATGCAGTGTAGCGGTAGTTTTCCCTTGGCAAAGATACCAAGGACCGAATTCCCCTGAGACTCCAAGGTTCAACAAGAAGGTGTCAACTGCTAACGGCGCCAAATATTAGCAATCAACTGGACCTGCACACAGATACAAATAACTTTGCTCCCAACGAGTACAGATAGGTTGTCAATCCCTCCGGCCTTATCGTTTACAAAGGATCAAACGCAAGAGATAATAGTGATAGGTATTGCTGCAACTAGTAAGTAAAACTGAAAGTAAATAGCGGATGTGATCAGTGATGGTAATATGGACCGGGGTCCCATGATGTTCACTAGTGATGTCTCTCTCCCAAAAGACGATAAAATAGCTATGTGAGGTAAACGAATTACAGCTGGGCAATTGACAGAATTATGTGCGCAAACCAATGCTAACTATGTTGCAAGAAAGGTAGATGTTCAAAGCATGGGCGGTATGCCAAGGCAAGTAGACCGAAATCCATCTGCATCTACTACTAATCATCCACCTTGAGATATCTATCCAGAACATCTCGCTGGTATTAAGTTGCGAGTCCCACCCATAGTGTAAACTAAAAGCAACGGACAACTGCATTAAAAGAACTTTGCCTAAAGTAAACAATCCTTGCACCCGCGAGTACAAGCACCGTTGTTTTCCCCCTTGTGGAAACATCACATCCCCTAGACTCATGTTTCTGTCACTCAAACTAGTCATCGAGGGGCATGAACCCACAATCAAGCATAACGTTCCCTCTTGGAGTTACTACCTACTACTCGGCCAAAGCAATAAATAGCAACGGAGAACATGCAAGAATTACTTAAGAACATAAATATAAAAGAGGTAAATCAAATATATTACTCAAACACAATCTGAACATAATCTCACAATTCATCGGATCCCAGCAAACTCATCATAGCAACAGCATAAGGATTACATATCTGCCTCGATCATGTAGGGCAGCTCACGAGGTCTAATTAGTGAAGCACAAGAAGGGGAGGAGAACATCACATAGCTACTGGTCATGGACCCATGGTCCAAGGGAGACTACTCACAACTCATCCGGGAGGTGTCCATGGTGGTGGAGAGGCTCCCGGTGGTGATCCTCCCCTCCAGCAGGGTGCCGGGAAGAGTTCTCCTGGTGCTCCCGATCTTGGAAGCGCGGCGGCGGCGGAACATCAAATATATGCCAAAGGGGGGCATCAGCGGAGACCTGGGGGGCCCAGGCGCCCCCCCCGGCGCGGCCAGGAGGGGGGCCGCGCCACCAGGGCACCTGGAGCCCTGGTGGCCTCCCTCCGGCCCTACTTTGGCCGCCAGGAAGCTTCTGGAACGCTGATTTTTTATATAATTTTTCTGGGATTTTTCTGGCAGTTTACGTGATGGGAAAACCTGAAATACAAAAACAGCAGAAAACAGAAACTGGCATTGGGGTGCACTGAGTTAATAGGTTAGTCCAAATATGATCAAAAGTGTATGGAAGTGTATAAATATCATAGCAATATCACACAAAAGAGGCATGGAGCAAGCAGAAATTATAGATACGTTTTGGACGGATCAACATCCCCAAGCTTAATTCCTGCTCGTCCTCGAGTAGGTAAATGATAACAAGCATAATTTCTGTGGTGACATGCTAATAACCATATAAGGACTTTTCATAGTCACATGACAAAAGCTTACTGAGATAATGGATCTGTAGTAATTAAGTTGCCTCATGAGAAAATCACAAAGAACTGAAAGTTTTAAAATATGATACTGAAACATCAAATAGATTTGTAATGAGCATGGTGTGCAAATATGATAAAGTGGTATCTCGCTTGCCCCCTTTAGTGAAGCAAAACATAAATGCAGGGGCACCTCCAAGGTTTAAGTGACGACTAGATACAATGATTTCAGAATAAACGATATCATAATCATGCAAAAGACAATGCTACTTTGGGACAACCCGTGGCTTTTGTTGGCAAGGTTGAAAACCCGTGGTCGGAAACAAAGACAAAGCATGTACCAGAGCTCTTGGTTTTAAAAACAGAAGTAAAAATTATTTTTTTTGGATATGCATGTTGCGTCAACGAATGCTAGCAGATAACTCAATCACTTCTTGAGATGGACAAGTTTCGAGGAACGGCTCCCGAATGAGGACGATCACATCCTCTTAATCTCCTTTGTTTATCACTGCCAAAGTTTTCTGATTTCTCATGAACAAAGCGTGAAGGAGGGTTTGTTTGTTGTATTATTTTTTAATGAGCCGGGCGCACTCCATGCCAGTTCCTTCTCGTGTTATGGGTTTGCACATTAGACATGCAATCCCGGGGTGAAGCTTGTCCAACTTAAAAAGATCATGAATTAACTACTACTTCCTCATGAACTAAAACAGAGGCACAAAACAGAAATGCTTTTCTTGAATAATTTCGAGATGATACATGAAAGTCTTCGTTAGGAATGGCAGGTAAATACCATGTATAGGAAGGTATGGTGGACTCATATGGCATAACTGGTTTAAAAGATTTTGGATGCACAAGCAGTCAGTCCGCTTAGTACAGGTGGAGGTTAGAAAAAGACTGGGAGCGACCAACTAAAAGAGCAATGACGGTCATAATCATGCAGAGCGACAAAGCAACATTGAATCAGGCATGGAAGTTATATCGCTACTCAGAAATTAAAGATCATCAAGGCATGACAGACTTTCTTTACAGTCCTAAATATGCGTGAGCATACGCCAAGTCAATCAAAATAAATTCTCAAAGGAAGATATCACTAAACCATACCACATCATAGGCAAACAAATCATGTTGGTACTCCAATAACACATTGGGAACCCCCCCAGCTATTTGAGACTAACCATAAGAAAACATGAACTACTAAGCACCATTATGCACGTAGAATTTTTATCATAGACATATCGACCAGTGCAACATAAGCCAACTCTCTTAACAAGATAAGCATGATAACTAAAGAGAGTTCCAGCGACCAACTAAACAAAAAGCTCTTTAAAAAGATAAGCATGAAAACTAAGAGCTGAACATGATAGTAGCTATTGAAAGACAAAGAACATACACAGCAAAGATAGACATGAAAATTCTATGTTGTGTTCTAGGTTGAAGTGGAGCGTGTTTCTCTCCCACACAAAGAAAGCTGAGTTCCAACTCGTTATGAAAAGCAAGCAAAGCTAAAGAAAACTAAAAAGGAAACTAAAAGCAAGACGCTCCAAGCATAGCACATAACACATGAAGTGATAAAAATATAGTGGAACGAAAGACGAACTGATAATGTTGATGGAGAAGGGGATGCACGGGGGCATCCCCAAGCTTAGACGCTTGAGTCTCCTTGAATATTTATTGGGGGTGCATGGGGGCATCCCCAAGCTTGAGCGTTTGACACTCCTGAATCTTTTTATCATCTTCCCTCGCACACTTGAAAACTCCCTTCATACATAACTCATCATAATCTGATTAGCGAGGTTAGTGCCCTTAATAAAATAATTGTTCCTTGCTGGAAATAAGGATATTCTTGAAGGTCTACTGTTTCTCAAGATTGCCAAAAGGTTTTTGCCAAGAAAAAGCAAGCTCAAGGTTTGCAAAATGAAGAAAAGGCAAAACAGGACAGAATCTGTGAAAAACAGACCAGCAGGTAGTAAATGATTTTTTCGGGGCACTTCTGCAACTCTAATCAAAAAACTCAGAACAGACGCCCGAAAGACAATTGCATAGAGCACGCTGTCGAAAAAAATAAGACCAAAAAGATGAACTGGTGATTTTATACGAATTTTTCTATCCAAGGATAGAATCTGTTTCCTGGACAGCACGTCACAACTTTTGAACTTCTTGCAATCAGAGGCTACACTTGGCACAAAGTTGAAAAGTAAAGATACAATGATGATGCTACTGTAGTAAAAACATCAAGACACAACAAAAGCAAAATAAAAATTTATTCATTGTGGGCTGCCTCCCAAAAGCGCTTTCTTTTATGCCTTTAAGCTAGGCATAATGCAAAGAGGAATCAATAATCATCATAATAATCGGAGTTATAAATTGCTTCAAATGGTTCCTCAACAAGTTCACTCTTGTTCCTTCTAGGAAAGGGGTACACACCTTTTGCCTTCCCGCGTAAGCGGATTTGTCCCTTACCTATATCGATGAAGCCTTTAACTGCTCGGAGGAAGTCCCTTCCAAGCACTATATTTCCATGGTTTGGCTTCATGATGAAGAAATCAACCATTGTAATCCCTTTAAGGAATGTAACTGGCACATCTTTTATTCTTCCCTGGATCTCAGAAATATCTCCATTAGTGTGTTCATGATAAGATGATAATCTATCCATGTTAAATTTTAAAGAATCATGAACAATTTTTGGCATAGTAGAAACCATAGATCCAATATCACAATAAGCAAGGAAGTCTTGATTAGAGATGCTAATCCTAACCAAAGGCTCCCAATCATTGTCTATTTCCAAAATATCTCTCTTATTGGGTTTGGGTTTCTCTACCTTCATCAAGTCTAGAGCATCCATTCTCTTCTCAATGGTAGCAAGTCTATCTATGACAGTATCAAAATTATGATCATAAACAAAGTAACTAGATAGACCATGTATAATTTCAAGAGCTCTAGCTTCATCACACTCTAGGAAATCTCCTTCAGCTATAATATCAAGAGAGTGTTTACACCATTTAAAAAGACCATGGTAAAAATTTCTAAGCACAATTTTTATAGGTATCCAAGGCATAATTCTCCTATGTGCATCAGAAATTCTGTCCCATGCCTTCTTCATATTTTCTCCATTCCTTTGATGGAAATCTAGAACTTCTGATTCCCTCAAAGCACCAAATCCTAACATGCTTGACTAAACAGAAAGGACTACTAGCAAATAATTTTTTTGTGATTTTTGATAGAAGACACTAAAGCAAAAACTGAAAGGTAAACTAACAAGACTAAAAAGCAAAGGTAAAAGATAGCGTGCAACTCCCCTATCTTGAAGAGTGGAGTCCCCGGCGACGGCGCCAGAAAACTTTGCTTGATGGCTTCTCGCCCCTCGTTGGTTACCCCAAGTGGAAGGTTTGAGATGCAGTGTAGCGGTAGTTTTCCCTTGGCAAAGATACCAAGGATCGAATTCCCCTGAGACTCCAAGGTTCAACAAGAAGGTGTCAACTGCTAACGGCGCCAGATATTAGCAATCAACTGGACCTGCACACAGATACAAATAACTTTGCTCCCAACGAGTACAGAGAGGTTGTCAATCCCTCCGGCCTTGTCGTTTACAAAGGATCAAACGCAAGAGATAATAGTGATAGGTATTGCTGCAACTAGTAAGTAAAACTGAAAGTAAATAGTGGATGTGATCAGTGATGGTAATATGGACCGGGGTCCCATGATGTTCACTAGTGATGTCTCTCTCCCAAAAGACGATAAAACAGCTATGTGAGGTAAACGAATTACAGCTGGGCAATTGACAGAATTATGTGCGCAAACCAATGCTAACTATGTTGCAAGAAAGGTAGAGGTTCAAAGCATGGGCGGTATGCCAAGGAAAGTAGACCGAAATCCATCTGCATCTACCACTAATCATCCACCTTGAGATATCTATCCAGAACATCTCGCTGGTATTAAGTTGCGAGTCCCACCCATAGTGTAAACTCAAAGCAACAAACAACTGCATTAAAAGAACTTTGCGTAAAGTAAACAATCCTTGCACCCGCGAGTACAAGCACCGTTGTTTTCCCCCTTGTGGCAACAGCACATCCCCTAGACTCATGTTTCTGTCACTCAAACTAGTCATCGAGGGGCATGAACCCACAATCAAGCATAACGTTCCCTCTTGGAGTTACTACCTACTACTCGGCCAAAACAATAAATAGCAACGGAGAACATGCAAGAATTACTTAAGAACATAAATATAAAAGAGGTAAATCAAATATATTACTCAAACACAATCTGAACATAATCTCACAATCCATCGGATCCCAGCAAACTCATCATATCAACAGCATAAGGATTACATATGTGCCTCGATCATGTAGGGCAGCTCACGAGGTCTAATTAGTGAAGCACAAGAAGGGGAGGAGAACATCACATAGCTACTGGTCATGGACCCATGGTCCAAGGGAGACTACTCACAACTCATCTGGGAGGCGTCCATGGTGGTGGAGAGGCTACCGGTGGTGATCCTCCCCTCCGGCAGGGTGCCGGGAAGAGTTCTCCTGGTGCTCCCGATCTTGGAAGCGCGGCGGCGGCGGAACATAGATGAGATCGCGAAAAAGGGTTCCGTCCTCGAGGGTTTCGGGACGCGGTGTAAATATATGCCAAGGGGGGGCATCAGCGGAGACCTGGGGGGCCCAGGCGCCCCCCCGGCGCGGCCCTGGTGGCCCCCCTCCGGCCCTACTTTGGCCGCCAGGAAGCTTCTGGAACGCTGATTTTTTATATAATTTTTCTGGGATTTTTCTGGCAGTTTACGTGATGGGAAAACCTGAAATACAAAAACAGCAGAAAACAGAAACTGGCATTGGGGTGCACTGAGTTAATAGGTTAGTCCAAATATGATCAAAAGTGTATGGAAGTGTATAAATATCATAGCAATATCACACAAAAGAGGCATGGAGCAAGCAGAAATTATAGATACGTTTTGGACGTATCACGAGGCTCTTGTAATTAGCTACTGTTTCACTCTTTTCGATGTCCCATATTATCAGATCTATATTGACTTGTTCCAAATGCAGAGGAAAGCCCGCAAGGACCAAAAAGTACCTAAACCAAATGCTGTGGAAATCTTCAAGGACTGTCACACCAGCAAGAAGAAGGGCATGACTACACCAGTCAAAGGCGCTGTTGTAAGTCCTAAATCCTCATGCCTTTTAACTACTACTTACTCTGACTTGTGCCTTGAACTGCATGGTTTGCAGCCAATGTCTATTACTCTTTTCAATTTTATACACAATTGTCTTAGCGTATCATTGCACCTTACAAGGTTTAAAAGAGAGGAGTGATGTTCCTTTGATCTTGACCTGTAATCTAGTTCCGTGCTGGACTTGCCCACACAACATCACAATTGCCTATTTTTCTGTTCTTAGTTGTTTTGTGATATGAATGATGTCATACTATGCTTACCGTATTATAAACTTCGTCTCTTTATCCTTAGCCCTCAATACAATGTGAAGAAATATACAATACAATAGCGATGGTACATGGTCATATGTTTAGAACCTGGTTTTATTATGTACTTTGCAATAAAATACAACTATTATTTTACATGGGTTCACCAGAATAAGTTCTGTATATATAGACCAAAGCTATTTTGCTTGGTCTTGTTGCCTCCTTAATATCTTCTGTCTGGTACTACTAATGTAAAACCTCAACTTTTCAGCGAGCTATGGAAAAAATGGTGGAACCGCCACCTTTTGAAGGTGGCGAGGCAACTATAACCGCAATGTCAGCTCTTGCTACAGTGGGTCAGTACCTGTCCACTAACAGTGCCAAAAACACGTTCCTGTGTAATACTGGCTTGGTTGTTAAGGCAATCTTGTACAAACTGCCTCATGATCAAGATATGCAAGCTCAAAACAATGTTGTATCTGCGCTCCAGACACAAGTCCATTCCCTAACAGAGACCCTTTGTGAAATAAGGAGTACAATTGTTTGATGTTGTCAAGATATGCATGGTTTTCAAACCAGACTATCAGACATTTTCTATGTTGTTCAAGAGCCTAGGAGAACTGAAGGCGAAGGTTATGGTGCTCCATCAGACAATACAACATGAAAACGTAACAGTCAGGTCAAATGAACTGAGCTTCTGAACTTCTGGTGGTGCATTTATCTGCTAGAGTGTTAACTTTTATGCCAACCTTCCTTTTGTTTTATAGTTGTAATTTGTTTTGGTGCGATACAAAATTTATTCTTAACGTGCAGCCACCGGCTGAAGAAAACAGCAAGGCATTTTTTATAGTGTAGGGTGTTCCCTATATTTGCACTAGTGGCGAATTTTGATGCCCACCGGCTGTAGTTAACATGGGCCTCCTACGGCCCGTAGAAACAATGGGCCTTCTTTCTTAAAAAAAACAATGGGCCTTCTACGTGGCGTAGAAACAATGGGCCTTATACGGGCTGTAGACACAATGGGCCTTCTATGGGCCGTATCATCAATGGGCCTTCTATGGGCCGTATGATCGGTTGGCCAAACATGGGCCAATAAGAGACCACATTATGGCCGTAAATGGGCTAGAGTTGAAATCGTCCGTTCATTGGCCGACCATAACGGGTCGTCGTCAATCGGCTGTATTTTGATGACGCTATGAAAATGGCCCAACGTACTAACGAGCCACAAACGGGACGACTGTAACCACGGGCTGAATTTGGCCCACAAGCAGAAAATGACATTAACGGGCCGTAAGTAAACAAATGTGGAAATTAGCCCAAGAATAAATGGGCCCCGAGAAGGCCGAAAGATAACATGGGCTGGAAATGGCCCAACGAAATAATGGGCCGTTAATGGGTATAAAGTGATTCACTATTCATTATGGGCCAGTTTCACCATGTGCCGTTAATGGGTATAAAGTGATACATTGTTCATTACGGTCCAGTTTTACCATGGGCCATTAATGGGCTGAGAGTAATAAGGGCCTCATATGGGCCGAAAGACGTCATGGGCCATACATGGGCCGGAAGTTAAAATGAGCTGGAATTATATTGGACGGCCCATATGATGCCACTGGCCTAATTCGGATAGGCCGTAAACGGGCCCTGGGTTAGCAGGCTGTAAATGGGCTATATGCGAACAGACCGTTAACAGGCTTGCCGTGGGCTGGCCCACCACCTTTTGACCAAGTCAAATGGGCCGGCCTTTTCACATGAATGGGCCTCTGTTGGGCCGTACCATGTGTCGACGTATCATAGGCGCTTTGGGTCCAATGAGTGGATGACATCTGTCCCAGCAGTGAGCCGACACGTGTTTCCTCCAGCCAATGATGATTTTACACGTGAAAAATCCCCATTGGTCGGGGTTGTTAACGGGTTATCGGATCCAAAACTGGACCCGATAGCTTAACGGTGTTCCGTTACAGTGGATGCCACGCGTCGGTCACCCTTGACGAAAGCACTTCTGTGACACGCGATTTATCGTCATGGAAGTGGACACTTGGTAATGTCATGGAACACTTCTACAACAGCACAGGTATGACTATCTTGATTCTTTCATAAATTTGTCATGGATGCACATGCATGACAGAAAACGTGACCTACTGTGACAAACACCTATCATCACGGAAGTGTATTTTTTTGTAGTGTAGAAGGTGGGCACGGGTAGCTAATCCACTCTTCCTCCTTTTGTTCTTCGCTCTTCTTGTCATCTTTTTCATCCAATGAGCTCAAAATGTCATTAATTTCTTCTTCCATAGACTCCTGCAAAATATTACTCTCTTCTTGGACAGCGGAGGAGTCCTCAATATATGGTTTAATATAAGGATTAGAAGCATAATTATCATAGCAATATTTAAGTATGGCCATCAGATTTGTAGGGAGTAGCATCACATTCTTCAATAAAGGAAGCAATTTCACAAGTACCCCTAAAAGCAACAAATTCTTCAATTCGTTGAACATCATAGTAATCATAAACACCCTTAGTATACGAAGATATGATTCCATCATCACTAAACTTACATTGGTAAGGAAGGTGTTTCTTAGGGTCTTTAGAACAACAAATACAATCATATATTTCACACAAATTCCAAGCATAGCATTGCAAACGATGAATTTGATCCAGTAAAAGTTTCCCTTTTTCAGATATGCGGTGTCGCACATAACAAGCATGCTCACTTAAAGATTTTCCCTCAACTAAGCTAGTTGGGGTTTCAGCCCGAGCACATAGGGATCGAAGATGATCCAAGTAATAAGCTTCAGTAGCGTGATAGATTTTGAGTGGTTCTTCAACCATTGGTTCAGTAGGTACCACTAGTTTTTTTTTGGTATTTTGCGTTTCCTACCCATAACTAAAGATAGAAAACAACTCATAACAACAAATAAAATCTACTTAGTGATAAAGCAAACAAGCACACACGAGAATAATCACCCCACGCTATTGCTCCCCTGCAACGGCGCCAGAAAAAGGTCTTGATAACCCACAAGTGTAGGGGATCAGTTGTAGCCTCTTTCGATAAGTAAGAGTGCCGAACCCAATGAGGAGCTAAAGGTAGAAAAAATATTCCCTCAAGTTCTATCGACCACCGATACAACTCTATGCACGCTTGACGTTTACTTTACCTAGAACAAGTATGAAACTAGAAGTAGTTTGTAGTTTTTGTGGGATAGGTTTGCAAGATAATAAAGAGCACGAAAATAAAAAGTAGGGGCTGTTAAGATAAAGACACAACTAAATTAGTTTTAGTAGAGAGCTTTTGTCACGAGAAAGTTATTTGTCCCTAGGCAACCGATAACTAGACCGGTAATCACTATTGAAATCTAATTTGAGGGAGATGCATAAGCTAACATACTTTCTCTTCTTGGATCATATGCACTTATGATTGGAACTCTAGCAAGCATCCGCAACTACTAAAGATCATTAAGGTAAAACCCAACCATAGCATTAAAGTATCAACTCCTCTTTATTCCCATACGCAAACAACCTACTTACTCGGGTCTGTGCTTCTGTCACTTACGCCACCCACCATAAGCAAATCATGAACATATTGCAAACCCTACAGCGGGGATCCCTCACGGTTGCGCGACACGGAGATTACCATAGGACAGCACCAATAATAAAACATGCAACTCAAACCAATCACAATCATCAATTAACCCATAGGACAAAACGGATCTACTCAAACATCATAGGATAGCCATACATCATTGAGAAATAATATATAGCGTTGAGCACCATGTTTAAGTAGATATTACAGCGGGTAGAAGAGGGGTTACAATGCTGTACAGAGGGGGGAAGAGTTGGTGATGACGACAGTGAAGTTGTTGGTGTAGATTGCGGTGACGATGATGGCCTCGGCGGCACTCCGGTGCCACCGGAAGCGAAGGGGAGAGATCCCCCATCCTTCTTCTTCTTCCTTGACCTTCTCCCTAGATGGAGAAGGGTTTCCCCTCTGGTCCATGGCCTCCATGGCATGCGAGGGGCGAGAGCCCCTCCGAGATTGGATCTGGCTCTCTGTCTCCCTTTGTTTCTGCGTTCTCAGATTCTGGCCTTCCACCGTTTCTTAAATTCCTGGAGATCCGTAACTCCGATTGGACTGCCCAGATTTGTTTTCCCGAAAATTAGCTTTCTTGCGGCCAAAGAAGAGCAGCAACTGCCTTACAGGGTGCCCACAAGGGTCAGGTGCGCGCCCACCCCCCTGGGGCGCGCCCCCTGCCTCGTGGCCCCCTCGGGCACCGTCTCACATTGGTTCTTCTTCCCAAATATCACAAATATTACAAAAATATTCTCCGTCACGTTTTTATCCCGTTTGGACTCCGTTTGATATGGGTTTTCTGTGGAACGTAAAACATGCAACAAACAGGAACTGGCACTAGGCACTGGAACAATATGTTAGTCCCAAAACAGAATGTAAAAAGTTGCCAAAAGTATATGAAAGTTGTAGAATATTGGCATGGAACAATAAAAAATTATAGATACGACGGAGACGTATCAAAGTGCAATATGGATGGTAGATATAGGTTTTTGTAATATGAAAATATAAAAATAGCAAGGTAGCAAGTGGTAAAAGTGAGCGTAAACGGTGTTGCAATGCTTTGAAACAAGGCCTAGGGTTCATAATTTCACTAGTGCAAGTTCTCTCAACAATAGTAACATAACGGGATCATATAACTATCCCTCAACATGCAACGAAGAGTCACTCCAAAGTCACTAATAGCGGAGAACAAACGAAGAGATTATTGTAGGGTACAAAACCACCTCAAAGTCATTCTTTCTGATCAATCTATTCAAGAGTTAGTAAAATAACATGAAGTTATTCTTTCCGTTCGATCTATCAAAGAGTTCATACTAGAATAGCACCTTAAGATACAAATCAACCAAAACCCTAATGTCACCTAGATACTCCATTGTCACCTCAAGTATCTGTGGGTATGATTATACGATATGCATCACACAATCTTAGATTCATCTATTCAACCAGCACAAAGAACTTCAAAGAGTGCCTCAAAGTTTCTATCGGAGAGTCAAGACGAAAACGTGTGCCAACTCCTATGCATAAGTTCACAAGGTCACAGAACCCGCAAGTTGATCACCAAAACATACATCAAGTAGATCACGTGATATCCCATTGTCACCACAGATAAGCACATGTAAGACATACATCAGGTGTTCTCAAATCCTTAAAGACTCAATCCGATAAGATAACTTCAAAGGGAAAACTCAATTCATCACAAGAGAGTAGAGGGGGAGAAACATCATAAGATCCAACTATAATAGCAAAGCTTGTGATACATCAAGATCGTGCCATCTCAAGAACACGAGAGCGAGAGATCAAACACATAGCTACTGATACATACCCTCAGCCCCCGAGGGTGAACTACTCACCCCTCGTCATGGAGAGCGCCGGGATGATGAAGATGGACACCGGAGAGGGATGCCCCCTCCGGCACGGTGTCGGAATAGGGTCTAGATTGGTTTTCGGTGGCAACAGAGGCTTTCGGCGGCGGAACTCCTAATCTAGGTTTCTTTCTGGGGGTTTCTGTATTTATAGGAATTTTTGGCGTCGGTCCCACGTCAAGGGGGTCTCCAAGTCGTCCACGAGATAGGAGGGCGAGCCCGGGGGGTAGGGCGCGCCCTCCACCCTCGTGGACGACTCGCGACTCTTCTGGCCCAACTCTTTTACTCCCGGGGCTTCTTTTGGTTCATAAAAATCATAAAAAATTGGCACGTCAATTGGACACCGTTTGGTATTTCTTTTCTGTAAAACTCAAAAACAAGGAAAAAAACAGAAACTGGCACTAGGCTCTAGGTTAATATGTTAGTCCCAAAAATCATATAAAATAGCATATAAATTCATATAAAACATCCATGATGGATAATATAATAGCATGGAACAATCAAAAATTATAGATACGTTGGAGACATATCAAGCATCCCCAAGCTTAATTCCTGCTCGTCTTCGAGTAGGTAAATGATAAAAACACAATTTTTGATGTGGAATGCTACCTAACATAATTATCAATGTAATTTTCTTTGTTGTGGCATGAATGTTCAGATCTGAAAGATTCAAGACAAAAGTTTCATATTGACATAAGAATAATAATACTTCAAGCATACTAACAAAGCAATTATGTCTTCTCAAAATAACATGGCCAAAGAATGTTCATCCCTACAAAATCAAATAGTTTGGCTATGCTCCATCTTCGTCACACAAAATACTCAAATCATGCACAACCCCGGTGTCAGCCAAGCAATTGTTTCATACTTCAGTTTTTTCAAACTTTTTCAACTTTCACGCAATACATGAGCGTGAGCCATGGACATAGCACTATAGGTGGAATAGAGTGGTGGTTGTGGAGATGACAAAAAGAAGGAAGATGGTCTCACATCAACTAGGCGTATTAATGGGCTATGGAGATGCCCATCAATAGATATCAATGTGAGTGAGTAGGGATTGCCATGCAATGGATGCACTAGAGCTATAAATGTATGAAAGCTCAACAAAAGAAACTAAGTGGGTGTGCATCCAACTTGCTTGCTCACGAAGACCTAGGGCATTTGAGGAAGCCCATCGTTGGAATATACAAGCCAAGTTCTATAATGAAAATTCCCACTAGTATATGAAAGTGACAAAACAAGAGACTCTCTATAATGGAGATCATGGTGCTACTTTGAAGCACAAGTGTGGAAAAAGATAGTAGCATTGTCCCCTTTTTTCTCTTTTTTTCTTTTTTCTATTTTTCCCTTTTCCCCCTTTTTTGGGCCTTTATTTTTTTCTTTAGCCTTTCCTTCTTTTTTTTTATTTTTTTATTTGGGACAATGCTCTAATAATGATGATCATCACACTTCTATTGATTTACAACTCAAAGATTACAACTCGATACTAGAGCAAAGTATGACTCTATATGAATGCCTCCGGCAGTGTACCGAGATGTGCAATGAACCAAGAGTGACATGTATGAAAGATTATGCATGGTGGCCTAGCCACAAATACGATGTCAACTACATGATCATGCATGGCAATATGACAATGATGAAACGTGTCATATGAACGGAACGGTGGAAAGTTGCATGGCAATATATCTCGGAATGGCTATGGAAATGCCATGATAGGTAGGTATGGTGGCTGTTTTGAGGAATGTATATGGTGGGTTTATGGTACCGGCGAAAGTTGCGCGGTACTAGAGAGGCTAGCAATGGTGGAAGGGTGAGAGTGTGTATAATCCATGGACTCAATATTAGTCATAAAGAACTCACATACTTATTCCAAATTCTACAAGTCATCAAAACCAAACACTAAACGCATGCTCCTAGGGGAAGGGTTGGTAGGAGTTAACCATCGCGCGATCCCGACCTCCACACAAAGGATGACAATCAAGGAAATGCCTCATGCTTCAAATTTGTCACACAACGGTTACCATACGTGCATGCTACGAGACTTGCAAACCTCAACACAAGTTTTTCTCAAATTCACAATTACTCTACTAGCATGACTCTAATATCACCATCCTCATATCTCAAAACAATCATCAAGTATCAAACTTCTCATAGTATTCAATGCACTTTATATGAAAGTTTTTATTATATCCCTCTTGGATGCCCATCATATTAGGAATAAATTCATAACCTAAGCAAATTACCATGTTGTTCTAAAAGACTCTCAAAATAATATAAGTGAAGCATGAGAGTTCATCTATTTCTTCAAAATAAAACCACCGTCTTGCTCTAGAAGATATAAGTGAAGCACTAGAGCAAATGACAAACTACTCCAAAAGATATAAGTGAAGATCAATGAGTAGTTAAATAATTATTTAGCTATGTGAAGACTCTCTAATTTTTAAGAATTTCAGATCTTGGGATATTATTCACACAGCAAGCAAAACAAAACAAAATAACTTGACGCTCCAAGCAAAACACATATCATGTGGTGAATAAAAATATAGCCTTAAGTAAAGTTACCGATAGACGAAGACGAAAGAGGGGATGCCTTACCGGGGCATCCCCAAGCTTAGGCTTTTGGTTGTCCTTGAATATTACCTTGGGGTGCCTTGGGCATTCCCAAGACTAGGCTCTTTCCACTCCTTATTCCATAGTCCATCGAATCTTTACCCAAAACTTGAAAACTTCACAACACAAAACTCAACAGAAAACTCGTAAGCTCCGTTAGTATAAGAAAATAAAACCACCACTTAGGTACTGTTGTGAACTCATTCTAAATTCATATTAGTGTAATATCTACAGGATTCCAACTTCTCTATGGTTCATACCCTCCGATACTACTCATAGATTCATCAAAATAAGCAAACAACACATAGAAAACAGAATCTGTCAAAAACAGAACAGTCTGTAGCAATCTGTAACTTTCGAATACTTCTGTAACTCAAAAAATTCTGAAATAAATTGTTGGACATGAGGAATTTGTCTATTAATCTTCTGAAAAAAGAATCAACTTAAAAGCACTCTCGAGCAAAAAAGCAGCTAATCTCATGAGCGCAAAGTTTCTGTTTTTTACAGCAAGATCACATTAACTTTCACCCAAGTCTTCCCAAAGGTTTTACTTGGCACTTTATTAAAACAAAAGCTATAAAACATGATTACTACATTATCTTAATCATGTGGACACACAAAAACAGTAAGGGTAAATATTGGGTTGTCTCCCAACAAGCGCTTTTCTGTAATGCCTTTTAGTTAGGCAGGATGATTTCAATGATGTTCGCATAAAAGATAAGAATTGAAACATAAAGAGAGCATCATAAAGAATATGACTAGCACATTTAAGTCTAACCCACTTCCTATGCATAGGGATTTTGTGAGCAAACAACTTATGGGAACAATAATCAACTAGCATAGGAAGGCAAAGCAAGCATAACTTCAAAACTTTAAGCACATAGATAGGAAACTTGATATTATTGCAATTCCTACACGCATATGATCCTCTCTCATAATAATTTTCAGTAGCATCATGAATGAATTCAACAATATAACCATCACATAAAGCATTCTTTTCATGATCTACAAGCATAGAAAATTTACTACTCCCCACATAAGCAAAATTCTTCTCATTCGGAATAGTGGGAGTATCATAAGAGACTCGAATACTATAAATTGTTTCCACATTAAAAGAGTAATGTTTAGAAAAAGGGTAATCATAATCATGACAAGTTTTATAAATATAATCATCACTTCTTTTTATAGCATAAGTGTCATCACAATAATCATCATAAATAGGAGGCATGCTTTCATCATAATAAATTTGCTCATCAAAACTTGGGGCACTAAACGTATCATCTTCATCAAACATAGCATCCCAAAGCTTGTGGCTTTGCATATCATTAGAATCATGGGTATTCAAAGAATTCATACTAACAACATTGCAATCATGCTCATCATGCACATATTTTATGCCAAGCATTCTATGTAATTCTTCTTCTAACACTTTGGCACAATTTTCCTTTCCATCATTTTCACGAAAGATATTAAAAAGGTGAAGCATATGAGGCAACCTCAATTCCATTTTTTAAGTTTTCTTTTATAAACTAAACTAGTGATAAAACAAGAAGCTAAAAGATTTGATTGCAAGAACTAAAGTTCTACCTTCAAGCACTAACCTCCCCAGCAACGGCGCCAGAAAAGAGCTTGATGTCTACTATGCAACCTTCTTCTTGTAGATGTTGTTGGGCCTCCAAGTGCAGAGGTTTGTAGGACAGTAGAAAATTTCCCTCAAGTGGATGACCTAAGATTTATCAATCCGTGGGAGGCGTAGGATGAAGATGGTCTCTCTCAAACAACCCTGCAACCAAATAACAAAGAGTCTCTTGTGTCCCCAACACACCCAATACAATAGTAAATTGTATAGGTGCACTAGTTCGGCGAAGAGATGGTGATACAAGTGCAATATGGATGGTAGATATAGGTTATTGTAATATGAAAATATAGAAACATCAAGGTAAGAAGTGGTAAAAGTGAGCATAAACGGTGTTGCAATGCTTTGAAACAAGGCCTAGGGTTCATACTTTCACTAGTGCAAGTTCTCTCAACAATAATAACATAACTGGATCATATAACTATCTCTGAACATGCAGAAAAGAGTCACTCCAAAGTCACTAATAGCGGAGAACAAACGAAGAGATTATTGTAGGGTACGAAACCACCTCAAAGTTATTCTTTCTGATCAATCTATTCAAGAGTCCGTAGTAAAATAACACGAAGTTATTCTTTCCGTTCGATCTATCCTAGAGTTCGTACTAGAATAACACCTTAAGATACAAATCAACCAAAACCCTAATGTCACCTAGATACTCCATTGTCACCTCAAATATCCGTGGGTATGATTATACGATATGCATCACACAATCTCAGATTCATCTATTCAACCAGCACAAAGAACTTTAAAGAGTGCCCCAAAGTTTCTATCGGAGAGTCAAGACGAAAAAGTGTGCCAACCCCTATGCATAAGTTCACAAGGTCACTGAACCCGTAAGTTGATCACCAAAACATACATCAAGTAGATCACGTGATATCACATTGTCACCATAGATAAGCACATGCAAGACATACATCAAGTGTTCTCAAATCTTTAAAGACTCAATCCGATAAGATAACTTCAAAGGGAAAACTCAATTCATCACAAGAGAGTAGAGGGGGGAAAACATCATAAGATCCAACTATAATAGCAAAGCTCGCGATACATCAAGATCGTGCCATCTCAAGAACACGAGAGAGAGAGAGAGAGAGATCAAACACATAGCTACTGATACATACCCTCAGCCCCGAGGGTGAACTACTCCTCCTCGTCATGGAGAGCACCGGGATGATGAAGATGGCCACCAGAGAGGGATTCCCCCTCCAGCAGGGTGCCGGAACAGGGTCTAGATTGGTTTTCGGTGGCAACAGAGGCTTTCGGGGGCGGAACTCCTGATTTAGGTTTCTTTCTGGGGGTTTCTGTATTTATAGGAATTTTTGGCATTGGTCCCACGTCAAGGGGGTCACCTAGTCGTCCACGAGATAGGAGGGCGCGCCCTCCACCCTTGTGGATGGCTCGGGACTCTTCTGGCCCAAATCTTTTACTCCGGGGGCTTCTTTTGGTCCATGAAAAATCATCAAAAATTAGCACGTCAATTGGACACCGTTTGGTATTCCTTTTCAGTAAAACTCAAAAACAAGGAAAAACCAGAAACTGGCACTCGGCTCTAGGTTAATAGGTTAGTCCCAAAAATCATATAAAATAGCGTATAAATGCATATAAAACATCCACGATGGATAATATAATAGCATGGAACAATAAAAAATTATAGATACGTTGGAGACATATCAAGCATCTCCAAGCTTAATTCCTGCTCGTCCTCGAGTAGGTAAATGATAAAAACAGAATTTTTGATGAGGAATGCTACCTAACTTAATTATAAATGTAATTTTCTTTGTTGTGGCATGAATGTTCAGATCCGAAAGATTCAAGACAAAAGTTTCATATTGACATAAGAATAATAATACTTCAAGCATACTAACAAAGCAATTATGTCTTCTCAAAATAACATGGCCAAGAATGTTCATCCCTACAAAATCATATAGTTTGGCTATGCTCCATCTTCGTCACACAAAATACTCAAATCATGCATAACCCCGGTTTCAGCCAAGCAATTGTTTCATACTTCAGTTTTTTCAATCCAATCTTGGATATGGTTCCCGTATGTGTTTTTGTTCATGCTAATGACCTTTGCAGATTATTTATAAAACGAACATAGTGTTGCCCATATAGAGCTACTGATACACTCTCTTTTTACCAATGAGGACTATTCCAACACCAACTCTAATAGCAACTATACTAAAATAAAAGTGTTAATGCAAACATGAGTGCAAGTAGACTCGAAGACACAAAGCTAATAAAGCCACCTACATACTTCAACGGGTCATCCGCGCCGTCATCCATTACACCGCAGAGATATATATATTCACAATAATGGCTGCATTTGGTCTCTTCAAACAGTTCACTTAACTTCTATTTGCAATTTCAAATAGTTCAATCAACTTCGAGTTGTAGTTGGTCAGTTGGTCTCTTCAAATAGTTCATTTGACATCCAAATTTTATGTTTCATATAGTTTGTTTAATTTTGGACTGCATTTTGGTCTATGTGCCAATTGGCACAACGGGTCATCTAGTAATAAAAAGAGGTAAGTGGCGAATACCTAACCCTCCCGAGAATTATACCTGACTGAATGAATGCAATTCATAACTATGTTTATGCATTGTTCATCAAAGCCTAAGTGCAGCATCATGTTTGTCAGGAAGACACACTCAACTCTGTCATATGCTTTAGGCACGTCCAACTTCACCGAGTCCAACTTAAACGCACAAACACCCAATTAACTTTCAGTTGTACTCATTTGAAATTTAGCTTTTCTTTTCCAAATCATACACCCATAGGCATATGCTTATCTATATTTATATGAGCAAGAATGTAGTACACATACATTACAACTATAGAAAACCTAGAAGGACACATATGCAAGAACTGCCTCGGCTAAACTGTGAAAAATACCAAAAGAACAACAAAATGCATACAAGTCCTTGATCTTCTTTTACAATGAAAAATCACTACACGCTGAAGACATCTCCCCCCCCCCAATCGAACATGGCGCTGAAGGAGTAGAATGCAAGCGACCTCGAACCCCGGAGCAGAGGAAACCTTCGGCTTAAAAGATTTGATGAGTGCATCTGCGAGAGGCAATTTCAATCTTGGGAATGCTCCTCGAGGTTTTCTACCACCAAAATCGGGCATGTGGGCCGGATCTGAACACCACGTAGCCAATCACCAGACAACCTCCTTCATTGTCCTTCCAAAGGGGGACATTTGCCACCACCCACTGCCATGACCACATGAGGGCCAGTTCTTTTGGGCAATTCTCCCAGAATCGACCCCCTCCCCAGCTTCTCCGAGAATTGCTACTCCATTTTTTTTCAATTCCTAGCTAGTTAAGGTCTAATTAGCTAGGAATTGTAAATAAATATCAAGTGGCAATTCTGGGAGAAGCTGGGGAGGGGGTTAATTCTGGAAGAATTGCCCAAAAGAATTGGCCTGAGTCTACCATGGAGGCCCCGGAGCTGACGCTACTTGCACGAGGAGAGAACTAGAGGGGCTTATTCCCCTGCGGCGGTGCCACCCTCGCATCGCGACCCTCGCAAGAAATAAAAAACTAACTAGAGAAACCTAGTACTATAGGCACCACCCTGACAGAGGGACGAGTTCCAAGACACCACCCGCTGCTTGGAAGTAGGGGAACCACGGCCTCGTCAGCAGCAGACATCGAGATCTCCTTCACCCCCCTTTTTGTGTTTTCCCAGAGTAGAGAGAAACTTTTAGAGAGTGCAATTTTATTTTATACAAAGAAGTAAATTTTCCACACGGACCATGAAATTAAAACTCAACGCTTTTGGCTATTTATTTAAGGAACAACTCATCACAAAACATTATAATTTTATATGATTAGTCACTTTCAACAGCATGGCACCGACTGCAAGGCCCTGAAACATTTAACTTAACTCTAGAGGGTATTATGCCCTCAACGTGTGTTCTGATAGCCAAAAGTGCTCTATGGGCTTCCTTGATTATATACCTCCCCATAGGGTTGCATCTGCCAGGTTTATCAACTGAACAGCCATAAGAACCGAAACTAGTGTCCAATGTGAGACACTGAAGCGATGATGCATTCTTAATGATATGAAGTGTTAATTCGACCAAGCTCTTCGCAGAGCAGAAGCCAACGATCGTTACGCTCTTTAGGTTGTCATGGCAGTGTTCTGGCAGCTGCCTCTGATGCGAGATATCCCCGACAATCGAATCATGCTTCATGTTAGTCTGTTGTACCTACAATAGGAAGTCAAGATGGCAGTTTCAGTTGTTCTGCCATAGGCACTAGGTATACTTGCAAGGTGATCAGTAACTTACTTCAAAGATGAAAGTCTCCAAGCAAGGAGAAGCTACAAGAAAAGAAACCAGAGAAAGGTAATCATAGGCCGGTGAAATAGCCTCGCATCCAATTAGAGTAATGTGCAAGTATTTGAGGTGCAGGAATTTGCTAGGTAGTGTTGGTGTACTGCTCATCTGCATAAAGATGTCTCGGATTAATCATATCACGTATGAAAGCTATTATATGCAAATAGCTACCCTTTGATCATCACAACGTTTATACTATACCTCATTACATGAGGATATGCGAAGCGTTTCAACATTCGGTACAGATGGCATAAGCTTGGTCCGAGTGTACCAGATAATGTTGGGCTGATATGAACACATTATCCTCATGTTGTTTACTTTTAATGCGCTGCCAAATGAAATCTTTACCAAGTTACTGCCACTGATGTCAAAAGTCGAGATATTTGGAGCATTGCTCTCTATCTCCTGGAGCTCTATGCATTGACCCACTCGTAGGAAGCTGAGCCGCTGGAGCTGACAAGGTATCTTCACACGAACTATCTCATTGCATCTAGAGAGCCACAGTAACTCCAGCATGGAAGAATTGGAAAGAAGGCACTCTAGCTCATCGCCTATAATCAGCACATTAATCAGCGACAACTCCTTCAACCTTCTCCAACAATCAAGCTCAGCTGTGGGACGAAAGACACAGCTGGAGAGCTTAAGATACCCAATTGATTTTTCATTCCCACTGAATAAAAGAGAGCATGGGAAGTTGTATTCTACCTCACTGATATGAGGCAGCAACATGGTGAGGTCTTCAATCCCTGCTGTGACAGCAATGCGAAGCCAACTATTGAGATAACAGTGATCAACCTTGCGGCAAGTGTGGACATTAAGCTCTAGTTTCTTCATGCCAACACCCGAGTGATTCTTAAGAATACTGTCAACTTTACTGATGAGATCTCTTGTCATTTTATCTTTACCAATACCATTTCCATTCAAAACTAGTGTTTCCTTACTTAAGATAAGGTTGCGAAAGCATCTCCATGATTGCAGGAATGTGTGCGACACACAAGCCGCTCGAGCAGCGTCTCGTAATGGCATTAGGGCATGTATATGTCGATATATGTCCTGAGAATGCAGAAGCATGGACAGGAAAAATGTATCAGAATATAAAAAGAAACTTTAATATTAATAATAGAATGTAATTGCAGCAAGTGGATTGAGGGCTACAAATGAGCTTTTGAGGAAGATTTTCCTGAAATGTTAATTACTTAGTATTGATTAGCAAGTATCGGTACAATCGCATCATACTTAAATTATGCATATTGCAGTGAACAAGAATTATTTATTTGCATTTGTGCAAGTCAACATTCAGCACCCATGTGGTGATCGGTGATGTGTTAAACCATACAATGTGATACAATCATATGCGATAATCAAGTCAGTATGGCAACTAAACAGAAAAATCTATATCGTGCACAGGGTATAAACAGTACTATCTCAGTTCCTAAATATAAGACGTTTAAGCTGCCAAAACATCTTATATTTAGAGGGTGAGGGTGTACATATGAACATTTAGAGCCACAGACATAGACTGCCAGAGCCAGATAAGAGAACAGTCTTCCATCATATGTGGTTATTTTTTGCAGAAAATTTGGTTACTACTACAGCGCAAGGTCTCAACATTGTGGGAGTGTAATAAAGCATTCCACAGATGCTCGGATTGTCAGAACTTGTCATCATAATCTTATACTCCGAATATGCATATCTAGCATGATACTAAGTTTGGTTGTAGCAGTAATCATATGCCAATGAAGAAAGTATTCTGGTGGTGGACTGGTACGAGCCAACAGCATAAAGTAGTAGGAACATAGCTATTCTTCAGGTTTATTCAGCTAGTAAAATTCTCACCGGTACTTCCCTATAATAATCCAGGTAAAACACACAATGGTATTTTGCTCAACAATTCAAGTCATCGGTTGTCAGAAACTGTATACCTCTGGAAGGTCGAGACCCGGTCTTAGTCCAGCACTACTTTGCGAATAATCATCTTGCTGGCGCAGTGGGCACTTCTTTTTACAGAATGAAGCGACCAATCCATCTGTCAATACATAAATTACAATGAGAGTACATCAAAACTCTGTGATAGCACACACAATTCGGCATGCATCCGAGATTAGATAGATCTCAATTCAAGGTTAAACTGCAGAGGTTACTACTCCCCCAGGACCCCGTTCTCTTTCATAAGACGTTTTGGACAGCTGACACTGAACTATTTTGTGTGCTGTCAATTGTCCAAACGTCTTATAAAAGTGAAGAGAGGGAGTACTAAAAAAAACTGCAGAGGTTGAGACGCTGGAGAAAATTCTGCAATCATCGAAAGAGATAAGAAGGGGAGTAAGATGCGTACCGTGTTGAGTTCTCCGGCGACGGCGCTGCCGGTGGCGCTTCCTGGGCATGAGCCTCATGAGTCCCAGATGCAGCCCCAGTCGTTGCCCGGGATCGCGAGGGCAATGGCCTTGTCGACGACTAAGGCGGAGGAGATCGTTTCAGCGCTGGCGATGGCCGCCGAGCGCTGGCGGGATGTTGGAGGCCGGAGTCTCTCGATAAAAGGCAACCCCTGTGTAAACAGAGAAAACAAGAAAAAGGAAATATGACTTCTACACGAAAAGAAAACTCAAAACGTGACGTGGGAGGTTTTGCAACAAAACAAAAATCATAAAATCATGACTTCAACGCGACACTGCGACGAGCTCCTGCCCTCAGAGAGGATTCTAATCCTTGAAATTTTTGACCTTCAACCAAGAAGCAGAAGATGAAGAGAAGGAGATGCTGGAGCTTTGGAGCAGACTGACATGCAAAAAATCAATGAGATTCACAAGCAGCTAAAGAGTTGGCCGCATTCTTAAAGTACAACAGTACACATAACAATCTGGAAAACATCCATGAGTAGAGCACGCTGGCCTCTGATATCTCTGAAAACAGCAACGAAAAACGCAGAAAAGTCATTTCCCTGACTTCATATGTCTGCAGGAATCACTACTAGTACAACAGTTTTACATAATTAAACATCAGGCACCTCTGATAGTTTAAGAAACAGAGTACGGCATAAGAAATCTCACACAACCATCGTTTGCGGACCATTTGGCATGATGCTACTTGGGCATCTAAAAGTTCAGCATCAAGCACCGACTGCAGGGCACGACGATTTTAAACACGACTCCGAATGGAACTTTCCACTCAATGTGTCTTCTGATTGCGAAACGCGCCCTGAGAGACTCCTCGATGCCACGACCCCACATAGGGAGGCACCTGTCAGGTGGGGCCGCCATGAGGCTACCACTCACTGTATAGTACCATCTCTCAGGTTTATCAACGCTATGCCCACCAGGACTCCGGCAGCCATGGGAGGTGTCCAAAGTGAGGCGCTCTAGCGATGTCGCGTTCTCAATAATGTGGCATGCCAACTCGACCAAGCTCTTCGCCGAGCAGAAGCCGATAATCGTCACACTCTTTAGGTTGTTGTGGCTGTGTTGTGGTAGCCGTCTCAGATGCGAGGAATCCCCGATAATAGAATCATGCTTCATGTCAGGCTGCTGTACCTACATGGAAAGCCAAAGATGCTCGCATCAGCAGTTCCACAATACACACTCAGCTTGCAAGATGAGATAACTTCGCTGTGTGCATCCTGTGATGCAGAGGCCGGGGTACTACCCTTTTCGAAAAAGAAAAAAATATGAGATAACTTACCTCAAAGATGAAAGTCTCCAGGCAAGGAGAAGCTTCAATAAAAGAAACCAGAGAAAGGTAATCATAAGCTGGTGAAATAGCTTTATTTCCAATTAGAGATATATGCAAGTACTTGAGGTGGAGGAATTTGCTAGATAGCATTGGTGTACTTTCCATCTGCATAAAGACAACTCAGATTAGTTACATGACAAGGCATGAAAACTGCTATATGCAAATAGCTAGTCTATACTCATCTAAACTGTCAGAATATACCTCATTAGGCGAGGTTATGACAAGTCTTTCAACATCTGGCGCACAGGACAGAAGCTCGGTCCGAGCAAACAAGACAATGTTGGGCGGGCCGAATTTTAAGCACGACACTTCTATATTCTTTACATCACTTCCAAATAGAATCGATACTAAGCCACCAAACAGGCAAAAGGTGGAGAGGTTTGGAGCATCGCTCTCTATAAATTGCAGATTTATGCATAGAGACACTCTCAGGAACGTAAGGCACTCCAGCAAAGGTATCTTCAGGAAAACTATCTCACTGCAATTCTTGAGTTCCAAATGTTGAATTGCAGTACAATTGGAAAGAAGGCCCTCTAGCTCATCATCAGCAATCCATACATTACTTAGTAATAACTTTGTCAATTTTGTCCAGCAACCAAGCCCAGCCGTGGGACGAAAGGCACACATGGCAATGTAAAGATACCGAATTGAGTTTTCACCCCCATTAAATAAAAGTGAGCATGGGAAATTGTATTCTTCTTCCCCAGGAATATGCGGCATAATAATGGCGAGTTCTTCAACTCGTGCTGTAACAGCAATATGAATCCACCTATCAACATAAAAGGAATCGACCTTGTTACCATAAAGTTCAAGCCTTAGTTTCTTCATGCCAATGCCCGAGTGATTTTTAAGAATATTGTCAACTTTGCTGATGAGATCTCCATCCAAACCTAGTGCTTTGTGACTTAAGATAAGGTTGGGATGGCATCTCCATGATTTCAGAAATGAGTGTGATGCACAAGCTGCTCGGGCAGCATCCCGCAGTGGTAATAGGGCATGAATATGTCGACGGATATCCTGTATACAAAAGAACGGGAGATCAATTATTGGGGTTATATAAAAGTAATTTATAAACTGATTGCAAAAACTTGCTATATTAAAAATCTATATTATATTATGAATACAAGATGCAAAGAAATCACTGCATTCATCCACATAGGCCAAATTATTTGGTCCAAATTATAACGGTTCAGATTTAAGAATAACATAGTAGTACATATGACAAACAGGTATCCATATTCGAAACGACCAGGCTGCCACGTCAGTTAGGAAAACAAGGAGCCATTCGGGATCGAACATGCCATACGTGCGCATTTACTTTTATCCATAGTAGAAATTAGGAAAACCGCATATCCATTTCTATCGGCTCCACAAGCCAGACAAAAGGGTGAATTTGACGTCATCATTCAATGAAGTCATCATGGTAGAATATCTAATTAAGCAATTTGTGCAGTCTTTTCTTGCGTTTAGAAAATGCAATAAAAATAAAATTTGCTTAACAAAGGGCTTAGGAAAATCCTATGTCCATATCGACCATCTCGACAAGCCAGACACCATTGTGAATTTCAACTCTGTGATGAATTCCGTCAAGGAATATATTGTCCAATTAATCATTTTCAGAGCCCTTTTCTAGCGCTTCTCTTTGAAACATTGCACAATATAGAATATGATTTGCCTAACATGGTAACACGGGAACAAGTCCAATCAATGATTTCAAAGGAGATGTCTTGCAAAAAACATTCATCCACATAGGCCAAAGTATTTGGTCCAAATTACAACGGTTCTGATTTAGGATTCACATAGTAGTACATATGACAAATAGGTATCCATATTCGACACGACCAGGCTGCCACGTCACTTTAGCGAAACAAGGAGCCATTCGGGAATGGACATGCCATGCATGTACATTCACTTTTATCCATAGTACAAAGTAGGTGAACCACATATCCATTTCGGCCGGTTCGGCAAGCCGGTGAATTTGAAGTCATCATTCACTGGATTCATCATGGTAGAATATCTAATTAATCATTTTGGGAAATCTTTTCTTGTGTTTTAAAAATGCAACAAGGAATAAAATATGCTTAACATAGGGCATAGGCAAACCATATGTCCATATGGACCATCTCGACAAGCCAGACGCCATGGTGAACTTCAATTCTGTGATGAATTCTGTCAAGGAATGTTGTCTAATTAATTAATCATTTCCGAGCCCTTTTCTTGCTGTTTTCGTCATACCTCTGGAAGGTCTGGTATAACCTCGCCATCTTCAGATCCATCATCTTGTTGGCAGAGCGATTCGTTTTGTTTGCAGACATCTGGGGTACATCACGGTGATGATAAGAGCACGGAAAACAAAAGGGATTCAAGCACTAGCAAACAGCTCATGGTACAAAAAACAGCGGAAACGTTGCTCCATGCTCCTAAACTGAGGCTAAGATCTAAACAGGGTTGGAAAACTGAGGCTATGATCGAGAGATGCGGAGGGGAGCAGGGGGCGTACGGTCTTGGGTTCCCCCCGGCGGCGGCGGATCCAGCATGGCTGGTTGCCTGAGAGGGGGACGAGGGCGGAGCTCTAACACCCTATCTGCGGTGCAGTCGTCCGACGAGACCGTTCCGTCGCCGGCGCCGGCGCCGACGATCGATGACATCGAGGACGAGGCCGATTGGCCGATGTTAGAGATAGAGCCGTGGAGGAGCACGCGGTTGCATTTTGAGCCAATTTGGGTCTGGCAGAAAAATGGGCTGTGGGCCTACTAATGCAAACCAGAGGTCACAATGGCTGATACGATTTATATTTAACGTTTCTCAAAAACTTTTCCTAGAAAAAAAAACTATTCTGAAAAACAAGTTACATGTTTTTTTTAAACATAAGAGTGTCCATAAGTATAATCCTAGACTTGAGGAAAATATGCGACATAGTGGATCTACGTATAAACCTCCTGTGATTTCAAACTAACCTCCCGTAGTTCTATCCCCATCATTTACTACTGAAATGTAGGTTTTTTTGTGTGTGAACTGCTTTGGGTAAACTACCCATCTAGGATTTTCTACTCACACATCGACCCCCTCCGCCCAGCAAGGCCACCATACAGGCGCTAGATGAAAACTCCCCTCCGACTAGGGGACGGAGTACACTGCATGGGTAGACCTCTTGTGTTGGGTGCGCGACACCTTCTATCAGTGTAGTGTTTTTAGGGCTTGATGGCGAGCGAAGGGTAGTTGTCGGCGACTAGGAGCGGTGGATCCCGCTCGGGAAAATAGGGAAGACTTGGATGATCTGCTCGAAATGTTGCACCTTGAGGGAGAAGAGGACGGGGAAATTAATCTCGAGGGATTATTTGATGATCTGAAGGCGATGGCTAGATGGACTGTGATTGCTAGGGTTTGTACCAACAAGTCGTTCATCTCCACCATGAATATTGTGTGGCGGTCGGCAAAGGACATGACATTTAGAGCCATAGAGGCAACCCTTTTACGGTACAATTCCAATGTCTTGGGATTACAGAGAGCAATGGAAGAGGATTCATAGTTATTATGTTACTGTGTGATGCCTGAAGGAGTATGATGGCTTTTCTGAGATAGATATGGGTGACATGAACTCCACATATGTGTTTGTAAGAGTGATGAAAGTTCCTGATGGTTTAATCAACAAAGCATTAGCCAAAGTGATGGGTGGCAAAGTAGGCGAATTTGTATCCCTTCCTCCGAGGAACTTCATTGGAGATTTTATGAGATTGGTGGTTTGTCTCAAGATGAATAAACCCCTAATTAGATTTGTCCATGTGACACTTTATAGAGGAATACCAAGCAAAACGTATATGATTATGCATGAGAAGACCCCTCAGTTTTGTGAGGCTTGTGGAATAATGTGACATAAGTCTAATGAATACAATGATGGAATCTGCGAAGAAAACAACCTAGCTTAGGGCGACCAGATGATGGTGTGGCCGCCTAAGAGACAAGACGATGACCTACTTAGATATGCCAGAGGTGAGGCAAAGAAAGGGATAGAAGTAGAGGACGCGTGGGTAGTGGTGGTAGAGATGCAAACGCTGAAGAATTTTCTGATGATATGATTACAATGATATGGGCATAAGTCCTACAAAAATTAATAGTAAAAATCCTGCTCAGACTTCACCGTGGGGCTCCAATGGTGCCAAGATTATCAAAGCTTGCAAAAGGATCACGAGGACAAGCGGGATCGTTGTCAGGTTTACAAGAGAAGGAACGATACAGGAAAAACAAGGAGGGTTTGACATTGCAGCATAAAACTTAGGATCGTTGGGCTCTGGCATGGAGTCTTCCCGGTCACAATGAAAACAGAAAGTTGGAACTTTCGAGGGTTTGGTAAATCCTCGACAGTTTGATCGCTCCTGGGGCTCCAAGGGCGTCTAGATTGGATTTGCTTTTTTTGTCCAAAGCACATCTGAGTACTGCTAGGATGAAAAACTAAATAGGAATCTTTGTTGCGATGAGATGATTATGTTGGAGAGCGATAGTAGGAGTGGTGGGCTAATGTTTCTCTAGCAAAAATATCTGAAGGTGTCATCTAAGGAAATTCACTCAAACACCATGGACATATGTATTTATGAAGCCAGTGGTACACATTACTGGAATATATGGTGAGCCAAGTGGTGACGGAATTACCTTATTTTGTAGTATCTTTGCCCCCTAAATGTTATGGTTGATTACCATGCATTGTTCTTGGAGATTTTAATGAGATTCTTATGGGCAACAAGAAGGAAGGGGTGCCTTGATACCACAAATATGTATGAAAGCCTTTCGTGATGCCCTCATATATTGCAACCTCTTAGATATGGGATTTGTCGAAGACATATTTACATGGAGGAGGGGGCGTAGACGAGAGAGATTGGACCGCATAGTTTGCGACTCAAGGTGGAGTAATTTGTTTCATATGGTTGGTGTTGTGCATGAGGGCTTCACAAAGTCTGATCACCAGACAGTCATTGTTAATTGTGATTATATCTCTGATGTAAACGCTACCACACCAAATAGAAAGAACTGTTTTAAGTAAAGTGAATGCTTGAAGAGACGGTTAATGAGGTGGTCGAGGCTTCTTGGCAGACCATAAGTCCCGGCCCAGGAGGCCTCGCCCAATGTGTGATGGTGGCCCAGGAGGCCTAGCCCAATGTGTGATGGTGGCCCAAGAGGCCCTCCATGCATGGGACATGCACGTATTAAAACAACCTCAACGCCATCTACATGCTCTCCGGGATGAAGTGGATTTGGCGATGACTGGTCCACTATAGGACGAGGCGACTATGAAACAACAATAAATCCATCTAATTGAGAAAATTCAAGAGAAATAAGAGGTGAAATGGATACAACATAGTCATGCAAAGTGGAGGAAACATGGTGATCGAAATACATCATGTTTTCATAGTTTTGCCTCTGTGCACACAAATTTCAATATGATTAAGCAGTTAAAAGACGATAACGACAATTTCATCGAAGGATAAGAGGAGTGGTGTCCCATATTAACTCCTACTTCCAGCACTTGTTCTCTAGTGAAGTTATGGATCCTTTTGAGGAGGTTATTAACAAAGTGAAAGTGAAGCCATGTGTAACTGCGACATCAATGAACCTCTATGTTCTCCTTAAACTCGTGGTTAAGTTAAGAACTTTTTTGGATATTGGAAACCGCAAGGTTCCTGGTCTGGACGGTCTTCATGATATTTTCTTCAAAAGGTATTGTCCATTGTTTGGTGGCGAGCTTACTGATGAAGTCGCCAGAGCTCTTCAATCAATGTTAGTTCCAGAAGATAGGAACAACACAATCATTGTTTTACCACCTCTAGAAGGCAACACAATATAGTCCTGCCGGTCATTGTAACATTCTCTATAAGGTTATCTATAAGGTTTTGCATGGAGGCTTAATGTTATATTACCAACGATAGTGTCATCCAATCAAAGTGCTTTTGCCCCCGATCCGTTGATAACGGATAACAAACTGGTGGTGTACCAACCTTACCATACAGTCAAGTTAAAGAGGAATGGAAATTATGGCATGTGTGGTATCAAGCTTGGCATGCTCAAGAAGATGTTGAATTGGTGTGGCATTTCTCCTTTGTGGATAAATATGATCATGTCTTATGTATCATCTATTAATTACCAAGTTCGCTTCAACATGGCTGAAACAAAAAGGTTTACCCCTACTAGGGCTCTCTGCCAAGGAAACCATTTGTCGGCGTACCTATTTTTACAATATGTTGCGGGATTGTCTAATATTTTGATGCATGCGGAGAATCTGGCAACCTTATGGGGTCCGAATGTGTCGGGCAACCCCATCTATCACACATCTGTTTATTTTTTCGATGACTCTCATACTGGTGAAAGTTAATGCTGAAAATGATACAAGTCCGAGAAATGTTCTCCAAGCATATTGTGCAACATCATGTCAAAGAGTTACTAATTCAAAATCAAGCATTTTCTTCTTCTTGTACTTCGGTTGATAAGGTGAAGGTATGTTGAATTCTTAACATTAATACTGAAGCAATAATTGATAAATATTTAGGCCTCCAACCTCTATTTAGAGTCCAGAGATATGATGGTTTCAAGCATTTGATTGATAGAGTGTGTAAAAGTTTTGTAGGATACAAGGAGAAGATGCTCACTTATGGAGGAAAGGAAACAGTTCTCAAGGCAGTGGCACAAGCAATCACAACGTATGATATGTTTGTCTTCAAGCTTCCTAGTTAGATAAGAAAAAATATCACATATGTTATATATGACCCATTACTAGCGGTGAGGCTAGGATGGCAATAAGTATACACACTGGTTCACATGGTGGTAGATGTGTATTCCTATGAAAAGAGGAGGCATGGGTTTAAGAGAGTTAAAAAGTTTTAACTTTTAGAAGATGGTGTTATGTCATCAAGGACGCTTGGGCCTGGGCCGAATAAGGCCAAAAGAACAACGACCTTTTATCCTACCACTGTTGAAAGCGAGCCTTAATCAACTGCTATGTGAAGTTTCCCTAAAAAAACTACTATGAGAAGCCATCCTTCAGGTGCAAGGACGTCTAGAGCATCCACCTGAGTGTGCTCCATGCCCACTACACAACTTAGAACAGTTGGCCTGCAAATGCAACCCACTGGCCCAAGCACATGCGCCAAACCAGACATACACACCACCGTAATGCCCCCGCACGGGTCACAAGAAATCGCTATCTTTCTTGCCTACAAAGTTTTAATTTAGCAATGCTTGCTAAACAGGTGTGCCGACTCGTCACTATCATGTGAGCCAGAATCCCCATGTAGCAAGGTGCTTCGTGGAAAATATTACCCTTTAGGTGATCTCCATAAAGTAGAATTGAAGAAGGGGTACACCTGGCAAAGTATTCACATGGGGATCCAGACTTTTAGAATAGGAAATATCTGGAGAGTGAGTGATGGTTACCAAATTAATATTTGGAATGACCCCTGGATCCCTAATAGTCCTTCAAGGAAAGTGCTCTCTAGTACATGCAATATTGTGGTTACAAAAGTGGCAGAGCTAGAGACGAGGAATTGGGACGAGGATATGGTTAGGAATTTATCCTTGTCAATTGATGAAGCCAGAATCCTACAAATTCCTATGGCTACGGGGCTAATGGAGAACTCTATTTCTTGGAACTACACCAGATGTGGCTTGTTCACTATTAGAAGGCATAGAGAGAGATTGTTGCGGAATATGATGGATGCATTATTGAGCCTCGAGTGAGAGTATATATTGAGTACAAGACTTGGAGGGCAAGACGCCTCACCTAGAGATAAGGTAAGAGACGGAATACAAATCCTAGACTACCAAAAATACATGTATCCCAAATATATCTTTAACATCCCTCGCAGTCGTACCGGTAGCGTTGTGAACAACAGGAGCGTCGCAGACGGTCAGACTAGAGAGAATAGCAGCCGACATGCTGACATCCCCCTGCAGTGGTAGCAGGAGCATTGTGGACGGTGCCGCGTCTCGAGCGCATTGACGGTAGAGGAAGCTGACGAGTTGATCAAGCGGATGATAACCCTTTGTGCCGATGTCAATGTAGCCGAGAGTGTAGAGTGGTGTAGACGTGGTCGAGGTAGCCGTGCAAAGAATGTCGTGGTCGATATCGAGTCGTGGTAGCCGGTGTCAAGGGCATAAGGAGGCGCCGAGTTAGTCATCGACGCATTGGTGTCGAAGTAGTGGTGTGCTGGAGAGAAGGCGATGCTGACGAGGTGTCGCGCCAGGTTTGTCAAGCCCAGGGACACATCGTAGATGAAGGCACGTGTTAGTGTTGCCAGCACCGGGCATGCGTAGACGGATGAAGATAAAGTGGATGAAGCGTCGCACCAGGCTTGCCAGGCTCGGGGACACGTTGTGGACGAAGGCACGCATTGGTGTTGTCAGTACCGGGAACGCGTAGACGAGGGACATGCATGAGTTGTATGCCATGTCGAGGAGTTGGAGGGACAGCAGAGAAAAAGATTCGACGATGGTTGCGGCGCCAATCGGTGCGAGGCTGATGTCGCCAGCGATGGTCGGAGTAGACGAAGTGGTCGGGGAAGAAGACGGCGACGTTGGTGACAGGCTGGTGCTTGACGAAGACGATGGGGGTGGATGGGCGGTGGAGGCGCCTATAGGGGTAGCAGCGGCGGCGGCCAGAGAAGAGCGGCAATGGCATCCTGTTGTCGGCGGCGGCTAGGTTAGGAGCACGGCGGCGGTGCTCGAAGTAGGCAAAGAACCCGACAGCATGACAAAGACTGGCACGAACGGTGGCGTTCGCGCGCCCAAGGAGACGACGCGGCGCATACCATGGGAGGTCGACGCGCGGTGATGGCGGAGTGAACCGCGGGCCGTAGCGCTACGACTCGAAGGGGCGATGCAGCGGCTACGGGCAGGTTGGGGCGACAACGCGAACACCTGGGGGCGATGGCGGTGACCACGGGCCACAACGCTATGACCCGAAGGGGCGGCGTAGTGGCGGAGCGCGGGCCGGTGCAACCGCGGGGACGGTCTCAGGCGGCGGCGTGGATCACGTGACACGCTCGCTAACGCCCGACGAGGCGACACAGTAGTGATAACCCCCAAGTGTAGGGGATCGCAACAGTTTTTGAGGGTAAAGTATTCAACCCAAATTTATTGATTCGACACAAGGGGAGCCAAAGAATACTCTGAAGTATTAGCAGCTGAGTTGTCAATTCAACCACACCTGGAAACTTAGTATCTGCAGCAAGATAGTTTAGTAGCAAAGTAATATGATAGTAGCGGTAGCAGCAATAAAAGTAACGGTAGTGTTTTTGTAGTTTTTGTAATAGTAGCGGCGGAAAAGTAAATAAGCAACAAGAAAATTGTGAAAAGCTCGTAGTCATTGGATCAGCGATGGGAAATTCTGTCGGATGCAATTCATCATGTAGAAGTTATAACCTAGGGTGACACATAATTAGCTCCAGTTCATCAATGCAATGTAGGCATGTATTCCGAATATAGTCATACGTGCTTATGGAAAAGAACTTGCATGACATCTTTTGTCCTACCCTCCCGTGGCATCGGACCAAAGCATTAACACATAGTGAATACATGAACTCCTCAAACTATGGTCATCACCGGGAGTGATCCCGATTATTGTCACTTCGGGGTTGCCGGATCATAACACATAGTAGGTGACTATAGACTTGCAAGATAGGATCAAGAACACACATATATTCATGAAAACATAATAGGTTCAGATCTAAAATCATGGCACTCGGGCCCTAGTGACAAGCAATAAGCATAGCAAAGTCATAGCAACATCAATCTCAGAACATAGTGGATACTAGGGATCAAACCATAACAAAACTAACTCGGTTACATGATAGATCCCATCCAACCCATCACCGTCTAGCAAGCCTACGATGGAATTACTCACGCACGGCGGTGAGCATCATGGAGTTGGTGATGGAGGTAGGTTGATGATGACGATAGCGATGATCTCCACTCTCTGGAGCCCCGAACGGAGTCCAGATTAGCCCTCCCAAGAGAGATTAGGGCTTGGCGGCGGCTCCGTCTCGTAAAACGCGATAATTCTTTCTCCTTGATTTTTCTCTCCCCGAAAGTGAATATATAGGATCTGGGGATACGTTAGTGGAGCACCAGGGGGCACGCCCTAGGGGGGGCGCCCCCCACCCTCGTGGACAGGGTGTGGGCCCCCTGGTCTGGATCTTCTTGCAGATATTTTTTATATTTTCCAAAATAAATCTCCGTGGAGTTTCAGGTCATTCCGAGAACTTTTTATTTTTGCACAAAAACAACACCATGGCAATTCTGCTGAAAACAGCGTCAGTCCGGGTTAGTTCCATTCAAATAATGCAAGTTAGAGTCCATAACAAGGGCAAAAGTGTTTGGAAAAGTAGTTATGTTGGAGACGTATCAACTCCCCCAAGCTTAAACCTTTGATTGTCCTCAAGCAATTCAGTTGATAAACTGAAAGTGATAAAGAGAAACTTTGACAAACTCTGTTTGCTCTTGTTGTTGTAAATATGTAAGCCAGCATTCAGGGTTTCAGCAAGATCATGAACTAACCACATTCACAATAACTGTCAGGTCTCAACACTACTCACATCAATGGCATAATCAACTAGCGAGCAATAATAATAAACCTCGGATGACAACACTTTCTCAAAACAATCATAATATGATATAACAAGATGGTATCTCGCTAGCCATTTCAGAGACCGCAAAACATAAATGCAAAGCACCTTTAAAGATCTAGGACTGACTAGACATTGTAATTAATGGTAAAAGAGATCCAGTCATGATCATACTCAATGCAAATTAATAGTAATACATGGAAATGACAGAGGTGCTCTCCTACTGGTGCTCTTTATAAGAGGATGATGACTCTGCACAAAAGTAAATAGATAGGCCCTTCGCAGAGGGAAGCAGGGATTTGTGGAGGTGCCAGAGCTCGATTTTTTAATAAAGATGAATAACATTTTGAGTGGTATACTTTCATTGTCAACATAACAACCAAGAATCTCGATATCTCCCATGCTATCGATATCTCCCATGCTACGCACATTATAGGCGGTTCCCAAACAGAATGGTAAAGTTTATACTCCCCAACCACCAACAAGCACACTCCACGGCTAGCCCGAAACAACGGGTACCGTCCAAACCAGCAACAGCCCTGGGGGAGTTTTGTTTAATTATTATGATTTTGAACATGGGACTGGGCATCCCGGTTACCAGCCATTTTCTCATGAATGGTGAGCGGAGTCCACTCATCGTGAGAATAACCCACCTAGCATGGAAGATGTAGACAACCCTAGTTGATACATGAGCTATTTGAGCATACAAAACAGAATTCCATTTGAAGGTTTGGAGTTTGGCACATACAAATTTACTTGGAACGACAGGTAGATACCATATATATGAAGGTATAGTGGACTCATGTGGAATAACTTTGGGGTTTATGGAAGTGGATGCACAAGCAGTATTCCCGCTTAGTACAGGTGAAGGCTAGAAAGAGACTGGGAAGCGACCAGCTAGAGAGCAACAACGGTCATGAACATGCATTAAAATTAATCAACAATGAATGCAAGCATGAGTAGGATATAAATCACCATGAACATAAATATCGTGGAGGCTATGTTGATTTGTTTCAACTACATGCGTGAACATGTGCCAAGTCAGATCACTTAAATCTTTCAAAGGAGGATACCACTCTATCATACCACATCACAACCATTTTAATATCATGTTGGCATGCAAGATAGACCATTATAAACTCTCAGCTAATTAAGCATGGCATAAGCAGCTATGATCTCTAATTGTCATTGCAAGCATGTTTCATTCATAACAAGCTGAATCAGGAACGATGAACTATCATATCTACAAAAACAAGAGAGGTCGAGTTCATACCAGCTTTTCTCATCTCAATTAGTTCATCATATATCATCCTTATTGCCTTTCACTCGCACAACCGAATGGTGTGGAAAATAATAATAGTGCACGTGCATTGGACTAAGCTGGAATCTGTAGTCATTTTAATACAAGAGAGAAGACAAGGTAATATGGCTCAAGGTTAAATCAACAAGAAAGCATATGAGAGCCACTAAGCAATTTCGTTCATGGTCTTCTACTCTTAACCCCCAAGGAAAAGAAAGGAAACTATTTACACGGGAAAGCTCCCAACAAGCAAAAGAAGAACGGGAAATCTTTTTGGGTTTTCTTTTTAATTACTACTACTACAAGCAAGAAAAGTAAACTAGCTAGAAGCTACAACTAATATTTTTTATTTTTCTTAAGGTTTTTCCAGCACATGAGAAAAAGACTAAGAAAAAGAAATGAAACTAAGCATGGATGGTACAGTGAAAGAGTGTGAGCACCGACAACTAGAATAAGTGTGTGAACATGAATGTAAAGTCGGTGAGAAACACGTACTCCCCCAAGCTTAGGCTTTTGGCATAAGTTGGTCTGTGGCCAGTATTGGCCTGACGGATATCCAAAGTCGTAGTTGGGGTTGTACTGAGATGCATCAGCCACTGCATGATGAGCTGCAGCTCGAAGGTGGGCTGCCTCTGTCATGTTATAATAAGCATTTGCCTCCTCCATCGTTATAGTGTATCTCCCTTTTTCCTGAAAGTTAAACAAAGTAGGGGCAGGAAGAACAATAGGGATGGCATGCTGCCTGTTAAAGATTAGTCGATATTTGAGGGTTTGATCATCCCTCTCTATAAACCGGTGACTAGTCATAGCATGTCAATCTAAATGAGCAGGAGGTAAAGGTTCATCATTCTCGTGCACATGTACACCAAGACGGCGGGCTATGCGAGTGGCATAAATCCCACCAAATAAATCTCCGATCATACCATTACGGTGTAGCCTACGTGCAACAATGGCTCCCAAGTTATATTGTTTATCACCTAGTACAACACTCCTGAGAACACTAAGATCTGGGACACATGTGTGACAAGCCTCATCTTTACCATTTATGCATCTACCAATAAAGAGAGCAAAGTAATGAATAGCAGGAAAATGGATGCTCCCTATGGTGGCATGTGTGATTTGTCTAGATTCCCCCACTGTGATACTAGCAAGGAACTCCCTAAATTCAGATTTACGAGGGTCACCCATACTGCCCCACTGTGGGAGCTTACAAGCATCATTAAAATCCTCTAAGTCCATGGTGTAAGATTTATCATACAGGTCAAACAATACAGTGTGGGAATTACGTGAAGATGAAAATTTAAACCTTCTCACAAAGCTATCAGTTAAGCCACGGTATTGAGGGCACTTATCTTGTATGAAACCCTCGAGGTCAGCGTTGCGCACGTATGCGTAAAATTCATCGTTGATGCCAACCTGATCCATAAAGTCATCTAACGGCCATTCACAAGGCCGCACGTTAGCATCCCTCGGTAGTTCATCGTCCGGCTCACGGAACGCGAGCCTTGGTTCTTGCTTCCTTGAACAACCACCTTGGAAGTTTTTCCTATGCATTTTTCCGAAATTTTCTGAAATTTTTAGTAACTTCAAAATAAAAGTTAACCAACCTCAATAAGATTGATAGCAACAACTCCTACTAGTGCCTAGAGACTATATCATGCATTAGAACTACTTGGGACCAAAGAAATTTGACATGCAAGCTCAAGAACAAGGTCACCACAACAGCAAAAATTTGCAATAAATAGAGCACAAGAGCAAAAACTAATAGGACCAATGGATAAGTCACATACCAAGGAACAATCTCCCCAAACAGTTTGGTGAATGGTGCTTTGAGCAAGGAGATCGAAAATGGCAGCAAGATGAGCTAGAACTCGGGTTTGAGCTGGTTGGTGATTTTTTTGGGAGGAAGAAGAAGAGTGTGGGTGCAGGAATAAGTAGAGGGGGGCCACGTGGGGCCCACGAGGCAGGGGGCGCGCCCTGGACCCTTGTGGCCAGGTGCTGGCTCCCCTCGCTGTGTGTTCTGTGCCATATTTTCTCAAATATTCTAGAAAAAAATCATATTTCATTTTCATGGCATTTGGAGAACTTTTATTTTCGGGGTATTTTTTTATTGCACGGATAAGTCTGGAAACAGACAGAAAATACTATTTTTGCTTTATTTATCCTAATTAATAGAAAGTAAAAGGAGGATACAGAAGGTTGTGGCATCTAGATTCACCTATCGCATGTTCATCAAAAGGAATCCATTAACAAGGTTGATCAAGTCTTGTTAATAAACTCTTTCCGAGTAGCATGAAACCGGAGAATTTTCGAATAACACTATGTTACCTCAATGGGGATATGTACGTCCCCAACAATAAGAATGTGACATGTCTTCTTGATAGTAGGAAGAGGAAATTCAAAACCTCCAATAGTGATAGTTGAGATTTTTCCAATATAATTGATGTTGTGGACCTGAGGTTGTTTCCTTGGAAAGTGTACCATATGCTCATTACCATTGACATGAAAAGTGACATTGCCATTGTTGCAATCAATAACAGCCCCTGCAGTATTCAAAAATGGTCTACCAAGGATAATAGACATACTATCGTCCTCGGGAATATCAAGTATAACAAAGTCCGTTAGAATAGTAACATTTGCAACCACAACAGGCACATCCTCGCAAATACCGACAGGTATAGCAGTTGATTTATCAGCCATTTGCAAAGATATTTCAGTAGGTGTCAACTTACTCAAGTCAAGTCTACGATATAAAGAGAGAGGCATAACACCAACACCGGCTCCAAGATCACACAAAGCAGTTTAACATAGTTTTTCTTAATGGAGCAAGGTATAGAGGGTACTCCTGGATCTCCTAGTTTCTTAGGTATTCCACCCTTAAAGGTGTAATTGGCAAGCATGGTGGAAATTTCTACTTCATGTATCTTTATTTTGCTGGTAATAATATCTTTCATGTACTTAGCGTAAGGATTCGTTTTAAGCACATCAGTTAAACGCATACGCAAAAAGATAGATCTAATCATTTCAGCAAAGCGCTCAAAATCCTCATCATCCTTTTTCTTGGATGGTTTCGGAGGAAAAGGCATGGGTTTCTGAACCCATGGTTCTCTTTCCCTACCGTGCTTCCTAGCAACAAAGTCTCTCTTATTATAATGTTGATTCTTTGATTGTGGGTTATCAAGATCAATAGCAGGTTCAATCTCTACATCATTATCATTGCTAGGTTGAGCATCATCATGAACATCATCATTAACATTTTCACTAGGTTCATGTTCATTACCAGATTGTGTCTCAGCATCGGAAACAGATATATCATTGGGATTCTCAGGTATGTCAGCTACAGGTTCACTAGAAACATGCAAAGTTCTATCATTTTTCCTTTTCTTCTTCTTAGAATAACTAGGTGCATCTAAATTAGCTCTCTGAGAATGTTGCTCACTTCTCTTACGGTGGCCCTCAGGATACAGAGGTTCCTGAGTCATTCTGCCACCTCTAGTCACAACTCTAATGGCATTATCATTGTTCTTACTATTTAATTCATTGAGAAAATCATTCTGAGCCTTAAGTACTTGTTCTACTTGAGTGGTGACCATAGAAGCATGTATACTAATAAGTTTCAGTTCACCTTTAACTCTAGATAGATAATCACTCAAGCATTCAATCATATAAGCATTGTGTTGTAATTGTCTACCAACATAAGCATTGAAGTTTTCTTGTTTCACAATAAAATTGTCAAACTCATCTAAGCATTGGCTAGCAGACTTATAACGAGGAATATCACCTTCATCAAATCTATAAAGAGAATTTACCTTTACTACCTGTGTCGGGTTATCAAGACCATGTATTTCTTCAATAGGTGGTAAATTCTTAACAACTTCAGCTTTAATACCTTCTTCTTTCATAGATTTCTTTGCCGCTTGCATAACTTCAGGACTGAGAAATAGAACACCTCTTTTCTTCAGAGTTGGCTTAGGGGATGGTTCAGGAAGTGTCAAATTATTTTCATTGGCCAACATATTATTCAATAGTAATTCAGCTTGTTCGACTGTTCTTTCCCTGAAAACACAACCAGCACAACTATCCAGGTGGTCTCTGGAAGCATCAGTTAGTCCATTATAAAAGACATCAATTATATCATGCATCTCAAGAGGATGATCAGGCAAAGCATTAAGTAATTGGAGAAGCCTCCCCCAAGCTTGTGGGAGACTCTCTTCTTCAATTTGCACAAAGTTATATATTTCCCGTAAGGTAGCTTGTTTCTTATGAGCGGGAAAATATTTAGCAGAGAAATAATACATCATATCCTGGGGACTACGCACACAACCATGATCAAGAGAATTAAACAAAGTCTTAGCATCACACTTTAACGAGAACGGAAGCAACTTAAGGATATAGTAATAGCGAATCTTTTCATCATTGGTAAACAGGGTGGCTATATCATTCAACTTAGTAAGATGTGCCACAACAGTTTTAGATTCATAGCCATGGAAACGATCAGATTCAACCAAAGTAATTAACTCAGGATCAACAGAGAATTCATAATCCTTATCAGTAACACAGATAGGTGAAGTGGCAAAAGCAGGGTCATGTTTCATTCTAGCATTCAAGGACTTTTCTTTCAGCTTAGCTAATAATTTCTTAAGATCATATCTATCATTGCAAGCAAGAAAGTCTCTAGCAGTTTCTTCATCCATAACATAACCCTCAGGAACAACATGCAATTCATATCTATTGGGAGAAGCTTCATCATCACTCTCATAAATATCATCAGTTTCAATATTTGCATTCTCCCTAACCTTAGCAATTTGTTCATCTAGAAATTCACCTAGTAGCACAGTATCAGGCATAGAAGTAGTTTCATCGTACATAGCAGAAGTGGCATCATCAAGAACGTACGACATATTAGATTCAATAGCATTAGTAGGTGTCGCAAATTTTCCCATAACAGAAGGAGAATCTAGTGCAGAGCTAGATGGCAGTTCCTTACCTCCCCTCGTAGTTGAGGGTAAGATCTTGGTTTTTGAGTCCTTCAAATTCTTCATAATCAAAAGATATAAATCCCAAGTGACTTAAAGAATAGAGCTATGCTCCCCGGCAACGGCGCCAGTAAATAGTCTTGATAACCCACAAGTGTAGGGGATCGCAACAGTTTTCGAGGGTAAAGTATTCTACCCAAATTTATTGATTCGACACAAGGGGAGCCAAAGAATACTCTGAAGTATTAGCAGCTGAGTTGTCAACTCAACCACACCCGAAAACTTAGTATCTGCAGCAAGATAGTTTCATATCAAAGTAATATGATAGTGGCGGTAGCAGCAATAAAAGTAACGGTAGTGTTTTTGTAGTTTTTGTAATAGTAGCGACGGAAAAGTAAATAAGCAACAAGCAAATTGTGAAAAGCTCGTAGGCATTGGATCGGTGATGGGAAATTATGTCGGATGGAATTCATCATGTAGAAGTTATAAGCTAGGGTGACACAGAACTAGCTCCAGTTCATCAATGCAATGTAGGCATGTATTCCGAATATAGTCATACGTTCTTATGGAAAAGTACTTGCATGACATCTTTTGTCCTACCCTCCCGTGGCAGCGGGGTCCTATTGGAAACTAAGGGATATTAAGGCCTCCTTTTAATAGAGTACCGGACCAAAGCATTAACACATAGTGAATACATGAACTCCTCAAACTATGGTCATCACCGGGAGTGGTCCCGATTATTGTCACTTCGAGGTTGCCGGATCATAACACATAGTAGGTGACTATAGACGAACACACATATATTCATGAAAACATAATAGGTTCAGATCTGAAATCATGGCACTCGGGCCCTAGTGACAAGCATTAAGCATAGCAAATTCATAGCAACATCAATCTCAGAACATAGTGGATACTAGGGATCAAACCCTAACAAAACTAACTCGATTACATGATAGATCCCATCCAACCCATCACCATCCAGCAAGCCTACGATGGAATTACTCACGCACGGCGGCGAGCATCATGGAATTGGTGATGGAGGAAGGTTGATGATGACGATGGTGACGATCTCCACTCTCCGGAGCCCCGAACGGACTCCAGATCAGCCCTCCCGAGAGAGATTAGGGATTGGCGGTGGCTCCATCTCGTAAAACGCAATAATTAATTCTTTCTACTTGATTTTTTTCACCCCGAAAGTGAATATATAGGATCTGGGGATACGTCGGTGGAGCACCAGGGGGCCCACGAGGCAGGGGGCGCGCCCTAGGAGGGGGGGGGGGGCGCCCCCCACCCTCGTGGATAGGGTGTGGGCCCCCTGGTCTGGATCTTCTTGCAGATATTTTTTATATTTTCCAAAATAAACCTCAGTGGAGTTTCAGGTCATTCCGAGAACTTTTTAGTTCTGCACAAAAACAACACCATGGCAATTCTGCTGAAAACAATGTCCGGTTAGTTCCATTCAAATCATGCAAGTTAGAGTCCATAACAAGGGCAAAAGTGTTTGGAAAAGTGGATACGTTGGAGACGTATCAAGTAGCAGCACGAGGGCCGGCGCAGCCACGGGGACAGCCTCGTGCGGACGCCTCGGTGCGGCGGTAGACCGTGGGCTGTGACACTACGGCTCGAAGGGGTGACACAACGGTGACGCGGGTCGGTGCAGCCGCGGAGAGAACCACAGGGCGGCGACGCTGCGGCCCGACGGGGCGACACGGCGGTAGCCCGATGCTCGATCAGTGGAGAGGCACGCTGTACTCAGGACAATCTTCACGGGATTTTTGAAGGCGCACGCAACCGAAGGGCTAGGTCGGTCGCACAAGTAGATGAGGCGCATCGCGGTGGCGGGCGGGTGATTAATTCGATCGCGCGCAAGGTCTGATACGCTGCTTGGTGGAGGCAGGATGGCGACGGAGTCCAAGATGAAGCCGTCGATAACGGCGTAGCCAACCCAAGGTAACCGGCAAGGCCAAGGCAGCCTGCGATGTGGCCGCAGCCAGCGCGCCCAAGGTAGCTGGCGACGAGGCCGCACAGACACGACAGGCACGATGGATGATGAAGAATCCTGGTCAGAGCAGGGCGGTGACGGCCGACGCAGGGCGACGGGCAGGACAATGCGCGAACGGCGGCATGCCGTGACGGGCTGTCTCGGCCCGCGTGGTCGCCGGGTCGGAGGAGAGGCCGGCCGGTCGCGCTGGTGTCGCAGTAGAGGCGCAGTGGGTAGACGAGGGCGGCAAGCGACGCTAACCGATCAAGCTTAGATCGGAAAACCAAAAAGAAAAATGCTGATCAAGGTGACCAGCGAGCGAGAGAGAGAGAGAGAGACAACCCAGAGCTAGGGCTCGGGAAAATGACGCTTTAGGGCAGCCAGTCAACACGACCAGCGGACGAACCCTAGGTACGGGCGGCGCGGCCCCCGACGGCGGTCATGGAGGCCGACCGCCACAGGGGCTGCGCGCGGGTGCAGAAGCGGCTACGGCTAGGGTTTAGGATCGAGGCAAGGCTGATACCATGTTAGTAGGGACAGAGAGGGATTGCTGCAGAATATGATGGATGTATTATTGACCCTCGAGAGCGAGTATATATTGACTACAAGACTTGAAGGGCAAGACCCTCTCCTAGAGATAACATAGGAGACGAATTACAAATTTTTGACTATCAAATACATGTATCCCAAATATATCTCTAACTTTCACGATTAGACCAACGTACTACAGTGAGTAGGACCACCAGCATGGGTAATAACTACACAAACCAATAGTTTGAGTTCTTCGGAGTTGAACCCTGAATGTGCGTAGGTACAAAGGTCGAAGGTAGCGCTGAAAGTAAAAATCTTCTACTGGAGAATGTTGTATGGAGAAATTGCTTCTAAAGGTATATTAGCTAACAAATATATCATACCCAGCAGCCTATGTCCTTTGTGCAAAATTCACTGTGAGGGTATTCTTTTTGCACGTTTCAAATGTTCAAGAGTTGTAGAAATTCGTGAGAACCTTGGCATTGATTTACTGATCTCTAGTTTTAATATTACTAGCCATGGCTGTTAAATGAAAGGCTAGTAGTTGTAACGTGATAAGTATGTCAAGATGTAATTTGTGTACGCGTGTGAGTTGTAGATAGGCAGGTTGTTGGATGGATGAAGATCTCAATCTTGTATAGTCTTGCACTAGGGGTCAAGCCAACAACAACCCGCCGCCAATGTACTTTGTTCTTCTCTATATAACAAGTACGCATCCCTACCACAAGTCCATACGCTTCTTGCCTTTTCTTTCATGGTAATCAGAGCCTGCCTCGCACACATCCATGGCGACGTCTTCAAGCTCCACCTCCTTCCCCTCATCACCCTTTGCACACATAGGGATGGCAACGGGGCCCCATACCCGCCATACCCATGGGGATTTCATCTATTAGGGGGTGGGGATGGGCGAAAAACATCCCCATGGGGATATTTACCAAACAAATTTATTCCCCATAGGGTACAATGGGGATGGGGACGATTTCCTATTCCCCAGACCCAATACCCATCGGGGACCCGGTTAGTAACTGTGACACTGCGGTCAACCTTAAAATATTCACAAACAAACTTGCAAAAACAAAAAAAGCTCTGGAAAAATAACCTTAAACCTATCTCACGTCCTCATCTCAGCTGCCACCATGACCAAGAAGTTAGTACGACTTAGATATGCATTAACAGGACAAGGACAACACCATTTATTTATGTTGATTATAGGGTGTCATATTATGTATATGAGTATTTGTTTATGGGGATGGGGACCCTAATGGGGCCCCGTTCCCCAGTGGGGCATGGGTATGGGGAAATTTCATCCCCAGTCATGTAAACGGGGATGGGGATGGGATGATAGGGAATAGATGGGGATGGGGATGTTGTAGGTATCCCCATAGGGGATTGGCCCCATTGCCATCCCTATGCACACAGCGTCACCGAGAAGCTTACGAGAGGGAACAAGGCGCTATGGCGTGCAACCGTCCTCTCGACGATCAGGGTGGTGCAGATGCAAGGCTACCTCGACCTCAATCAGGTGGTGCCTCCAGTGACCATTGAGGTCACCTCCGACGACGGCAAGACGAAGTCCAAGGCGCCCAATCCGAAGTTCTCCACGTGGTACGCGAAGGATCAGAAGGTGTTCTCTTACCTGCTGACCTCCCTGCCGCACGAGATGGCCATCCAGGTGGCGACCTGCCACACCTCAACTGAGTTGTGGAATACGGTGCAGGGGATGTTGGCTTCGCATACCCGTGGTCGCACTGTCAATGTCAGGATTGCGCCGGCGAACCTCCAGAAGGGCAACTCCAACATTACTGAGTATGTTGGCAAGATTAGATCTTTATGTGATGAGCTTGTTGCTTCAGGAAAGAAAGTGGATGAGGAGGATGTTGTATCTCACATTCTCACCGGACTCGACGAAGAATTTGACACCGTGGTCTCTGCCATGTGCTCCCGGGTTGAGCCAGTGACCGTCCCTGAGTTGTACTCGCAGCTCTTGAGCTTCGAGACCCACATGAACCTCCATGGCGGGTGCTCCCAGTCCTCTGCAAATGCGGCAGCTCGTGCATGCTTCATCAAGCAGAACAACGGAGCGGTGGCGGCGGCGGTGATTGCAGCCGGAACTTCCCCAAGCAAGGTGCCGGCGGCCGCGATAACTTCTCCAAGAAGCCTACTCGTGGCAACACAGGAGGCAACGATAGCGGTGGTGGCAGCGGGAACTACAACAACAATACAGTTGCTAAACCTACTTGTCAGATGTTCGGCAAGATTGAGCATCCGGCGTGGAAGTGCTGGAAGCGCGATGATTCCTCCTACCAAGGCGAAGAAGAGTGCTCGGTGAATGTGGTAGCTCCCTAGTATGGTGTGGCAACCACGATCCGAATGGACCGAAGTCTCTGTGTTCTGTGTCATCCCTGGATCGGTAATGTTGACACACACAGTACTTGAAGGATTTATAACAGAGTGGCAATCACACACTTATTACATAGAATGTCTCAAAAGAGAACTTATTACAAAATTATATGGCATAAGGCCATCTAACAAAATAACAGCGGAAGGCTTGGAAGATAAGTGAGTCCATCAACTCCAACGGCATAGCTGAGTGCATGACAAACAACCTAGCGCACCTTACTCTTCTTCTGAAAAGTCTGCAACGTAACATGTTGCAGCCCGAAACGGGTCGGCACATGGAATATGCTGCCAAGATAACACAGTAGAGCAAGTAATAGAAATAAAGGCTAACACTATATGCATATTTGGCTGGTGGAGGTTCTAAGGTTAAGGTTTTTGCGGAAAGCAAATTTTTCCCTACACCAAAAGAATAATTTTTATTTTAACTATCATGGTAGTTGAAACATCATTGAGAAGGTACCTCCAACTCAATCCCAATTAAAGTAGTCATTATTAACCCAGCAAATTAGTTTTAGAGTGATGAGATCAACCAATAATTCAAGTACCAGATACACAAGATGTCCATAACCGGGGACACGGCTAATCATGATTAATTTGTACACTCTGCAGAGGTTTGCGCACTTTTCCCCACAAGACTCGATCTCCTCCGTAGGATTTCTTGCACTACATGGTGTTTGAGAAACGGATGACCGAGACATAGTCTTTCAGAAGCATTTACTCTTTACCCGGGTGGACCGGTACACCTATTTTCCCCTACATCTGCTAGTTCACCACTGAAAGAGCTCACACAACTTACTCATACTATTCCAGAGCCCATAATGGCATTGTGGCTGCACACGGAAGTTTCTAGCATGAATAGTTTGATGATCCCTTTGAGCCTGGGTGGCATTCCATAGGAAAAATCACACGGTTCCTTCGGGATTTCCTAGGACAACACTGTATTCTCCAGGTGCCCTGCAACCAATCCACCCAGATGTGTATTATAGTAGCCACCTTAAGTTGAACCCTTAATTAACAACTCACATCTGTCATGGATACTCTCAAACCCAATCCACGTCTACGAGCATAGCACGACAACCTAAGCATAACGTAGAAGTAATTCCCAGGGGTTTCAAATAATGCAGGTAATTGGTTCTACCTCAATCTACTTCCTAGATCCACAAGTTAAGAGATCCTACTCATGCAATGTGTGAGGGTTTGATATAATGCATAAAAACTAGGTAATAAAGGGTATGATCAAAGTATTACTTGCCTTGCTGATGATTCGCAAAACCTAGGGACTCGTAGTAGCACGCTTCGCACTCCGGGATTTCTATCGCAATCAAACAAATAGCATACATAAGCAATCAAGCAAAGTTGCACAGATAAAACTCCAAATAAGAAGATCTAACCAGAAAGTTCAACTTAAGAACTCCGGTTTGCAAAAAGAATCAAATCAAATGGAGCAACGAAACTCAAACTGCGAAAGAAACAAGATTCATTTACTAGTTTGATCTAAAGTCAAATTTTACAGTAGCAAAACCTTGTTCAAGTTGGGTAAACGGAAAGAGGGCTTCGAGACGAAGATCTGGGCGCTTGAATCGCCTGATTACGACTTTCGAGCGAAAAGAAAAACTAAAAACAAGATCAGGGCAGTAATTACGATCGAAAATAACCGCAGAAAAGCCCTGAAAAGGAAAAAACGGATGAACATGCTAACGAACGAACGTTCGTTGTCTGTGACTAACGGGCGAACAACGTTCATTAAAACGAACGTACGGATGAACGTCCGCTATTTAACTAAACCAAAAAGAAAACCGAACCGATTGTATTTACAAAAAACAGATCTAGGATTTCTAAAAGAAAACCAGTCGGTTTTTCGAGCAAACCGGCGGCGGCGGTGAGTACGGAGGCGATGGCTACCTCGTCGGGCGGGACTCCGGTGGCGGGCGGCCTCCAGTGACGGCGGGGCTCCGGTGCGGCGCGGCGGCGCGGGCAGCGGCGGCGGCGGGCTAGCGGCGCGGCAAGCAGCGTCGGCGGCGAAAGGATTTTTCGAGGCGGCGGCGAGTACGGGACGGGCTAGGGTTCGGCGGCGCGGGGTGGGCTGCGGGGGCGGCCCGCTCGGGCTTTAAAGGCCCCCTGGGCGGAGTAAGTCGGTTGACTTTTTTTTAAATAGTCCTGACGTACTAAAACAGGCGAAAAAAATACTAAACGGACTCCAAAAATTCCGAAATAAATTTTCACCAGCCTCTAATAATATTTAGGACAAAGTGATCATTTTTCGTGGACCTAAATGCAATTTTGAAAAACACGCATTTTTTCTATGCAAATAAAATCACAAATAAATCCGAATAAAATTCCAAAGGTGATTTTAATATTTTTCCTCCAATATTTCTTTTATTTTGGAGAAGTGATATTATCTCCGCTATATATTTTACTAGGAAGTATTTTTGGGAGAGAAAAACAATTAAAACCAAAGTGATCCCCATACTAGTATTTGAGAAAACTCAAATACGAAAACGGTAAAAATCCCCAACTCTCTCCGTGGGTCCTTGAGTTGCTTAGAATTTTTGAGGATCGCAACACACAAATGCAATAAAATATGCAACGCAATATGATCTATGTATAACATTCCAAATTGAAAATTTGGGATTTTACAAACCTACCCCCCTTAGACTCAATCTCGCTCTCGAGATTCGGTTTTGCTAGAGAATAGGTTTGGGTGGTCCTTGCATAGATCATCCTCTCGTTCCCAGGTGGCTTCATCTTCAGTATGGTGACTCCACTGAACTTTGCAGAATTTCATAACCTTGCTGCGGGTAACTATGCTCGCAAACTCAAGGATCTTGACGGGTTTCTCCTCGTAGGTCAGATCACTATCCAACTGAATTGCTTCCAGTGGCACTATGTCTCTTAAAGGAATGTCGGCCATCTCCGCATGGCACTTCTTAAGCTAGGAAACGTGAAACACGTCGTGAACTCCTGACAATCCTTCGGGTAGCTCCAACTTGTAGGCAACCTCTCCTATGCGTTCCAAAACACGGTACGGTCCCAGAAATCTCGGGGCTAACTTTCCCTTAACTCCAAAACGTTTAACTCCTCGCAGAGGCGACACTCTCAGGTACGCTCTATCTCCGATTTTGACTACTTCCTTGCGCTTCGAGTCTGCATAACTCTTCTGCCTGGACTGAGCTACCTTCAGTTTGTCTCGAATCGGCTTAACCTTCTCTTCTGACTCTTTGATCAAGTCTGGTCTGAATAACTGACGGTCTCTGACTTCATCCCACATCAACGTCGTTCGACATCTCCTCCCGTATAGTGCTTCGAACGGTGCCATCTTGAAACTGGCCTGGTAGCTGTTGTTGTACGAGAACTCCGCATAGGGCAAGTTGTCGTCCCAACTAGATCCATAATCTAGCGCACAAGCTCTCAACATGTCCTCCAGAATATGACTGACTCTCTCGGTCTGTCCATCGGTTTGCGGGTGAAAAGTTGTACTGAATTCCAACCTCGTTCCCAAAGTCTGGTGTAGCTGATGCCAAAATTTTGATGTAAAGTGTGTTCCTCTATCTTATAAGATGGTCCTCGGAACTCCGCGCAGACATACGATCCTGGTCATGTATATCTTGGCCGACTTCGCACTGCTATAGGTGGTTTTCACGGGGATAAAGTGGGCTACTTTGGCCAAGCGATCCACTACAACCCAGATTGAGTCATATCCCGATCTGGTCTTGGGTAATCCGGTGATAAAATCCATGTCATGCTTACCCCACTTCCCTTCGGGTATCAGCATAGGCTGCAGTAATCCTGGTGGCTTCTGATGTTCCGCCTTCACTCTTTGGCATACATCACATATGGCTACATACTCCGCAATATCCTTCTTCATTCCCGTCCACCAGAAACGTTCCTTCAAATCTAAATACTTCTTAGTGTTTCCGGGGTGTATCGAGTATGGTGTATCGTGTGCTTCCTGTAGTATCAATTTCCTGATTTCGGCGTCATTGGGCACATAGATTCGGTCTTCAAACCACAAGGTGTCGTGTTCGTCCTCACGAAAACCCTTGGCTTTTCCTTCACTCATCCTCTCCTTGATTTCGGCAATCTCTTTGTCATCCTTCTGGGCTTCTCGTATCTTTCCCAACAATGTTGACTGAACCTCCAAGGTTGCAAAAAATCCTCTAGGAACTATCTCCAAACGAAGCTCCCTGAGATCTTCTGCTAACTCCTTTGGCAATCCTTATTTTACTAGGGTATTGGCATAACTCTTCTGGCTCAAAGCGTATGCAACGACATTGGCCTTGCATGGATGATAGTGTAGCTTCATATCATAATCCTTTATGAGCTCCAACCATCTCCTCTGTTTGAGGTTCAGCTCCTTCTGAGTAAAAATGTACTTCAAACTCTTGTGATCCGTGTACACATCACAACGATTTCCAATGAGGAAATGTCTCCAGGTTTTCAGTGTGTGCACTACTGCTGCTAGCTCGAAATCATGCGTAGCATAATTCAACTCGTGCGGTCGAAGTTGACGTGATGCATAAGAAATAACTCTTTCGTCCTGCATGAGTACTCATCCATGTCCTAAGCGTAAAGCATCGCAATACACTTGGAATTCCTTGCGTATATCTAGCAAGATCAGCACTGGGGCTGTCGTCAAACATTTCTTCAACTCCTGGAAACTTTCTTCGCACTCTTCAGTCCAATAGAACTTGGTGTCATTCTTCAACAATGCCGTCATAGGCTTTGGAATCTTGGAGAAATTCTCTATAAATCTCTGGTAATATCCCGCGAGTCCAAGAAAACTGCGGATTTCTCCAACTGAGGTGGGTGCCAACCACTCAGTGACTGCATGCACCTTGATAGGGTCCACCGCTATACCTTCTCCTGATATAACATGCCCTAAGAATCCAACTTCCTTCAACCAAAACTCGCATTTGCTGAACTTGGCATATAACTGATGTTCTCTAAACTTCTCCAGAATCAAACGCAAATGCTCCTCATGCTCCTCTTCGTTCTTCGAGTACACCAAGATATCATCAATGAATACCACGACAAACTTATCCAAGAAATCCATGAACACCTTATTCATCATGCTCATGAAATAGGCAGGGGCATTAGTCAATCCAAAGGACATAACCGTATACTCATATAGCCCATACCTTGTTGTGAAGGCTGTCTTAGGTATATCCTTCTCTCGGATCTTCAACTGGTGGTATCCTGATCGTATATCGATCTTGGAGAATACTTTAGCTCCTTGTAGTTGGTCGATCAAATCATTGATCATCGGCAGTGGGAACTTATTCTTAATCGTCACTTCGTTCAGTGCCTGATAATCAACGACCATTCTTAAAGATCCATACTTCTTCTCGACCAAAAGCACAGGGGCTCCCCAAGGTGATGAACTTCATCGAATAAATCATTTCTCCAATAACTCCTTAATCTGGTTCTTGATCTCCTCCAAATCATTCGCTGGCATCCGGTACGATCTCTTAGATATTGGTCCGGTGCCAGGCAATAAATCTATCAAAAACTCAATATCCCTATTCGACGGCATGCCTGGTAGCTCTTCTGGAAACACATCTGGATAATCCCTTACTACGAGCACTTCCTCTTGAACAACTCCCGAGAGAGAATTTACTTGTGTCCTTCCAGGAGAATGCCTAGATACATACTTGATCCTTTTTCCCTCCGGGGTGGTATGTAAAATGGACTTACTGGCACAATCGATGTTCCCTCCAGATATCGATAACCAATCCATGCCTAGTATCACATCCAATCCTTGTGACTCCAAAACTATTAGGTCTGAGTGGAAAACATGGCGTCCAATGGTCAATGGTACTTGAAAACATCCTTGATGCGCCATATACTGCGCTCCTGGGCAACTTACTAACATGGGGGTCTTAAGGACTTGGGTGGGCAACTTATATCTATTCACGAATCCCCTTGAAATGTCTGAATGCGATGCACCAGTATCGAAAAGAACTACTGCGGTAAATGACTTAACCAAAAACTTACCGACAACTGCATCAGGTTGCTCTTGAACCTCCTCCACGGTCACATGGTTCACTTGTCCTTTGTTGAAAGGGCTGGGCTTCTTCCCAGTGCTTCCATTGCCGTTCCCTTTCTTTGCTTCAGAGCACTGATACGTCTCCAACGTATCTACTTTTCCAAACACTTTTGTCCTTGTTTTGGACTCTAACTTGCATGATTTGAATGGAACTAACCCGGACTGATGATGTTTTCAGCAGAACTACCATGGTGTTGTTTTTGTGCAGAAATAAAAAGTTCTCGGAATCGCCTGAAAATCAACGGAGATTAATTTCAGAAAATATAAAAAATACCTGTCAGAAGATCCACACCTGGGGGCCCACGAGCTGTCCTCGAGGGTGGGGGGCGCGCCCCCATTCCCAGGGCGCGCCCCCTGCCTCGAGGGCACCCCGATGCCGCAGCGACATATCCCCAGGTCCTATATATCCCGTTTCATGGAGAGAAAAATCAAGGAGAAAGAATTATCGCGTTTTACGAGACGGAGCCGCCGCCAAGCCCTAATCTCTCCCAGGAGGGTTGATCAGGAGTCCGTTCGGGGCTCCGGAGAGTGGAGATCGTCGCCATCATCATCATCAACCTTCCTCCATCATCAATTCCATGATGCTCACCGCCGTGCGTGAGTAATTCCATCGTAGGCTTGCTGGACGGTGATGGGTTGGATGGGATCTATCATGTAATCGAGTTAGTTTTGTTAGGGTTTGATCCCTAGTATCCACTATGTTCTGAGATTGATGTTGCTATGACTTTGCTATGCTTAATGCTTGTCACTAGGGCCCGAGTGCCATGATTTCAGATCTGAACCTATTATGTTTTCATGAATATATGTGTGTTCTTGATCCTATCTTGCAAGTCTATAGTCACCTACTATGTGTTATGATCCGGCAACCCCGAAGTGACAATAATCGGGACCACTCCCGGTGATGACCATAGTTTGAGGAGTTCATGTATTCACTATGTGTTAATGCTTTGGTCCGGTACTCTATTAAAAGGAGGCCTTAATATCCCTTAGTTTCCAATAGGACCCCGCTGCCACGGGAGGGGAGGACAAAAGATGTCATGCAAGTACTTTTCCTTAAGCATGTATGACTATATTCGAAATACATGCCTACATTGCATTGATGAACTGGACCTAGTTATGTGTCACCCTAGGTTATAACTACTACATGATGAATTGCATCCGACGTAATTTCCCATCACCGATCCGATGCCTACGAGCTTTACCTATATTGCTAGTTGCTATTTACTTTTCTGCTGCTATTATCACAAAAACTACAAATACACTATCTTTACTTTTATTGCTGCTACGGCCACTATCATATTACTTTGCTACTAAACTATCTTGCTGTAGATACTAAGTTTCCAGGTGTGGTTGAATTGACGACTCAGCTGCTAATACTTAAGAGTATTCTTTGGCTCCCCTTGTGTCGAATCACCAAATTTGGGTTTAATACTTTACCCTCGAAAATTGTTGCGGTCCCCTACACTTGTGGGTTATCAAGACTATTTTCTAGCGCCGTTGCGTGGGAGCATAGCTCTATTCTTTAAGTCACTTGTGATTTATATCTGCTTATCACTATGAAGAATTTGATGGACTCAAAAACCAAGATCTTACCTTCAATTACGAGGGGAGGTAAGGGACTACCATCTAGCTCTGCACTAGATTCTCCTTCTGTTATGAGTAAACTTGTGACACCTACTCTTGCTATTGAATCTGATATGTCGTATGTTCTTGATGATGCTACATCTGCTATGTATGATGAAACTACCTCTATGCCTGATACTGTGCCACTAGGTGAATTTCTAGATGAACAATTTGCTAAGGTTAGGGAGAGTGCAAATGTTGATGATATTTTATGAAAGTGATGATGAAACTACTCCCAATAAATATGAATTGCATGTTGTGCCTGAGGGTTATGTTATGGATGAAGAAAGTGCTAGAGACTTTCTTGCTTGCAATGATAGATATGATCTTAAGAAGTTATTAGCTAAGTTGAAAGAAAAGTCCTTGAATGCTAGAATGAAACATGACCCTGCTTTTGCTACTTCACCTATATGTGTCACTAATAAGTATTATGAATTCTCTGTTGATCCTGAGTTAATTACTTTGGTTGAATCTGATCCTTTCCATGGCTATGAGTCTGAAACTGTTGTGGCACATCTTACCAAGTTGAATGATATAGCCACCCTGTTTACCAATGATGAAAAGATTCGCTATTACTATATCCTTAAGTTGCTTCCGTTCTCGTTAAAGTGTGATGCTAAGACTTGGTTTAATTCTCTTGATCATGGTTGTGTGCGTAGTCCCCAGGATATGATGTATTACTTTTCTGCCAAATATTTTCCCGCTCATAAGAAACAAGCTGCCTTATGGGAAATATATAACTTTGCTCAAACTAAAGAAGAGAGTCTCCCACAAGCTTGTGGGAGGCTTCTCAAGTTACTTAATGCTTTGCCTGATCATCCTCTTGAAATGCATGATATACTTGATGTCTTTTATAATGGACTAACCGATGCTTCCAGAGACCATCTGGATAGTTGTGCTGGTTGCGTTTTCAGGGAAAGAACAGTGGAACAAGATGAACTATTATTGAATAATATGCTAGCCAATGAAAATAATTGGACACTTCCTGAACCAGCCCCTAAGCCAACTCTAAAGAAAAGAGGTGTTCTATTTCTCAGTCCTGAAGATATGCAAGAGGCAAACAAATCTATGAAAGAAAAAGGTATTAAAGCTGAAGATGTTAAGAATTTACCACCTATTGAAGAAATACATGGTCTTGATAACCCGACACATGTAGTAAAGGTAAATTCTCTTTATAGATTTCATGAAAGTGATATTCCTCCCTATAAGTCTGCTAGCCAATGCTTAGATGAGTTTGGCAATTTTATTGTGAAACAAGAAAACTTCAATGCTTATGTCGATAGACAATTACAACACAATGTTCATATGATTGAACGCTTGATTGATTATCAGTCTAGTCTTAAAGATGAACTGAAACTTATTAGTATACATGCTTCCATGGTCACCACTCAAGTAGAACAAGTACTTAAGGCTCAGAATGATTTGCTCAATGAATTAAATAGTAAGAATAATGATAATGCCATTAGAGTTGTGACTAGAGGTGGCAGGATGACTCTGGAACCTCTGTATCCTGAGGGCCACCCTAAGAGAATTGAGCAAGATTCTGAGAGAGCTAATTTAGATGCACCTAGTTCTTCTAAGAAGAAGAAAAAGAAAAATGATTGAAATTTGCATGCTTCTAGTGAACCTGTAGCTCACCCACCTGAGAATCCCAAAGATATATCTGTTTCCGATGGTGAGACACAATCTGGTAATGAACATGAGCCTAGTGATAATATTAATGATGATGTTCATGTTGATGCTCAACCTAGCAATGATAATGATGTAGAGATTGAACCTGCTGTTGATCTTGATAACCCACAATCAAAGAAGCAACATTATGATAAAAGAGACTTTGTTGCTAGGAAGCACGGAAGGGAAAGAGAACCATGGGTTCATAAACCCATGCCTTTTCCTCCGAAACCATCCAAGAAAAAGGATGATGAGGATTTTGAGCGCTTTGCTGAAATGATTAGACCTATCTTTTTGCGTATGCATTTGACTGATGTGCTTAAAACAAATCCTTATGCCAAGTATATGAAAGACATTATTACCAACAAAAGAAAGATACCTAATGTAGAAATCTCCACCATGCTTGCCAATTACACTTTTGAGGGTGGAATGCCTAAGAAACTAGGAGATCCAGGAGTACCTACTATACCTTGCTCCATTAAAAGAAACTATGTTAAGACTGCTTTGTGTGATCTTGGAGCCGGTGTTAGTGTTATGCCTCTCTCTTTATATCGTAGACTTGACTTGAGTAAGCTGACACCTACTGAAATTTCTTTGCAAATGGCCTATAAATCAACTGCTATACACGTCGGTATTTGTGAGGATGTGCCCATTGTAGTTGCAAATGTTACTATTGTAACGGACTTTGTTATACTTGATATTCCTGAGGATGATAGTATGTCTATTATTCTTGGAAGACCTTTTTTGAATATTGCATGTGCTGTTATTGATTGCAACAAAGGCAATGTCACTTTTCATGTCAATGGCAATGAGCATACGGTACACTTTTCGAGGAAACAACCTCAGGTTCATAATATCAATTATATTGGAAAAACTTCAACAATTACTATTGGAGGTTTTGATTTTCCTATTCCTACTATCAAGAAGGCATATGACATACTTATTGTTGGGGACATACATATCCCCATTGAGGTAACATAGTGTTATTCTACAATTCTCCGGTTTCATGTTACTCGGAAAGAGTTTATTAGCAAGACCTGATCAACCTTGTTAATGGATTCCTTTTGATGAACATGGGATAGGTGGATCTAGATAGCACAAACCTTCTGTACCCTCCTTTTACTTTCTTTTAATTAGGTTAAATAAAAGAAAATTATCATTATCTGTCTATTTCCAGACTTATCCATGCAATAAAAAATATCTCGAAAATAAAAGTTCTCCAAATGCCATGAAAATGAAATATGATTTTTTCTAGAATATTTAAGAAAATATGGCACTGAACACACAGCGAGGGGAGCCAGCACCTGGCCTCAACGGCACAGGGCGCGCCCCCCTTCACAGGGGGCGCTCCCCTGCCTCGAGGGCCCCACGTGGCCCCCCTCCACTTATCCTTTCACCCATACCCTTCTTCTTCCTCCCAAAAAATCCCCAACCAGCTCAAACCCGAGTTCTAGCTCGTTTTGCTGCCATTTTCGATCTCCTTGCTCAAAGCACCATTCACCAAACTGTTTGGGGAGATTGTTCCTTGGTATGTGACTCCTCCATTGGTCCAATTAGTTTTTGTTCTAGTGCTTTATTTGTTGCAAATTTGTGCTGTTGTGGTGACCTTGTTCTTGAGCTTGCATGTTAAATTTTCTTGGACCCAAGTAGTTCTAATGCATGATATAGCTTCTAGGCACTTGTAGGAGTTGTTGCTATCATTCTTGTTGATTTTAGTTAACTTTTATTTGTTAGTCACCAAAAATTTCAGAAACTTTCCGAAAAGGAAAATGTTAAAAAGAATATTGAGGGGCTCTTCCAGCAAGAGCTCAGAGGAGAAGAAGAAAGAAGAAAACAAGAAGCCCAAATATCATCTTCCTCGCATGGCGGAAGTTCGACCGTGCGAGTGGCCTTGTAATAATTTCATGATGTCCGCCGGTATTTACGAAGACTTTTATTGGATGGCGAATAATACAGGCCTCACCGACTTCCTCAACGACCAAAAAGAGCAGTATCTCTTACTCACCAATATTTTTACGCAAAGCTTTCATTTTCACTCTAGGAAAACACCACCTACGGTGGAGTTTCGCTTATACGATGTGGTTACGGAGATATCACTGTTAGATTTTTTTGAAATATGCAAAGTACCCTTTGAAGGTAGACTAGATGAACCACGTCATGAAGACGTCAAAGGGTTTATTGATATGATAGCCGTAGGTGAAACTAGACAAGTTTCAGGGGCAAGAATCACCAGTATACACTTCCCTATTCTGCGCTACTTTGCTTTATTTGCTAGTAGATGTTTAATTGGTCGCGGGTACAGTGGGAATCTCAGTGCCCCTGATATTATTATTTTACGCCATGCTTTGTTTTGTGAAAACTTTTAGCTTGGGCGCCGTCGTTGCCAAACGATTGAGTCTGAACCGCTCAAAGGGGCCCGTCTTTGGAGGCATCTTTGCTTCTCGCCTTGCTGAATATTTTAATATACCTATTAGGCATCATGAGAAGAAAGAAAAATTGTTTGCGCCTGTTTATCTAGACTACAAGAGCATTGTAGCTCATGACTTTATTGTTAAAGACAAAAATATGCAGCTACTTTATAAATTGAGGTTTGATGAAATATACCATGAAATTGTTACCTTGCCTGCACCATCTCTGTTTGATCTGTCCACATGCAAGTACCTCATTACATCAGATGCCTTCTACAAGTACCAAGGCCATGCACAAGCTTCAGAGCCTGAGCCAGAACCACCATTTGATCCTTCCCGTCAATCGGTTTATGGGTGGGATCTGGACGAGCTCACCAACCAGTGGCATCCAGAGGACACATCTCGGTACACTAGAGGGAGTGGCTTCGATCCGTGGCCATAGACCAACTTAGGCCAAAAGCCTAAGCTTGGGGGAGTACGTGTTTCTCACCGACTTACATTCATGTTCACACACTTATTCTAGTTGTCAGTGCTCACACTCTTTCACTGTACCATCCATGCTTAGTTTAAATTTCTTTTTCTTAGTCTTTTTCTTGTGTGCTAGAAAAACCCAGAAAAACAAAAACATTAGTTGTAGCTTCTAGCTAGTTTACTTTCTTTGCTAGTAGTAGTAGCTAAAAAGAAAAACACAAAAAGATTTCCCGTTCTTCTTTTGCTTGTTGGGAGCTTTCCCGTGTAAATAGTTTCTTTTCTTTTCTTTAGGGGTTAAGAGTAGCAGACCATGATTAAAATTCTTAGTGGCTCTCGTATGCTTTGTTGTTGATTTAATCTTGAGCCATATTACCTTGTCTTCTCTCTTGTATCAAATGTCTGCAGATTCCATCTTAGTCCAATGCACGTGCACTATTATTATTATCCACACCGTTCTGTCCTACGAGTGAAAGGCAATACGGATTATATATGATGAACTAATTTAGATGAGAAAAGCTGGTATGAACTCGACCTCTCTTGTTTTTGTAAATATGATTGCTCGTCGTTCTTGATTCAGCTTGTTATGAATGAAGCATGTTTGCAATGACAATTAGAGATCATAGCTGCTTATGCCATGCTTAATTAGCTGAGAGTTTATAATGGTCTATCTTGCGTGGCAACATGATATTAAAATGGTTGTGATGTGGTATGATGGGTGGTATCCTCCTTTGAACGATTTAAGTGACTTGACTTGGCACATGTTCACGCATGTAGTTGAAACAAATCAACATAGCCTTCACGATATTTATGTTCATGGTGATTTATATCCTACTCATGCTCGCATTCATTGTTGATTAATTTTAATGCATGTTCATGACCGTTGTTTCTCTCTAGCTGGTCGCTTCCCAGTCTCCTTCTAGCCTTCACCTGTACTAAGCGGGAATACTGCTTGTGCATCCACTTCCATAAACCCCAAAGTTATTCCATATGAGTCCACCATACCTTCCTATATGCAATATTTACCTGCCGTTCCAAGTAAATTTGTATGTGCCAAACTCTAAACCTTCAAATGAAATTCTGGTTTGTATGCTCGAACAGCTCATGTATCAACTAGGGTTGTCTATATCTTCCATGCTAGGTGGGTTATTCTCACGGTGAGTGGACTCTGCTCATCATTCACGAGAAAATGGCTGGTAACCGGGATGCCTAGTCCCATGCTCAAAATCATAATAATTAAACAAAACTCCCCCAAGCCTGTTGCTTGTTTGGACGGTAACCCGTGGATTCGGCTGGCCATAGAGTGTGCTTGTTGGTGGTTGGGGGAGTATAAACTTTTACCATTCTGTTTGGAAACCGCCTATAATGTGCGTAGCATGGGAGATATCGAGATTCTTGGTTGTTATGTTGACAATGAAAGTATACCATCGAAAATGCTATTCAATCTCTATTTAAAAATCGAGCTCTAGCACCTCTACAAATCCCTGCTTCCCTCTGCGAAGGGCCTATCTATTTACTTTTATGCAGAGTCATCATCCTCTTATCAAAAAGCACCAGTAGGGGAGCACCTCTGTCGTTGCATGTATTACTATTAATTTGCATTGAGTATGATCATGACTGGATCTCTTTTACCATGAATTACAATGTCTAGTCAGTCCTTAATCTTTAAAGGTGCTCTTCATTTATGTTTTGCGGTCTCAGAAAGGGCTAGCGAGATACCATCCTGTTATATCATATCATGATTGTTTTGAGAAGTGTTGTCATCCGAGGTTTATTATTATTGATCGCTAGTTGATTATGCCATTGATGTGAGTAGTCTCGAGACCTGAAAGTTATTGTGAATGTGGTTAGTTCATGATCTTGTTGAAAAGCTGAATACTAGCTTACATATTTACAACAACAAGAGCAAACAGAGTTTGTCAAAGTTTTTCTTTATCACTTTCAGTTTATCAACTAAATTGCTTGAGGACAAGCAAAGGTTTAAGCTTGGGGGAGTTGATACTCTCCAACGTATCTACTTTTCCAAACACTTTTGCCCTTGTTTTGGACTCCAACTTGCATGATTTGAATGGAACTAACCCGGACTGACGCTGTTTTCAGCAGAACTGCCATGGTGTTGTTTTTGTGCAGAAATAAAAAGTTCTCGGAATCGCCAGAAAATCAACGGAGATTTATTTTAGAAAATATAAAAAATACCTGTCAGAAGATCCACACCTAGGGGCCCACGGGCTGTCCTCGAGGGTGGGGGGCGCGCCCCCTGCCTCGAGGGCACCCCGATGCCCCACCGACGTATCCCCGGGTCCTATATATTCCGTTTCATGGAGAAAAAAATCAAGGAGAAAGAATTATCGCGTTTTACGAGACGGAGCCGCCGCCAAGCCCTAATCTCTCTCACGAGGGCTGATCTTGAGTCCGTTCGGGGCTCCGGAGAGTGGAGATCGTCGCCATCATCATCATCAACCTTCCTCCATCACCAATTCCATGATGCTCACCGCCGTGTGTGAGTAATTCCATCGTAGGCTTGCTGACGGTGATGGGTTGGATGGGATCTATCATGTAATCGAGTTAGTTTTGTTAGGGTTTGATCCCTAGTATCCACTATGTTCTGAGATTGATGTTGCTATGACTTTGCTATGCTTAATGCTTGTCACTAGGGCCCGAGTGCCATGATTTCATATCTGAACCTATTATGTTTTCATGAATATATGTGTGCTCTTGATCCTATCTTGCAAGTCTATAGTCACCTACCATGTGTTATGATCCGGCAACCCCGAAGTGACAATAATCGGGACCACTCTCGGTGATGACCATAGTTTGAGGAGTTCATGTATTCACTATGTGTTAATGCTTCTGTCCGGTACTCTATTAGAAGGAGGCCTTAATATCCCTTAGTTTGCAATAGGACCCCGCTTCCACGGGAGGGTAGGACAAAAGATGTCATGCAAGTTCTTTTCCGTAAGCACGTATGACTATATTCGGAACACATGCCTACATTGCATTGATGAACTGGAGCTAGTTCTGTGTCACCCTAGGTTATAACTTCTACATGATGAATTGCATCCGACGTAATTTCCCATCACCGATCCAATGCCTACGAGCTTTATCTATATTGCTAGTTTCTATTTACTTTTCCGTTGCTATTATCACAAAAACTACAAAAACACTATCTTTAGTTTTATTGCTGCTACCGCCACTATCATACTACTTTGCTACTAAACTATCTTGCTGCAGATACTAAGTTTCCAGGTGTGGTTAATTGACAACTCAGCTGCTAATACTTAAGAGTATTCTTTGGCTCCCCTTGTGTCGTATCAACAAATTTGGGTTTAATACTTTACCCTCGAAAACTGTTGTGATCCCCTACACTTGTGGGTTATCAGGCACTCCGTGGCATAGTGTCCATTCTTCCCGCACTTAAAATAGGTAATGTGACCTAAATCCCTACTCGCGGGTGTGGATGGAGTGGAGCGGTTCTGATTATTGCTTGCTCCATTCCCATTCCAGTTCTTGGAGCCTTTGTTGTCGGGGATATACCCCGCGGCATGAACCGGCCGGAATTATAACCCGGCCGAACTTGGCGGTTATTTGAGACCCAGTTTACGTTTGGCAATTCACTGGTAACCCGGCGGGCGGATTGGATGACAAGGCCCAAGGCCCAGAAGGCCGGTTCATATTATGGTGGGACGGTTTAAGAGGAAGACATAAGGAATATTCTCCTATAAAGGAAGCAAGATTATGACTCCTTGTAATAGATAAATTCTAGTCCTACTAGGACTAGTCATGTATCCCGCCCCTTCAACATATATAAGGAGGGGCAGGGCTCCCCAAAGAGGGACAAGTTTTAGAGGAGAAGTTTAGACAAGTTTCTAGGGTTAGACACAAAGAGCCGGTTTACCGGTGACACTACGAGGATCATAATGAGACCTAGCCTCAAACAACACGTAGGGCTATTTCCGGATGATGTTTCCCGGGGCCCGAAGCTGTCTAAATCCGTGTCTTGCATCGCGTCTCTCGATTCCACTCAACCCCTCTCAAGCTACTACATAGATGCGCGGCTCCACACCTAAAGTCCGTTAATCCGGACATCTGACGTGTTAATTCCACGACAATTGCGGTTGTGGGAACTCCCTCCATTATGGGTGTGGCTTCCATGGTTATGGGTGTATCCTCCCGAGTTCGGGGTGAAACAGGGCTTCTGCTAGGCTCCAAAATTATTCCTGCCTTGTCCATACTTCCTCTTGCGGCTTTCAATCTGCTGTTGCTTCCCTTCAATCATAAGAGCCTTGTCTACCAACTCCTGTTAGTTGTTGAAGGTTGCCACCATCAACTGTATGCTCATCTCATCAGTCAGCCCTTCCATCAACTTCTCCTGCTTCGCGGCATCTGTGGCCACATCATCCGGGGCATAGCGAGATAGAGTACTAAACTCATCTATGTACTGAGCCATAGTACGATTTCCTTGGCGCAAGTTGCGAAAATCTCGCTTCTTCATGCTTATGGCTCTAGTTGAGACATGGGTAGTGCGAAAATCTTGCTGAAACTGATCCCAAGTGACATTGGCTACGGGGAAAGTGGATGTGTAATTTTTCCCACCATGCTTCTGCTGGTCCAGCCAATTGGTGTGTGGCAAAACGCACCTTCTTAGCATCCGTGCAATTTGCGGTGGTCAACTCCCTGCCAATCTTGTGCAGCCAGTCATCAGCAACTATTGGTGCAATGCTACTAGAAAACACAGGTGGTTGCAACCTTAGGAAACGTGGCAGGTTGTCCATGGGCAGTGGTGGTGGAGGGTTGTTGTTGTTGTTGATGATGATGTTGTTGTTGTTGTTGTTGTTGTTGTTGTTGTTGTTGTTGTTGTTGTTGTTGTTGTTGTTGTTGTTGTTGTTGTTGTTGTTGTTGTTGTTGTTGTTGTTGTTGTTGCATCAAAGTGTTCTGCTGCTGGATCAACTAAGTCGGCTCAGGAGGAAACTAAAATCCAGGCTCAGATCTCGGAGGTATCTGATGGGTGTAGAGGGAAGAGATTAGAATAGAAATGGGGTCTAAGGGAAAATTCACTACCCATATGCACATGAGACATACACAAACATATCACACCAATCAATTTCAAGCAAGGGGATACAAAGATCCTAACTAACGTTACAAAAGTGCTCTAAATTCTACTATATGGGGAAAAACTACTAGTCATAGGGTGGTGATGGCTTCTCGCCCCTCGTTGGTTACCCCAAGTGGAAAGTTTGAGATGCAGTGTAGCGGAAGTTTTCCCTTGGCAAAGATACCAAGGATCGGTTTCCCTGAGACTCCCAGTTTCAACAAGAAGGTGTCAACTGCTAACGGCGCCAGATATTAGCAATCAACGTGGACCTGCACACAGATACAAATAACTTTGCTCCCAACGAGTACAGAGAGGTTGTCAATCCCTCCGGCCTTGTCGTTTACAAAGGATCAAACGCAAGTGATAATAGTGATAGGTTTTGTTGCAATAGTAAGTAAAAAGCGGAAAGTAAATAACGGATGTGATCAGTGATGGTAATATGGACCGGAGTCCCATGATGTTCACTAGTGATGTCTCTCTCCCAAAAGACGATAAAACAGCTATGTGAGGTAAACGAATTACAGCTGGGCAATTGACAGGACCATGTGCGCAAACCAATGCTGACTAAGTTGAAAGAAAGGTAGAGGTTCAAAGCATGGGCGGTACGCCAAGGCAAGTAGACCGAAATCCATCTGCATCTACTGCTAATCATCCACCTTGAGATATCTATCCAGAACATCTCGCTGGTATTAAGTTGCGAGTCCCACCCATAGTGTAAACTCAAAGCAACAGACAACTGCATTAAAAGAACTTTGTGTAAAGTAAACAATCCTTGCACCCGCGGGCACAAGCACCGTTGTTTTCCCCCTTGTGGCAACATCACATCCCCTAGACTCATGTTTCTGTCACTCAAACTAGTCATCGAGGGGCATGAACCCACAATCAAGCATAACGTTCCCTCTTGGAGTCACTACCTACTACTTGGCCATAGCAATAAATAACAACGGAGAACATGCAAGAATTACTTACGAACATAAATATAAAAGAGGTAGATCAAATATATTACTCAAACACAATCTGAACATAATCTCACAATCCATCGGATCCTAGCAAACTCATCATAGCAACAGCATAAGGATTACATATGTGCCTCGATCATGTAGGGCAGATCAAGAGGACTAATTAGTGAAGCACAAGAACGGGAGGAGAACATCACATAGCTACTGGTCATGGACCCATGGTCCAAGGGAGACTACTCACAACTCATCCGGGAGGCGTCCATGGTGGTGGAGAAGCTCCCGGTGGTGATCCTCCCCTCCGGCAGGGTGCCGGGAAGAGTTCTCCTGGTGCTCCCGATCTTGGAAGCGCGGCAGCGGCGGAACAGAGATGAGATCAAGAAAAAGGGTTCCCGTCTCGAGGGTTTCGGGACACGATATAAATATATGCCAAAGGGGGGCATCAGCGGAGGCCTGGGGGGCCCAGGCGCCCCCCGGCGCGGCCAGGAGGGGGGCCGCGCCACCAGGGCGCCTGGAGCCCTGGTGGCCCCCCTCCGGTTGTACTTCGGGTGCCGGAAAGCTTCTGGAACACTGATTTTTTATATAATTTTTCCGGGATTTTTTTGGGAGTTCTCGTAATGGGAAAACCTGAAATACAAAAACAGCCGAAAACAGAAACTGGCACTGGGGTGCACTGTGTTAATAGGTTAGTCCAAATATGATCAAAAGTGTATGGAAGTGTATAAATAACATAGCAATATCACCCAAAAGAGGCATGGAGCAAGCAGAAATTATAGATACGTTTTGGACGTATCAACATCCCCAAGCTTAATTCCTGCTCGTCCTCGAGTAGGTAAATGATAACAAGAATAATTTCTGTGGTGACATGCTATTAACCATATAGGACTTTTTCTTAGTCACATGACAAAAGCTTACTGAGACAATGAATCTGTAGTAATTAAGTTGCCTCATGAGAAAATCACAAAGAACTGAAAGTTTTACAATATGATAATGAAACATCAAATAGATTTGTAATGAGCATGGTGTGCAAATATGATAAAGTGATATCTCACTTGCCCCCTTTAGTGAAGCAAAACATAAATGCAGGGGCACCTCCAAGGTTTAAGTGATGACTAGATACAATGATTTCAAAATAAACGATATCACAATCATGCAAAAGACAATGCTACTTTGGGTCAATGCACATTACACTCAGAATGACAATCATGCTCTCAGTGGTTGGTGCTTTAAAAGAAGGTGGAGACTCTCGAACCGTGGCTTTTGTTGGCAAGGTTGAAACCCCGTAGTCGGAAACAAAGACAAAACATGTACCAGAGCTCTTTGTTTTTAAAACAGAGGTAATAATTATTTTTTTAGATCATGCACGTTCCGTCAACGAATGCTAGCAGACAACTCAATCACTTCTTGAGATGGACAAGTTTCGAGGAACGGCTCCCGAATGAGGACGATCACATCCTCTTAATCTCCTTTGTTTATCACTGCCAAAGTTTTCTGATTTCTCATGAACAAAGCGTGAAGGAGGGTTTGTTTGTTATATTATTTTTTTGAGCCGGGCGCACTCAATGCCAGTTCCTTCTCGTATTATGGGTTTGCACATTAGACATGCAATCCCGGGGTGAAGCTTGTCCAACTTAAAAAGATCATGAATTAACTACTACTTCCTCATGAACTAAAAACAGAGGCACCAAATAGGAATGCATTTTTTTGAATAATTTCGAGATGGTACATGCAAGTCTCCGTTAGGAATGGCAGGTAAATACCATGTAGGAAGGTATGGTGGACTCATATGGCATAACTGGTTTAAAGGATTTTGGATGCACAAGCAGTCAGTCCGCTTAGTACAGGTGGAGGTTAGCAAAAGACTGGGAGCGACCAACTAAGAGAGCAATGACGGTCATAATCATGCAGAGTGACAAAGCAACATTGAATCAGGCATGGAAGTTATATCGCCACTCAGAAACAAAAGATCATCAAGGCTTGACAGACTTTCTTTACAGTCTTAAATATGCGTGAGCATACGCCAAGTCAATCAAAATAAATTCTTGAAGGAAGATATTACTAAATCATACCACATCATAGGCAAACAAATCATGTTGGTACTCCAATAACACATTGGGAACCCCCCAGCTATTTGAGACTAACCATAAGAAAACATGAACTACTAAGCACCATTATGCACGTAGCATCTTTATCATAGACATATCAACCAATGCAACGGAAGCAAACTCTCTTAATAAGATAATCATGATAAATAAAGAGAGTTCAAGCAACCAACTAAACAAAATCTCTTTAAAAAGATAAGCATGAATACTAAGAGCTGAGCATGATAGTAGCTATTGAAAGACAAAGAACACACACAACAAAGATAGACATGAAAATTCTATGTTATGTTCTAGGTAGAAGTGGAGCGTGTTTCTCTCCCACATAAAGAAAGCTGAGTTCCGACTCGTTATGAAAAGCTAAAGAAAACTAAAAAGGAAACTAAAAGCAAGACGCTCCAAGCATAGCACATAACACATGAAGTGATAAAAATATAGTGGAACGAAAGACGAACTGATAATGTTGATGGAGAAGGGGATGCACGGGGGCATCCCCAAGCTTAGACGCTTGAGTCTTCTTGAATATTTCTTGGGGGTGCATGGGGGCATCCCCAGGCTTGAGCGTTTGACACTCCTGAATCTTTTTATCATCTTCCCTCGCACACTTGAAAACTCCCTTCATACATAACTCATCATAATCTGATTAGCGAGGTTAGTACCCATAATAAAATAATTGTTCCTTGCTGGAAATAAGGATATTCTTGAAGGTCTACTGTTTCTCAAGATTGCCAAAAGGTTTTTGCAAAGAAAAAGCAAGCTCTAGGTTTGCAAAATGAAGGAAAGGTAAAACAGGACAGAATCTGTGAAAACAGAACAGCAGGTAGTAAATGATTTTTTCGAGGGCACTTCTGCAACTCTAGTCAAAAAACTCAAAACAGACGCACGAAAGACAATTATATAGAGCACGCTGTCGAAAAAATTCAGACCAAAAAGATGATCTATTGATTTTATACGAATTTTTCTATACAAGGACATAATCTGTTTTCTGGACTGCACGTCACGACTCTTGAACTTTCTTGCAATCAGAGGCTAAACTTGGCACAAAGCTGAAAAAATAAAGATACAATGATGTTGCTACAGTAGTAACAAACATCAAGACCACTAAAACTGAAAGAACAAACTGAAAGCAAAGATAACAAGGGTTGTCTCCCTAGAGCTCTTTCTTTATAGCCATAAAGATAGGCTTAAGACTTTAATGATGCTCTCGTAGGAATAAGAGTTGAAGAACAAAAGAGAGCATCAAGAAGCAAATACCAAACACATTTAAGCCTAACATGCTTCCTATGCATAAGAATATTGCAATACAATAATTCATTGAAGCACAAAGCAATAAACATAGGAAGACAAAACAAGTGCAGCTTCAAAACCTTCAACATAAAGAGAGGGAACTTGATATTATTGAAATATCTATAAGCATATGTTCCCTTCTCATAATAACCTTCAACCTGGAGCCCTGCTGGCCCCCCTCCGACTGTACTTCGAGTGCCGGGAAGCTTCTGGAACGCTGATTTTTTATATAATTTTTCCTGGATTTTTCTGGCAGTTCTCGTAATGGGAAAACCTGAAATACAAAAACAGCCGAAAACAGAAACTGGCACTGGGGTGCACTGAGTTAATAGGTTAGTCCAAATATGATCAAAAGTGTATGGAAGTGCATAAATAACATAGCAATATCACCCAAAAGAGGCATGGAGCAAACAGAAATTATAGATACGTTTTGGACGTGTCAGGTGGTCATCTAGAAATTTTGATCGGCGGAAGATTCCATGATATTTGCTCCAGCTTCATCTTCATAGTCATCATCGCTATCATCGGGGTCTGAGTCCATGTCGTCGATGATGATATAGTCCTCGGAACGAATCTCCTGGGGTTCTTCTTCTTCTTCTTCTTCTTCTTCTTCTTCTTCTTCTTCTTCTTCTTCTTCTTCTTCTTCTTCTTCTTCTTCTCCTCCTGGTGCTGGATCTCCCATGAATACTTCCTAGCTTCCTTGTCAAGTAATCATTCTTCTCCACAAGTATTGTCATCTCTTCCTCGTATCCGTCGTGTGTAGACTTAAGTTCCTCTTCTATCTCCAAGTTCCTGGTTAACGCCTTCTTCAAATCTATCATCCCTGCGCACATCTGGTGCTCCCGTCGACGAATGTGCTGGTTTAACTCCTGGATGAACGCTGCAATGGATATGTCCTTCCGGGTGCTGATCATGTCCCATTGCTCATCTCGGTGTCCACATATCTGGTAGATAGTGTCCTTCAGCTCCTGCTTGTAGACTTCTCCAATTCACCCCATGGTTATGTGGGCTGCCATACTCTTGCCTAGGCTCCAGGTTGGTGCATCAAAAGAAAACTCTATGTGCTCAGTGCATGGTGCGAATGTCCTCCCGGGAATTTGAACTTGAATATTCCATCGCTCTTCTTATGGTAAAGCGGCGGTGTAGGTCCCGGTGAATCTTGGTATTCCGATGTTCAAGTACGTAGTGACTTCCTTCAAGTGTCATCCAAAAGGCGTGTCTTCATCCGGTTGAGTGAACTTGTTCCTTGGGTACACCATCCTAAAGAGCAGAAAATGGAGAGGAGTCAGAAATGAGTAGAGAAGAGTGACCTAGGGTTTATCTTAGTGGTCATGTCCTACATTCAGCGTGTGCTCTGATACCATCTTGTAGCGCCCACGATCTGAATGGACCGAAGCCTCTGTGTTCTGTGTCATCCCTGGATCGGTAATGCTGACACACACAGTACTTGAAGGATTTAAAATAGAGTGGCAATCACACACTTATTACATCAAATGTCTCAAAAGAGAACTTACTACAAAAGTATATGGCATAAGGCCATCTAACAAAATAACAGCAGAAGGCTTGGAAGATAAGTGAGTCCATCAACTCCAACGGCATAGCTGAGTGCATGACAAACAACCTAGCGCACCTTACTCTTCTTCTGTAAAGTCTGCAACGTAACATGTTGCAGCCCGAAACAGGTCAACACATGATATATGCTGGCAAGATAACACAGTAGAGCAAGTAACATAAATAAAGGCTAACACTATATGCATATTTGGCTGGTGGAGGCTCTAAAGTTAAGGTTTTTGCAGAAACCAATTTTCCCTACACCAAAAGAATAAGTTTTATTTTAACTATCATGGTAGTTGAGACATCATTGACAAGGTACCTCCAACTCAATCACAATTAAAGTAGTCATTATTAACCCAGCAAATTAGTTTTAGAGTGATGAGATGAACCAATAATTCAAGTACCAGATACTTAAGATGTCCATAACCAGGGACACGGCTAATCATGATAAGTTTGTACATTCTGCAGAGGTTTGCGCACTTTTCCCCATAAGACTCGATCTCCTCCATAGGATTTCTCGCACTGTATGGTGTTTGAGAAATGGATGACCGAGACACAGTCTTTCAGAAGCATTTACTCTTTACCCCGGGTGGACCGGTACACCTATTTTCCCCTACATGTTCTAGTCCACCACTGAAAGAGCTCACACAACTTACTCATACTATGCCAGAGCCCATAATGGCATTGTGGCTGCACACGGAAGTTTCTAGCATGAATAGTTTTATGATCCCTTTGAGCCTGGGTGGCATTCCACAGGAAAAATCACACGGTTCCTCTGGGATTTCCTAGGACAACACTAGATTCTCCAGGTGCCCTGCAACCAATCCACCCAGATGTGTATTAAAGTAGCCACCTTAAGTTGAACCATTAATTGACAACTCACATCTGTCATGGATACTCTCAAACCCAATCCACGTCTACGAGCATAGCATGGCAACCTAAGCATAACGTAGAAGTAACTCCCAGGGGTTTGAAATAATGCAGGTAATAGGTTCTACCTCAATCTACTTCCCAGACCCACAAGTTAAGAGATCCTACTCATGCAATGTGTGAGGGTTTGATCTAATGAATAAACACTGGGTAATGAAGGGTATGATCAATGTGTTACTTGCCTTGCTGATAATTCGCAAAACCTAGGGACTCATAGTAGCATGCTTCGCACTCTGGGAATTCTATTGCAATCAAAAAAATAGCATACATAAGAAATCAAGCAAAGATGCACAGATAAAACTCCAAATAAGAAGATCTAACCAGAAAGTTCAACTTAAGAACTCTGGTTTGCAAAAAGAATCAAATAAAACGGAGCACCAAAACTCAAACTGTGAAAGAAACAAGATCCGTTTACTAGTTTGATATAAAGTCAAATTTTACAATATCAAAACCTTGTTCAAGTTGGTTAAACGGAAAGAGCACTTCGAGACGAAGATCTGGGCGCTTGAATCGCCTGATTCCAACTTTCGAGCGAACAGAAAAACTAAAAACAAGATCAGGGCAGAAATTGCGATCGAAAATAATCACAGAAAAGCCCTGAAAAAGAAAAACTGACGAACAGGACAACAAATGAACGTTCGTTGTCTGTGACTAATGGGCGAACAACGTTCGTTAAAATGAACGTACGAACGAACGTCCGCTATTTAACTAAACCGAAAAGAAAACCGAACCGATCTATTTTAAAAAAATAGATCTAGGGTTTCTAAAATAAAACCGCTCGGTTTTTCGAGAAAACCGGCGGCGGCGGCTACCTAGTCGGGCGGGACTCCAGCAGCGGGCGGGCTCCGACGGCGGGCGGCTCCGGCAGCGGCGGGGCCCCGGTGCGGCGCGGCGGCGTGGACAGCGGCGGCGGCGGGCTGGCGGCGCGGCAAGCGGCGGCGGCGGTGGCTTTTTTGAGGCGGCGGCGAGTACAGGACGGGCTAGGGTTCGGCGGCGCGGGGTCGGCAGCGGGGGCGGCGGGCTGGCGGCGCGGCAAGCGGCGGCGACGGTGGCTTTTTCGAGGCAGCGGTGAGTACAGGACGGGCTAGGGTTCGGCGGCGCGGGGTGGGCTGCGGGGGCAGCAGGCTCGGGCTTTAAAGGCCCTCTGGGCGGAGTCCTAGCCGGACACGGCCCAGGTAAGTAAGTTGACTTTTTTTAAAATAGTCCTGACGTACTAAAACAGGAGAAAAAAACTAAACGAACTCCAACAATTCTGAAATAAATTTTCATCATCCTCTAATAATATTTAGGACAAAGTGAACATTTGTCCCGGACCTAAATGCAATTTTGAAGCGAATTTTTCCTATGCAAATAAAATCACAAATAAATCCAAATAAAATTCCAAAGGTTATTTTAATATTTTTCCTCCAATATTTCTTTTATTTTGGAGAAGTCATATTATCTCCGCTCATATATTTTACTAAGAAATATTTGTAGGAGAGAAAAAACAATTAAAACCAAAGTGATCCCTGTACCGGTATTTGAGAAAACTCAAATACGAAAACGGTAAAATCCCCAACTCTCTCCGTGGGTCCTTGAGTTGCTTAGAATTTTCGAGGATCACAACACACAAATGCAATAAAATATGCAATGCAATATGATCTATGTATAGCATTCCAAATTGAAAATTTGGGATGTTACATATGGCGTCGACACGAACTGGTATATGGAAAGTGGATCCACTAACCATACACCGGTGATCTGGAGAAGCTGACAGTCTGGGAGAGGTACACCGGCAATGAGCAAATCCACACCGCCAACGGTTCAGGTATTGGTATTGATCATATAGGTCATACAACTATTTCAACCCCTGATCGTGATCTACATCTAAACAATGTTCTTCATGTCCCAGAGGCTACAAAAAAAAAATCTGATTTCCGCAAGTAAACTTGCCATTGATAATGACACCTTTGTTGAAATTCACCCTCATTTTTTCCTTGTAAATGATCTGGAAACAAGGAGGGTTCTTCTTCGTGGCAGGGGTAGAGGAGGTCTCTATCCTGTCAAACACATCAGGACAAACGTCAAGAAGCAAGTGCTAAGTGTCACTAGACCATCCTTGGACTAGTGGCATCAACGTTTGGGTCATTGATACGTCTCCAACGTATCTATAATTTTTGATTGTTCCATGCTATTATATATTCTGTTTTGGATGTTTAATGGGCTTTATTATACACTTATATATTATTTTTGGGACTAACCTACCAACCCAAGGCCCAGTGCAAATTGTTGTTTTTTGCCTATTTCAGTGTTTCGCAGAAAAGGAATATCAAACGGAGTCCAAACGAAATGAAACCTTCGGGAGAGTTATTTTTGGAACCATATCAACACAGAAGACTTGGAGTACACGCCAGGAAGCGAGAGAGGCGGCCACGAGGGTAGGGCGTGCACCCAGGGGGGGTAGGCGCGCAACCCACCCTCGGGGGCCCCTGTTGCTTCCCTGACGCCCCTCTTCAGCCTATATATACCTACGTACCCTGAAACTATCGAGGAGCACCACGAAAACCTAATTCCACCGCCGCAACCTTCTGTACCCGTGAGATCCCATCTTGGGGCCTGTTCCGGAACTCCACCAGAGGGGGCATCGATCACGGAGGGCTTCTACATCAACACCATAGCCTCTCCGATGAGTTGTGAGTAGTTTACCACAGACCTTCGGGTCCATAGTTATTATCTAGATGGCTTCTTCTCTCTCTTTGGATCTCAATACAAAGTTCTCCGCGATCTTCGAGGAGATCTATTCGATGTAATTCCTTTTGTGGTGTGCTTGTCGAGATCCGATGAATTGTGGGTTTATGATCAAGATTATCTATGAACAATATTGGATTCTTTTCTGAAATCTTTTATGCATGATTTAAATATCCTTGCAAGTCTCTTCGAATTATCGGTTTGGTTTGGCCTACTAGATCTATAATTCTTGCAATGGGAGAAGTGCCTGGCTTTGGGTTCAATCTTGTGGTCTCCTTTCCCAGTGATAGTAGGGGCAGCAAGGCACGTATTGTATTGTTGTCATCGAAGACAAAAATATGGGGTTTATATCATATTGTTTGAGTTTATCCCTCTACATCATGTCATCTTGCTTAAAGCGTTACTCTGTTCTTATGAACTTAATACTCTAGATGCATGCTGGATAGCGGTCGATGTGTGGAGTAATAGAAGTAGATGCAGAATCGTTTCGGTCTACTTGTCACGGACGTGATGCCTATATACAATGATCATGCCTAGATATTCTCATAACTATGCGCTTTTCTATCAAATGCTCGACAGTAATTCGTTCACCCATCATAGAAATCTACTATCATGAGAGAAGCCACTAGTGAAACCTATGACCCCTGGGTCTATCTTCATCATATTAATCTTCCATCAACTATTTATCTTTGCTTTACTTTGCATTATTTACTTTTTCCCTATACCAAAAATACCAAAAATATTATCTTCTCATCTCTATCAGATCTCACTTTTGTAAGTGACCGAGAAGGGATTGACAATCCCTTTTATCGCGTTGGCTACAAGGTTCTTATTTGTTTGTGCAGGTACGAGGGACTCGCGCATGGTCTCCTAGTGGATTGATACCTTGGTTCTCAAAAACTGAGGGAAATACATACGCTACTGTGTTGCATCACCCTTTCCTCTTCAAGGGAATACAACGCAAGCTCGAGAAGTAGCAAGAAGAATTTCTGGCGCCGTTGCCGGGGAGATCTTTGCAAAAGTAATATACCAAGTACCTATCACAAACCTGTATCCCTCGCTACATTATTTGCCTTTCGTTTTCCTCTCCCCCACTTCACCTTTGCCGTTTTATTCGCCCTTTTTCCATTCGCTTGCTTCTTGTTTGCTTGTGTGTTGGATTGCTTGCTTGTCACTATGGCTCAAGACAATACCAAATTGTGTGACTTCTCCAATACCAACAATAATGATTTTATTAGCACGCCGATTGCTCCTATTATTGATGTTGAATCTTGTAAGATCAATGCTGCTCTGTTGAATCTTGTCATGAAAGATCAATTCTCTGGCCTTCCTAGTGAAGATGCCGCTACCCATCTAAACAACTTTGTTGATTTATGTGATATACAAAATAAGAGGGATATGGATAATGATATTGTCAAATTAAAGCTATTTTCGTTTTTGCTTAGAGATCGTGCTGAAACTTGGTTCTCTTCTTTGTCTAGAAATAGTATTGATTCATGGAATAAGTGCAAAGATGCTTTTATCTCTAAGTATTTTCCTCCCGCTAAGATTATGTAATGCCTCGGATGTAACATTTTCCCTATATGGCAATATATAAACTTTGGCTTCATCAATTCCTTTTCGGGTTCTTCTTTCTTTTTGGGTTCTTCGTTTTGTCGTGTGCGTGTGTGCATTTCATCCATGTCATGTTGTCATGTCCATTACATTGCTTTGTGTTGTCACTTGCACCCAGTCCCACTCGTCTCTTCCCGTTGTCCGTTTCGAGTTCCGACGCTCTCACACGTGCCCGTGGCATCCCCAAGTCCTTCTTTCGTGTGTGGCCGTGTAACATTTCCGGAATGGCGTGAGACTTGTCGTGCGACGTTGTTTTGGTACGTGTAGGCCGCCTGTCAAGTTTCGTCGCGTTTGGAGTTCGTTTGGTACTCCAACGGTTAACCTAGTGGGCTAAAAGTACCTCCTCTTTGAGTCCCAAGACCCCCTCCACAACAGCCCACAAACCCAGCACAACCACTCCCATCATCTCGGTCGTCCAATTGTGATCGCGTGGCCAAAAACCGCTCCTCATTTGGAGTTTCCTAGCTCCCAGAATCTATAAATTAGTCCACATTCCCGAAATCCCGGTGCAACCCTAATTTTTCCTCCCGCTCCGCGCGCTGGACACGTCCGCGCAGCCGCCGGACACGTCCAACCCGCCGCCACCTCACTCCGTCCAATCGGAGGCCGCCACGTCACCTCCGCCGCCACGTGGCGACCCCTCATTGGATCTGCCACCTCAACCACCGCCACCTCGCCGCCCGCCGGAGCCACCGCCGAACCGCCGTCGCCATCGCCGGAAAAGTTGCCGCCGCCTCGCCGGATGTCGCCGTACCGCCACCGCGCCTCCCCCTCGCAGGACGTCGCCGGACCGCCACATCACCTCCGGTCGGGCGCGCCGCCGCCGCCGCCCCGGCTAGCAGCCGCGCCGTCGGCCCTTTCAAGCCGCGCCGCCGCGGGCCACAGCCACCGCCGCCGCGGGCTGCATCGAGGCCGCCGGCTGGGCCTCAAGTTCGCCGGAGCCCCGCCGGATTTCTTCGCGTGCGCCGCCGCCTCCTCTCAAGCTCCGGCCGCCGCGCCCTCCGGGCCCCTCCGGCAGCCGCGCCGCCTCCCTCCGTCCATCTCCTCGCCAGAATCCCGCGTCTCCGGCCATCTTCCCCAACTCCGGCGTCTTCTTCCCCAACTCCGGTGACTTCTCCGGTGAACTTTCAGATCGGGACGAGATCCACCACTCCCTCCATCCAAACACCGCCCCGCAGCCCGGATCCCTCCAACCCGCACGGATCCGTCCCGTGTTGACTTTTGGAGGTACAAAATTCCACTAAGTCCCAGATCTGTAGCGTTTTGGTGCCTCCTTTGCATGCCCGTAACTTTGTGCTCATAGGTCCGTTTTGTGCATATGATATTTCAAAATGATCGTGGTGATGTGTACTATGTTTTGTTCCATTGTGTTATGCTTGTTTGAGTCCATGTAGATGTCTTAATCATCATGACAAGAGTGCTACTTGTTATAAACTGCTGCTACTTGTTATTTTCATGCCATGTTTGAGATGTGATAACTTGATGCATGTTTATCCAAATGAAGCAGATGATAAGTCAAAATGTTCATCATGAGATGCTCTACATGTTGATTGCTGTAGCATGCATGTTAGAGTTCATATTGCCATGTTTATCCATGTTGCAAAAGTGCATGTGGCTATTAGGTTTTGTAACTTGTTACGAGATGCCTAGTTGAGGAGCTCGTTGCAATTGATGTGTTTGCCCCCATGTTGCATGCTCATATGTTTTAGAATCTCCATCATGTGTTCTTTGCTGTGGTGCAAACCATTGGCCATGTTATGCTTTAAGATGACTTAAACATGCTCGCAAACATGCCATGATAATGTTAATGTTTTAACACTTAGTGAAATTTCACTAAGTCTGGAATCTGTAATATCCTGATGCTATGTTTGCTTGATGCCCTAGGCAAATCCATGTTAGTTTTGGGGTGTCCATTGATCATTCCTTGTTGTATATGTTGTTGTCTATCCATCCAGGCCCTCAATTGCTCATATGGATTGCTGTAGCATATTTAATTCTTGCTCCCAAGTTGCTATAAAATATTGCTGTCAGGTTTTTAGTGTCATGATCAAAATGTTGTAGCTTGTTGCTATTGATCCATGCCTCCAATGGAGTTGTTTGCAGTAGGATATGTATACTTCATGTCCATGCTTCTTGTCACCATGTTTGAGTGCTGTAGAGTATATATATCTTGCTTCCAAGTTGCTATGTGGCTGTTAATTTCAGCTTTGCATTGTTTCTTGTTTCGGGTGTATCTTTTAGTCCGTTGCTCCGTTTTGAGCGTGCCCTACATGAAACTTGTGTGTTTTTGCATGTAGATTCATAATATCATCTTGTTAACATGTTTGGAGTATGTTTGCTTGATGTTTGGGTGCATCTTGCACCGTTGCCATGCTTATCTTGTTTTGATCATATCTTCTAGACCATAGCTCCGTTCTAAACAAACTTTATATGAAACTTGACCAGAATTTCGTGTAGATTATCATGGTGCATGTTAACTTGCTGTTTAACAACTTTAACTTAAGGTTTGTTCAGATCTGGACTAATTTCAAACTATGCATATGAGGACTTATCGGTTTTGTCTTAAGTAGTTTCCGGCCTCATTTAAACTTGTTGTTCTTATGTTGTTTCTCTGTGCTTCCTACTTTTTCATGTTTTGCATCCTATATAGATCTGTCTTGCATCCTACTTGCTTGAGCATATTGTCTTGTTCTTGTGATTGTTCTGGCGTGCTTCCTATGTTGTCATGTAATGCGTCCTAAGTGCATCTGCAGTGCATCCTAAGTGCATCATACGTGCATCCTGTAGATTGTACATTGCACCTTGTTTGATTTCGTGCCTCGTGTGTTCTTGTGTTGAGTAGATCCGGAAGCAGAGACCGAGTACGAGAACGAGGTTACTACCGAGGTTGAGAACGAGGAGCCGTCTTACGATCGCATCGACGACTCGACAGGCAAGATGACCTGACCCAGATATCATTACTATCTTTGCCTATTGCTAGAAGTCTCGCTCTTTAGTTTATTGCCTCGATGCCCATTTTTGTTTGTCAGCCACCCACTGTAACCATGAATCTGTCTAACCACCCAACCTATGCAAACCTTTGATTGGCTACGTAGGCTTCGCTCAGCCCCTCTTATAGCATTGCTAGTTGCAGGCGAAGATTTGAAGATTCTGGCTTCATGTTGAAGTATTTGTTGGGATATCACACTATATAAATTCTTAAATGAAATCATCTATATATTGGTAATGGGTGGAAGGCTAAGCCTTCTTGCTTGGTGATTTGTTCCACTCATGCCGTCCTAGGAACCGTATAAACCGGTGTTATGTTCCTTGATTTTGCGTTCCTCACACGGTTGGGGTTATGGGACCCCCTCAATAAACCGCTTAGCGCTAAGTCTTTTCCAGCAAGTCCCAACGTTGGTACTATTTGCCTAACAACTAAAAACTTGCATAGGGAGTAATTAACCCTCATCTTAATCAACAACCCGGGCCAGTGCTCCACATGAGTGTTGGTCCAAACTGGGGGTCCTGCAGGGCCACCTTGGGGGAACCCGAGGGCTGGTAAAAACCTGTAGCATCGCCCATCCGGTCGTGGCCTGAGATGAGATACGGGCGGCTACTATCAGGGTGTCGGCACGCCTGGAGGATTTGCTGGATTAGACTTACCTTAGTCGGAGTATCTTGAGCATGGGATTCCGAGAATACTCGGGCCTTCCCACCTTGGATTTGCGACTCCGCGGATCGTGGGCTTGTAATAGGCCAAGTTGGAACACCCCTGCAGGGTTTTGAAGTTTCAAAAGTTGTGCCCATGGTTATGTGGCAGATGGGAATTTGTTAATATCCGGTTGTAGAAAACTTGACACCATGTTCAGAACACACTACCAGCGTGAGTACCGTGACGGTCATTTTCCGAAAGGGGTTCGGGAAGTGAACACGGTGGGGTTATGTTTGACGTGCTTAGTTAGGATCACTTCGTGATCACTTTGATGCTCGTGGCACTTCTCTTCTCGCTCTTATCACGTAAGCTAGTACTAGTGCAGCTGCAACCTTTATTCTTTCTTCAGCCTTGTTCCACACCCAAGGCTTAGATAGTTTTGCTACCCGGGAACGGGATTGCTTAGTCCTCCGTGGCTCACAGATTCTACACCACACCAGATGCAGGTACCATGGTGAACTACTCAGGTGACGGCACAGAGCTGTACTGGGAGTACGATGAATAACGTAGCCGATACTATGTGCGCTATCCCGATGATCAGTAGTGGTTTCTACTAGGGGCGATTTGAACCTGTGGCATTGTGTATTTCAGTATCTTTCATTTGGATCTTCACCCGTAGTCGGGTTGTGATGTTATTTGGATGATGTTTTGCTATGTAATGAATTGTGTGACGTTGCGAGTGTAAGCCAACTATCATTTTGCAATTTCATCCCTATTTTTACATGAGTCATGCAAAGATGCCGAACTTGAGATCATTCCAGAATGGGCTTATACCTTTAAGTCGTGCCTCGACACGTAGGAGGTATAGTCCCATCCTGGGCATTACAAGTTGGTATTCAGAGCCTTCTCCGACCTAGAAGCCCCCACTGATTGATCGAATCGTTGACGGTTGAGTCTAGGCACACACTTAAAATGTTTTGAGTCCTATATATATATATATATATATATATATATATATATATATATATATATATATATATATATATATATCGGAGAGTAGGATTTCTTTTGCTCCTCATCTCTTTTCACTCTGGTGAGGACTCCTGACGATTACTCTTGCCTCTTCTACTCTCAAAATTTCACCAAATTTTTTTTAGGCATCTCGCGAGTATTGTTTGGATTGTTCCTATGTCTTTGTGATGAGAACATTGTTCTCGATGCCTCCTGTCATTTAGGGGTTGTGGCAGTGTCCCGGGGAGTTGAGCTCCGAGGTGTTGTCGTCACAAATATATCGCATCAGTTCTGGAATACTTAAGACGGCCGACATCGAAAACTCTCCTATGCGGTTAGTGGCAAGATAACCCCGACGTCACCCAGTATTGGGGAGGTAGTTCGGGAGTATTGCCATAGCTTGTATAGTAGATGCGTTTCGAAGGTCCGAGGTAGACGGTTTCCGGAAATAACTGGTTATGTGTTGAAGGATGGATACAGCTGGATGTAGGATTAGAGTTGAGTGCGCGATGCTTCCCCTGTATCCCCAACACCTGATTGCATAACTGGAAACTTTCGGAAATTAATAGGTGGGTTCATCTAGTAGTTCGTAGGCATTCTTCCAACGAATGCATGATATGGAGTTTGGGGTTCTACATTGAGTGAAGTAGTTTTATGGACGTTGTTCCGATCGGGAGTTGCATCTTAAAGGGTCCTTGGCTATGCTGATCCGGGGATTGCAAAACCGTTTTGTAACACGTTCCATAAGCTTTCAGCACGAATATGTCGAACGAAACTCCTATCTTGTATTTGTTCTATCTGCTCCTTGTTGTTTTTTATTTACCTTTTGTTCTCCCAAGTGGCTTCTCGTGAAGATTGTTGTTACTATTAAATTATGGATTACATTCGTTCATCTTGTTCAAATGTTCTTGTGAAGACTATGTTGCAATTTATAGCCGTTGATTCAGCTTATATATTCTTTCAATCAATGGCTAATAGTGTCATCTCATTCAGGATGGCTCCTAAAAAGGTTCCCAACGCTAACCCAGAGGGTGAAGAGGTTCCTGATCGTCCTCCTTCCCCTCCTCCTTCGTTTGAGGCCTGGAGAGCAATTATGCAAGCGATGAACCAGAACACCCAGATGCTTATGCAAATGATGCAGAACATTCAAGCAAATCAAGCAAATCAGGGTGCTCATGGGAACCAAGGCCAATGCAATTTGTTCAACCAACCTCACTTTGCTTCGCTCAACCAGTTCTTGGCAAACCAACCAAAGGCATTCAGTTACTGTGTGGACCCTCTAGATGCTGAAGACTGGATAACTAATATCAAGAAGCATTTCGAGTGCAGTAACGTCAGGCACGAGGACTATGTGAAGTTTGCAGCCTTCCAACTCAAGGACCAAGCCGCTGATTGGTGGCAGCAGTACAAAGATTCCAGAGAGGGTCGTGTAATCTCCTGGGATGACTTCTGCAAGGACTTTCGCTCTCACCACATTCCAACAAGTGGCATCGAGGGTATGCGTGAGCAATTCCGCAACCTGAAGCAAGGCTCAATGACTATCTACCAATATAATGTCAAGTTCCAGAACCTTGCCCGCTATGCCAAGCAAGACATCCCAGATGCCAAGAGCAAGATCTATCAGTTCCGTGGTGGTTTGAAGGATGAACTCCAACTAGCTCTCACCCTATTCGAGCCTGATGAGTTTGATCAATTCTATAACATGGCACTTAAGCAAGAGGCAGCCCAGCTCAAGATGGAAGCTTCCAAAAAGAGGATCAGAGACGCTGTTCACTCATCCTCTTCTTCTCAAGTGGTCGCGAAGTAATAGAAGTTTTGGCTTCCACCTCCTCAAGTGATCTGGGCTCCCAACAACAAGAGTTCTGGTGGCCGTGGTTTCTCTGTAATGCCCAGGATGGAATTATACCTCCTACGTGTCGAGGCACGACTTAAAGGCATAAGTCCATCCTAGAATGATCTCAAGTTTGGTAATCTTTGCACAACTCATGTAAAAGGGGGAAAGTAAACTGAAAATAGTTGGCTTACAATCGCCACGTCACAGAATAACAGTACAAGTCTCAAACATCATACAATAAGATCACTACAACCCTCTAAGGGCAAAACCAAAAGTCAAAGTACCAAACTCAGATAAATAAAACAACCACAGGCGGATCGAATCCTAGTAAGAGTCTCCACTACTGATCGTCCGGGTAGCGCACGTAGTAACGACTACGCTCCTCGTCGTACTCCCAATCCAGCTCGGTGCCATCACCTGGATAGCTCACGGCTGGACCTGCATCTGGTGTGGTGAAGTAACTGTGAGCCACAGAGGACTCAGCAATCCCGTTCCCGGGTAACAGAACTATCAAAGCCTTTAGGTGAGGGAAAGGCTGAAGCATGAAATGAGGTGAAGGAACAACAAAGAGTCTGCAGCAGCAACTAGCATCTAACTTACGCAAGAGAGAGCGAGAAGAGAAGGCAAAGCGAGAAGTGATCACGAAGTGATCCTAGCTACAAGCTCACAAACATAACCCCTCCGTGTTCAACTCCCGAATCCCGATTCGGAAATTGACAGTCACGGAACACACGCTGGTAGTGTATTAGTATCATTGTGTCAAGTTTTCTACAACCGGAATTAACAAGCTCCCATCTGCCACATAACCGCGGGCACGGCTTTCGAAAGTTCAAACCCTGCAGGGGTGTTCCAACTTGACCCATTACAAGCCCACGATCCGCGGAGTCGCAACTCCAAGGTGGGAAGACCCGAGTATCCTCGGAATCCCGTGCTCAAGATATACCGAGCTAAGGTAAGGCTAATCCAGCAAATCCTCCCGGCGTGTCGACACCCTGATCGTAGCCGCGCGTATCTAGGTCTCAGGACACGACCGGATGGGCGATCCACGGGTTTTTACCAAACCTTGAGTTTCCTCGAGGTGGCCCCGCGTAACCCCCGTTTCGGACCAACACTCATGTGGAGCACTGGCCCGGGGTTGTTGATTAAGAAAAAGGGTTTATAACTCCCTATGCAAGTTTAGTTTGTTGTTAGGCAAATAGTACCAATGTTGGGATTTGCTGGAAAAGACTTAGCACTTAGCGGTTTATCGAGGGGGTCCCATACACCCCAACCGTGTTAGGAACGCATAATCAAGGAACATAAAACCGGCTTATACGGATCCTAACGGCATGAGTGGAACAAAACACCAAGCAAAAGGCTTAGCCTTCCACCCTTGCCAATATATATAGTGATTTCAATTAAAGCATTTATATAGTGTGATATAACCCAACCAAACTTCAACATGGAGCAAGCATCTTCGAACTTCACCTGCAACTAGCAACGCTATAAGAAGGGCTGAGCGAAGCGTACTTAGCCAAGCAACGGTTTGCATAGGTAGGGTGGTTAAACATGGCAATTGGTTACAAGTAGGAGGCTGACAAGAAGAACATGGGCATCGAGGCAAAACTATAGATCGAGACTACTAGCAAAAGGCGAAGATAGTAAAGTTATCGGGGTTCGGTCATCTTGCCTGAAGAGAAGAAGTTCGGATCGAAAGAAGGGTCCTCTTGCTCAAACTCGTTGGAAACCTCGTGCTCAACCTCGTTGGAAAACTCGTGCTCAACTTCCGGCTCTAAACAAGACAAACACACCAAGCACCAATCAACACGATGCAATGCGCACTCGAAAAACATGTATGCATGATGGATGCACTAGTGATGCACATGGAGCACGGAAAACATCACTCAAGCAAAACACCTCAAAACAAGATAACAACCTGATATTATTAATCTACACAGAAAAACACCCAAGTTTGATATAAGAATCGCTGAAATCGGAGTTACGGGCTAAAAGTTATGCCCGAAGCAAGATTTGAGCGAAAACTGCACATTACAGCAACATAGCATCTTGGGAGCTCAAAATAAATAATCTACAGCACCCAAAAGGCATGGCAAAGGACTTGAACATAAACTAGATATAAAGTACAGCAACTAGGTCCAAAGTGCACCCCCAACGGAGTCACGGATCACTAGCAATGATCTTGGACATATTGAACTTTGAAATAAAATTCTGGCAGCAGAATTTTATTGAAAGTTTGGAGCAAAAGATAAGCATGCTACAGCCACTCAAATGGACATGTGAGGACATGGATGGAAAGACAACAATATATACTTCATGGAACAATCAAAATCCACCCCAAAACTATCATGCTTTGTCCTACAACATCACACGAACATGGCATCGGAACGTTACAGATTTCAGACTTAGTGAAATTTCACTAAGTCCTAAAACAGCAACATCATCATAACATCAAAAAGAGCATGTTTAAGTCACCTCGAATCTAAACATGGCAAAGGGTAAGCACCTCATCAAAATACATATGAAGGTGATCCCGAAACACACAAGCATGCATCATTGTGGTGAACACAACGATTGCAACGAGCTCAACAAGATGGCATTTCATAACAAGTGAAAACACAACATGTGAACATGGCATCTTGCAAGGATGATAACAAGGAAACAAAACATCTACCATGCAACCTATCACACCCAACACGTAGTTCGTGACGAGACGAACACGTGGACATGTCATTTGCATCGTTTGGACAAACGAGCTAAAAGTTATCACATGTCAAAGGTGGCACAAAAATAACACATAACAGCAGTTTATATCATCATACACTCTTGCAACAGCAAAACAAGCCCCTAGATGACCTCTAACATGCATGACTACAACCGGTAAAACGTAGAGGGCATCTCCACGAACATCTGGACATATCACACGCTCAAAACGGAGCAACAGGTAAAAAGATACAGCAGGTCAAAGATTGCATCAGACAGGTAAAAACTGGGGCTTAGGGAAAGAGTCAACCTCTCCAGATCTAAAAAAAAAACGGAGATGAACAGTGGCGAGGCCCGGGTGAACAGTGCTCGGAGGGCCCGGGCGGCGGCCTGCGGGGCTGGAGGCCCAGGCGGCCGGTGCTGGGCCGGGGTGGCGGCGAGTGGCCCGGGCGCGGCGAGAGGCGGGCCGGTCGGCGCGCGGCCGAGGGGAGCGGCCCGGTCTTCGCGGGGGCGCGGCCCAGTCCAGGGGGCTGGTGCGGTGGCGGGGCGAAAGCGGCGCGGCCTGCTGGCGCTTGGCGAGGCCCGCCGGGCGAAGGCGCGACGAGGGGGTGGAGAGGCCAGCCGCCGAGCGGCGAAGTGGACCTGCCACGGGGACGTACGGGCCGGTCGACGGTCCACTGGCGCGCCCTGCTGCGTAGCGGCGCGGTCGGTCGCTCGACCGCGGGAGGCGGATCGGCCGGACCCTGGCGCGGCGTGCGGTGCGTTGACCTCGCCCGCTCGAGGGGATCTGGTCGAGGAAGCTGGATCCCTCGGGATCTGAGATGAACAGTGCGGGATCTGAGATAGAAAAGAAAAAAAAAGAAGGGGAGAGAGGAGGAAGAAGGAAGGGTTGCTCCAAATAGACCTAGGGGTCTATATATAGCAATTTTAGACTAGGGTTTGGAGATTAGGGTTGTTTAGGAGCCCTCCGATCTGGATCCAACGGATCCGATCGCGGGGATGATTTAAAAGGACCAAACGGAGATAAAAGACTGCAGCAGGGGTATTTCCGGGACACGAAGTGAAGGCACATCGGACCCACACGGACAACGGAGGGAAAAGTCAACGGAGTCCAAACGAGACGAGATTTGAGAGGCAGGTTGCACACAACAAAACAACAACACACAACACAACCTCGCGGCACACCGGTAACGAAAAACGCCCGAACAACAAAGAAGGCCTACGGGACGTCACGGACACGTGACGGAGCTCCGGAACACGAAACGGACAACGGGAAGAAACGCCACGAACCGGAAACAACCCACAACACAGATGCAATGCAATGCACATGTCTACATGATATGAATGAATGCCACACACTCACACAACAAAACGACGAAAGCCCGAAAGACAAAGAACCCGAAATGGAAATAGATGAAGCCGGAGATATATTATAAGCCCAAAAGGGAAAGTATTACATCCGGGGCATTACAAACTCTCCTCTACTACAAAAAGATCTCGTCCCGAGATCTAGGACTGGAAAAAGGAAGGGTACTCGGAACGAAGATGATCTTCTCGTTCCCAGGTAGCTTCTCGGTCTGTGTGATGTGACCACTTGACTTTCAGAAACTTGATGGTCTTGTTGCGAGTCTTGCGTTCAGTTTCTTCGAGAATTGCAACTGGATGCTCTCGGTAGGAAAGGTCTTGTTGAAGATCAATCTCCTCAAACGGAATCATGCGCTCAGGTGCCTTGAAGCATTTGCGAAGCTGAGACACATGGAAGACATCATGAACATTTGCAAAGTTGGAAGGGAGCTCGAGCTGATAGGCTAGATCGCCTCTTTTGCCAAGAATTTTGAAAGGACCGACGTATCTAGGAGCAAGCTTTCCTTTGATACCGAACCTTTGGGTTCCTTTCATCGGAGAAACTCGGAGATAGACATGATCACCGACGTCGAAAGCCAAATCACGATGCTTTCCGTCATAGTAACTCTTCTGACGCGACTGAGCGGCCTTGAGATTCTCACGTATGACTTTGCACATTTCTTCGGCTTCAGAGATCAAATCATTGCCAAGAAGTTGGCGTTCACCTGTTTCAGACCAGTTGAGAGGGGTACGGCACTTTCTGCCATAGAGGATTTCAAACGGTGCTTTGCCTGCACTCGCTTGGAAGCTGTTGTTGTAAGAGAATTCTGCAAATGGAAGACAGTCCTCCCATTTCATGCCGAAGGAGATGACACAGGCTCTGAGCATATCCTCAAGGATCTGATTCACACGCTCGACTTGACCACTAGTCTGAGGGTGAAAGGCAGTGCTGAACCTGATCTTCGTGCCCATGGCGGACTGAAAGGAGTCCCAGAACTTTGATGTGAACAAGCTGCCACGGTCTGAGGATATCACTTGAGGAATGCCATGTAGGGACACAATTCTGGAAGTGTACAGCTCTGCAAGTTGAGCTGCATTGATTGATTCTTTGACTGGAAGAAAGTGAGCGACTTTGGTAAGCTTGTCAATCACCACAAAGATAGCATCATTGCCTCGCTTGGATTTAGGAAAGCCAGTGACGAAGTCCATTTCAATGTGGTCGAACTTCCACTCAGGAATAGGAAGAGGTTGGAGAAGACCGGCTGGACGTTGATGTTCTGCTTTCACTCTTCTGCATACATCACATTCATTCACGAATTGGGCAATCTCCCTTTTCATGCGTGTCCACCAGTAAGATTGCTTGAGGTCTTGATACATCTTGGAACTGCCAGGATGAATGGAAAGGAGAGAGTCATGAGCTTCTTCCATTATGAGCTTCCTGAGATCACCTTTGGGAACAACGAGTCTGTCCTCGAAGAACAAGGTATCTCTCTCATCAACACGGAAGCACTTATATTTTGGAGTGCCCTTTGCAATGCCATGTTTCACCTTCTTCACCATGGTATCACTGAGCTGGGCCTCACGGACTTGATCTTCCAAGGTAGGAGCAATCTGGAGATTTGCAAGAAAACCCTGCGGAACAACCTGAAGGTTGAGCTTCCTGAAAGCTTCACAAAGCTCAGGCTGGTGTGGCTTGATGAGAAGGCTGTTGCAATATGCCTTTCTGCTCAAAGCATCTGCAATCACATTCGCCTTGCCTGGAGTGTACTCAATGCTGGGGTTGTACTCTTGGATCATCTCGACCCAACGAGTCTGGCGGAGGTTCAGATGCGGCTGCGTGAAGATGTACTTCAAGCTCTTGTGATCAGTGAAAATGTCGACCTTTCTGCCCAACAACAGATGTCTCCACGTAATCAGAGCATGTACCACAGCTGCTAACTCAAGATCATGTGTGGGATAGTTCTTCTCAGCTGGCTTGAGCTGACGTGAAGTGTATGCCACAATTCTCTTCTCTTGCATAAGCACACCACCAAGGCCTTGAAGAGAAGCGTCACAGAACACGATCTACTGGATAAAACCCACCTATAGCTTTCCGAAAGATTCCAGTTATGCAATCAGGTGTTGGGGATACACGGGAAGCACCGCGCAATCAACTCTAACCTACATCCAGGTGTATCCATCCTTCAACACATAACCAGTCTTTCTCGGAAACTGTGTACCTCGGACCTTCGAAAAGCATCCGCTATAACAAGCTATGGCAATACTCCCGAACTACCTCCCCAGTACTGGGTGATGTCGGGGTTATCGTGCCACTGGCCGTATAGGGGAGATTTTCGATGTCGGCCGTCTTAAGTATTTAGTACTGTCGCGATATGCTTGTTACAGTGATACCCCGAAGCTCAACTCCTCGGTAACAGGAGGCATCGAGAACAATATCCTTGTCACAAGAACATCGAAACAATCCCAGAATACTCGCGGGATTCCTAAAAAAAAATTTGTGCAAATTTTGAAGATAGGAGAGACAAGAGTAGACGTCAGGAGTCCTCACCAGAGAGAAAGGGGATGAGAAGCAAAGAATTCCTACTCTCCGATATAATATAGGACTCAAAAAGTTTTCAGTGTGTGCCTAGACTCAACCGTCAACGGTTCGATCAAACAGTGGGGGCTCCTAGGTCGGAGAAGGCTCTGAATACCAACTTGTAATGCCCAGGATGGAATTATACCTCCTACGTGTCGAGGCACGACTTAAAGGCATAAGTCCATCCTAGAATGATCTCAAGTTTGGTAATCTTTGCACAACTCATGTAAAAGGGGGAAAGTAAACTGAAAATAGTTGGCTTACAATCGCCACGTCACAGAATAACAGTACAAGTCTCAAACATCATACAATAAGATCACTACAACCCTCTAAGGGCAAAACCAAAAGTCAAAGTACCAAACTCAGATAAATAAAACAACCACAGGCGGATCGAATCCTAGTAAGAGTCTCCACTACTGATCGTCCGGGTAGCGCACGTAGTAACGACTACGCTCCTCGTCGTACTCCCAATCCAGCTCGGTGCCATCACCTGGATAGCTCACGGCTGGACCTGCATCTGGTGTGGTGAAGTAACTGTGAGCCACAGAGGACTCAGCAATCCCGTTCCCGGGTAACAGAACTATCAAAGCCTTTAGGTGAGGGAAAGGCTGAAGCATGAAATGAGGTGAAGGAACAACAAAGAGTCTGCAGCAGCAACTAGCATCTAACTTACGCAAGAGAGAGCGAGAAGAGAAGGCAAAGCGAGAAGTGATCACGAAGTGATCCTAGCTACAAGCTCACAAACATAACCCCTCCGTGTTCAACTCCCGAATCCCGATTCGGAAATTGACAGTCACGGAACACACGCTGGTAGTGTATTAGTATCATTGTGTCAAGTTTTCTACAACCGGAATTAACAAGCTCCCATCTGCCACATAACCGCGGGCACGGCTTTCGAAAGTTCAAACCCTGCAGGGGTGTTCCAACTTGACCCATTACAAGCCCACGATCCGCGGAGTCGCAACTCCAAGGTGGGAAGACCCGAGTATCCTCGGAATCCCGTGCTCAAGATATACCGAGCTAAGGTAAGGCTAATCCAGCAAATCCTCCCGGCGTGTCGACACCCTGATCGTAGCCGCGCGTATCTAGGTCTCAGGACACGACCGGATGGGCGATCCCACGGGTTTTTACCAAACCTTGAGTTTCCTCGAGGTGGCCCCGCGTAACCCCTGTTTCGGACCAACACTCATGTGGAGCACTGGCCCGGGGTTGTTGATTAAGAAAAAGGGTTTATAACTCCCTATGCAAGTTTAGTTTGTTGTTAGGCAAATAGTACCAATGTTGGGATTTGCTGGAAAAGACTTAGCACTTAGCGGTTTATCGAGGGGGTCCCATACACCCCAACCGTGTTAGGAACGCATAATCAAGGAACATAAAACCGGCTTATACGGATCCTAACGGCATGAGTGGAACAAAACACCAAGCAAAAGGCTTAGCCTTCCACCCTTGCCAATATATATAGTGATTTCAATTAAAGCATTTATATAGTGTGATATAACCCAACCAAACTTCAACATGGAGCAAGCATCTTCGAACTTCACCTGCAACTAGCAACGCTATAAGAAGGGCTGAGCGAAGCGTACTTAGCCAAGCAACGGTTTGCATAGGTAGGGTGGTTAAACATGGCAATTGGTTACAAGTAGGAGGCTGACAAGAAGAACATGGGCATCGAGGCAAAACTATAGATCGAGACTACTAGCAAAAGGCGAAGATAGTAAAGTTATCGGGGTTCGGTCATCTTGCCTGAAGAGAAGAAGTTCGGATCGAAAGAAGGGTCCTCTTGCTCAAACTCGTTGGAAACCTCGTGCTCAACCTCGTTGGAAAACTCGTGCTCAACTTCCGGCTCTAAACAAGACAAACACACCAAGCACCAATCAACACGATGCAATGCGCACTCGAAAAACATGTATGCATGATGGATGCACTAGTGATGCACATGGAGCATGGAAAACATCACTCAAGCAAAACACCTCAAAACAAGATAACAACCTGATATTATTAATCTACACAGAAAAACACCCAAGTTTGATATAAGAATCGCTGAAATCGGAGTTACGGGCTAAAAGTTATGCCCGAAGCAAGATTTGAGCGAAAACTGCACATTACAGCAACATAGCATCTTGGGAGCTCAAAATAAATAATCTACAGCACCCAAAAGGCATGGCAAAGGACTTGAACATAAACTAGATATAAAGTACAGCAACTAGGTCCAAAGTGCACCCCCAACGGAGTCACGGATCACTAGCAATGATCTTGGACATATTGAACTTTGAAATAAAATTCTGGCAGCAGAATTTTATTGAAAGTTTGGAGCAAAAGATAAGCATGCTACAGCCACTCAAATGGACATGTGAGGACATGGATGGAAAGACAACAATATATACTTCATGGAACAATCAAAATCCACCCCAAAACTATCATGCTTTGTCCTACAACATCACACGAACATGGCATCGGAACGTTACAGATTTCAGACTTAGTGAAATTTCACTAAGTCCTAAAACAGCAACATCATCATAACATCAAAAATAGCATGTTTAAGTCACCTCGAATCTAAACATGGCAAAGGGTAAGCACCTCATCAAAATACATATGAAGGTGATCCCGAAACACACAAGCATGCATCATTGTGGTGAACACAACGATTGCAACGAGCTCAACAAGATGGCATTTCATAACAAGTGAAAACACAACATGTGAACATGGCATCTTGCAAGGATGATAACAAGGAAACAAAACATCTACCATGCAACCTATCACACCCAACACGTAGTTCGTGACGAGACGAACACGTGGACATGTCATTTGCATCGTTTGGACAAACGAGCTAAAAGTTATCACATGTCAAAGGTGGCACAAAAATAACACATAACAGCAGTTTATATCATCATACACTCTTGCAACAGCAAAACAAGCCCCTAGATGACCTCTAACATGCATGACTACAACCGGTAAAACGTAGAGGGCATCTCCACGAACATCTGGACATATCACACGCTCAAAACGGAGCAACAGGTAAAAAGATACAGCAGGTCAAAGATTGCATCAGACAGGTAAAAACTGGGGCTTAGGGAAAGAGTCAACCTCTCCAGATCTAAAAAAAAAACGGAGATGAACAGTGGCGAGGCCCGGGTGAACAGTGCTCGGAGGGCCCGGGCGGCGGCCTGCGGGGCTGGAGGCCCAGGCGGCCGGTGCTGGGCCGGGGTGGCGGCGAGTGGCCCGGGCGCGGCGAGAGGCGGGCCGGTCGGCGCGCGGCCGAGGGGAGCGGCCCGGTCTTCGCGGGGGCGCGGCCCAGTCCAGGGGGCTGGTGCGGTGGCGGGGCGAAAGCGGCGCGGCCTGCTGGCGCTTGGCGAGGCCCGCCGGGCGAAGGCGCGACGAGGGGGTGGAGAGGCCAGCCGCCGAGCGGCGAAGTGGACCTGCCACGGGGACGTACGGGCCGGTCGACGGTCCACTGGCGCGCCCTGCTGCGTAGCGGCGCGGTCGGTCGCTCGACCGCGGGAGGCGGATCGGCCGGACCCTGGCGCGGCGTGCGGTGCGTTGACCTCGCCCGCTCGAGGGGATCTGGTCGAGGAAGCTGGATCCCTCGGGATCTGAGATGAACAGTGCGGGATCTGAGATAGAAAAGAAAAAAAAAGAAGGGGAGAGAGGAGGAAGAAGGAAGGGTTGCTCCAAATAGACCTAGGGGTCTATATATAGCAATTTTAGACTAGGGTTTGGAGATTAGGGTTGTTTAGGAGCCCTCCGATCTGGATCCAACGGATCCGATCGCGGGGATGATTTAAAAGGACCAAACGGAGATAAAAGACTGCAGCAGGGGTATTTCCGGGACACGAAGTGAAGGCACATCGGACCCACACGGACAACGGAGGGAAAAGTCAACGGAGTCCAAACGAGACGAGATTTGAGAGGCAGGTTGCACACAACAAAACAACAACACACAACACAACCTCGCGGCACACCGGTAACGAAAAACGCCCGAACAACAAAGAAGGCCTACGGGACGTCATGGACACGTGACGGAGCTCCGGAACACGAAACGGACAACGGGAAGAAACGCCACGAACCGGAAACAACCCACAACACAGATGCAATGCAATGCACATGTCTACATGATATGAATGAATGCCACACACTCACACAACAAAACGACGAAAGCCCGAAAGACAAAGAACCCGAAATGGAAATAGATGAAGCCGGAGATATATTATAAGCCCAAAAGGGAAAGTATTACATCCGGGGCATTACATTCTCCCACCCACCCAACCCAAGCAATCAGTCAAAGAATCATTTTCAAGCTACCAAGTCAAGTGCTCCTTATCACCGTCCTCTCTCAGAAGTGGTTTGCAACAAGTGCACTCAGAAGGGTCATTATGCTAACAAGTGCCCCAACCCAAGGCGCCTTCTGCCTCCTCCACCTGTCAGCACTGCTATTGTCGAGCATAGTCCAAAGGCAGCAAGAGTGAATCTGATGAATGCAGCTCAAGCAGAGAATTCTTCAGATGTGATACTTGGTAACCTTCCAGTTAACTCTATTCCTGCAAAAGTGTTGTTTGATTCAGGTGCATCATATTCTTTCATGTCATATCCATTTGCATCCAAGCACGATGTTGTCACCAAAAATTTGCCAAGGGAGTTATCAGTTATTTCTCCGCGGAGACGAATGCATTCTAGTGTGTATGCTCCGGATGTATCTATTCGCATGGGTGATTACCGCTTTCTGGCTTCTCCGGTTGTTCTCGGCAACTCCGACATTGATCTTATTCTCGGGATGGATTGGCTTTGTCAGCATGATGCTCACATTGATTGTGCAAATAAGGAAGTCAAGATTACTCATTCTGACGAAGACGTGATTATCTTCACCTCTCGTGATAACACAATCAGGCTATTCTCTCTCAATGACAAGGGCGAGATTAATGCCATCTCTCAAATTCCGTTTGTAAATGAATATGAAGATGTTTTTCCTGAAGAGCTTCCAGGCATGCCTCCGCATCGTCAAGTTGAATTTGTCATTGAACTCGAGCCTGGTACTGAGCCAGCATGCCGGCGTCCGTACAAGCTTTCCCCTGAAGAGTTGAAGGAGTTGAAGAAACAGCTCGATGAGCAAGAGTGTATGGGTATGACAAGGCCTAGAACTTCTCCTTGGGGCTGTGGTGTCTTATTTGTCAAGAAGAAGGATTGCACGGAGCGCCTTTGCGTTGATCACCGGCCATTGAACAAGAAGACAATAAAGAACAAGTATCCGCTCCCCAACATCAACGAATTGTTCGAGCAACTCAAAGGAGCAAAAGTGTTCTCAAAGCTCGATCTCCGGATGGGTTATCACCAGATCCGCATCTGTGAAGAAGATATTCACAAGACTGCATTCAGAACCAGCTACGGCTCGTATGAATATACAGTCATGTCTTTTGGCCTCGCTAATGCTCCACCCACCTTCTCGAGAATGATGCACTACATTTTCAACCCCTACACCAACAAATTTGTGATTGTTTATCTGGATGACATCTTGGTATTCTCCAAGAATGAAGAGGATCATGAAAAGCACCTCCGTCTGGTTCTCGACAGACTCCGTGAACATAAGTTCTATGACAAGTTCCCCAAGTGTGAATTCTAGCTCGATAAGGTCTTATATCTGGGCCATATCATCTCCGCTGACGGTATTACGGTCAACCCCGAGAAAGTTGAAGCGATTGTCAACTAGGAGCCTCCTCAGAATGTCAAGCAACTCCGAAGCTTCCTTGGTCTTGCTCGCTATTGCAGAAGATTCGTTCAGAACTTCTCCAAGATTGCCAAGCCTCTCTCCAACTTGCTGCAAAAGAATGTAATGTACAACTGGTCTCCGGATTGTGATGTAGCATTCAAAACTCTCAAAGAAAAGCTCATCTCTGCTCCGGTTCTTACTCCTCCAGATGAGTCCAAGCCCTTCGAAGTATTCTGTGATGCTTCTCTTCAAGGACTTGGTGGTGTTCTAATGCAAGACAAGAAAATTGTGGCATACACTTCCCGTCAATTGAAGCCAAGTGAGAAGAACTACCCCACACATGATCTCGAGCTAGCAGCTGTGTTACACGCCTTGATCACGTGGAGACACCTTCTGTTGGGCAGAAAATTCGACATCTTCACCTATCACAAGAGCTTGAAGTACATCTTCACACAGCCGAACCTGAACCTTTGCCAGACTCGTTGGGTTGAGATGATCCAAGAGTATGATCCAAGCATCGAATACACACCTGGCAAGGCAAATGTCATTGCAGATGCCTTGAGCAGAAAGGCATATTGCAACAATCTCCTTATCAAGCCGTTCCAGCCTGAGCTTTGTGAAGCATTCAGGAAGCCAACCTCCAAGTTGTTCCGCAAGGCTTTCTTGCAAATCTTCAAGTTGCTCCTACCTCGGAAGATCAGATCCGTGAGGCCCAACTCAGTGATGCTATGGTGCAGAAAGTGAAACATGGTATTGCAAAGGGTACTCCCAAATACAAGTGCTATCGCATTGATGAGAGAGATACCTTGTTCTTTGAGGACAGACTTGTGGTTACCAAGGGTGATCTCAGGAAGCTCATAATGAATGAAGCACATGACTCCCTTCTCTCAATTCATCCTGGAAGTTCCAAGATGTACCAAGACCTCAAGCAATCTTACTGGTGGACTCACATGAAAAGGGAGATTGCCCAATTCATGAATGAATGTGATGTCTGCAGAAGAGTGAAGGCAGAGCATCAACGTCTAGACGGTCTCCTCCAACCTCTTCCGATTCCCGAGTGGAAATTCGACCACAATGAAATGGATTTCGTCACTGGGTTTCCCAAGTCCAAGAAGGGGAATGATTCTATCTTCGTGGTGATTGACAAGCTTACCAAAGTAGCTCACTTCCTTCCAGTCAAAGAATCCGTCAATGCAGCTCAGCTGGCAGAGTTGTACAGTTCCAGAATTGTGTCCTTACATGGCATTCCTCAAGTTATCTCCTCAGACCGTGGAAGTTTGTTCACATCCAAGTTCTGAGACTCCTTTCGGTCTGCCATGGGCACTAAGATCCATTTCAGCACTGCGTTTCACCCTCAGACTAGTGGTCAAGTCGAAAGAGTGAACCAGATTCTAGAAGACATGCTCAGAGCTTGTGTCATCTCTTTTGGCATGAAGTGGGAAGATTGCCTTCCATTTGCCGAGTTCTCTTACAACAACAGTTTCCAAGCAAGTGCCGACAAAGCTTCGTTTGAAATTCTCTATGGCAGAAAGTGCCGTACCCCTCTCAACTTGTCCGAGACTGGTGAACGTCAACTTCTTGGCAATGACTTGATCTCAGAAGTCGAAGAAATGTGCAAAGTCATACGTGAGAATCTCAAGGCCGCTCAGTCGCGTCAAAAGAGCTACTATGACGGCAAGCATCATGATTTGGCCTTCAACATTGGTGATCATGTCTATCTCCGTGTTTCTCCTATGAAAGGCACCCAAAGATTTGGTATCAAAGGCAAGCTTGCTCCTAGATACGTGGGCCCTTTCAAGATCCTTGGCAAAAGAGGCGATCTAGCCTATCAACTTGAGCTCCCTTCCAACTTCGCTAATGTTCATGATGTGTTTCACGTGTCTCAGCTCCGCAAGTGCTTCAAGACCCATGAACGCACTATTCCATTTGAGGAGATTGATCTTCAACAAGACTTGTCTTACCGAGAGCACCCCATTGCTATTCTTGAAGAAACCGAGCGCAAGACCCGCAACAAGTCAATCAAGTTCTTGAAAGTTAAGTGGTCACACCATACCGACCGAGAAGCTACGTGGGAACGAGAAGATCACCTTCGTTCCGAGTACCCTTCCTTCTTCCAGTCCTAGATCTCAGGACGAGATCTTTTCGTAGTAGAGGAGAGTTTGTAATGCCCCGGATGTAACATTTTCCCTATATGGGAATATATAAACTTTGGCTTCATCAATTCCTTTCCGGGTTCTTCTTTCTTTTCGGGTTCTTCGTTTTGTCGTGTGCGTGTGTGCATTTCATCCATGTCATGTTGTCATGTGCATTGCATTGCTTTGTGTTTTCACTTGCACCTGGTCCCACTCGTCTCTTCCCGTTGTCCGTTTCGAGTTCCGACGCTCTCACACGTGCCCGTGGCATCCCCGAGACCTTCTTTCGTGTGTGGCCGTGTAACGTTTCCGGAATGGCGTAAGACTTGTCGTGCGATATTGTTTTGGTACGTGTAGGCCGCCTGTCAAGTTTCGTCGCGTTTGGAGTTCGTTTGGTACTCCAACGGTTAACCTAGTGGGCTAAAAGTACCTCCTCTTTGAGGCCCAAGACCCCCTCCACAACAGCCCACAAACCCAGCACAACCACTCCCATCATCTCGGTCGTCGAATTGTGATCGCGTGGCCGATAACCGCTCCTCATTTGGAGTTTCCTAGCTCCCAGAATCTATAAGTTAGTCCACATTCCCGAAATCCCGGTGCAACCCTAATTTTTCCTCCCGCTCTGCGCGCCGGACACGTCCGCGCAGCCGCCGGACATGTCCGACCCGCCGCCAGCTCACTCCGTCCAATCGGAGGCCGCCACGTCACCTCCGCCGCCATGTGGCGACCCCTCATTGGATCTGCCACCTCAACCACCGCCACCTCACCACACCACCTCGCCGCCCGCCGGAGCCACTGCCGGACCGCCGCCGCCATCGCCGAAAAAGTCGCCGCCGCCTTGCCGGACCGCCACCGCGCCTCCCCCTCGCCGTCGTTGACCCGCGCCGCTGCCGGCCGGGCGCGCCGCCGCCGCCGCCCCGGCTAGCAGCCGCGCCGCCGGCCCTTTCAAGCGGCGCCGCCGCTGGGCGGGCTGCAGCCGCGCCGCCGCGGGCCACAACCACCGCCGCCGCGGGCTGCATCGAGGCGCCGGCCGGGCCTCAAGTTCGCCGGAGCCCCACCGGATTTCTTCGCGAGCGCCGCCGCCTCCTCTCAAGCTCCGGCCACCGCGCCCTCCGGGCCCCTCCTGCCGCCGCGCCGCCTCCCTCCGTCCATCTCCTCGCCGGAATCCCGCGTCTCCGGCCATCTTCCCCAACTCCGGCGTCTTCTTCCCCAACTCCAGTGACTTCTCCGGTGAACTTTCAGATCGGGACGAGATCCACCACTCCCTCCATCAAAACAATGCCCCGCAGCTCGGATCCCTCCATCCCGCACGGATCCGTCCCGCGTTGACTTTTGGAGGTATAAAATTCCACTAAGTCCCAGATCTGTAATGTTTTGTTGCCTCCTTTGCATGCCCGTAACTTTGTGCTCGTAGGTCCGTTTTGTGCATATGATATATCAAAATGATCTTGGTGATGTGTACTATGTTTTGTTCCATTGTGTCAAGCTTGTTTGAGTCCATCTAGATGTCTTAATCATCATGACAAGAGTGCTACTTCTTATAAACTGCTGCTATTTGTTATTTTGATGCCATGTTTGAGATGTGATAACTTGATGCATGTTTATCCAAATGAAGCAAATGATATGTCAAAATGTTCATCATGAAATGCTCTACATGTTGATTGCTGTAGCAAGAATGTTAGAGTTCATATTGCCATGTTTATCCCTGTTGCAAAAGTGCATGTGGCTGTTAGGTTTTGTAACTTGTTACGAGATGCCTAGTTGAGGAGCTCGTTGCTATTGATGTGTTTGCCCCCATGTTGCATGCTCATATGTTTTAGAATCTCCATCATGTGTTCTTTGCTGTGGCGCAAACCATTGGCCATGTTATGCTTTAAGATGACTTAAACATGCTCGCAAACATGCCATGATAATGTTACTGTTTTAACACTTAGTGAAATTTCACTAAGTCTGGAATCTGTAATATCCTGATGCTATGTTTGCTTGATGCCCTAGGCAAATCCATGTTATTTTTGGGGCGGCCATTGATCATTCCTTGTTGTATATGTTTTTTTTCTATCCATCCATGCCCTCACTTGCTCATATGGATTGCTGTAGCATATTTAATTCTTGCTCCCAAGTTGCTATAAAATATTGTTGTCGGGTTTTTAGTGTCATGATCAAAATGTTGTAGTTTGTTGCTATTGATCCATGCCTCCTATGGAGTTGCTCCAATGGAGTTGTTTGCTGTAGGATATGTATACTTCATGTCCATGCTTCTTGTCACCATGTTTGAGTGCTGTAGAGTATATATATCTTGCTTCCAAGTTGTTATGTGGCTGTTAATTTCAGCTTTGCATTGTTTCTTGTTTCGGGTGTATCTTTTAGTCCGTTGCTCCGTTTTGAGCGTGCCCTACATGAAACTTGTGTGTTTTTGCATGTAGATTCATAATATTATCTTGTTAACACGTTTGGAGTATGTTTGCTTGATATTTGGTTGCATCTTGCACCGTAGCCATGCTTATCTTGTTTTGATCATATCTCCTAGACCGTAGCTCCGTTCTAAACAAACTTTATATGAAACTTGACTAGAATTTTGTGTAGATTATCATGGTGCATGTTAACTTGCTGTTTAACAACTTTAACTTATGGTTTGTTCAGATCTCGACTAATTTCAAACTATGCATATGAGGACTTACCGGTTTTGTCTTAAGTAGTCTTCGGCCTCATTTAAACTTGTTGTTCTTATGTTGTTTCTCTGTGCTTCCTACTTTGTCATGTTTTGCATCCTATATAGATCTGTCTTGCATCCTACTTTCTTGAGCATATTGTCTTGTTCTTGTGATTGTTCTGGTGTGCTTCCTATGTTGTCATGTAATGCATCCTCAGTGCATCTGCAGTGCATCCTAAGTGCATCATACGTGCGTCCTGTAGATTGTGCATTGCACCTTGTTTGATTTCGTGCCTCGTGTGTTCTTGTGTTGAGTAGAGCCTGAAGCCGAGACCGAGTACGAGAACGAGGTTACTATCGAGGTTGAGAACGAGGAGTCGTCTTACGATCCCATCGACGACTCGACCGGCAAGATGACCTGACCCAGATATCATTACTATCTTTGCCTATTGCTAGAAGTCTCGCTCTTTAGTTTATTGCCTCGATGCCCATGTTTGTTTATCAGCCTCCCATTGTAACCATGAATCTGTCTAACCATCCAACCTATGCAAACCTTTGATTGGCTACGTAGGCTTCGCTCAGCCCCTCTTATAGCATTGCTAGTTGGAGGAGAAGATTTGAAGATTCTGGCTTCATGTTGAAGTATTTGTTGGGATATCACACTATATAAATTCTTAAATGAAATCATCCATATATTGGTAATGGGTGGAAGGCTAAGCCTTCTTGCTTGGTGATTTGTTCCACTCATGCCGCCCTAGGAACCGTATAAACCGGTGTTATGTTCCTTGATTTTGCGTTCCTCACATGGTTGGGGTTATGGGACCCCCTCGATAAACCGCTTAGCGCTAAGTCTTTTCCAGCAAGTCCCAACATTGGTACTATTTGCATAGCAACTAAAAACTTGCATAGGGAGTAATTAACCCTCTTCTTAATCAACAACCCGGGCCAGTGCTCCACATGAGTGTTGGTCCAAACTGGGGGTCTTGCAGGGCCACCTTGGGGGAACCCGAGGGCTAGTAAAAACCTGTAGCATCGCCCATCCGGTCGTGGCCTGAGATGAGATACGCGCGGCTACTATCAGTGTGTCGGCACGCCGGGAGGATTTGCTGGATTAGTCTTACCTTAGTCGGAGTATCTTGAGCACGGGATTCCAAGAATACTCGGGCCTTCCCACCTTGGAGTTGCGACTCCGCGGATCGTGGGCTTGTAATGGGCCAAGTTGGAACACCCCTGCAGGGTTTTGAACTTTTGAAAGCCGTGCCCGCGGTTATGTGACAGATGGGAATTTGTTAATATACGGTTGTAGAAAACTTGACACCATGTTCAGAACACACTACTAGCGTGAGTACCGTGACGGTCATTTTCCGAAAGGGGTTCGGGAAGTGAACACGGTGGGGTTATGTTTGACGTGCTTAGTTAGGATCACTTCGTGATCACTTTGACGCTCGTGGCACTTCTCTTCTCGCTCTTATCACGTAAGCTAGTGCTAGTGCAGCAGCAACCTTTATTCTTTCTTCAGCCTTGTTCCACACCCAAGGCTTAGATAGTTTTGCTACCTGGGAACGGGATTGCTGAGTCCTCCGTGGCTCACAGATTCTACACCACACCAGATGCAGGTACCATGGTGAACTACTCAGGTGACGGCACAGAGCTGTACTGGGAGTATGATGAAGAACGTAGCCGATACTATGTGCGCTATCCCGATGATCAGTAGTGGTTTCTACTAGGGGCGATTCGAACCTGTGGCTTTATGTATTTCGGTATCTTTCATTTGGATCTTCACCCGAAGTCGGGTTGTGATGTTATTTGGATGATGTTTTGCTATGTAATGAATTGTGTGACGTGGCGAGTGTAAGCCAACTATCCTTTTGCAATTTCATCCCTATTTTTACATGAGTCGTGCAAAGATACTGAACTTGAGATCATTCCAGAATGGGCTTATACCTTTAAGTCATGCCTCGACACGTAGGAGGTATAGTCCCATCCTGGGCATTACAGATTATCTCTCTTAGAAACGTTATCATGAATTTTAAGCAACTAGATCATGCACATGCTGCACAAGCTTGGGAGAGGGTGAAATTAATGATACGTAATTGCCCTACACATGGTTTGAACTTATGGATGATTATACAAAACTTTTATGCTAGCTTGAATTTTGCTTCTAGATATCTTTTAGATTCGGCCGCGGGGGGCACTTTCATGGAAATCACTTTAGGAGAAGCTACTAAACTCCCACACAATATTATGGTTAACTACTCTCAATGGCACACAGAAAGATCTACTATTAAAAAAGTACATGCTATTGAAGAGATTAGTGTTTTGAGTGAAAAGATGGATGAACTTATGAAATTATTTGGTACTAAGAGTGCTTCTTCTAATCCTAATGATATGCCTTTGTCCAGGTTGATCGAGAATAATAATGAATCTATGGATGTGAATTTTATTGGTAGGAATAATTTTGGTAACAATGCTTATAGAGGAAACTTTAATCCTAGGCCTTTTCCTAGTAATTCCTCTAATAATTATGGTAATTCCTACAACAACTCTTATGGAAATTTTAAGGAAAACGCTTCGTTCCATCCGGATGGACGCATCCGGTTGAGCGACCGCTTCAGGCGCCGTCTGATCCTTCTCGATCGTATGGTGTACAAGTTGTCCCGTGGTGTTTTGTGGGACCGACCCACCGCTCTATCCTCTCTCCCTATCCTATATTTCAGCCACACATTTTTTCACCGGGGTCAAACCATCTTATCCCCCATCTCTCTTGTCCTTCATCCCGTGGAGATCTCAGCCGCCATGGATGGCCTCCATGGAGCTTTTTCTCAAGTGATGTGAGGGGTGCTGCGAGGACGGTGGTTTGGCTGCTGCGAGCTGCGATGACGACCGGGTTGCTCCAGCGATGTTGTGACGGATCTGGGCTGCTGCAACGGCAGGCAGGGCGGCTCCGGCCATGCTGCGACGGCACCACCATGCTACGAGCTAGTGTTGCGATGCGCCGAGCTACGTCGTCGTGCTGCAACGGTCGTCGACGTGCTGCGAGCCAGTGTTGTGACGGCGCCGCCGTGCTCCCATGGCCATCATGTCGCGAGTCGGCGCTGCCATGGACGACATCTTGTCCATGACGACGTCACTGCGACGGCGGCTTGGGCTGCTTCGGCGATGCCACAACGGTGGCTCGGGCTGCTCCGACCGCGATGGTGGCTTGGGCTGCTCCGGCGATGCTGCGACGATGGCCCGGGCTGCTCCGACCATGCTGCGACGGCGGCTTAGGCTGCTCCGAGGATGCTGCGATGGCGGCTCGGGCTGCTCCGGCGATGCTGCTCCGTCATGCTGCGAGATGATGTTGCAAGACCGACGGAGTTGTTGTGAGTCGATGTTGCCGTCGTTCTGCCATGTCACCGGATATTGCTATGCAGGCGAGCATGTGTGCCTAGCGTTGTGTGATGAGAAGAAAGAGAAAGAAGAAAGAAGACCGCGCTGCATTGACTAGGGAAGTTCAAATTGTATGGTTTAGAAGTCGGATGTTTTTTGCTATCCTACATCTGGATAACGCCTAGCAGGCGCAAATTTTAATAAGATGCCCTCTTAATTTGAGACTAGTGTCAAAAAATTTATAAATTCGCAAAAGAATTTCAATGCTTTGCTTGAAGAAAAATTGCTTCAGGTTGATGAGTTAGCTAGAAACGTGGATAGAATTTCTCTTGATGTTGATTCTTTGAAACTTAGATCTATTCCACCTGAGCATGATATCAATGAGTCTCTCAAGGCCATGAGAATTTCCATTGATGAATGCAAAGAAAGAACCGCTAGGATGCGTGCTAAAAGAGATCGCTTTATGAAAGCGTGTTCTTCTAGTTATCATAATAATAAAGATGAAGATCTTAAAGTGATTGATGTGTCTCCTATTAAATCCTTGTTTTCTAGTATGAATCTTGATAAAGATGGGACTGGAGATGAGTCTATTTTAGCTAAAAGTGTTAAAAGTGGGATTGAAGATGTCAAAACTTTACATAGTAATGAACCCACTATTTTGGGTTTCAAGGGATTTAATTATGATAATTTCTCTTTAATATATTGTACTTCCTTGTTGCAATCCGTGCTAAATTATCCGCATGCTTATAGTCAAAATAGAGCTTTTACCAAACACATAGTTGATTCTCTAATGCAATCTTATGCAGAAAAACTTGAATTAGAAGTTTCTATCCCTAGAAAGCTTTATGATGAGTGGGAACCTACTATTAAGATTAAGATTAAAGATCATGAATGCTTTGCTTTGTGTGATTTGGGTGCAAGTGTTTCCACAATTCCAAAAACTTTGTGTGATATGTTAGGTTTCCATGAACTTGATGATTGCTCTTTAAATTTGCATCTTGCAGATTCTACCATTAAGAAACCTATGGGAAGGATTAATGATGTTCTTATTGCTGCCAATAGGAATTATGTGCCCGTAGATTTCATCGTTCTCGATATAGATTGCAATCCTACATGTCCTATTATTCTTGGTAGACCTTTCCTTAGAACGATTGGTGCAATTGTTGATATGAAGGAAGAAAATATTAGATTCTAATTTCCGTTAAGGAAAAGCATGGAACACTTTCCTAGAAATAAAATCAAATTACCTTATGAATCTATTATGAGAGCCACTTATGGATTGCCTACCAAAGATGGCAATACCTAGATCATTCTTGTATCGTGCCTAGCTAGGGGTGTTAAACGATAGCGCTAGTTGGAAGGCAACCCAATTTAATTTTCTTTGTTTTTGCTTCTCTTTAGGAATAAACATTGCATCTAGCTTCTGTTTAGATTTGGTTTTGTGTTTTAATTAGTGTCTGTGCCAAGTAGAACCTTTGGGGAGACTTGCGTGAAGTTTATGCGATCATGCTATAGAAAACAGAAATTTTAGCGCTCACGAGATTAGCTACCATTTTTTACTGGAGAGTGCTTTTTAGTTGATTCTTTTTTAAGTTGATTAATAGAAAAATTCATCACGTCCATCAGTTTTTTTTTTGAGTTACAGAAGTATTCAGAAGTTACAGATTGCTACAGACTATTCGGTTTTTGACAGATTTTGTTTTTCCTGTGTTGTTTGCTTATCTTGATGAATCTATGAGTAGTATCGGGGGTATGAATCATAAATAAGTTGGAGTATAGTAGGTTTAACACCAATATAAACAAAGAATGAGTTCATTATAGTACCTTTGAGTGGTGGTTTATTTTCTTATACTAACGGAGCTCACGAGATTTTTTGGCTAAGTATTGTGTTGTGAAGTTTTCAAGTTTTGGGTGAGGATTTGATGGACTATGGAACAAAGAGTGGCAAGAGCCTAAGCTTGGGGATGCCCAAGGCACCCCAAGGTAAAATTCAAGGACAACCAAAATCCTAAGCTTGGGGATGCCCCGGGAAGGCATCCCCTTTTTCGTCTTCGTCTCTCGGTAACTTTACCTGAGACTATATTTTTATTCACCACATGATATGTATTTTGCTTGGAGCGTCATGTATGATTTGAGTCTTTGATTTTTCATTTACCACAATCATCCTTGCTGCACAAACCTTTTGAGAGAGATACAAATGAATCGGAATTTATTAGAATACTCTATGTGCTTCACTTATATTTTTTGAGCTAGATAGTTTTGCTCTAGTGCTTCACTTATATCTTTTAGAGCATGGTGGTGGTTTTATTTTGTAGAAATTATTGATCTCTCATGCTTCACTTATATTATTTTGTAATGTGCTTTGGTTATAAATTTAGTCCTAATATGATAGGCATCCAAGATGGGTATAATAAAAACTTTCATAAAAAGTGCATTGAATATGATGAGAAGTTTGATACTTGACAATTTTTTTGAGATATGAGGATGGTGATATTAGAGTCATGCTAGTGGAGTAATTGTGAATTTGAGAAACACTTGTGTTAAAGTTTGTGATTCCCGTAGCATGCACGTATGGTGAACCGTTATGTGATGAAGTTGGAGCATTATTTATTTATTTATTGTCATCCTTTTGTTGGAGAACGTAGTATTTTCAAAATTTTCCTACGATCACGCAAGATCTATCTACTAGATGTATAGCAACGAGAGGGGAGAGTGTGTCTACGTACCCTCGTAGACCGGGAGCGGAAGCGTCAAGTGACGCGGTCGATGTAGTCGAACTTCTTCACGATCCAACCGATCAAGCACCGAACGTACGGCACCTTCGCGTTCAGCACACGTTCAGCTTGATGACGTCCCACGAGCTCTTGATCCAGTTGAGCTTCACGGGAGAGTTTCGTCAGCACGACGGCGTGGTGACAGATATGATGTATCTACCGGCGCAGGGCTTCGCCTAAGCACTGCAACGGTATGACCGAGGTGTGTTTCTGTGGAGGGGGGCACCGCACACGGCTAAAACAATTCAACTTGTGTGTCCTAGGGTGCCCCCTGCCCCCGTATATAAAGGAGCAAGGGAGAGGCCGGCCCTAGAGGGGGCGCGCCAAGTGTGGGGAGTCCTACTAGGACTCCCAAATCCTAGTAGGATTCCCCTTCCCTTTCCGGATTAGGAGAGAAGGAAAGAGGTGGAGAGGGAGAAGGAAAAGGGGGCTGCACCCCTTGTCCAATTCGGACCAGAGGGGGGGCGCGCGCCTCCTTCCTTTTGGCCTTTCTCCTCTATTCCCGTATGGCCCAATAAGGCCCATATACTCCGAAAAATACCCGAATCACTCGGAACCTTTCCGATGTCCGAATATAGTCGTCCAATATATCGATCTTTACGTCTCAACCATTTCGAGACTCCTCGTCATGTCCCCAATCTCATCTGGGACTCCGAACTCCTTTGGTACATCAAAACTCATAAACTCATAATACCGATCGTCATCAAACGTTAAGCGTGCGGACCCTACGGGTTCGAGAACTATGTAGACATGATCGAGACTCATCTCCGGTCAATAACCAATAGCGGAACCTGGATGCTCATATTGGCTCCTACATATTCTACGAAGATCTTTATCGGTCAAACCGCATAACACATACGTTGTTCCTTTTGTCATTGGTATGTTACTTGCCCGAGATTCGATCGTCGGTATCTCTATACCTAGTTCAATCTAGTTACCGGCAAGTCTCTTTACTCGTTCCGTAATACATCATCTCGTGACTAACTCATTAGTCTTTTGCTTGCAAGGCTTATTATGATGTGCATTACTGAGAGGGCCCAGAGATACCTCTCCGACACTCGGAGTGACAAATCCTAGTCTTGATCTATGCCAACACCACGAACACTTTCGGAGACACCTGTAGAGCATCTTTATGATCACCCAGTTACGTTGTGACGTTTGATAGCACACAAGGTGTTCCTACGGTATTCGGGAGTTGCATAATCTCATAGTCATAGGAACATGTATAAGTCATGAAGAAAGCAATAGCAGTAAAACTAAACGATCATAGTGCTAAGCTAACGGATGGGTCTTGTCCATCACATCATTCTCCTAATGATGTGATCCTGTTGATCAAATGACAACTCGTGTCTATGGTTAGGAAACATAACCATCTTTGATCAATGAGCTAGTCTAGTAGAGGCATACTAGGGACACTCTGTTTTGTCTATGTATTCACACATGTACTAAGTTTCCGGTTAATACAATTCTAGCATGAATAATAAACATTTATCATGATATAAGGAAATATAAATAACAACTTTATTATTGCCTCTAGGGCATATTTCCTTCAGTCTCCCACTTGCACTAGAGTCAATAATCTAGCTCACATCGCCATGTGATTTAATACCGATAGTTCACATCGTTATGTGAATAACACCCATAGTTCACATCGCCATGTGACCAACACCCAAAGGGTTTACTAGAGTCAATAATCTAGTTCACATCGCTATGTGATTAATACCCAAGAGTAATAAGGTGTGATCATGTTTTGCTTGTGAGAGAAGTTTAGTCAACGGGTCTGTCACATTCAGATCCGTATGTATTTCGCAAATTTCTATGTCTACAATGCTCTGCATAGAGCTACTCTAGCTAATTGCTCCCACTTTCAATATGCATCCAGATTGATACTTAGAGTCATCTGGATTTAGTGTAAAAGCTTGCATCGGCGTAACCCTTTACAACGAACTCTTTATCACCTCCATAATCGAGAAACATTTCCTTAGTCATCATGTTACTAAGGATAATTTTGACCGCTGTACAGTGATCTACTCCTGGATCACTATTGTACCCCTTTGACAAACTCATGGCAAGGTACACAACATGTTTGGTACACAGCATGGCATACTTTATAGAACCTATGGCTGAGGCATAGGGAATGACTTTCATTCTCTCTATTTTTCTGTCGTGGTCTGGCTTTGAGTCTTACTCAACTTCACACCTTACAAGTCAGGCAAGAACTCCTTCTTTGACTGATCCATTTTGAACTACTTCAAAATCTTATCAACGTATGTACTCATCGAAAGTCTTATCAAGCGTCTTCATCTATCTCTATAGATTTGATGCCCAATATGTAAGCAACTTCACCAAGGTCTTTCTTTGAAAAACTCCTTTCAAACACTCCTTTATGCTTTCCAGAAAATTCTACATCATTTCCGATCGACAATATGTCATTCACATATACTTATCAGAAAGGTTGTAGTGCTCCCACTCACTTCTTGTAAATACAGGCTTCACCGCAAGTCTGTATAAATCAATATGCTTTGATCAACTTATCAAAGTGTATATTCCAACTCCGAGATGCTTGCATCAGTCCATAGATGGATCACTGGAGTTTGCACATTTTATTAGCACCTTTAGGATTGACAAAACCTTCTGGTTGCATCATATACAATTTTTCTTTAATAAATCCATTAAAGAATGCAGTTTTGTTATCCATTTGCCAGATTTCATAAAATGCGGCAATTGCTAACATGATTCGGACAGACTTAAGCATCGCTACGGGTGAGAAAGTCTCATCGTAGTCAACTCTTTGAACTTGTCGAAAACCTTTCACAACAAGTCGAGCTTTGTAAACAGTAACATTACCATCAGCGTCAGTCTTTCTCTTGAAGATCCATTTATTTTCGATGGCTTGCCGATCATCGGACAAGTCAACCAAAGTCCACACTTTGTTCTCATACATGGATCCCATCTCAGATTTCATGGCCTCAAGCCATTTTGCGGAATCTGGGCTCATCATCGCTTCCTCATAGTTCGTAGGTTCATCATGGTCCAGTAACATGACTTCCAGAACCGGGTTGCCGTACCACTCTGGTGCGGAACGAATTCTGGTTGATCTACGAAGTTCAGCAGAAACTTGATCTGAAGTTTCATGATCATCATCATTAGCTTCCTCACTAATTGGTGTAGGAATCACTGGAACTAGTTTCTGTGATGTACTACCTTCCAATTTGGGAGAAGGTACAATTACCTCATCAAGTTCTACTTTCCTCCCACTCACTTCTTTCGAGAGAATTTCCTTCTCTAGAAAGAATCCATTCTTAGCAGCGAATATCTTGCCTTCGGATCTGTGATAGAAGGTGTACCCAACAGTCTCCTTTGGGTATCATATGAAGACACATTTCTCCGACTTGGGTTCGAGCTTATCAGGTTGATGTTTTTTCACATAAGCATCGCAGCCCCAAACTTTAAGAAACGACAACTTTGGTTTCTTGCCAAACCACAGTTCATAAGGCGTCGTCTCATCAGATTTAGATGTTGCCCTATTTAGCGTGAATGCAGCTGTCTCTGATGCATAACCCAAAACAATAGTGGTAAATCGGTAAGAGACATCATAGACAGCACTATATCTAATAAAGTACGATTACGATGTTCGGACCCACCATTACACTGTGGTGTTCCAGGTGGCGTGAGTAGTGAAACTATTTCACATTGTTTTTACTGAAGGCCAAACTCGCTAACTCAAATATTTTACCTCTACGATCATATCGTAGAAACTCTTATTTTCTTGTTACGATGATTCTCCACTTCACTCTGAAATTCTTTGAACTTTTCAAACTTTTCAGACTTGTGCTTCATTAAGTAGATATACCCATATCTGCTCAAATCATCAGTGAAGGTCAGAAAATAACGATACCCACCGCGAGCTTCAACACTCATTGGTCCACATACATCTGTATGTATGATCTCCAACAAATCTGTTGCTCGCTCCATTGTTTCGGAGAACGGAGTTTTAGTCATCTTGCCCATGAGGCATGGTTCGCAAGCACCAAGTGATTCATAATCAAGTGATTCCAAAAGTCCATCACTATGGAGTTTCTTCATGTGCTTTACACCATTATGACCTAAACGGCAGTGCCACAAATAAGTTGCCCTATCATTATTAACCTTGCATCTTTTGGCTTCAATATTATGAATATGTGTATCACCATGATCGAGATCCAACAAACTATTTTCATTGGGTGTATGACCATCGAAGGTTTTATTCATGTAAATAGAATAACAATTATTCTATTACTTTAAATGAATAACCATATTGCAACAAATATGATCAAATCATATTCATGCTCAACGCAAGTGCCAAATAACATTTATTTAGGTTTTACACTAATCCCGAAAGTATAGGGAGTGTGCGATGATGATCATATCAATCTTGGAACCACTTCCAAGACACATCGTCACTTCACCTTTAACTAGTCTCTGTTCATTCTGTAATTCTCGTTTTGAGTTACTAATTTTAGCAACTGAACCGGTATCAAATACCCAGGGGTTGCTATGAACACTAGTAAAGTACACATCAATAATCTGTATATCAAAATATACCTTTGTTCACTTTGCCATCCTTCTTATCCGCCAAGTATCTAGGGCGGTTCCACTTCCAGTGACCATTTCCTTTGCAGTAGAAGCACTTAGTTTCAGGCTTGAGTTTTAGCTTTGGGTTTCTTCACGGGAGTGACAACTTGCTTGTCATTCTTCTTGAAGTTCCCCTTCTATCCCTTTGCCCTTTACTTGAAACAAGTGGTCTTGTTAACCATCAACACTTGATGCTTTTTCATGATTTCTACCTTCGCCGACTTCAGCATCGCGAAGAGCTCGGGAATTCCTTTCGTCATCCCTTGCATATTATAGTTCATCACGAAGTTCTACAAACTTGGTGATAGTGACTAGAGAACTTTGTAAATTACTATCTTATCTGGAAGATTAACTCCCACTTGATTCAAGTAATTGTAGTACCGAGATAATCTAAGCACATGCTCACTGGTTGAGCTATTCTCCTCCATCTTGTAGGCAAAGTACTGTCAGAAGTCTTATACCTCTCGACACGGGCATGAGTATGAAATACTAATTTCAACTCTTGGAACATCTTATATGCTCCGTGGCATTCAAAACGTTTTGAAGTCCCGGTTCTAAGCCGTAAAGCATGGTGCACTTAAACTATCAAGTAGTCATCATACCAAGCTTTTGTCAAAACGTTCATAATGTCTACATCTGCTCCCGCAATAGGTCTGTCACCTAGCGGTGCATCAAGGACATAATTCTCTGTGCAGGAATGAGGATAATCCTCAGATCATGGAACAATTCCGCATCATTGCTACTAACATCTTTCAACTTAGTTTTCTCTAGGAACATATAAAAAATAAACGGGGAGCAACATCGCGAGCTATTGATCTACAACATAGATATGCTAATACTACCAGGACTAAGTTCATGATAAATTAAAGTTCAATTTAATCATATTACTTAAGAACTCCCACTTAGATAGACATCCCTCTAGTCATCTAAATGATCACGTGATCCAAATCAACTAAACCATGTCCGATCATCACGTGAGATGGAGTAGTTTCAATGGTGAACATCTTATGTTGATCATATCTACTATATGATTCACGCTCGACCTTTCGGTCTCCAGTGTTCCGAGGCCATATCTGCATATGCTAGGCTCATCAAGTTTAACCCGAGTATTCTGCGTGTGCAAAACTGGCTTACACCCGTTGTATTTGAACGTAGAGCTTATCACACCTGATCATCACGTGGTGTCTCAGCACGAAGTACTTTTGCAACGGTGCATACTCAGGGAGAACACTTGTACCTTGAAATTTTGTAAGGGATCATCTTAGAATGCTACCGTCGTTCTAAGTAAAATAAGAAGCATAATAAGATAAACATCACATGCAAATCAAAATATGTGACATGATATGGCCATCATCATCTTGTGCTTTTGATCTCCATCTTCAAAGCACCGTCATGATCACCTTCGTCACCGGCGCGACACCTTGATCTCCATCATAGCATCGTTGTCGTCTCGCCAACTATTTCTTCTACGACTATCGCTACCGCTTAGTGATAAAGTAAAGCAAGTACATGGCGATTGCATTTCATACAATAAAGCGACAACCATATGGCTCCTGCCAGTTGCCGATAACTTTACAAAACATGATCATCTCATACAAAACCGTATATCTCATCATGTCTTGACCATATCACATCACAACATGCCCTGCAAAAACAAGTTAGACGTCCTCTACTTTGTTGTTGCAAGTTTTACGTGGCTGCTTCGGGCTTAGCAAGAACCGTTCTTACCTACGCATACAAAACCACAACGATGTTTCGTCAAGTACGTGTTGTTTTAACCTGCACAAGGACCGGGCATAGCCACACTTGATTCAGCTAAAGTGAGAGAGACAGACACCCGCCAGTCACCTTTAAGCAACGAGTGCTCATAACGGTGAAACCAGTCTCGTGTAAGCGTACTCGTAATGTCGGTCCGGGCCGCTTCATCTCACAATACCGCCGAAGCAAAGTATGACATGCTGGTAAGTAGTATGACTAGTATCGCCCACAACTCATTGTGTTCTACTCGTGCATATCATCTACGCATAGACCTGGCTCTGATACCACTGTTGGGGAACGTAGTATTTTCAAAATTTTCCTATGATCACGCAAGATCTATCTACTAGATGTATAGCAACGAGAGGGGAGAGTGTGTCTACGTACCCTCGTAGACCGGGAGCGGAAGCGTCAAGTGACGCGGTCGATGTAGTCGAACTTCTTCACGATCCAACCGATCAAGCACCGAACGTACGGCACCTTCACGTTCAGCACACGTTCAGCTTGATGACGTCCCACGAGCTCTTGATCCAGTTGAGCTTCACGGGAGAGTTTCGTCAGCACGACGGCGTGGTGACAGATATGATGTATCTACCGGCGCAGGGCTTCGCCTAAGCATTGCAACGGTATGACCGAGGTGTGTTTCTGTGGAGGGGGGCACCGCACACGGCTAAAACAATTCAACTTGTGTGTCCTAGGGTGCCCCCCTGCCCCCGTATATAAAGGAGCAAGGGAGAGGCCGGCCCTAGAGGGGGCGCGCCAAGTGTGGGGAGTCCTACTAGGACTCCCAAGTCCTAGTAGGATTCCCCTTTCCTTTCCGGAGTAGGAGAGAAGGAAAGAGGTGGAGAGGGAGAAGGAAAAGGGGGCTGCATCCCTTGTCCAATTCGGACCAGAGGGGGGGCGCGCGCCTCCTTCCTTTTGGCCTTTCTCCTCTATTCCCGTATGGCCCAATAAGGCCCATATACTCCGAAAAATACCCGAATCACTCGGAACCTTTCCGATGTCCGAATATAGTCGTCCAATATATCGATCTTTACGTCTCGACCATCTCGAGACTCCTCGTCATGTCCCCGGTCTCATCCGGGACTCCGAACTCCTTTGGTACATCAAAACTCATAAACTCATAATACCGATCGTCATCAAACGTTAAGCGTGCGGACCCTACGGGTTCGAGAACTATGTAGACATGACCGAGACTCATCTCCGGTCAATAACCAATAGCGGAACCTGGATGCTCATATTGGCTCCTACATATTCTACGAAGATCTTTATCGGTCAAACCGCATAACAACATACGTTGTTCCTTTTGTCATTGGTATGTTACTTGCCCGAGATTCGATCGTCGGTATCTCTATACCTAGTTCAATCTCGTTACCGGCAAGTCTCTTTACTCGTTCCGTAATACATCATCTCGTGACTAACTCATTAGTCTTTTGCTTGCAAGGCTTATTATGATGTGCATTACCGAGAGGGCCCAGAGATACCTCTCCGACACTCGGGGTGACAAATCCTAGTCTTTATCTATGCCAACACCACGAACACTTTCGGAGACACCTGTAGAGCATCTTTATGATCACCCAGTTACGTTGTGACGTTTGATAGCACACAAGGTGTTCGTACGGTATTCGGGAGTTGCATAATCTCATAGTCATAGGAACATGTATAAGTCATGAAGAAAGCAATAGCAGTAAAACTAAACGATCATAGTGCTAAGCTAACGGATGGGTCTTGTCCATCACATCATTCTCCTAATGATGTGATCCCGTTGATCAAATGACAACTCATGTCTATGGTTAGGAAACATAACCATCTTTGATCAATGAGCTAGTCTAGTAGAGGCATACTAGGGACACTCTGTTTTGTCTATGTATTCACACATGTACTAAGTTTCCGGTTAATACAATTCTAGCATGAATAATAAAAATTTATCATGATATAAGGAAATATAAATAACAACTTTATTATTGCATCTAGGGCATATCTCCTTCACCTTTGTGTGGAGGTCGGGGTCGCGCGATGGTTACCTCCTACCAACCCTTCCCTAGGAGCATGCGTTGAATACTTTGTTTTGATAACTCATAGATTTTTGCAATAAGTATATGAGTTCTTTATGACTAATGTTGAGTCCATGGATTATATGCACTCTCACCCTTCCCCCATTGCTAGCCTCTCTTGTATCGCACAATTTTCGCCGGTACCATACACCCACCATATAGCTTCCTCAAAACAGCCACCATACCTACCTATTATGGCATTTCCATAGCCATTCCGAGATATATTGCCATGCAACTTTCCACCATTCCATTTATTATGACATGCTTCATCATTGTCATATTACCATGCATGATCATGTAGTCGACATCGTATTTGTGGCTAAGCCACAGTTCATAATTTTCATACATGTCACTCTTGATTCATTGCACATCCCGGTACACTGCCGGAGGCATTCATATATAGTCATATTTTGTTCTAGCTTCGAGTTGTAAGTAAATAAAAGTGTGATTATCTTCATTACTAGAGCATTGTCCCAGTGAGGAAAGGATGATGGAGACTATGATTCCCCCACAAGTCGGGATGAGACTCCGGACGAAAAAAGAAAGAAAAAAAACGCCATAAAAAAGAGAAAAAAAAAGAGAAAGGGCCCAAATAAAAAAAAGAGAAGAAAAAAATGTGAGAGAAAAAGAGAGAAGGGACAATGTTACTATCTTTTTTCACACTTGTGCTTCAAAGTAGCACCATGATCCTCATGATAGAGAGTCTCTTGTTTTATCACTTTCATATACTAGTGGAAATTTTCATTATAGAACTTGGCTTGTATATTCCAGTGGTTGGCTTCCTCAAAATGCCCTAGGTCTTCGTGAGCAAGCGAGTTAGATGCACACCCACTTAGTTTCTTTTGTTGAGCTTTCATACACTTATAGCTCTAGTGCATCCGTTGCATGGCAATCCCTACTCACTCACATTGATATCTATTGATGGGCATCTCCAGAACCCATTGATACGCCTAATTGATGTGAGACTATCTTACTCTTTTGTCTTCTCCACAACCACCACTCCATTCCACCTATAGTGCTATATCCATGGCTCACGCTGATGTATTGCGTGAAAGTTGAAAAGTTTGAAAAAATTGAAGTCTGAAACAATTACTTGGCTGAAATCGGGGTTGGGCATGATTTGAATATTTTGTGTGATGAAGATAGAGCATAGCTAGACTATATGATTTTGTAGGGATAACTTTCTTTGGGCATGTTATTTTGAGAAGACATGATTTCTTTGTTAGTATGCTTGAAGTATTATTATTCTTATGTCAATATTAAACTTTTGTCTTGAATATTTCGGATCTGAACATTCATGCCACAATAAATAAAGTTACATTGAGAGTTATGTTGGTCAGCATTCCACATCAATTTTTTTGTTTTTATCATTTACCTACTCGAGGACGAGCAGGAATTAAGCTTGGGGATGCTTGATACGTCTCCAACGTATCTATAATTTTTATTGTTCCATGCTATTATATATTCTGTTTTGGATGTTTAGTGGGCTTTATTATACACTTTTATATTATTTTTGGGACTAACCTACTAACCCAAGGCCCAATGCAAATTGCTGTTTTTTGCCTATTTCAGTGTTCCGTAGAAAAGGAATATCAAAAGGAGTCCAAACGGAACGAAACCTTTGGGAGAGTTATTTTTGGAATGATATCAACACAGAAGACTTGGAGTACATGCCAGGAAGCGAGAGAGGCGGCCACGAGGGTAGGGAGCGCACCCAGGGAGGTAGGCTCCTCCCCCGCGTGGGCTCCCTGCTGCTTCCCTGACGCCCCTCTTTAGCCTATATATACCTACGTACCCTGAAATTATCGAGGGGCACCACAAAAACCTAATTCCACCGCCGCAACCTTCTGTACTCGTGAGATCCTGGGGCCAGTTCCGGAGCTCCACCGGAGGGGCCAACGATCATGGAGGGCTTCTACATCAACACAATAGCCTCTCCGATGAGTTGTGAGTAGTTTACCACAGACCTTCGGGTCCATAGTTATTAGCTAGATGGCTTCTTCTCTCTCTTTGGGTCTCAATACAAAGTTCTCCTCGATCTTTGAGGAGATCAATTTGATGTAATTCCTTTTGCGGTGTGCTTGTCGAGATCCGATGAATTGTGGGTTTATGATCAAGATTATCTATGAACAATATTGGATTCTTTTCTGAAATCTTTTATGCATGATTTAAATATCCTTGCAAGTCTCTTCGAATTATCGGTTTGGTTTGGCATACTAGATCTATAGTTCTTGCATTGGGAGAAGTGCTTGGCTTTGGGTTCAATCTTGCGGTGTCCTTTCCCAGTGACAGTATGGGCAGCAAGGCACGTATTGTATTGTTGCCATCGAGTATAAAAAGATAGGGTTTATATCATATTGCTTGAGTTTATCCCTCTACATCATGTCATCTTGCTTAAAGCGTTACTCCTTTCTTATGAACTTAATACTCTAGATGCATGCTGGATAGCGGTCGATGTGTGGAGTAATAGTAGTAGATGTAGAATCATTTCGGTCTACTTGTCACGGACGTGATGCCTATATACAATGATCATGCCTAGATATTCTCATAACTATGTGCTTTTCTATCAATTGCTCGACAGTAATTCGTTCACCCACCGTTGAAATCTGCTATCATGAGAGAAGCCACTTGTGAAACCTATGGCCCCGGGGTCTATCTTCATCATATTAATCTTCCATCAACTATTTATCTTGTCTTTACTTTGCATTATTTACCTTTTCCCTATACCAAAAATACCAAAAACATTATCTTATCATCTCTATCAGATCTCACTTTTGTAAGTGACCGAGAAGGGATTGACAACCCTTTTATCGCGTTGGCTGCAAGGTTCTTATTTTTTTGTGCAGGTACGAGGGACTCGCGCGTGGTCTCCTACTTGATTGATACCTTGGTTCTCAAAAACTGAGGGAAATACATACGCTACTGTGCTACATTACCCTTTCCTCTTCGAGGGAATACAACACAAGCTCGAGAAGTAGCAGTCATCCATCTTCCATTGTTGTTAGGAATATCCTTAGTGAAAATAATCTCCCATGTGTTAGTAATGATGATAATAAGCTTGTGTGTGACGCCTGTGAAAAAGGCAAAAGTCACCAATTGCCTTATCCAAAATCTGATTGTGAATCAAAATTTCCTTTGGAACTCATTTTCTCTGATGTTTGGGGTCCTGCCGTTGAAACCGTCGGAAGAAAGGAGTATTATGTGAGTTTCATCAATGATTTTAGTAAATTCACCTGGATCTATCTCATCAAACATAAGTCTAAAGTTTTTCAAAAATTTCATGAATTCTAAAATCTTGTTGAACGACAATTTGATCGAAAAATTCTTGCTATTCAAATAGATTGGGCTGGAGAGTACGAAAAATTGAATTCCTATTTTTTACAAAAATTGGAATTTCACATCATGTTTCTTGTCCCCATGCACACCAGCAAAACGGGTCAGCTAAACGCAAACACAGACACATTATTGAAGTCGGTTTATCTTTACTTGCTCAAGCCTCTATGCCCTTAAAGTTTTGGGATGAGGCATTTATCGCTGCCACCTACTTGATCAATAGGATGCCAAACAAAGTTATAAATTTTGAAAATCCTCTCACTAGATTATTCGGTGAAACTCCGAATTACTCTTCTCTTCGCATTTTGGGATGCGCATGCTGGCCCATCTTAAGGCCCTACAACAATCGTAAGCTTCAATTCCGTTCCGAACAGTGTGTATTCCTTGCGTATAGTAATCTACACAAGAATGCTGGTCACAGGGAAGCTAGGGGTCTCAGCAAGCCAAGTTTCGGTCACACCTTGAATGTGACCAAAACTTGGCTTGCCGAGACCCCTAGCTTCCTTGTGACCAGCCTTCTGGATGACTATCCGGGGAATGCTCTTATCTGAATAAATCTCTCTAAATTGGCCGCAAAAAAATCTCCACAGGGCGTGTTTACATTTCTTTGGATGTTGTGTTTGATGAAAACACCTTTCCCTTTTCCACTCTTCATCCTAATGGAGGTGCTCGGCTACGTGCTGAAATCATTTTGTTACCCCCGGAGCTACTTAATCCTACTGATCATGGGGGAGAAAATGTTGATGATCATATGATTAATAGTACTACTAATGCTGAAGGACATGTTGCAGATCGGAATGATAAATAAAATACCGTAGAGAACTCTTCTCTGGGCTATGATTTTATGCAGCAGATAAGGCCAAGTCAGCCCGGCACCAGACACGAGGAGAATCCTCGTGCCGCTGTTGCTGATCCCGAGGAGTCTGGCAGCGTATCTCCTGGTGAAACTGCGGAAGCGGATCCCCAGGTAGATCCTCTGACGCCTCCCGCCGCTGGGTCTGCGGGCAGCCAGCCAGCGCGCGAAACACAGTGTGGTTGGGAGTGCGGTCTGGAGCGACCACACCTGGCGCGTCCTCGAGCAGCGATCGGCAGCCAGGTGGGCCTGACTCGCCCCCTATGTCGCGCATTAATAATACCGACGCGTCCTCCCTTGGGAGGTTATCGCCTGGCGTGGGATCCTCTAGGCGTCTGTCGCCTGCGCGTGGAGCCAGATCGTCGTCATCACAGGAACGTGATCCCACGCCCGACCGGGCAGCAGTCGAGGAGGATCCGCGGTCACGTCCAGGAGCAACAACGGGATCTTCTATGGGTACCATGGTACGACCTGGTACACGTTCGCAGAAAGGTATTTTCAAACAAATGATTCCTAAAGATGGAACAGCCAGATATGATAAAAATTTCAAATTTGTGCACTTTGCTGCTGCCAGAGAACCATGGAACCTAGCAGAAGCTTTAGGGGATAAAAATTGGAAACATGTTATGGAGGTAGAATATGATGCACTTATGAGAAATCAAACTTGGCATTTAGTCTCACCTAGACAAGAGGCAGAAACATTATAGACTGCAAATGAGTGTACAAGATAAAAAGAAACTCTGATGGCACCATAGACAGATATAAGGCTAGATTAGTCGCAAAAGACTTTAAACAACATTATGGGATTGATCATGAGGACACATTTAGTCCAGTTGTTAAAGAAGCTACTATCAGACTTGTTCTGTCTATTGTTGTCTCCAGGGGATGGAGCCTTCGCCAGTTGGATATACAAAATGTGTTTTTACATTACGTTCTCGAGGAAGAAGTCTATATGTGACAACTGAAGGAAATATGCCCTAGAGGCAATAATAAAGATGTTATTTGTATTTCCTTATATCATGATAAATGTCTTTTATTCATGCTAGAATTGTATTAACCGGAAACTTAGTACATGTGTGGATACATAGACAAAACAGTATGTCCCTAGTATGCCTCCACTAGACTAGCTCATTGATCAAAGATGGTTATGTTTCCTAGCCATAGACATGAGTTGTCATTTGATCAACGGGATCACATCATTAGGAGAATGATGTGATGGACAAGACCCATCCGTTAGCATAGCACTATGATCGTTTAGTTTTACTGCTATTGCTTTCTTCATGACTTATACATGTTCCTATGACTATGAGATTATGCAACTCCCGAATACCGTAGGAACACCTTGTGTGCTATCAAACGTCACAACGTAACTGGGTAATCATAAAGATGCTCTACAGGTGTCTCCGAAAGTATTCGTGGTGTTGGCATAGATCAAGATTAGGATTTGTCACTCCGAGTGTCGGAGAGGTATCTCTGGGCCCTCTCGGTAACACACATCACAATAAGCCTTGCAAGCAAAAGACTAATGAGTTAGTCATGAGATGATGTGTTACGGAACGAGTAAAGAGACTTGCCGGTACCGAGATTGAACTAGGTATGGAGATACCGACGATCGAATCTCGGGCAAGTAACATACCGATGACAAAAGGAACAACGTATGTTGTTATGCGGTTTTGACCGATAAAAGATCTTCGTAGAATATGTAGGAGCCAATATGAACATCCAGGTTCCGCTATTGGTTATTGACCGGAGATGAGTCTCGGTCATGTCTACATAGTTCTCGAACCCATAGGGTCCGCACGCTTAACTTTTGATGACGATCGGTATTATGAGTTTATGAGTTTTGATGTACCGAAGGTAGTTCGGAGTCCCCGATGAGATCACGGACATGACGAGGAGTCTCGGAATGTCCGAGACATAAAGATTGATATATTGGACGACTATATTCGGACACCGGAAGTGTTCCGGAAAAGTTTCGGATTTAACGGGATTGCCGGAGGGGGTTACCGGAACCCCCTACGAGGGGGGATGGTCCATAGTGGGCCTTAAGGAAAGGAGAGAGGCAGCCCATAGAGGCTGGCCGGCGCCCCACCTAGGGATCCTAGTTGGACTAGGATTGGGGGGGCGCCACCTCTCCCTCTTTTCCTTTCCCTCTCTTCCTTCTTTGGTAGTTCCTACTAGGAATAGGATTGCAATCCTATTCCTAGTAGGATTGCACCCTAGCCGCGCCATCGGAGGGCCGGCCGGCCTCCCCCCTTGCTCCTTTATATACTAGGGCAGTGGGGCACCCAAAGACACACAAGTTGAATTGTTCCAGCCGTGTGCGGTGCCCCCCTCCACAGAAACACACCTCGGTCATACCGTCGCGGTGCTTAGGCGAAGCCCTGCGCCGGTGAATACATCATATCCGTCACCACGCCGTCGTGCTGAAGAAACTCTCCCGTGAAGCTCAACTGGATCAAGAGCTCGTGGGACGTCATCAAGCTGAACGTGTGCTAAACGCGGAGGTGCCGTACGTTCGGTGCTTGATCGGTTGAATCGCGAAGAAGTTCGACTACATCAACCGCGTCACTTGACGCTTCCGCTTCCGGTCTGCGAGGGTACGTAGACACACTCTTCCCTCTCGTTGCTATGCATCTGGTAGATAGATCTTGCGTGATCGTAGGAAAATTTTAAAATACTACGTTCCCAACAGTGGCATCATGAGCCAGGTCTATGCGTAGATGATATGCACGAGTAGAACACAATGAGTTGTGGGCGATACTAGTCATACTGCTTACCAGCATGTCATACTTTGCTTCGGCGGTATTGTGAGATGAAGCGGCCCGGACCGACATTACGCGTACGCTTACGCGAGACTGGTTTCACCGTTACGAGCACTCGTTGCTTAAAGGTGACTGGCGGGTGTCTGTCTCTCTCACTTTAGCTGAATCAAGTTTGGCTACGCCCGGTCCTTGTGAAGGTTAAAACAGCACATACTTGACGAAACATCGTTGTGGTTTTGTATGCGTAGGTAAGAACGGTTCTTGCTAAGCCCGTAGCAGCCACGTAAAACTTGCAACAACAAAGTAGAGGACGTCTAACTTGTTTTTGCAGGGCATGTTGTGATGTGATATGGTAAAGACATGATGAGTTATACGGTTTTGTATGAGATGATCATGTTTTGTAATGTTATCGGCAACTGGCAGGAGCCATATGGTTGTCGCTTTATTGTATGAAATGCAATCGCCATGTAATTGCTTTACTTTATCACTAAGCAGTAGCGATAGTCGTAGAAGCAATAGTTGGCGAGACGACAACGATGCTACGATGGAGATCAAGGTGTCGCGCCGGTGACGAAGGTGATCATGAAGGTGCTTTGGAGATGGAGATCAAAAGCACAAGATGATGATGGCCATATCATGTCACATATTTTGATTGCATGTGATGTTTATCTTATTATGCTTCTTATTTTGCTTAGAACGACGGTAGCATTATAAGATGATCCCTTACTAAATTTCAAGGTATAAGTGTTCTCCCTGAGTATGCACCGTTGCAAAAGTTCGTCGTGCCGAGACACCACGTGATGATCGGGTGTGATAAGCTCTACGTTCAAATACAACGGGTGTAAGCCAGTTTTTGAACACGCAGAATACTCGGGTTAAACTTGACGAGCCTGGCATATGCAGATATGGCCTCGGAACACTGGAGACCGAAAGGTCGAGCGTGAATCATATAGTAGATATGATCAACATAAGATGTTCACCATTGAAACTACTCCATCTCACGTGTTGATCGGACATGGTTTAGTTGATTTGGATCACGTGATCATTTAGATGACCGGAGGGATGTCTATCTAAGTGGGAGTTCTTTAAATTAATATGATTAAATTGAACCTTAATTTTATCATGAACTTAGTCCTGATAGTTTTTGCATATCTATGTTGTTGTAGATCAATGGCCCGTGCTACCGTTCCTTTGAATTTTAATGCATTCCTAGAGAAAGCTAAGTTGAAAGATGATGGTAGCAATTACACGGACTGGGTCCGTAACTTGAGGATTATCCTCATTGCTGCACAGAAGAATTATGTCCTTGAAGCACCGCTAGGTGACAAGCCCCCTCCCGCTAATGTAGACGCTTTGAACGTCTGGCAGTCGCGGTCTGATGACTACACAATAGTTCAGTGTGCCATGCTTTACGGCTTAGAACCGGGACTTCAACGACGTTTTGAACGTCATGGACCATATGAGATGTTCCAGGAGTTGAAGTTAATATTTCAAGCAAATGCCTGAATTGAGAAATATGAGATTTCCAATAAGTTCTATAGCTGCAAGATGGAGGAGAATAGTTCTATCAATGAACACTTGCTCAGAATGTCTGGGTACTACAATCATATGACTCAACTTGGTTGCAAATTTGACGAGGATAGTGTTATTGATAGAGTTCTTCAATCACTGCCACCAAGCTATAAAGGCTTTGTGATGAACTATAATATGCAAGGGATGCAAAAGACAATTCCCGAGCTCTTCGCTATGCTCAAGGCTGCGGAGGTAGAAATCAAGAAGGAGCATCAAGTGTTGATGGTTAACAAGACCACTAGTTTCAAGAAAAAGGGAAAGGGAAAGAAGGGGAACTTCAAGAAGAATAGCAAGACAGTTGCTACTCTCACGAAGAAACCCAAGTCTGGAGCCAAGCCTGAAACTGAGTGCTTCTACTGCAAGGGGATTGGACACTGGAAGCGGAACTGCCCCAAGTATTTGGCGGATAAGAAGGATGGCAAGGTGAACAAAGGTATATGTGATATACATGTTATTGATGTGTACCTTACTAATGCTCGTAGTAGTACCTGGGTATTTGATACCGGTTCTCTTGCTAATATTTGTAACTCGAAACAGGGATACGGATTAAACGAAGATTGGCTAAGGACGAGGTGACGATGCGCGTGGGAAATGGTTCCAAAGTCGATGTGATCGCCGTCGGCACGCTACCTCTACATCTACCTTCGGGATTAGTATTAGACCTAAATAATTGTTATTTGGTGCCAGCGTTGAGCATGAACATTATATCTGGATCTTGTTTGTTGCGAGACAGTTATTCATTCAAATCAGAGAATAATGGTTGTTCTATTTTTATGAATAATATCTTTTATGGTCGTGCACCCTTGAAGAGTGGTCTATTTTTATTGGATCTCGATTGTAGTGATACACATATTCATAATATTGAAACCAAAAGATGCAAGGTTAATAATGATAGTGCAACTTATTTGTGGCACTGCCGTTTAGGTCATATTGGTGTAAAACGCATGAAGAAACTCCATAGTGATGTACTTTTGGAATCACTTGATTATGAATCACTTGGTGCTTGCGAACCATGCCTCATGGGCAAGATGACTAAAACTCCGTTCTCCGGAACTATGGAGCGAGCAACAGATTTGTTGGAAATCATACATACCGATGTGTGTGGGCCAATGAGTGTTGAAGCTCGCGGCGGGTATCGTTATTTTCTGACCTTCACTGATGATTTGAGCAGATATGGGTATATCTACTTAATGAAGCACAAGTCTGAAACATTTGAAAAGTTCAAAGAATTTCAGAGTGAAGTAGAGAATCATCGTAACAAGAAAATAAAGTTTCTACGATCTGATCATGGAGGAGAATATTTGAGTTACGAGTTTGGTCTTCATTTGAAACAATGTGGAATAGTTTCACAACTCACGCCACCCGGAACACCATAGCGTAATGGTGTGTCTGAACGTCGTAACCGTACTTTATTGGATATGGTACGATCTATGATGTCTCTTACCGATTTACCACTATCGTTTTGGGGTTATGCTTTAGAGACAGCTGCATTCACGTTAAATAGGGCACCATCTAAATCCGTTGATATGACACCTTATGAACTATGGTTTGGCAAGAAACCAAAGTTGTCGTTTCTTAAAGTTTGGGGCTGCGATGCTTATGTGAAAAAGCTTCAACCTGATAAGCTCGAACCCAAGTCGGAGAAATGTGTCTTCATAGGATACCCAAAAGAGACTGTTGGGTACACCTTCTATCACAGATCCGAAGGCAAGATATTCGTTGCTAAGAATGGATCCTTTCTAGAGAAGGAGTTTCTCTCGAAAGAAGTGAGTGGGAGGAAAGTAGAACTTGATGAGGTAATTGTACCTTCTCCCGGATTGGAAAGTAGTACATCACAGAAAATTGTTCCAGTGATTCCTACACCAATCAGTGAGGAAGTTAATGATGATGATCATGAAACTTCGGATCAAGTTTCTGCTGAACGTCGTAGATCAACCAGAGTACGTTCCGCACCAGAGTGGTACGGCAACCCAGTTCTGGAAATCATGTTACTAGACCATGATGAACCTGCGAACTATGAAGAAGCGATGATGAGCCCAGATTCCGCAAAATGGCTTGAAGCCATGAAATCTGAGATGGGATCCATGTATGAGAACAAAGTGTGGACTTTGGTTGACTTGCCCGATGATCGGCAAGCCATCGAAAATAAATGGATCTTCAAGAGGAAGACCGACGCAGACGGTAATGTTACTGTTTACAAAGCTCGACTTGTTGCGAAAGGGTTTCGACAAGTTCAAGGAGTTGACTACGATGAGACTTTCTCACCTGTAGCGATGCTTAAGTCTGTCCGAATCATGTTAGCAATTGCCGCATTTTATGATTATGAAATCTGGCAAATGGATGTCAAAACTGCATTCCTGAATGGATATCTCAAAGAAGAGTTGTATATGATGCAACCAGATGGTTTTGTCGATCCAAAAGGTGCTAACAAAGTATGCAAGCTCCAGCGATCCATCTATGGACTGGTGCAAGCATCTCGGAGTTGGAATATACGCTTTGATGAGGTGATCAAAGCATATGGTTTTACACAGACTTTTGGAGAAGCCTGTATTTACAAGAAAGTGAGTGGGATCTCTGTAGCATTTCTAATATTATATGTGGATGACATATTGTTGATTGGAAATGATATAGAATTTCTGGATAGCATAAAAGGATACTTGAATAAGAGTTTTTCAATGAAAGACCTCGGTGAAGCTGCTTATATATTAGGCATCAATATCTATAGAGATAGATCAAGACGCTTAATTGGACTTTCACAAAGCACATACCTTGATAAGATTTTGAAAAAGTTCAAAATGGATCAGTCAAAGAAAGGGTTCTTGCCTGTATTACAAGGTATGAAGTTGAGTAAGACTCAATGCCCGACCACTGCAGAAGATAGAGAGAAAATGAAAGTCATTCCCTATGCCTCAGCCATAGGATCTATCATGTATGCAATGCTGTGTACCAGACCTGATGTGTGCCTTGTTATAAGTCTAGCAGGGAGGTACCAAAGTAATCCAGGAGTGGATCACTGGACAGCGGTCAAGAACATCCTGAAGTATCTGAAAAGGACAAAGGATATGTTTCTCGTGTATGAGGTGACAAAGAGGTCGTCGTAAACGGTTACGTTGATTCTAGCTTTGACACTGATCTGGATGACTCTAAGTCACAAACCGGATATGTATTTTTATTGAACGGTGGAGCTGTCAGTTGGTGCAGTTCCAAGCAGAGCGTCGTGGCGGGATCTACGTGTGAAGCGGAATACATAGCTGCTTCGGAAGCAGCAAATGAAGGAGTCTGGATGAAGGAGTTCATATCCGATCTAGGTGTAATACCTAGTGCATCGGGTCCAATGAAAATCTTTTGTGACAACACTGGAGCAATAGCCTTGGCGAAGGAATCCAGGTTTCACAAGAGAACAAAGCACATCAAAAGACGCTTCAATTCCATCCGCGATCTAGTCAAGTAGGGAGACATAGAGATTTGCAAAATACATACGGATCTAAATGTTGCAGACCCGTTGACTAAGCCTCTTCCACGGGCAAAACATGATCAGCACCAGGACTCCATGGGTGTGAGGATCATCACTTTGTAATCTAGATTATTGACTCTAGTTCAAGTGGGAGACTGAAGGAAATATGCCCTAGAGGCAATAATAAAGATGTTATTTGTATTTCCTTATATCATGATAAATGTCTTTTATTCTTGCTAGAATTGTATTAACCAGAAACTTAGTACATGTGTGGATACATAGACAAAACAGTATGTCCCTAGTATGCCTCTACTAGACTAGCTCATTGATCAAAGATGGTTATGTTTCCTAGCCATAGACATGAGTTGTCATTTGATCAATGGGATCACATCATTAGGAGAATGATGTGATGGACAAGACCCATCCGTTAGCATAGCACTATGATCGTTTAGTTTTACTGCTATTGCTTTCTTCATGACTTATACATGTTCCTATGACTATGATATTATGCAACTCCCGAATACCGTAGGAACACCTTGTGTGCTATCAAACGTCACAACGTAACTGGGTGATCATAAAGATGCTCTACAGGTGTCTCCGAAAGTATTCGTGGTGTTGGCATAGATCAAGATTAGGATTTGTCACTCCGAGTGTCGGAGAGGTATCTCTGGGCCCTCTCGGTAACACACATCACAATAAGCCTTGCAAGCAAAAGACTAATGAGTTATTCACGAGATGATGTGTTACGGAACAAGTAAAGAGACTTGCCGGTAACGAGATTGAACTAGGTATGGAGATACCGATGATCGAATCTCGGGCAAGTAACATACCGATGACAAAAGGAACAACGTATGTTGTTATGCGGTTTTGACCGATAAAAGATCTTCGTAGAATATGTAGGAGCCAATATGAACATCCAGGTTCCGCTATTAATTATTGACCGGAGATGAGTCTCGGTCATGTCTACATAGTTCTCGAACCCGTAGGGTCCGCACGCTTAACGTTTGATGACGATCGGTATTATGAGTTTATGAGTTTTGATGTACTGAAGGTAGTTCGGAGTCCCGGATGAGATCACGGACATGACGAGGAGTCTCGGAATGTCCGAGACATAAAGATTGATATATTGGACGACTATATTCGGACACCGGAAGTGTTCCGGAAAAGTTTCGGATTTAACGGGATTACCGGAGGGGGTTACCGGAACCCCCTACGAGGGGGGATGGTCCATAGTGGGCCTTAAGGAAAGGAGAGAGGCAGCCCATAGAGGCTGGCCGGCTCCCCACCTAGGGATCCTAGTTGGACTAGGATTGGGGGGGCGCCACCTCTCCCTCTTTTCCTTTCCCTCTCTTCCTTCTTTGGTAGTTCCTACTAGGAATAGGATTGCAATCCTATTCCTAGTAGGATTGCACCCTAGCCGCACCATAGGAGGGCCGGCCGGCCTCCCCCCTTGCTCCTTTATATACGGGGGCAGGGGGCACCCAAAGACACACAAGTTGAATTGTTCCAGCCGTGTGCGGTGCCCCCCTCCACAGAAACACACCTCGGTCATACCGTCGCGGTGCTTAGGCGAAGCCCTGCGCCGGTGAATACATCATATCTGTCACCACGCCGTCGTGCAGACGAAACTCTCCCGTGAAGCTCAACTGGATCAAGAGCTCGTGGGACGTCATCAAGCTGAACGTGTGCTGAACGCGGAGGTGCCGTACGTTCGGTGCTTGATCGGTTGAATCGCGAAGAAGTTCGACTACATCAACCGTGTCACTTGACGCTTCCGCTTCCGGTCTACGAGGGTACGTAGACACACTCTTCCCTCTCGTTGCTATGCATCTGGTAGATAGATCTTGCGTGATCGTAGGAAAATTTTAAAATACTACGTTCCCAACAACAACCACATGGTTTTGTGGATAACACTAAATCACAGTATGTGTGTAAGTTGGACAAAGCTTTATATGGTCTGAAATACGCACCCAGGGCTAGGTACTCTAGGTTGAGTATGAAACTACATAAACTTGGTTTTCGACCCTCAAAGGGAGACACCTCCTTGTTCTTCTTCAAGAAAGGGAAGGTAGTTATTTTTATGCTCATTTATGTAGATTATATAATTGTTGCTAGCTCATCACAAGAAGCCATCCCAGCTTTACTTAGGAACTTGAAGAGTGAATTTGTTCTTAAGGATTTGGGAGAACTGCTTTATTTTCTAGGCATTGAAGTAAAGAAGACACATGATGGTATTCTTCTCAGTCAAGAGAAGTATGCTAGAGATATAATCAAGAGTGTAGGCATGAAGGATTGTAAACCTTCTAGTACACCCCTGTCTACAACCGAAAAGTTGTCACTGCATGAAGGAGAAATACTAAGTCCAGAAGAAGGGACTAGGTATAGGAGTGTAGTTGGTGCACTTCAGTATTTAACCCTGACAAGAACTGGCATATCTTTTTCTATCAATAAAGTTTGTCAATTCTTGCATGCACCTAGATCTCTACATTGGACAGCTGTAAAAAGGATATTGAGATACATCCAAGGAAGTATTGGAACAGGACTGAAGATATGTAAGTCACCTTCAACGACAGTAAGTGCCTTCTCTGATGCAGATTGGGCAGGGTGTCCTGATGATAGGAGGTATACTGGTGGTTTTGTTGTTTTCTTTGGTTCTAATCTTATTTCATGAAATGCAAGAAACAAGAAACAGTCTCTCGGTCCAGTACTGAAGCGGAATATAAGTCTCTTGCAAATGCAACAACTGAGGTAATGTGGGTAGAAACCTTGTTAGATGAGCTGGGGGTTGAAAGACCACACATTTCCTGTCTTTGGTGTGATAATCTTGGAGCAACATATCTTTCTGCTAATCTTGTGTTTCATGCAAGAACGAAACACATAGAGATTGATTTTCATTTTGTTCGAGAAAGAGTTGAAAGAAAACAGTTAGAAATCAGATTCATTCCAACAAGAGATCAAGTTCTGATGGTTTTACAAAGCCTCTACAAGTTCGACAACTCCAAGCCTTCAAGAACAATCTAAACCTCGACACGTTCAGATTGAGGGAGGATGTTAAATGATAGGCTAGTAGTTGTAACGTGACAAGTATGTCACCATGTAATTTGTGTATGTGCGTGAGTTGTAGATAGGCAGGTTGTTGGATGGATGAAGATCTCTATCTTGTATAGTCCTGGGCTAGGGGTCAAGCCAACAACAACCTGCCGCCAATGTGCATACGCTTCCTACCTTTTCTTTCAATGGTGTCCTTGAAGCTCTACTCAGGCAACAAGAATCGACCAAGTTTGACACATTGGTGTCTCATAAAGGCGAAATATTCTTTCTGTGGGAGGTGACGTTCCTATAGATAGCGAGGTGCCTGTGGTGACTTCGTTAATCTCAATACCCACCGGCTCAGTCTCTTGGACGTGCGCATAGGGGTAGGTTGTGCATGTGTGCGTTCATAGGGGTGAATGTATTTGTGTGTACGTGAGAATCTGTGCGTGTAATGTGTTTCTCAAAAAATGCAACAACAATCAACAACGCCCCAGTTTCCTGGTGTGAGATTGAAGGAGTTACTTGCCACTGCTTGTTGATATGCATGGTGGCAACGTTGCAAGGTTTCTCATGGGAAGATTGTCTAGTATTCCGCTTAGTCTGACCAAGCAATTGGAACGATTAACACTAAGTATGTCAGAACAGCCAAACCATCCACGAGTAGACGTCGCCGCATGATGGTTTTGCTAAACTCAATACTAATCTTGCCATATCCAATGAGAATAGTATGTGTGCAATAAGAGTGTTTAGCCACGACGATCATGGTATGTTCATATTGGCTAACGCATGTGGCATTGAGCATGTGAAATAGGAGCGCTCCAAGATGGCCTTATCCTACCTGGTCAATCTGGGTGAAATAGAATCATTACCAATAGTTATGTTCTGAGGTCGTTTAAGTTATGAAGAACTATGGAAATTCTCTTGGTCTAGCGGTAGAGATTTATGAGGAATGTGACCATTTAGCTCAAGGCATTAGTTCCATTATTTGTGATCATGACATTATCATCCCATGGAAAGTAATATGGTAGCAGATATTCTTGCTTGTAATGTAGAGGGACCTCTCTATTGATTGTTTGACATGTCGACCCGCCTACTTTTCTTAATGCAATAACAAATGATGCAAGTTTTTTTGATAATAAATAAGGGAGTACCTAGAACTCATCTAGATGAGATATAATTTGACCTCATTCACCTGGGACTCCATGATGGCTTTCCCTTAAAAAAATTGCCCCGTTATTTTACTGTGGGCCTCCATGACATCTCTAAACTCATTCCTTATGAAATATCCCATATATTCAGCTTTACATGTGTCCAAAAGGACCCGATGCTCGCTTTAATAACACAACAGTGGTACACAATATTTTACAAAAGGATCTAGAACTAAAGGGAAATAACTAACTAGTCCTTGATATTTACAAATAGACCCCAACAAACTAATGGAAAACATGATTGATTTCATAGCATTTTCCTCACAGGCACAACCTCGTCGTTGTCGGGACAGTACCATGTGGGACAGAGAAGCCTCCATGACACCACGACATAAACTCCTTGGTGAAGATGCAATGCTTCCCATCTGGCATCTTGGTCGGGAGGAAGAAGAAAGGCTGCCCTTCAGCCTCCGAATTCGATGGCGTGCAACCGAATGGTGCAGCGGGCAGCATAGTCACTCCCAAGCAGCCATTGTAGATTAGTTCTTTCTTGGCCTGGACCCCCATCTCTCCCGTGCTTCATCTTCACAAAAAGGCGACCTTGCAAGCAAGAGAGGGATTAGTCAACCTCCGGTGCAAGGAACCAATCAAGCTTGCAAGTGGAGATGTCAACGATGAACTCCTATAATTTTCACGTGGCTATTGTACGGTCCTATTATTTTCACGCGGCCATTGGACGTCGCCGTGGCTATCGCTTTGATGTAGTCGTAACTCTTGTTTTCGGGAAGCATGGTATGTATTCCCGACCCTTTCCATGTTTTATTAGATGGCCACTGCCTAGGAGAACTCGGCTATAGTAGAAACCGGATCTTTCCCCTCCTTGTTCAAGGCATTCACGAGTTTGATAGGCCTATGTTCAATGGCATATGGAGAAGCACGTTTTCAAAACAAAGAAATTTGATCAATTCAGAATGAAGTATGATGCACGACATCTTACCATTCATTTTAATTTACCCCCTATCTTGCGATTATTATAAGAAAGTCATAATAATGATCACATAATCAACATTATGGAGATTATACATGTTGAATTGCTACTAAAGGAGTCTTATACCGATCTTCTTTTACACTGCAAATCACTGCACGTTGAAGACATCCCCCCCGCCCCCCAAAAAAAATCGAACATGGCGCTGAAGGAGTAGAATGAGCAGAAGAAACCCTCGGCTTAAAAGATTTGATGAGTGCATCTGTGAGAGGCAATTTCCATCTTGGGAATGCTCCTCGAGGTTTTCTACCACCAAATTCGGGCATGTGGGCCGGATCTGAACACCATGTAGCCAATCACCAGACAGCCTCCTTCATTGTCCTTCCAAAGGGGGACACTTGCCACAACCCACTACCACGACCACATGAGTGTGCCACCGGAGGCCCCGGAGCTGATGCTACTCACACGAGGAGAGAACCAGGGAGGCTTATTCCCATGCGGCGGTGCCACCCTCACCTCGCGACCCTCGCAAAAAATAAAAAATAAACTAGAGAAACCTAGTACTATAGGCACCACCCTGACAGAGAGCCGAGTTCCCTGACACCACCCGCCGCTTGGAAGTAGGGGAACCACGGCCTCGTCAGCAGCAGGCATCGAGATCTCCTTCACCCCCTTTTTCTGTTTTCCCAGAGTAGAGAGAGTTTTAGAGAGTGCAATTTTATTTTATACAAAGAAGTAAATTTTCCACACGGACCATGGAATTAACACTCGACGCTTTTGGCTATTTATTTAAGGAACAACTCATCACACAACATTATAATTTTATATGATTAGTCACGTTCAGCAGCATGGCACCGACTGCAAGGCCCTGAAACATTTAACTTAACTCTAGAGGGTATTATGCCCTCAACGTGTGTTCTGATAGCCAAAAGTGCTCTATGGGCTTCCTTGATTATATACCTCCCCATAGGGTTGCATCTGCCAGGTTTATCAACTGAACAGCCATAAGAACCGAAACTAGTGTCCAATGTGAGACACTGAAGCGATGATGCATTCTTAATGATATGAAGTGTTAATTCGACCAAGCTCTTCGCAGAGCAGAAGCCAACGATCGTTACGCTCTTTAGGTTGTCATGGCAGTGTTCTGGCAGCTGCCTCTGATGCGAGGTATCCCCGACAATCGAATCATGCTTCATGTTAGTCTGCTGTACCTACAATAGGAAGTCAAGATGGCAGTTTCAGTTGTTCTGCCATAGGCACTAGGTATACTTGCAAGGTGATCAGTAACTTACTTCAAAGATGAAAGTCTCCAAGCAAGGAGAAGCTACAAGAAAAGAAACCAGAGAAAGGTAATCATAGGCCGGTGAAATAGCCTCGCATCCAATTAGAGTAATGTGCAAGTATTTGAGGTGCAGGAATTCGCTAGGTAGTGTTGGTGTACTGATCATCTGCATAAAGATGTCTCGGATTAATCATATCACGTATGAAAGCTATTATATGCAAATAGCTACCCTTTGATCATCACAACGTTTATACTATACCTCATTACATGAGGATATGTGAAGCGTTTCAACATTCGGTACAGATGGCATATGCTTGGTCCGAGTGTACCAGATAATGTTGGGCTGATATGAACACATTATCCTCATGTTGTTTACTTGCAATGCGCTGCCAAATGAAATCTTTACCAAGTTACTGCCACTGATGTCAAAAGTCGAGATATTTGGAGCATTGCTCTCTATTTCCTGGAGCTCTATGCATTGACCCACTCGTAGGAAGCTGAGCCGCTGGAGCTGACAAGGTATCTTCACACGAACTATCTCATTGCATCTAGAGAGCCACAGTAACTCCAGCATGGAAGAATTGGAAAGAAGGCACTCTAGCTCATCGCGTGTAATCAGCACATTAATCAGCGACAACTCCTTCAACCTTCTCCAGCAATCAAGCTCAGCTGTGGGACGAAAGACACAGCTGGAGAGCTTAAGATACCCAATTGATTTTTCATTCCCACTGAATAAAAGAGAGCATGGGAAGTTGTATTCTACCTCACTGATATGAGGCAGCAACATGGTGAGCTCTTCAATCCCTGCTGTGACAGCAATGCGAAGCCAACTATTGAGATAACAGTGATCAACCTTGCGGCAAGTGTGGAGATTAAGCTCTAGTTTCTTCATGCCAACACCCGAGTGATTCTTAAGAATACCATCAACTTTACTGATGAGATCTCTTGTCATTTTATCTTTACTGATACCATTTCCATTCAAAACTAGTGTTTCCTTACTTAAGATAAGGTTGCAAAAGCATCTCCATGATTGCAGAAATGTGTGCGACACACAAGCCGCTCGAGCAGCGTCTCGTAATGGCATTAGGGCATGTATATGTCGATATATGTCCTGAGAATGCAGAAGCATGGACGGGGAAAAGGTATCAGAATATAAAAAGAAACTTTAACATTAATACTAGAATGTAATTGCAGCAAGTGGATTGAGGGCTACAAATGAGCTTTTGAGGAAGATATTCCTACAATGTTAATTACTTAGTATTGATTGGTTAGTATCGGTACAATCGCATCATACTTAAATTATGCATATTGCAGTGAACAAGAATTATTTATTTGCATTTGTGCAAGTGAACATTCAGCACCCATGTGCTGATCGGTGATGTGTTAAACCATACAATGTGATACAATCATATGCGATAATCAAGTCAGTATGGCAACTAAACAAAAACTTCTATATCATGCACAGGGTATAAATAGTACTATCTCAGTTCCGAGATATAAGACGTTTAAACTGCCAAAACGTCTTATATTTAGGAAAAGAGGGTGAGGGTGTACATATGAACATTTAGAGCCACAGACATAGACTGCCAGAGCCAGATAAGAGAACAGTCTTCCATCATATGTGGTTATCTTTTGCAGAAAATTTGGTTACTACTACAGCGCAAGGTCTCAACATTGTGTCAGTGTAATAAAGCATTCAACAGATGCTCGGATTGTCAGAACTTGTCATCATAATCTTATACTCCGAATATGCATATCTAGCATGATACTAAGTTTGGTTGTAGCAGTAATCATATGCCAATGAAGAAAGTATTCTGGTGGTGGACTGGTACGAGCCAACAGCATAAAGTAGTAGGAACATAGCTATTCTTCAGGTTTATTCAGCTAGTAAAATTCTCACCGGTACTTCCCTATAATAATCCAGGTAAAACACACAATGGTATTTTGCTCAACAATTAAAGTCATCGGTTGTCAGAAACTGTATACCTCTGGAAGGTCGAGACCCGGTCTTAGTCCAGCACCACTTTGCGAATAATCATCTTGCTGGCGCAGTGGGCACTTCTTTTTACAGAATGAAGCGACCAATCCATTTGTCAATACATAAATCACAATGAGAGTACATCAAAACTCTGTGATAGCACACACAATTCGGCATGCATCCGAGATTAGATAGATCTCAATTCAAGGTTAAACTGCAGAGGTTACTACTCCCCCAGGACCCCGTTCTCTTTCATAAGACGTTTTGGACAGCTGACACTGAACTATTTTGTGTGCTGTCAATTGTCCAAACGTCTTATAAAAGTGAAGAGAGGGAGTACTAAAAAAAACTGCAGAGGTTGAGACGCTGGAGAAAATTCTGCAATCATCGAAAGAGATAAGAAGGGGAGTAAGATGCGTACCGTGTTGAGTTCTCCGGCGACGGCGCTGCCGGTGGCGCTTCCTGGGCATGAGCCTCATGAGTCCCAGATGCAGCCCCAGTCGTTGCCCGGGATCGCGAGGGCAATGGCCTTTTCGACGACTAAGGCGGAGGAGATCGTTTCAGCGCTGGCGATGGCCGCCGAGCGCTGGCGGGACGATGGAGGCCGGAGTCTCTCGATAAAAGGCAACCCCTGTGTAAACAGAGAAAACAAGAAAAAGGAAATATGACTTCTACACGAAAAGAAAACTCAAAACGTGACGTGGGTGGTTTTGCAACAAAACAAAAATCATAAAATCATGACTTCAACGCGACACTGCGACGAACTCCCGTCCTCAGAGAGGATTCTAATCCTTGAAATTTTTGACCTTCAACCAAGAAGCAGAAGATGAAGAGAAGGAGATGCTGGAGCTTTGGAGCAGACTGACATGCAAAAAATCAATGAGATTCACAAGCAGCTAAAGAGTTGGCCGCATTCTTAAAGTACAACAGTACACATAACAATCTGGAAAACATCCATGAGTAGAGCACGCTGGCCTCTGATATCTCTGAAAACAGCAACGAAAAACGCAGAAAAGTCATTTCCCTGACTTCATATGTCTGCAGGAATCACTACTAGTACAACAGTTTTACATAATTAAACATCAGGCACCTCTGATAGTTTAAGAAACAGAGTACGGCATAAGAAATCTCACACAACCATCGTTTGCGGACCATTTGGCATGATGCTACTTGGGCATCTAAAAGTTCAGCATCAAGCACCGACTGCAGGGCACGACGATTTTAAACGCGACTCCGAATGGAACTTTCCACTCAATGTGTCTTCTGATTGCGAAACGCACCCTGAGAGACTCCTCGATGCCACGACCCCACATAGGGAGGCACCTGTCAGGTGGGGCCGCCATGAGGCTACCACTCACTGTATAGTACCATCTGTCAGGTTTATCGACGCTATGCCCACCAGGACTCCGGCAGCCATGGGAGGTGTCCAAAGTGAGGCGCTCGAGCGATGTCGCGTTCTCAATAATGTGGCATGCCAACTCGACCAAGCTCTTCGCCGAGCAGAAGCCGATAATCGTCACACTCTTTAGGTTGTTGTGGCTGTGTTGTGGTAGCCGTCTCAGATGCGAGGAATCCCCGATAATAGAATCATGCTTCATGTCAGGCTGCTGTACCTACATGGAAAGCCAAAGATGCTCGCATCAGCAGTTCCACAATACACACTCAGCTTGCAAGATGAGATAACTTGGCTGTGTGCATCCTGTGATGCAGAGGCCGGGGTACTACCCTTTTCGAAAAAGAAAAAAAGATGAGATAACTTACCTCAAAGATGAAAGTCTCCAGGCAAGGAGAAGCTTCAATAAAAGAAACCAGAGAAAGGTAATCATAAGCTGGTGAAATAGCTTTATTTCCAATTAGAGAAATATGCAAGTACTTGAGGTGGAGGAATTTGCTAGATAGCATTGGTGTACTTTCCATCTGCATAAAGACAACTCAGATTAGTTATATGACAAGGCATGAAAACTGCTATATGCAAATAGCTAGTCTATACTCATCTAAACTGTCAGAATATACCTCATTAGGCGAGGTTATGACAAGTCTTTCAACATCTGGCGCACAGGACAGAAGCTCGGTCCGAGCAAACAAGACAATGTTGGGCGGGCCGAATTTTAAGCACGACACTTCTATATTCTTTACATCACTTCCAAATAGAATCGATACTAAGCCACCAAACAGGCAAAAGGTGGAGAGGTTTGGAGCATCGCTCTCTATAAATTGCAGATTTATGCATAGAGACACTCTCAGGAACGTAAGGCACTCCAGCAAAGGTATCTTCAGGAAAACTATCTCACTGCAATTCTTGAGTTCCAAATGTTGAATTGCAGTACAATTGGAAAGAAGGCCCTCTAGCTCATCATCAGCAATCCATACATTACTTAGTAATAACTTTGTCAATTTTGTCCAGCAACCAAGCCCAGCCGTGGGACGAAAGGCACACATGGCAATGTAAAGATACCGAATTGAGTTTTCACCCCCATTAAATAAAAGTGAGCATGGGAAATTGTATTCTTCTTCCCCAGGAATATGCGGCATAATAATGGCGAGTTCTTCAACTCGTGCTGTAACAGCAATATGAATCCACCTATCAACATAAAAGGAATCGACCTTGTTACCATAAAGTTCAAGCCTTAGTTTCTTCATGCCAATGCCCGAGTGATTTTTAAGAATATTGTCAACTTTGCTGATGAGATCTCCATCCAAACCTAGTGCTTTGTGACTTAAGATAAGGTTGGGATGGCATCTCCATGATCTCAGAAATGAGTGTGATGCACAAGCTGCTCGGGCAGCATCCCGCAGTGGTAATAGGGCATGAATATGTCGACGGATATCCTGTATACAAAAGAACGGGAGATCAATTATTGGGGTTATATAAAAGAAAGTTATAAACTGATTGCAAAAACTTGCTATATTAAAAATCTATATTATATTATGAAAACAAGATGCAAACAAATCACTGCATTCATCCACATAGGCCAAATTATTTGGTCCAAATTATAACGGTTCAGATTTAAGAATAACATAGTAGTACATATGACAAACAGGTATCCATATTCGAAACGACCAGGCTGCCACGTCAGTTAGGAAAACAAGGAGCCATTCGGGATCGAACATGCCATACGTGCGCATTTACTTTTATCCATAGTAGAAATTAGGAAAACCGCATATCCATTTCTATCGGCTCCACAAGCCAGACAAAACGGTGAATTTGACGTCATCATTCAATGAAGTCATCATGGTAGAATATCTAATTAAGTACTTTGGGCAGTCTTTTCTTGCGTTTAGAAAATGCAATAAAAATAAAATTTGCTTAACAAAGGGCTTAGGAAAATCCTATGTCCATATCGACCATCTCGACAAGCCAGACACCATTGTGAATTTCAACTCTGTGATGAATTCCGTCAAGGAATATATTGTCCAATTAATCATTTTCAGAGCCCTTTTCTAGCGCTTTTCTTTGAAACATTGCACTATATAGAATATGATTTGCCTAACATGGTAACACGGGAACAAGTCCAATCAATGATTTCAAAGGAGATGTCTTGCGAAAAACATTCATCCACATAGGCTAAATTATTTGGTCCAAATTATAACGGTTCTGATTTAGTATTCACATAATAGAACATATGACAAATAGGTATCCATATTCGACACGACCAGGCTGCCACGTCACTTTAGCGAAACAAGGAGCCATTCGGGTTTTAAAAATATCTAATTAACCATTTTTGGGAAATCTTTTCTTGTGTTTTAAAAATGCATCAGGGAATAAAATATGCTTAACATAGGGCATAGGCAAACCATATGTCCATATGGACCATCTCGACAAGCCAGACGCCATGGTGAACTTCAATTCTGTGATGAATTCTGTCAAGGAATGTTGTCTAATTAATTAATCATTTCCGAGCCCTTTTCTTGCTGTTTTCGTCATACCTCTGGAAGGTCTGGTATAACCTCGCCATCTTCAGATCCATCATCTTGTTGGCAGAGCGATTCGTTTTGTTTGCAGACATCTGGGGTACATCACGGTGATGATAAGAGCACGGAAAACAAAAGGGATTCAAGCACTAGCAAACAGCTCATGGTACAAAAAACAGCGGAAACGTCGCTCCATGCTCCTAAACTGAGGCTAAGATCTAAACAGGGTTGGAAAACTGAGGCTATGATCGAGAGATGCGGAGGGGAGCAGGGGCGTACGGTCTTGGACTCTTGGGTTTCCCCCGGCGGCGGCGGATCCAGCATGGCTGGTTGCCTGAGAGGGGGACGAGGGCGGAGCTCTAACACCCTATCTGCGGTGCAGTCGTCCGACGAGACCGTTCCGTCGCCGGCGCCGGCGCCGACGATCGATGACATCGAGGACGAGGCCGATTGGCCGATGTTAGAGATAGAGCCGTGGAGGAGCACGCGGTTGCATTTTGAGCCAATTTGGGTCAGGCAGAAAAATGGGCTGTGGGCCTACTAATGCAAGCCAGAGGTCACAATGGCTGATACGATTTATTTTTAACGTTTCTCAAAAACTTTACCTAGAAAAAAAAACTATTCTGAAAAAAAGTTACATGTATTTTTTAAACATAAGAGTGTCCATAACTATAATCCTAGACTTAAGGAAAATATGCGACATAGTCAATCTACGTATAAACCTCCTGTGATTTCAAACTAACCTCCCGTAGTTCTACCCCCATCATTTACTACTGACATGTAGGTTTTTTTGTGTGTGAACTGCTTTGAGTTTACCCATCTAGGGTTTTCTACTCACACAGCGACCCC
>LR738713.1:582791059-582808829 GCA_902687465.1 Secale cereale
AGTCGTAGGGGTAGCGTTGCGAACAACAGGAGCATCGCAGACGGACAGACTAGAGAGAATAGCAGTCGACGGGATGCATCCCCCCACAGTCGTAGCGGGAGCGTCGTGGACGGAGTCGCGTTGCGAACACGTTGACTGTAGTGGAAGCCGATGGGTTGCTCAAGCGGATGATAACCCTTTGTGCCAATGTCGATGTAGCCGAGAGCGTAGGGTGGTGTAGCCGTGCGAAGAACGTCGTGGTCGATGTCGAGTCGGGGTAGCCGGTGTCGAGGAAGTCTCCATAGAGCCGCGGGCGCAAGGAGGCGCCGAGTTAGTCATGGACGCATTGGTGTCGAAGTAGTGGTGTGCTGGGGAGAAGACGATGTTGACGAGGTGTCGCGCCGGGTTTGCCAAGCCCGGGGACACGTCGTAGATGAAAGCACACGTCAGTGTTGCCAACACCGGGCATGCGTAGACGGAGAAGAAGAAGTTGACGAAGCGTCGCACCAGGCTTGCCAGGCTCGGGGAAACGTCGTGGACGAAGGCTCACGTCGGTGTTGTCAGCCTTGGGTACGCGTAGACGAGGGACCTGCATGACTTGTACGCCATGTCGAGGAGTTGGAGGGACAACAGAGAAAAAGACTCGACGACGGTTGCGGCGCCAATCGGCGCGAGGCCAATGTTGCGAGCGATGGTCGGAGTAGATGAAATGGTCGGGGAAGAAGACAGCGACCTTGGCGACAGGCTGGTGCTTGACGAAGACGATGGGAATGGATGGGTGGTGGCAGTGGCTACAGGGGTAGCAGCGGTGGCGGCCAAAGAAGAGCGGCAACGGCAACCTGTCGTCGTCGGCGGCTAGGTTAGGACCGCGGCGGCGGTGCTCGAAGTAGGCAAATAACCCGACAACATGACGAAGACCGGCGCGGACAGTGGCGTTCCCGCGCCCAAGGAGACGACGCGGCGCATACCACGGGAGGTCGACGTGCGGTGACAACGGAGTAGACCGCGGGCCGTAGCTATGACTCGAAGGGGTGACGCAGCGGCGACGGGCAAGTCGGGGCAACGACGGGAAGACCTCGGGGCGATGGCGGGGACCACAGGATACGGTGCTATGACTCGAAGGGGCGGTACAGCGGCGGAGCGCGGGTCGGTGAAACCGCGGGGACGGCCTCGGTCGGCGGCGTGGATCACTTGCCACGCTCGCTAACGCAGTAACACTCGCCGCGGCGACGCAGTAGCAACGCGAGGGTCGGCGCTGCCACGGGGACGGCCTGGAGCGGATGCCTCGAGGTGGCGGTGAACGATGGGTCGCGACACTACGGCTCGAAGGGGCGACACAATGCTGACGCGGGTTGGTGCAGCCGCGGAGAGAACCACGGGGCGGTGATTCTGTGGCCCGACATGGTGACACAGCGGCAGCCCGATGCTCGATCAGTGGAGAGGCGCGATGTACTCGGGACAATCTTCATGGGATTTTCGAAGGCGCGCGCAACCGGCGGGCCAGTTCGGTCGCACATCGTAGATGAGGCGCATCGCGACGGCGGGCGGGTGATCAATACGATCGCGCGCGAGGTCTGGGATGTCATTTGGTGGAGGCGGGATGGCGGCGGCGTCCAAGATGAAGCCGGCGATGATGGTGTAGCCGGCCCAAGGTAACCGGAAAGGCCGAGGCAGCCTGCAACGGTGCCGCAGCCAGCGCGCCCGAGGTAGCCGACGACGGGGCCGCACAGTCGCGGCGACACGATGGATGATGAAGAATCCTGGTTGGAGCAGGGCGACGGGCAGGCCGATGCGTGAACGGCAGCATGCCATGACGGGCCGCCTCGGAGGAGAGGCCGGCCGGTCACACCGATGTCGTAGTAGAGGTGCGATGGGTCGACGAGAGTGGCGTGAGACGCTAACCGATCAAGCTTTGATCGGAAAACCAAATAGAAAAAATTGCTGATCAAGGTGACCAGCGAGAGAGAGAGAGAGAGAGAAACAACCCAGAGCAAGGTCTTGGGAAAGGACTCTCTATGGCAGCCGGTCAATACGACCGGCGGACAAACCCTAGGTACGGGCGGCGCGGCGGTCATGGAGGCCGACCGCCATAGGGGCGGCGCGCGGGTGCGGAAGCGGCTGCGGCTAGGGTTTAGGATCGAGGTAAGCATGATACCATGTTAGAAGGGATAGAGAGGGATTGCCGCGGAATATGATGGATGTATTATTGAGCCTCGAGAGCGAGTATATATTGAGTACAAGACTTGAAGGGCAAGACCCTCTCCTAGAGATAACGTAGGAGATGGATTACAAATTTTAGACTATCAAATACATGTATCCCAAATATACATCTCTAATTTCATGATTAGATCAACGTACTATAGTGAGTAGGAGCACCAGCATGGGTAAAAACTACACAAACCAATAGTTTGAGTTCTTCGAAGTTGAACCCTGACTGTGCGTAGGTATGGATGTCGAAGGTAGCGTTGAAAGTAAAAATCTTCTACTGGAGAATATTGCATGGAGATATTCATTCTAAAGGTATATTAGCTAACAAATATATCACACCCTGCAGCCTATGTCCTTTGTGCAAGATTCACTGTGAGGATATTCTTTTTGCATGTTTCAAATTTTCAAGAGTTGTAGAAATTCATGAGAACCTTGGCATTGATTTATTGATCTCTAGTTTTGACATTACTAGCCATGGTTGTTAAATGAAAGGCTAGTAGTTGTAACATGATAAGTATGTCACGATGTAATTTGTGTATGTGTGTGAGTTGTAGATAGGTAGGTTGTTGGATGGATGAAGATATCTATCTTGTATAGTCTTGGACTAGGGGTCAAGCCAACAACAACCTGCTGCCAATGTACTTTGTTCTTCTCTATATAGCACGGATGCGTCCCTACCACAAGTGCATACGCTTCCTCCCTTTTCTTTCATGGTAATCAGAGCCTGCCTCGCACACATCCATGGCGACGTCTTCAAGCTCCACCTCCTTCCCCTCATCACCCTTTGCACACAGCGTCACCGAGAATCTTACGAGAGGGAACAAGGCGCTATGGCGTGCAACCGTCCTCTCAGCGATTAGTGGGGCGCAGATGCAAGGCTACCGCGACCTCAATCAGGTGGTGCCTCCAGTGACCATTGAGGTCACCTCCCACGATGGCGAGATGAAGTCCAAGGCGCCCAACCCGGAGTTCTCCACGTGGTACCCGAAGGATCGGCAGGTGTTCTCTTACCTTCTGACCTCCCTGCCGCGCAAGATGGCCATCCAGGTGGCGACCTGCCACACGGCAACTGAGTTGTGGAATACGGTGCATGGGATGTTGGCTTCACATTCCCGTGCTCGCACCGTCAACGTCAGGATTGCGCTAGCGAACCTCCAAAAGGGCAACTCCAACATTAGTGAGTATGTTGGCAATATTAGATCTTTATGTGATGAGCTTGTTGCTTCAGGAAAGAAAGTGGATGAGGAGGATGTTGTATCTCACATCCTCGCCGGACTCGACCAAGAATTCGACCCCGTGGTCTCTGCCATGTGCTCCCGAGTCGAGCCGGTGACCGTCCCTAAGCTGTACTCGCAACTCTTGAGCTTTGAGACCCACATGAACCTCCGTGGCGGGTCATCCCAGTCCTCTGCAAATGCGGCAGCTCGTGGACGCTTCAACAAGTAGAACAACGGAGCGGTGGCGGCGGCAGTGACCGCGGCCGAAACTTCCCCAAGCAAGGCGGCGGTGGCTGCGGTAACTTCTCCAAGAAGCCTACTCGTGGCAACACAGGAGGCAACGATGGCGGTGGTGGCAGCGGGAACTACAACAACAATCCCGCTGCTAAACCTACTTGTCAAATCTGCGGCAAGATTGGGCATCCAGCGTGGAAGTGTTAGAAGCTCTACGATTCCTCCTACCAAGGGGGACAAGAGTGCTCAGTGAATGTGGCAGCTCCCCAGTATGGCGTCGACACGAACTGGTATATGGACAGTGGATCCACTAACCATACACCGGTGATCTAAAGAAGCTAACAGTCCGGGAGAGGTACACCGGCAATGAGCAAATCCGCACCGCCAACAGTTCCGGTATGGCTATTGATCATGTAGGTCATACAACTATTTCAACCCCTGATCGTGATCTACATCTAAACAATGTTCTTCATGTCCCGGAGGCTACAAAAAAATCTGATTTCCGCAAGTAAACTTGCCATTGATAATGACACCTTTGTTGAAATTCACCCTCATTTTTTCCTTGTAAAGGATCTGGAAACAAGGAGGGTTCTTCTTCGCGGCAGGGGTAGAGGAGGTCTCTATCCTGTCAAACACATTGGGACAAACGTCAAGAAGCAAGTGCTAAGTGGAACTAGACCATCCTTGGACTGGTGGCACCGACGTTTGGGTCATCCATATTGCATTGTTGTTAGTAAGGTCCTTAGTGAAAATAGACTCTCATGTGTTAGTGATGATGATAATAAGCTTGTATGTGACGCCTAACAAAAAGGAAAAAAGTCACCAATTGCCTTATCCAAAATCTCTTAGTGAATCAAAATTTCCTTTGGAACTCATTTTCTCTGATGTTTGTGGTCCTGCTGTTGAAACCGTAGGAAGAAAGAAGTACTATGTAAGTTTCATCGATGATTTTAGTAAATTCACCTGGATCTACCTCATCGAACATAAGTCTGAAGTTTTTCAAAAAATTCATGAATTCCAAAGTCTTGTTGAATGAAAATTTGATCGAAATTTTTTTCTCTTCGAACAGACTGGGGTAGAGAGTATGAAAAATTGAATTCCTTTTTTTTACAAAAATTTGAATTTCACATCATGTTTCTTGTCCCCCTGCACACTAGCAAAATGGGTCAGCTGAACGCAAACACCGACACATTGTTGAAGTCGGTTTATCTTTACTTGCTGAAGCCTCTATGCCCTTAATGTTTTGGGATGAAGCCTTTATCGCTGCCACCTACTTGATCAATAGGATGCCAAGCAAAGTTAGAAATTTTGAAAATCCTCTCACTAGATTATTTTTGGATGCACATGCTGGCCCAACTTAAGACCCTACAACAACCATAAGCTTCAGTTCCGTTCCGAACAGTGTGCATTCCTTGGGTATAGTAATCTACACAAGGGTTACAAGTGCCTTGATATGTCCACAGTGCGTGTTTACATTTCTTGGGATGTTGTGTTTGATGAAAACACCTTTCCCTTTTCCACTCTTCATCCTAATGCAGGTGCTCGGCTATGTGCTGAATGAAGGAAATATGCCCTGGAGGCAATAATAAAGTTATTATTTATTTCCTTATATCACAATAAATGTATATTATTCATGCTAGAATTGTATTAACCGGAAACTTAGTACATGTGTGAATACATAGACAAAACAGTATGTCCCTAGTATGCCTCTACTAGACTAGCTCATTGATCAAAGATGGTTATGTTTCCTGGCCATAGACATGAGTTGTCATTTGATCAACGGGATCACATCATTAGGAGAATGATGTGATGGACAAGACCCATCCGTTAGCTTAGCACTATGATCGTTTAGTTTTACTGCTATTGCTTTCTTCATGACTTATACATCTTCCTATGACTATGAGATTATGCAACTCCCGTATACCGGAGGAACACCTTGTGTGCTATCAAACGTCACAACTTAACTGGGTGATTATAAAGATGCTCTATAGGTGTCTCCGAAGGTGCTCGTGGTGTTGGCATAGATCAAGAATAGGATTTGTCACTCCAAGTATTGGAGAGGTATCTCTGGGCCCTCTCGGTAATACAAATCATAATAAGCCTTGCAAGCAAATGACTAATGAGTTAGTCACGAGATGATGTATTACGGAATGAGTAAAGAGACTTGTTGGTAACGAGATTGAACTAGGTATAGTGATACCGATGATCGAATCTCGGGCAAGTAACATACCGATGACAAAGGGAACAATGTATGTTGTTATGCGGTTTGACCGAGAAAGATCTTCGTAGAATATGTAGGAGCCAATATGAGCATCCAGGTTCCGCTATTAGTTATTGACCGGAGATGAGTCTCGGTCATGTCAACATAGTTCTCAAACCCGTAGGGTCCACACGCTTAACGTTTGATAACGATCGGTATTATGAGTTTATGAGTTTTGATGTATCGAAGGTAGTTCGGAGTCCCGGATATGATCACGGACATGATGAGGAGTCTCGGAATGTACGAGACGTAAAGATTGATATATTGGACGACTATATTCGTACACCGGAAGTGTTCCGGAAAGTTTCGGAATTAACCGGAGTGCCGGGGGGGGGGGGTTACCGGAACCCCCCCGGGGAGGCTATGGACCCTGATGGGCTTTAGTGGAAAGAGAGAGGGCAGGCCAGGGCTGGGATGCGCGCCCCTCCCCCTTGGTCCGAATTGGACAAGGAAAGGAGAGGGACGGCGCCCCTTTCCTTCTCCCTCTCCCTCTCCTTCCTTCCCCCCTCTCTCCCTCTTGGTGATTCCTACTTGGAATAGGATTGCAATCCTATTCCTAGTAGGATTGCTCCTTTAGGCGCGCCATAGGAGGGCCGACCAGCCTCCCACCTTGCTCCTTTATATACAGGGGCAGGGGGCACCCTAGAACACACAAGTTGATCTCTCCAGCCGTGTGCGGTGCCCCCCTCCACAGAAACACACCTCGGTCATACCGTTGCAGTGCTTAGGCGAAACCCTGTGCCGATAACTTCATCATATCTGTCACCACGCCATCGTGCTGACGAAACTCTCTCGTGAAGCTCAACTAGATCAAGAGCTCGTGGGACGTCATTAAGCTGAACGTGTGCTGAACACGGAGGTGACGTACGTTCGGTGCTTAATCGGTTGAATCGCGAAGAAGTTCGACTACATCAACCGCGTCACTTGACGCTTCCGCTTTCGGTCTACAAGGGTACGTAGACACACTCTCCCCATCATTGCTATGCATCTGGTAGATAGATCTTGCGTGATCGTAGGAAAATTTTGAAATACTACGTTCCCCAACACTGAAATCATTTTATTACCCCTGGAGCTACTTAATCCTACTGATCATGGGGGAGAAAATGTTGATGATCATATGATTAATAGTACTACTAATGCCGACGGACATGTTGCAGATCGGAATGATAAAGAAAATACAACAGAAAACTCTTCTATGGGCTATGATTTTATGCATCAGATAAGGCCAAGTCAGCCCGGCACCAGACACGAGGAGGATCCTCCTGCCGCTGCCGCCGATCCCGAGGAGTCTGGGAGCATATCTCCTAGTGAAATTGCGGAAGCGGATCCCCAGGAAGATCCTCTGACGCCTCCCGCCGCTGGGTCTGCGGGCAACCAGTCAACGCGCGATACACAGTGTGGGTCGGGAGTGCGGTCTGGAGCGACCGCACCTGGCGCATCCTCGAGCAGCGGTCAGCAGCTAGGTGGGCCCGACTCGCCCACTATGTCGCTCAATAATAATGCTATCGCATCCTCCCCTGGACGGTTATTGCCTGGCATGGGATCCTCTGGGCGTGTATCGCCTGCGTGTGGGGCCGAATCATCGTCATCACGGGAACATGATCCCATGCCCAACCGGGTAGCAGTCTAGGAGGATCCACGGTCACGTCCAGGAGGAGCAACGGGATCTACTGTGGATACCATGGTACGACCCGCTACACATTCGCAGAAAGGTATTTTCAAACCAATGATTCCTAAAGATGGAACAGTCAGGTATGATAAAAATTTCAAATTTGTGAACTTCGCTGCTGCCAGAGAACCACGGAACCTAACAGAAGCTTTAGGGTATAAAAGTTGGAAACATGCTATGGAGGTAAAATATGATGCACTTATGAGAAATCAAACTTGGCATTTAATCTCACCTAGACAAGAGGCATAAACATTATAGAGTGCAAATGGGTGTACAAGATAAAAAGGAATTCTGATGGCACCATAGACAGATATAAGGCTAGATTAGTCGCAAAAGATTTTAAACAACGTTACGGGATTGATTATGAGGACACATTTAGTCGAGTTGTTAAAGAAGCTACTATCAGACGTGTTATGTCTATTGTTATCTCCGGGGGATGGAGCCTTCGCCAGTTGGATATACAAATGTGTTTTTACATGATGTTCTCGAGGAAGAAGTCTATATGCGACAACCACCTGGTTTTGTGGATAACACTAAATCACAATATGTGTGTAAGTTGTACAAAGCTTTATATGGTCTAAAACAGGCTCCGAGGGCTTGATACTCTAGGTTGAGTATGAAACACCAGAAACTTGGTTTTCGATCCTCAAAGGGAGACACCTCCTTGTTCTTCTTAAAGAAAGGGAGGTAGTTATTTTTATGCTCATTTATGTAGATGATATAATTGTTGCTAGATCATCACAAGAAGCCACCTCGGCTTTACTTAAGAACTTGAAGAGTGAATTTGTTCTTAAGGATTTGGGAGAATTGCATTATTTTCTAGGCATTGAAGTAAAGAAGACACATGATGGTATTCTGCTCAGTCAAGAGAAGTATGCTAGAGATATAATCAAGAGTGTAGGCATGAAGGGTTGTAAACCTTCTAGTACACCCCTGTCTACAACTGAAAAGTTGTCACTGCATGAAGGTGAAATACTAAGTCCAGAAGAAGGGACTAGGTATAGGAGTGTAGTTGGTGCACTTCAGTATTTAACCCTGACAAGACCTGACATATCTTTTTCTATCAATAAAGTTTGTCAATTCTTGCATGCACCTACATCTCTGCATTTGACAACTGTAAAAAGGACATTGAGATACATCCAAGGAAGTATTAGAACAGGACTGAAGATATGTAAGTCACCTTCAACGACAGTACGTAAGTGCCTTCTCTGATGCAGATTGGGTAGGGTGTCTTGATGATAGGAGGTCTACTAGTGGTTATGCTGTTTTCTTTGGTTCTAATCTTATTTCATGGAATGCAAAGAAACAAGCAACATAGGTAATGTGGGTAGAAACCTTGTTAGATGAGCTGGGGGTTGAAATACCACACATTTCCTGTCTTTGGTGTGATAATGTTGGAGCAACATATCTTTCTACTAATCTTGTGTTTCATGCAAGAACGAAACACATAGAGATTGACTTTCATTTTGTTCGAGAAAGAGTTGCAAGAAAAAAGTTAGAAATCAGATTCATTCCAATAGGAGATCAAGTTGCTGATGGTTTTACAAAGCCTCTACAAGTTCGACAACTCCAAGCCTTCAAGAATAATCTAAACCTCAACACGTTCAGATTGAGGGGGGATGTTAAATGATAGGCTAGTAGTTGTAACGTGACAAGTATGTCACGATGTAATTTGTGTATGTGCGTGAGTTGTAGATAGGTAGGTTGTTGGATAGATGAAGAGCTCTATCTTGTATAGTCCTGGACTAGGGGTCAAGGCAACAACAACCTGCCGCCAATGTACTTGTCTCTTCTCTATATAACATGTACGCGTCCCTGCCACAAGTGCATATGCTTCCTACCTTTTTTTCTTTCAATGGTGTCCTTGAAGCTCTCCTCAGGCAACAAGAATCGACCAAGTTTGACACATTGCTGTCACATATAGGCGAAATATTATTTCTGTGGGAGGTGACATTCCTATAGATAGCGAGGTGCCTGTGGTGACTTCGTTAATCTCAATACCCACCGGCTCAGTCTCTTGGACGTGCGCATAGGGGTAAGTTGTGCATGTGTGTGTTCATAGGGGTGAGTGTATATGTGTGTACGTGAGCATCTGTGTGTGTAATGTGTTTCTAAAAAAATGCAACAACAATCGACAACGCCCCACTTTCCTGGTGTGAGATTGAAGGAGTTACTTGCCATTGCTTGTTGATATGCATGGTGGCAACGTCCCAAGGTTTCTCATGGGAAGATTGTCTAGTATTCCGCTTAGTTTGGCCAAGCAATTGGAATGATTAACACTAAGTATGTCAGAACATCCAAACCATCCATGAGTAGACGTCGCCGCATGAATGTTTTGCTAAACTCAATACTAATCTTGCCATATCCAATGAGAATAGTATGTGTGCAATAAGAGTGTTTAGCCACGACGATCATGGTATGTTCATATTGGCTAACGCATGTGGCACTACTAGAAAAAGGCCTACTAATGGCGCACCTAATTTGGTCATTAATGGCGCATTAGTGGTGCGCCATTACTAGCACGCCATTACTATATTTTACTAATGGCGCACCTCTGGTGCGTCATTAGTATCTGGTATACTAATGGCGCACCGCAGATGCGCCATTAGTATGCCTCCCAGGGGCCATGTGTAGCCAGGTGCTTTGGCATACTAATGGCACACTCCAGCAGGATGCGCCATTAGTAATGTCCGCATAGTAATGGCGCACTGGCTGGTAATGCGCCATTAGTATCTTTTGGCATACTAATGGCGCACTCTGATGTGATGCGCCATTAGTATGAATATTAGATTTTTTTTAATATTATTTTTCTGTTTTTTTGCACAGATTACAAAATGTATAATTGCACAGAATATAGACAGCACACATTAACAACAAATTCATCGAATACAATAGAAGATTAGTCTCTGAATACAATTCATCATATTAGTCTCCGAATACAATTCATCATATTAGTCTCCGAATTGAAAAGACCGAACAAAGATAGAACAATATATTACAAGTCTCGAGACCGCGAGTAGCGAGTTTGTCTTCACATTACAAGTCGATATCGATCATCTAAACTACCATCACATAGAAGAGAGCTGCGGTCATCACGATGAGCATCATCACGATGAAACTCGTCTTCATCCGGTTCCTCCAACGCTCCCTCCCCTCTCCCGCTAGATAGCGGGCGTATCTAGATTCAGCCTCGGCCCTACTGGTGTACCCTTTGTAACTGTTACCGCTGAATCGGTGAACCTGTCTCCGACACTCCTCCCAGTCATCGTAGACTCCGGGAACCTTACCCTTGTACACGACATACGACGGCATCGCTATGCACTAGCCAAACGAAACGTTAGTACCAATTCATAGACAATTCATAAGCAATATATAAGTATGCAACAGAATGATCGAAAGATAAAAGCAAGACATTAATAGCATCGATTACATCTAAGTTGAACGACTCTCGAAACCAAAGAGACATACTACAAGTTCATTAAAGTTTAATTACAACATGAGCCAATCGATGTTTCAGAACTAGACACAGCATCACTGCTTTCGACTCGACTCAATGCACCGGAGCGTGGATGAAGCCGCCGTCTATCGTGGGAGTCATGAAATCACGGGCGTTGTCAGCCTGCATTTGTAGCATTGTGTCGATGTCACTGTTCGACGGTTGATTTCTGAGGTAGAACTGCCCCGAGGTACGAAGGACATCTTGATGGATGATTTCCGCAAACTCCGACTGGATGCGAAAGAAATCTTGTCTGATGTCCGCGTCCTGGATTGCCGACACGCTCGCGGCCCAATCTTTGAGTTTACTCGGTAGCAGAAGTTGATGATGGTCCCGTACGATCGCCCGCATGTGATGGATGGCGTAGTAGGCACCCTTCTGACCGCCAGGCGGCTGCTTGACGCAGCAGAACGTTGTGTTGTGGGAGAACACGTGCTTGCCGTACTTACGAGCTGTCCTGGTGAAGGTGCCTCCAGATTTGGCGTAGCTGGGGAGAACATCATGAAGAACCTTCTTGACATTTGTGTAGTCTACAGCCGACTGACGGTCCGGGTCGAAATACGTGGCCATGGAATATTTGGGGCTTAGTAGGATGAGCGTGCACTGTGTGTCACTGCAGAAAACACGGAATGTTAAAAGAAGAACGATCGAAATCTAAGAATTCATATGTTACGGGGCGGTTGAGGCGGATGACTTACTCGGGAAAGTGAGGCACGAGGAAGTTATCCTTATCTCGGTTTGCCAGAATGACGCCTTCGAGGTAAGAACTCGCGACTTGCCGGTCCCCAGCGCTGCCCAAGAACTTGGCACGCATGTAGAAGGGGTCGACTATCACGATGTCCGGGGTCTTGTCACGAATGATCCGCATCTCCATACTCAGTGAAAATAGCCGAATGAAGGTGTAGTGCAGCGGAAGAAGGTTCAACATAGCGTGGATGTCATCAAACCGCAGGACGATCGTACCCCCGATGGAGTTATCCACAAAGCCCTTGCCCTCCGGCACCTTGGCCGCGAAAATCGGGTATGCCACATCCTTCTCTCTGAGACGCCGCTTCTCCAAAGAAAGAACACTGTCATGCAGACTCCGCATAGCACCGGTTGCAGCATCGAGCATATTTGTCGGTAGCATCGGCCTACCCGCCACATGCACCCTCCTCATTACATCCTCAGGTGAAGGTACGGATCGTACTCGGTGCCGGCTGGCTCGCACCCTTGTTAGTTTTTCTTTTGCGTGCCTTCTTCTTGATCTCCTGAATTGGGACCGAGTTCTGCTCAGAGACCGCCTTCTTTAGTGTGTTGGGGCTGATAATATTTTGCACCTCGCCTATCTGAGGCTCGGTGAAGTCGGCAGCTGGAGGCCTCTCCTGAGAGCTGAACGGCAGACGACGCCTGTTGCAACTTGGCTTCTCTGCGGTACCGGCTTGATCGCGCACGTATTTTGTTGGGTTGGGTTCTTGAGAAGGAGGCCCCATGAAGTCATCACCGTACCCATGATCGGCAAAGTACTGATCGACGTTGGCAAATGTATCGTCGTCGTCGTCGTTCTGATCCTGTGCCATATGCATGTTTGGATCTAGTGGCATAGGGATGTCCGGCACCGTTGCGGCGGACTTGCCATGGGGACGACTTGGCGCCGGCACGACTGGCGGTGTTGTCTTTGGGGTGGTTTCCCCCGCCCCCAAACGAATCTGGCTCTTCGGCCAAAGCAGGGGCCAGCTCAGGCAGGCGCTGAGGGTCATGACGTCATCATCGTCGGCCCCGACGGGTCGAATCGGAGGTAACACCTCATCCCAGCCTGGCAGCACCCGAACCAGTTGAACCCTAAACAAGTTGGGTGGCATCTGGGTACCGTGGAACAAGGGGTTGCCCGGTTGAACGATTTTGCCCTTGGCGACATCGACCAACTCGTTGTTCACGAAGTGCAGGAGAGTGCACGGAACGTCGGTGGCGCCCTGCGAAAACATGTAGGGCGTCAGGGATGCCCAGTCAAAGGCAAGGAGATGAATTCCTCGGCCGAGAGAGGCTTAATTAGTTACCGTGATGATGGCGTCGAGCTCGGCTAATGTCGAGGCACCGCCAACGGTGGGCGTGCAGTTGACGGAGGGGCCGCTTGCTGCAGAGGTGACGGCCGGTGTACCGGGTGCATTAAGCTCCCGTGCCGGCATCGGAGACACCAATGCCGCCTCCGCCGGAGACACCAATGGCCCCGCCATCGCGTTCTGCGAGTTGCTGGCCGTGAAGCTGGGAATCGGGGGCGGCCCCTGTTGGCGGCCCGCAATCCACGCCTACAACCCCTCGATCAAGCTAGGCACAATGGCGGTGATCGTCGCTCCGAGCTGTTGTTGCACTTGCTCTTGGACAATCTCCGGAATCCGCGCCACCTGTGCCTTGAGTTCTTGAACCTCGCGCGCCTGGCTTTCTGAGCTGGTCTTTTTCTCCTTTCGCCCACCAGCGCTATAGTATGACGACCATTTTGTCGACAAGCCTTTGCCGGCCACACGACCAGCTGACGTCGTCTTCTCGAGCTTATCCTTGTTCTTCATTACATTCAACGCCCTATTTAGAGTCGTGTCCCAAGGGCCGCTCTTAGTCGACCCCGTGCTACTGCTTTCAGTCTCCTGCGGAAGGAACGTGAATCATTTAGAAATTTGGCTTCATTAATTAGAATGCAACCATATGGAGCTAATTACGCGGGGGTGTATTCCTTACCAGAACAGCCTCAAGCGCCCTGGTCTTCGGATCTGTGGTCAGCTCCTTTGTTTTCGGGTCCTTCTTGTACCGGGCCCTGACAAAGTTCCTGGTCTGCTTGTCACCGTATTTATCGAAGAGGGGCGGTAGGCCTTGCTCAGCACGGTCCGCCTCCTCCTTGTCCCATATAGGCTTCGCCACTCTGTAACCGCCGGGACCGAGTGTGTGTTCCCCTAAGTTGAGCTCCCGCATTTCTTTCCCCCACTGACTTGATTCGAAGTGTGCGGTGCTCGAGCAATTGATCTTGAAGTCGTTGTAGTCATCTTCGGTGATCGAAGGATGTTTCTCCTTGATCTTCTCATAACTCTCACCTTTCTCGATCATTCTCTTCACACTGGTTTTCCAAGTAGACAGGGCCTTGCTCATCTTCGTGAGGGCAGCACTGTTCACTTTATTCCCTTTGAGGCTTGTGTTATCAAATTGAGCGGGGAACTTGTATCGTTCATGTAGCTTCGTGAAGAGGAGGTTGCGCAAATTCCCGTGGTCAGGATGCCTCAGGTTCTCGGTGTTGATCGAGACGGTGCTCCGGAGAATGCGCCCGAGCTGAAGCGAGTACCCCTTGACTATTCGTTCGGGCGCCGTTGGATTCCCGTCGGAGTCCACTTCAGTAACTTCCTCCTTGAGGGTGCGGAGCACGGTCGGGCGCCGGTCCTTCCGTTGCCTCTTCGGTTGGCTGCCATCTGTGTGTGCGCCGCCATCATCAGTGGTGGCATTCTCGGTGGCACCATCAGTGGTGGCATCAGTGGGGTCATCCTCGGCGGTACCATCAGTGCTGTCAGGATCGGTGGGGAAGGCGGCATCCTCATACAAGTGAGGTTGTTCCTCCATCTCCTGGGACAGCTCCCAGAATGCCTTCCCGCCCGAACCGCCGGCCTCATCGTTGTTGGCCATGTTCCTCTCTAAATAGGAACAAAGTTTGGTCAAAAAGTTGGTTATTGTCAAGGAACAAGATCATGGTCTCATCATTTAGGGTTTGTCGACACCGAGGCATCCTAAAATCTAAGCTTTTATAATTGAGGGTTTTTCGACGCCGAGGCACCCTAAAATCCTAAGCTTTCATCATTTCGGTTTTTATCGACACCGAGGCACCCTAAAAGCCAAGGTTTCATAATTTATGGTTTGTCGACACCGAGGCATCCTAAAAGCTAAGCTAGGAAGGAGAATTCTAAGTTGGGCCTAATCACTTGGCTCTATTGCCGCCTGTGGTTTAATGCAGCTAGAATAAAGGGGCACTTGATCCTACCTAATTAACCACTAAGATACCCCGGCCCATGCATTAGTCACAAGTACCCTATATGTCCTATTTTTAGCAAAGTCATGCTAAAATTCACGGAAAATTTCAGCATGACCTTTGCTGAAAATAGGACATATGGAGTACCCGAATTTGCCGGAACGGAAGTTAATCAACATTCCAGCAAACTCAAGGGCCTCTCGGGGTACCTGCAAAATCATCACGACACGCGATGGTCGGAGACAACTAGGAGGATGTAGTACAGTATAAATCTTCGGGAGACAACTAGGATATAAGTGGCAAAAAATCTTTTCCAGTGCAAGTACTGTATATGGTTGTGCTTTCACCTCCTCCAGTGCAAGTACTGTATACAACTAGGAGGATGTATACATTGCTCCAGCCTTGCCATCTTAGCAAGTACTGTATATGGTAGTGCTTTCACCTCCTCCAGTGCAAAAAACATTTCTCAGTTATACATTTATGATAGAGAACAACACAGATTGTCCCTGAGAATGAGTAGCCAGGAAAGCTGAACTACAATTAACTCTAAAGAACAACACAGAAGGACAAGTACAAAAATGAATTCTCAGACAATAACAATTTAAAAGGATAATACTCAGTTACTCACATCAACATATGTCCAAACAGGAACCTATTAATTATTTATGCTCATCAACCAATTGGCTGGCCGAAGCCTCTGGGTATTAATTGATCATCTAATAAAACAAAACAAAACCCAACGCATTGACAATTATGATTGTTCTTTTTTTTATTGACCAAAATCTTCTTCATATAAGCAACCACATTTTAAATCATGTAATGCAGAGTTGCACACACAATCAGTACCATTTTCTTTCTAGAACTCCATAAATGAACTGGTGATATATGATGAACACGAAGAACACAATTTCAGACACAAAAAAACTTGTCGTGTTTGTTATTTCTAGCAAGCTTCTATAAATAGCTGATGTACACCCACAAAGTTTGACCTCACAGTTTGAAGAAACAAGCACAAGGTCCCTTTGTACATCTAGTCAGGGTCTAATGATGTTCTTGTGAAACCCAAAAGAAAAGAAATTGTGTTCTTAATGAGATGATCTGTCCATGTTTGCAACCTATCCAGTTATAGTTTACATGGTCAAACAATACTACAACATATACCTGTTTGTTGCCTTTTTAGTGTGCTGAAAATAATGACTTTAATGTTTAGATCATTTGAAAACTCTTGTCTTGTTTCAGTTACCACCATATTTTCCTGATAGACGTTATTCTATCATTTTCAGATGTTCTACAAGCAGTCTTGCCTGGGAAGAAAATGTACATCATGGGCAACTTGAGAGTGGAGAAGAAAAACCCAGGTATTTCACTTCCTTGACCAAAGCCCTCCAAGAACTATCAAAAAGAGAATGACTATGTCCTAAATAGATTCGTTTACATGCTAATTAAGTCGATACAGATTCATCAGTAGAGGCTGAATGTTAATTTTATTCTTTCAATCATACATATTCAAGTACTATACTGTTAAAACAAATGAGTTGGTGCTTTACTCTTAAATAAAGGTCAGTGCTTCTCTTAAATAAAGGTCTAAACCAGCGCATCAGAACCATGGCCCTGAGTGAGTGCCTTGACCAGCGTGCATCTACAAGTTCTAATCAGAGGCACATCGCATTATTATAAAATCCCCGCCGTCAATCAAGAAGAGCAAAACAAACCCGAAACCTAAACAACAAAGTGCTCTAAAAGTCTCACAACATTGAGAAACTACCACCCACAAGGAGCAAAACAAACAGAAAAGGACTCGCTCCAAAGAGAAGCACACAACCACAGCCGCAGTCTGACGACCCTGGAAAACACTTCAAGCTTCAGGCCATCACAACCAGGGCTCAAGCTCCATAACAGCAGCAACAACCAGAAGGTTGACCCAAAGAAGAGAAACGGTCCATGCGATGTAGATGGTTGTACGACCAGCGAATAGGTGGTTGCAATCTACAGGCTGAAACAAACTTGCTCCTGTTATGCAGTCAATTTTCAGTTAATTCCTCTTGTTCCTACTATGCCTAGGGCCATATCTAATAACACTCTAAAAGAGTGTTCAAATTGTTCTTTGCACATAGTAAACTTGGTGGTAGGAATAAAGGATCCAGACCGCAACACTCCTCCAACTGCTACTCTCACAGCTATTGATTTGCCCATAATAATATTGCAAGTAGTGGTGAGGGCAAATTTCAAATTTATGAAACTGGAATTACTTCCAGGATCCACAAGTGATAAAGCTTGTTTTCCCCCAATGTTGACTATGACAAACATAGTATTGACACTTGCTGTGCTGACAGCTTCGACAGAAATTTGCATGCACTGCTCATCAGTTTGTGGCTGCTCAGGATTGTCAATTTTCAGTTAATTCCTCTTGTTTCATGATAGGAGATTCAGACCCAAAAAAAAGTGCAGTGGGACTAAATGTTACTCCTATTGAAGGACTTGCATCACCTAATGGCGCGTAACGGAACGAGGAGGAGGAGAAGCTGCTCGGGGCAGGGAGGGTTAACTTGGCGGAGCGGCGGAGGAGCAAGGCGGGGTGGATAAGCTGCGGCCTTGGGGGGAGCCACCGACGAGGTAGGGCTTGGGGGGAGGCCTCTTCCTCCTTCCTTGATGAGGCCTCTTCTTCTTCCTTGGGGCGGCCGAGTGATGGTCTTGTCGGAGGCGGCGGAGGGCGCCGGTGGCGGCGCTC
>LR738713.1:582833870-583012499 GCA_902687465.1 Secale cereale
CCCCCCCCCCCCATTTCAAACTAACCTCTCATAATTTTATACCAAGTTCCCCATCATGTACTACTCCCATCTAGGTTTCTTTTTTGTGAACACCTTTGAGAAACTACACATCTAGAGTTTTCTACTCACGCAGCGACCCCTTGGCGAGGCCACCATACAGGCGCCTGATCATAACTCTCCGGCAATTAGGGGGCAGAGTAAACTACGCAGGCAGACCTCTTATGATGGTTGCACAATGTCTTTTGTGGGCACGGCATTTTTAGGGCTTGACGGCGAGCGAAGGATAGTCATCATGGCTGGAACAGGTGGATCCTAGTAGGGAAATAGGGAAGACTTGGATGATCTTCTGGGAAGGTTGCACCGTGAAGGAGAAGTGGACAAGTAAATTAATCTTGAGGAGTATTTGAAGATTTGAAGGTCGCGTCTAGATGGACTGTGATTGCTAGGGTTTGCACAAACAAGTTGTTCAGCCAGAACTCATTTCTCCCCGCCATGAATATCATGTGGAAGCCGACAAAGAACATGACACTTATAGCCAAAGAAAAACCATTTTACGTAAAATTTCAACGCGTTGGGGATTGGCAGAGAGCAATGGAAGAGGGTTCATGGTTATTTTGTGATTGGCTGGTGCTTCTGAAGGAGTGATGGCTTTTCTAAGATAGATATGGGTGAAATGAACTCCATAGATGTGTTTGTAAGAGCGATGAAAGTTCCTGATGGTTTGATCAACAAAGCAGTAGCCAAAGTGATGGGCGACAAAGTAGGCGAATTTGTATCTCTTGCTTTGAGAAACTTCATTGGACATTTTATGAGATCAAGGGTTTGGCTCAAGATGGATAAACCCCTAATCAGATATGTCCATGTGAAACTACAGAGCGGAAAACCACGCAAGACGTATCGGGTTATGTATGAGAAGATCCCTCAGTTTTGTGAGGCTTGTAGAAGACATAAGTCTACTCAATGAGGTGACGAAATCTGGGTTATTTTCTGATGATGACCAATTTAAAAGCCAAAGGTGAGGCGAAGGAAGGGATAGAAGTCGAGGACAGGTGAGTGATGGTGGAAGAGCTGCAAACACTGAGGAATTTTCTAATGATACGATTACAACAATATGGGCACAATCCCTCCAAAAAATAACTGTAAAAATTTGATGGTTCACCGAAAAACAAGAAAGAGACTTCCGCTGGGATCAAGTGGGAACCTCCCTCCCGCTCAGACTTCACCAGGGGCTCTAGTGTGGCTAAGATCATTAATTTTTTACAATATGATCATGAGGACCTAGTAGCATCGTTGTTGGCTTTGCAAGAGAAGAAAAGATATGGAAAGAACAAGGATGATTTGACATTGTAGCCCAAAATTCGGGGTCAGTGGGCTTTGGAATGGAGTCTGTGCAATTGAAGTGAAAATAGTAAGTTGGAACTGTCGAGGGTTGGGTAATCCTCGATAGGTTGATCGCTCCTGGGGCTCCAGAGGCATATGAAATTAGATGTGATTTTTTGTCCAAAGAACATCTGAGTATTGCTAGGGTGGAAAAAATGAGTAGGAATCTTTGTTTCTATGAGATGATTATGTTGGAGAGCGATAGTAGGAGTGGTGGGATCATGCTTCTCTGGCAAAAATATATGAAGGTGTAGTCTAAGGAAATTCACTCAACCTACCTAGACATCCGTATTGATGAAGCCAGTGGTCCGGGATGACGCATTACTGGAATATATGGAGAGCCAAGTGGTGACAGGAATTACCTTATTTAGTAGTATCTTCGCCCCTTAAATGTTATTATGGTTGATTACCATGCATTTTTCTTGGAGATTTTAATGATATTCTTATGGGCAGCAAGAACGAAGGGGTGCTTTGAGACCACAAATATGTATGCAAGCCTTTCATGATGCCCTGATAGACTACAACCTCTTAGATATGGGATTTGTCGGAGACATATTTACATGAAGAAGGTGTCATATACGAGAGAGATTGTACCACGCAGATTGTGACCCAAGGTGGAGTAATTTGTTTCCTATTGTTGGTGTTGTGCATGAGGACTTCACGAACTATGATGACCGGACAATCATTGTTAACTGTGATTATATCTCTAATGTAAATGCTATCACACCAAATAGAAAATATTTTTTGAAGTAAAGCGAATGCTTGAAGAAACGGTTGATGAGGTGGTCGAGGCTTCTTGGCAAGCCACAAGTCTCACCCAGGAGGCCTCGCCAAGTATGTGTAGGCGGTCCACAAGGCCCTCCATGCATGGGGCATGCACGTATTAAAAGACCCTCAACGTCAAATATGGACTCTTTGGGACGAAGTGTTGATATGGCGACGGCTGGTCCGTTGTAAGACTATGCAAATATGAAACAACAGGAAATATGTATCCAAGTTGAGTAAATTCAAGAGAAAGAAGAGGTGAAATGGATACAACATAGTCATGCAGAGTGGATGAAACAAGGCGATCAAAAACTTCATTTTTTCATAGTTTTTCCTCTGTGCACAAAAAGTTACATACGATTACACGGTTAAAAGATGACAATGACAACTTGATCGAGGGATAAGAATAGAGGGTGTCCCACATTAACTCCTACTTACAATACTTGTTCTCTAGTGAAGTTATGAATCCTTCTAAGGAATTTATTAACAAAGTGAAGCCATGTGTTACCACAACATCTATGAAGCTTTATGTGCTCCTTACACTCGCGGCGCAGTTAAAAAATACCTCTTAGATATTGGCAACCTCAAGGGTCCTAGTCTGGATGGTCTTCATGCTATTTTGTTCAAAAGGTATTGGCCATTGTTGGGTGGAGAGCTTACCGATGAAGTCATGAGAGATCTTAACTCAGAGTTAGTTCCAGAAGATTGGAACAACACGATCATTATTTTAATTACCAAAGTCAACCACCCTGAGAATGTAACACAATATAGTCTCATCGATCTTGGTAACGTTCTCTATAAGGTTATTTCTAAGGTTCTGGCATGGAGGCTTAATCTTATATTACCAGAGATAGAGTCATCCAAACAAAGTGTTTTCTTCCTCGGTCAGCTGATAATGGATAACAAATTGGTGGTGTATCGATCTTACCATACAATCAATTAAAAGAGGAATGTATGGCATGTGTGCTATCAATCTTGGCATGCTTGCCGGTGTCAAAACCGACAAATCTCGGGTAGGGGTGCCCAAGCTGTGCGCCTAAGGATCAATGGTAACAAGGGACTGGGGACACGATGTTTACCTAGGTTCAGGACCTCTCTATCCAGGTAATACCCTACTTCCTGCTCGATTGATCTTGATGAATATAGGGTTACAAGAGTTGATCTACCTCGAGATCGTAATGGCTAAACCCTAAAAATCTAGCCTATGATAATTGTGATTCTGTTAGCCTCTACGGACTAAACCCTTCGGCTTATATACACGCCGGAGGGGGCCTAGGGTTGTACAAAGATGACTTGGGGAGGAAGGAATCATTACATCCAGACATCTATCTTGCCTTTTTACATACATAGGAGTCCTATCTGAACACGGGGGATGGCCTTCTGCTTTTATCTTCCCGGCCCATCAATCCGGCCCACCTTCAGTAGTCCAGACACTTGAGGACCCCTAAATACAGGGTTCCCTCGGTAGCCCCCGAACTTGCCTTCAAATACGAGGTCGTATTCGGCTTCATGTCTTTGGTCTTGCAAGGCAGGTTCTTCTTTGGAACAATGAAAGTTCACTTCTGGCTTCAACATCGCGCCTTGATGATTCCTTCCCGTCGTCGCCTCATCTTCCATGTGTTAGACGAATGCGAACAGTCCATGTACTTTTTACAAATAAACCCTTGGTCGTGCGGGGATGGCACCTATTTAAAGAGATTGGATCTCAGATGCCATTCCACACCACGCAGAAACCCTTAGAGCCAGCCATGAAAAATCCTCCAAATATGGGAAGCGCCCCCGTCTCCTCCTCGCGCCCCCATGGCCCTCAGGTAGGCGATTGGGGAGGCTGCTCGGTATCTCATGCCCATTTGAATAGACTTCGGACGGAGGGATATCTCCCTCCCGCGGATCTAGTCTCCTTCCGGGCTGGATTAACTTCGATCGACGACGAAGCCTTGGCGAAAAACTTCCCCAACCCCACTGTAGAGGAGCGGGTGTGCTTCGTTTCTTTCCTCTTGAGAGGCATAGGATTTCCAATCCATCCTTTCCTCAGAGGCTTCCTGGAGTTTTATGGGCTCCAAGTGCACAATCTTACGACATCCTTCATCCTGCATATTGCAGGCTTTGTTGCTCTTTGTGAGCTATTTTTAGGCTGTGAGGCTCATTTCGAGCTATGGAGGAAATTCGTTTGCCTCGTCCCTCTCTCCCAAAAGGGATCCATATTCGAGGTGGGTGGCGCCGAAGTATGGCGCATAGCAGGGGCAGGTTACCTGTCCGGCACTCCCAAGAAGGCATCCGAAGAGTGGCCCTCAGAGTGGTTTTATATCGAAGACGTTATTCTTCCAGACCCAATCTGGCGTGGTCTTTCCCGAATTCTCCAGCGCTCCTTTGAAGAAACGCTTCAAATGGCATCCCCGAATCCTCAAGGAAGAAGACAGTGTGGAGATTAAGAGGCTAGTCAGTAAGATTAGAGTACTCGCCCACTCCAAACTTTCGATAATTGAAGTAACGACCATTACGATAAAGTGATGCATTCAGCCACTCCAATCCAAAGGTTTCCCATGTGGCATTACAATGGGCATGACAATGCATCTCGCTGCCTACGCGAGGGTCCGGATACCCCTGCCACCTTGGCCGCCATCTTAGTTGATCTTTATAAGGGGGAGAAGGAAGACTTTGTCCGCTTGAAATGTCGAGAAGGTTTTTCTATGTATAACCCCATCCACTTGATGAGGTTTTTCAATTGCTAGCTTTATACAATCTCTTTTCTGAGATATGCTAACCGAACTAAACCCGACTATTTTCAACAGGAATGGAGGAAGGCGATCGAGGGGGTTTATTGCCCCACCCCACAGCCAGAGGACCATGTTCGTGACAAATATCCCGATTTGAAGAGGACCCGGATATATTCATAGCACTCATTGACGGAGTTTTCCATCAGGCGGGCCACGATGGTATAGAAGTGGCCATTGTAGCCGATTATCCTGGCCTTCTTCCCGCCTCCAATGTAAGTACCCAGGAGACATCCCTTCAAAGAGACCCTTCACTTCGCGCGTCACCCACCGCACTGTCTCATGCTCCAAAGGGGCGGCGCTCATCTCGCCGCACTGCATCAAGGGCATCTCCTAAGAAGATGATGCCTATGCAGGGCAAGTCTTCAAAGCGAAAAGCGGGGGGCACCATAGAGCCCCCTCCCTCATCGACGAGGTATAGTTTTCAATATGTTCCCGGTATCAAGGCGGGATTTTCACATTCCTTCTTTTCATCTTATTCCAGGAGCAGCATACGTCAAACTATGTCTGAGGACCCCGCTGGCCGAGCACCAACCAGTCCGGCCCCGTGCCCATCAACAAGGACAAGAGATGATACGAGCATAGCGTCGGATTGCCCTCTCCAGGAGGATCCGGATAATGTATTAGTTACAAATTTCGAAGTGGAGAGCGTGATGAATCATCGGCAGCGAAAAGAGGCGATGCGCGATCCAGTATTTACCGAGGAGGCGTTCAACGCCCTCAGCTCTGTGGGTGCGTATATCCGAGCTGCTCGGGATGGGCTTGCTGAACCACTCACCTGCTTTCAAAGGATATGCGAGTAAGAATTTTTGTAAATTTAATAAGTATATGCCAGTAGCCCCCGAGACATGAAGCCGTTGGCCCAACTAATTTAAGGATCGTTATGACCATGGGTTCTTAAGGAAAAGAATGACGCATTGTCGAAGGAGCTTGAAGCAAACCGGATCAATCTTAATGTCGTCACCGGCGAACTGGAAGACTTGAAGAAATCCAAAAAGGGATATAATGGTAAGGACAAATAGTGTCTGGAAAATACAATTTTGCGCCGTCAATGATGTTTAAGCATACATTGTTTTAGTTGCAGTGGCGGAATCGACATATCAACTGGAGGAGAAGCTAAGGGCTGCTCAGGAGGACAAAAGACATGCCGAAGGGCAAGAAGCCGCTGGTCAGCGTGTGTTAACACGTACCATTAAGGAGAAGAACAAACAGCTGGATGAAAATATCAAGCAAGCCGGAGAGCTGAAGGACCTACGGGCCCAATTGTTGGATGCCTTGAAGGAAAATAGAAAGTTAAAAGGCGGCATATTCAGTATGACCTTTAACCTAGCTTTCGTATTATCCAATGATTCAGAGCTTCACAATGCTATTCCTGCATGTTTGTTAACTGGGCGGCCCAAAGGAGTATCTGGATTTCAAGGCGACGTGCTACAAGAGCTCTCCAAAGTGCATGAGCGAGTTTGGAAAGCCATGAAAAACATGGCTAAAGCCTTGCGGCCATCCGATTCTCCTCCAGAAATTATGGAGGAGCTGGCGAACTTATTCAAAGGAGCTCGGCATCGCTTTGAACTATGGAAGGTGTTGGCATGTCGAGAAGGTGCACGAGAGTCCTGGGCCATGGTGAAATCATGCTATACCGGGCTTGATCCGAATCATATGGCCCGAGTTGGACCTCGGGGACCGGATGGACACGAAATCCCCGTTAGCTTGGTGTATGACCAAGTAATGATAGCCGCAAAGTATTCACAAGAAGACTTTAGGTTAGACAGTCTTATAGATGTCATAGATGAAGAATATGCGTTTGATTCCATGTAGCAATGTACTTTATCATCAAACTTATCTCCAACCAAACTTGTTCAAAATTTGTCATGGCAGACCTTCGGCTTCAACCTCCTAAACCTAAGGGTTGGAGTATTTCCGGATACTATACTTGTGGTGAACACTTAGTATGTTCGTAAACCAGGCAATCCGGTCATTTTGCTTGAACAGACAAGTTTTGTTCAGGGAGTTATGTTATATTACTATTTAATGTAAGAAACATCTTCCAGGGAGAATAGTTCTATTAAGGGTTCCTTTCCCTAGGTCAGCATGCATATTTATTCATGCCTAGGATTTGATCCTAAAAAATAGGATTACAGGAAGCTTATCCTTTGATATTGAAATATTATGTGCCAAAAAGCAATTCCTCGTCTGTCCGCCGACCAATGATTCCCTTAAGAACTCTAGCTTTCAGCTTCACCCGTCTGAGGTACAGGTCCGGATTACCCGGTTGTAACAATCGCAGAGGTGCTCCCTTTACACCCTAGCTGAACAATCGGGAACGTAGGGTATAAACACAGGAGCCAGGCAACCCAGCTTGGCAAAAACTTAAGTCACAAAGGTGCATATAATGGCGAAGGGACTGCAGACAACATGAGTACTGTAAGCAATAAGCTTTAATAATAAGTTGTTATAGAAGCCCCCAGGTATCTTGAGGTATATACATTTAAAGATGTTCACCCCTAAGAGTTCAGTATTGCCAAACACTTTCTATCAAGGAAAAAACAAAAAATCAAGAGGAAAAAAAAACAAAGAAACCTAAACAGAAAGAGAAACAAAAGGTGCTACCGAACTATCTGTAGAATCGGAGCCTAGCAGCGTTCCATGGATTCGGCTCAAGGGGATTGTCTGATGCATTTCGAAGGTGATAGACTCCTCCAATGAGAACTTCGTCAATAATGAAGGAGCCCTCCCATCTTGGTTTGAGCTTATCCTTTTTCTTTTCCGGGAGGCATAAAACGAGTTCACCATCGTTGTATGCTTTGGCCCGCACTTCTCTGCTCTGGTATCGCCTAGCCTATTGCTGTTAGAATGCGGAACGAGCCTGCACAATATTGTGCTCCTCTTCAATGCCGTCTAGGTCATCCAGCCGATCGAGGTCGGCATTTCGCTCTTCATACATACACACTCGAGATGCGTTGTGAATGATGTCGCAGGGCAAAACAGCATCTACGCCGTACACCATGAAAAAAGGTGTGTATCCGGTTGTCCGGTTGGTGTGGTCCGCAGCCCCCAGAGTACGAAGTCAAGCTCCTCAACCTAGTGTTTATATGACTCCCGTAGGGAACGCACCAGTCGGGGTTTAATGCCACTCATTATTAAGCCATTGGCTCATTCAACTTGACCATTTGTTTGAGGGTGGTACACGGAGGCATAATCTAGTTTAATGCCTAACTTGGTGCACCAGTTCTTCACCTCATCGGCTATAAAGTTAGAGCCATTATCCGTGATAATATTATGCGGGACAGCATAATGGTGTACTACGCCGGATATAAAATCTATCACTGGCCCTGCTTCAGCCATTCATACTGGTTTGGCTCTATCCATTTAGTAAATTTATCCACCATAACTAGTAAATATTTCTTTTTGTGGCTTCCCCATTTAAGGGGTCCGACCATATCCAGCCCCCAAACCACAAAAGTCCAAGTAATGGGGATGGTTCTCAGGGTGGTGGGAGGCATATGACTTCGATTAGCGATAAACTGGCATCCAACACAATGTTGGACTAGGGCTTGTGCATCTACTCTGGCTGTTGGACAGAAAAAACATGTTCGGAAAGCCTTGCTTACGAGAGCCCGAGCTGCGGCGTGATGACCGCCCATACCCGCGTGTATTTTGGCTAAGAGTTGTCGTCCCTCCTCTTCAAAGATGCACCTTTAGAGAATACCAGTAGTGCTTTTCTTGTATAGTTCACCTTCGTGAACTTTATAGGCTTTAGAACGCCGGACTATGCGACGGGCCTCATTTTGATCATCAGGGAGCTCTTGCCTATTAAGGTAGGATAGGAAGGGTTCGGTCCAAGGAGCGACGACGACCATGATCTCATGAGCCGAATGTGTTATTTCCATATCCGCATCCCCAATGACGTCTGTATTGAGTTCAGCTGGTGGGGGTGTGATCGGGTCTGGATTAGCATCTCTGCTCTCGTCCTGCCATATTACAGATGTCTTAAACAACCTTTCTACAAAGGTGTTAGGCGGGACCGGGTCGCGCTTGGCGCCCATGCGAGCGAGTATGTCTGCGGCTTGATTACTGTCCCGAGCAACATGGTGAAATTCGAGCCCCTCAAACCGAGCCGATATTTTTAATATGGCATTTCGATAAGCCGCCATCTTTGGATCCTTCGCATCGAATTCTTTGTTTACTTGAGATATTGCGAGGTTTGAGTCTCCGCGCACCTCTAGGCATTGTATGCCCATGGATACGGCCATGCGGAGACCATGTAGTAGCGCCTCATATTTGACAGTATTGTTTGAGTCCGTATACATGATTTGTAGTACATAGCGGACTATATCCCTTGTGGGAGATGTCAAGATGAGGCCAGCCCCCAGTCCGGCTAGCATTTTTGAGCCGTCGAAATACATGGTCCAGTGGGAATATGTCCCGTACTCTTTAGGGAGCCCGACTTATGTCCACTCTGCGGTGAAGTCAGCCAACACTTGAGATTTAATAGCCCGGCGTGGTTTGTATGTTATTTCGAAAGGGAAGAGCTCGATGGCCCATTTGGCTATGCGGCCTGTGGCGTCTTTGTTGTTTATAATATCATTGAGTGGTACTTCATATGCCACTCTAATCAAACACTCTTGAAAGTAGTGTCGGAGCTTCCGAGATGCCATGAACACCGCATAGGCAATTTTTGATAATGGGAATATCATGATTTACACGGTGTAAGAACCTATGATAAGTAGTAGACTGGTCTTTGGACAGAGAATTTATGTAACGACCTAGTGAGTTGCTGAGATATAGAGCAACATTGGCTCGCTAACACTTGGAGCGGCTAGGATTGGATTGCCGCTAATAGGGTCTTTATTTCTTCCGCATCCGTCCATTCAAAGTTTTCCATGCACCTTAGCAGTCTATAAAGTGGTACTGCTTTTTCTCCCAGTCTAGAGATGAAGCAACTTAAGGCTGCTATGTACCCTGCTAGCTTTTGGACTTGTTTTAGATTGGTTGGCATAGCCAGCTATGACAAGGCACGGATTTTAGCTGGGTTTGCTTCAATTCCTCTATGGGATATGATAAACCCTAACAGCTTTCCGGCCGGAACGCCGAAGACGCATTTTTCCAGATTGAGACGTATGTCGTATGTTCGGAGGTTATCGAATGTGAGGCAGAGATTCTCCACGAGTGTTTAGACGCATTTAATTTTGATGACTACATCGTCCATGTATGCCTCCACTGTCTTGCCGATTTGTTTCTCTAAGCATGTTTGAATCATCTGTTGATACGTGGCACCAGCGTTTTTTTAGACCAAAGGGCATAGTGTTGAAGCAGAAAGGCCCGTACGGAGTAATAAACGCCATCGCGGCCTGGTCGGATTCCTTCATTTTTATCTGATAGTATCCGGAGTAAACGTCGAGGAAGCATCATGAGTCATGTCATGCTGTTGCGTCGATGATCTGATCGATGCGGGGTAGTGGAAAAGCATCCATAGGGCAAGCCTTGTTTAGTTCCTTACAATCAACACAAAGGTGGCAGGATTTAACCTTTTTTGGTACCATGACCAAATTGGCTAGCCAATCTGGGCGTTAATTTCTCTGATGAATCCGGCTTCCAATAGCTTGGCCAGCACCTCCCCCATAGCTTGTTTTTTTGGTTGGGAAGATCATTGCAGTAATTGCTTGACCGTTGAACCCTTTGATGATGTTGAGGCTGTGTTCGGCTAGCCTCCGTGGTATCCCGGGCATGTTTGAAGGATGCCAGGCAAATGTATCCCAGTTTTCTTGTAGGAATGCGCGTAAAGAGGTGTCTACCATCGGGTCCAACTGTGCTCCAATGGGTGCCTTCTTATTAGGGTCTGTCAGATGCACCTGAAATTTTATGATTTCATCTGCTCGCTTGAAGGAGGTAGATGACCTTTTATCAAGGACTATGTCATCCTTGTCCACCGCGGATTGTAAGGTGGTTAATTCCTCGGCCGCAAAGGCTTCGTATAGTGCCTCTAGGTCCAATTATGCGGTTTTGTTTTCAGCATGAAGTGCTCTATTCGGATCACTTATGACTGTGATTATTCCATTGTGCCCTGGCATTTTAAGCTTCATGTACCCGTAATGGGGTATGGCCTGAAAGCGTGAGAAAGCGTCTCGCCTAAAAGGGTGTGGTATCCGCCGTTGAAGGGGACAATGTGGAAGAACATTTCTTTTGACATGTAGTTCTCAGGCGTGCCGTATACTACGTCGAATTTAATACTTCCCGAACACCGGGCTTCCCAGCTGGGGATGATTCCTCGAAAGGTTGTATTGCTTTGCTCAATGCGGGTTTTATCGACCTACATTTTTTCGAGCGTGTCCTCGTATATGAGGTTGAGTCCGTTGCCGCGGTCCATGAGCACTTTGGTAAGGCGAAAGCCGTCTACTGTTGTGTAACATCCCAAAATTCTAAAGTTTGGAATGTTAAATTAAATAGATAGTTTTGATTGCTTGTGTGGTTGCTTGTGTGCAATTGAGTAAAATTAGAAACTTTTGAAAGTTAAATGAGAGGGAATGAAATGACTTTCCCAAAATTTCACTTTGCATTTATGATCTCAATGAATTCAAATTCATTTCAACACCAAATCCTAGAGTGAAGATGATATGACTTCTTCCATTTAAATAAATGAAAAGGGTTTTGAAAAGATTTGAATTCCATTTTGGAAATTATTTTTAATTCAGAAACTTTATGCAACTCAATGATTTTCCCGAGAGAAGATAAAATGACTTCTTAAAATTATAAGAAATATGAGTTGGAAGTTCCTTGAAGTATTTTTTAATTTTATTTTCAAATTTCAGGTATTTTGTTTTATTGAAATTATTTTTATACAAAAATAAAATATATGGAAAATATGGTAAAATGATTCCCTACAATAGAAAATTAGAGAAAAATGAGTTTGAAGTAATTTTGGTATTTTCAAATATTTTATTTTCATTTTTAAATAAATTAGGAGCACTGTTTGATTTCTTTAATTTTTTTGTTTATTTTATTTGACCCTAGAAAAACGTTTATGTTGTAGAAAACATTTTTTTGAAAATTCTGATATATAATATGCCTATGTAAAATTTCTTTTATTTTTGTTATATTTAGTCTTCCTTTTCAGTTTGTATATAAAAAAACTACGCGTACGCCGATAATTAATTGTCGCCCCGGAGCGTAGCATAGTAGCAGCAGGCCGGCCGTTTTCTTTTTCTTTTGTTTTTTTTTTCGATTTTCATTAATGTTTACATTTTTTAAAACAAATTTCAGAAAAAAATAGACTTCAAAAAAGAACTCTCATGCGCGCGGCCGGCCGTGATGTTTCTTTAGGCCAATGCGTTTTCCCTTTCTTCTAATTGTTCATCTACGTTTAGTCCCACATTGCCTAGCCTTTCATCTCAAAACCTCTTTTTCACCTATAAATATAGAATCATAGAGCCTTCAAAATTCATCCGATTCAGGTTAAGTCAATATTTTGGTTTGATTAGATTCACTAAAGAGAAATATATTTCTTCTCTTCAGCGGGAATTTTGGAAGTCGTCTCTTCTCCCCGAAGTCATCTTTTTCTATCTTATAAAGGTATATTTCTTCGTATTTTTTTATACTCCCGTAGCTTATTATATTTAGGGTAGTGTATGGTATAATAATTAGATTATCAGTTAGTCTCTGTATTTATACATTAGACCTAGAATTCTTTTAGCTGTAGTTATTTTTCTTCCGTAAAAAAGCTTGGCCCTGATTTTTCAAATAGCCATAACTTTTTACTCGTTCATCCAAATTAGATGAAACCAGCGCCTAAATTTTCGTCTTGATCTCACCTATCCAGTGAATCTATCAAATATTTTTTTCGCAACTTTCAAATTTCGAATTTTGTTCAAATTCATATTCAAACTATTTTTTTATCATATCTTTTTAACCGTAGCTCCGTTTGAGTTGATTCTTTTTGCAAATCAAAGCTCTTGACCTAAGCTTTGTGATAAGACCAAATTCACTTAATTTTGGTACTGTTAGAAATTGTTTTCTGTTTCAAGAGTCATTTTCGAAGTTTTCCGAGTTTTGTTTTCCGATTCTTTTTCATGAGCGCTTATGTGTGGTTACTATTGCTTGGTTACGATAGATTGATCGGAGTGTGACGAATAGATCTCTCACGAGTTATGAGTGCGAAGAATCTATATCAACAATACAAGGCACTTTGATCATACTTTCCAATACCCGATTTTACTTGCATTAGTTATATCCTCAAAGTATGGTTTGGAAACATGTGGTGATGATATGTAGTTCATGTGGTAGGAAACTTGAGATCAACCCAGGGAATATACGCTTTGTTACCTATTGCTTAGCCATGCATAGACGTGGATTGGCATGCGTGATTCATGAAAGTTGTGACAGAGATATTTAACTAAGGGAAACTTATGGTGGAAACTTTAATACACATTTGGATGGATTGGTTGAGGCACCCTGGAGCACCCAGTGGTTTGCCCGGACACCTGGAGAAACTAGTGTTTGCCCTAGGGGATCCCGGAGGACCCATGTGATCACCCTATGGAATGCCACCCAGGCTCAAAGGGATCATATGATATTTTCATGCCTAGAAACTTCCATGTGCAGCCACAAGCCATTATGGGTTCTAGCATAGTTGAGTATGTTGTGTGAGCTTTTTCAGTGGTGGACTAGAAGATGTATGGGGAATGTAGGTGTACCGGTCCATCCGGGGTAAAGGGTGAATGCTTCTGAAAGACTGAGTCTCGGTCATCCGTTTCTCAAACACCATGCAGTGCGACAAATCAAACGGGGGAGATCGAGTCTTGTGGGGAAAAGTGCACAAACCTCTGCAGAGTATACAAACTATTCATGAGTAGACGTTTCCACGGTTATGGACGTCCTTGAGTATCTAGAAGTGGATTGTTTTGTTGATCTCATCACTTGATCTAATAAAATTGTTGGGTTATTAATTTTGGTAACTTGGGGATTTGAGATGGAGGAACCTATTCTCAATATTGCTTAAATTCAACTGAGTAGTCAAATAAAATTTATTCCTTTCTTGTAGGGAAAAAATAGCTTTATGCAAAATTAAACTTAGAGCCTCCACCAGCCAAATATGCATGTAGTGATAGATATTGTTCATCATTATTCTATTGTGTGAATTTGCCAGTACATTCAATGTACTGACCTACATGGCTGCAATGTCTCATGTTGCAGGAATTATTCGACGAGTATGTCTACACTCAACTTTGCCGTTGGTGTTGATGGCACTCCACAACCTTGTTGTTACTTCCGCTATGTCGATTGAGGTAATAGTATTTATGTTACTTTATACATGTGATTTACCTCTGTTATAAATCCTCGAGTATTGTGTGTGTCAGCATACCGATCCAGGGATGACACTTAAGCACAGAGACTTGATCCATCCGGGCCGGGTCGCTACAAGATTGTATGAGAGCACATGTTGATTGTAGGACGTGACCCTAGAAACTGGCAAGCCCAGAGGAAAGGATTTCTCTAAAACTTTATTTTCAAAAGATTCTTTACCTCTCTTCTTTTCTGAGCTTTGTCAAATATTCCCTTTTACCTTAAATAGTTAGACAATACCATTTTCCATTTGGACCACTTTGGAGTAAAGATGATTACACCATGCATTAGAAGTGTTGAAGCTACAACAATGGATACTCCGAAGACTTGAAGAGTTGATGACTTTGAAGAGATATTGACCTTTAGAAGACCAAAGCCATGTTAAGTACTTACGTTAGATGCGAAGATTGTGAGCCATCATTTGTTTGATATATTTTTTGGCGGCCACAAAATAAAACCCATCTCTTTAAAACTATTGTTTGTATTGAGTGTATCTCTCTCCATCTCCCGAATCTCATCCCAAAACCCTTGGACCCAATAGAGGATCAATGAAGATAGACTTGTATTCTCTGGACCGATGACCCAGCCGGAGGTAGAGCTATGGATACAAAACATTGAGGATCAATTCAAGAAAATTTTAATTACAAGGAAGTATGAGGTTCAATACGCTCTTCAGTACTTTACAAAAAGTGCTGCAACATGGTGGAAATTGCATCAAGCCATACAAGGATATAATGGAGCAAAAAGTTGGGATGAATTCAAGAATACTCTATTAAAATCCCGTCTCATCCGAAAGCGTGATGACAACCCCAAGAAGAAACATTGTGCCTGCGGGATTTGTGGAGAAATAGGACACACCCAGGAGGAGCACAAGGATGAATGCCCTCATTGTGAAGAAAGTCACCCAGCTGAAGAATGCCCAACTAGGTAGATTACTTGTTTCTTGTGTGAAGGGACTACCCACTACCCTTCTCAGTGTCACATTTATCCCATGGTACAACGAACTATCCAGCAGAAGAAAGGAGCAGTGAAACAAGCCCTCGTGAAAATCTTAGAAGAACCTGTGATGAAGGAAGATGTGGAGGGCACACACGAAGAAGACCCAATTAATCTTTGCACCAAGTCATGCTATTCATGTGGAGAAGAAGGACACATTTCCCAGCATTGCTCAAGGGGGTACTTAGTAAAATTTCCGACGGTAGAATTTGAGTATGACCCACAGGAAATAGAAGCTCTGATCGGAACAAAGAAGTCGAGAAAGAGAAAGAGCATGTGTCCCCAGAACAACCCAAGTTCCGTGGAAAAGGACCTGAGTCACATCACATTTTACAGGTGCAAGGGTTTAGGTCATTACGCTAGCAACTGCCCCGCAAGGAAGCCAAGAACCCAGGGAACCAAGATAGTCACCATGAAGTCCCTAGATTTGTCTGATGTCATTTGTTTACGCTGCAAGGAAGTGATGCATTTTGCCGGAGAAGGTTCAGACCCAAGGAAAGATTGAGCAGAGTAATTGATATCTTGATATTGGTATAAAGCATGTAAATGAATGTGGAATACACTTTTTCACTAGGATGTTGAGTTGAGTTATGGAAAGGACATTGTAATAGTTCGTGAAGCAATAGAAGGTGATATGTCTAGAATCTAATATGAAATGTTATGAGTTGATTGAGTGTGAGTTCCTTGATACGTCCCAAACGTATCCATAATTTTTGCTTGTGACATGCTTGTTTTGCATCATTGTCTCATGTTTATATCAAAGTTTTCTATCTTTTTAGGCATTTATTGGACTAACATACTAATGGTTGCAAAAGTGCACAATGTTCTTGTTTTACACTTTATTGTGTAGGAATTACTTGGAAATTGACAAAAACGCAAAAGGAGTCGTATTGGAGTAGGACTCTGACTTTCCTGAAATCTGTCTGAGAATGTTTTTAGAAGATGGTCACGTTCCGGCCCGAAGACGACGTCAAAAGGAAAAAGCCTAGTTGCGAAAGTTGTGGAGAATTTCGAGAGGATGCTTCTGAATATAAAATTCGTCCAAATCGGAGTCCGGACGGCCGAGAAAAGCCCGTTTTACTAAAACCCAAAATCTGATGACGGGAATCCGAGAGTCTATATAAAGAGAGGAAACCTAGGTCACCAAGGGCCACGAATTTTTCTCCTCTCAAGCCGCCGTCTTGGAGGGGAGGACCAGCACCATTGCAGCACCATCCACAAGGAAGAAGGGGGGCCAAGGAGCCGCTGCCCCCTAGGGCCGCCGCCGCCACGGCTGCCGCCGGCCGCCTCCTCCTCGCGGGGCTGCACCTCTCCATCAACACCACCATCAAGCTCCTCCTCACCATGGCCATGTGTGAGTAGTGTTCTCCAGGGCTGATGGCTTGTACGTGTAGCTATGTGGTCAATTCTCTCTCCCATGATGTGATCTTCGTTGTGATCATAGGCTATGTTAATCTAGGGTGATCCCATGATACTTCCCCTTCCTCTATGAATTGGATTGATGTACTCACTTGTCTTTATCTAGTATAATCCCCGAGACCAAGGTGACAGCGGTCTATTGGACATGGATTAGAAGAATATTTTCATGGGTGATTTCCTCTTTTGTGTGTTGATTGAAGATTGAGAGTCTCTTGGTGCTTGTCTTTGACTATCCTTGAGATATGTTGTGATGATTGTGGTACTCTCTTTGGATGGCCGCGGTGACATTGGGAAATCCATAGATTGAGAACTACGAACTTTGAGGTGTGCTTTTGTAGCCCTACATAATTCTCGTCCTCTCTTGACCACAAAGGAATGACCTCTTGGTGCGTCTCCGTTGCATGTTTTATGGGAAATATCATGTGATTCGATTATGTTAATGTTGTTGGGAGTTGCCACTAGTGAAAGTATGAAGCCTAGGCCTTGTTTCCACCATTGCAATACCATTTGTGCTCACGTTTACCACTTGTTTGCTTGCTGCACTTTTTATTACAGATTTATATTACTTTGCTTTGCCACTCCTATCATCCATATTTTACCATCTCTTCGCCGAACTAGTGCACCTATACATCTGACAAGTGTATTAGGTGTGTTGGGGACACAAGAGACTTCTTGTATCTTGATTGCAGGGTTGCTTGAAAGGGGTACGTTCAACCTCCACTTCCCTGAGTTCGATAAACCTTGGGTTACTCACTTAAGGGAAATTTGCTGATGTCCTACAAACCTCTGCTCTTGGAGGCCCAACACTGTCTACAGGAATAGAAGCGTGTAGTAGACATCAAGCTATTTCTGGCGCCATTGCCGGGGAAGTGAGGTAAGTGAAGGTACCTTCTCTAGATCTTGCAATTAAATCTTTTTGTTTCTTGTTTTTATTTCACTAGTTTTGCTTAATGGAAAACAACAAAAATATGATAGAGCTTTATAAGCTCTACCTTGAACTTGGACATGATGTTTTTGAAGAGAAAATTAAAAAACCTTTGGAACTTTATTATTTGCATAACAATCATGATGGGTGATGTTATTAGTATGTTTTTTTAATATCAATATTGCTAATGACATGGAAAGCTCTAAGCTTGGGGATGACACGTTTGATGAACATGATATTTTTAGTCCCCCAACTTTTGAAGAGAAAAATTACTTTGATGATACTTTGCTTCCTATATATGATGATTACAATGATAAATGTGAGCTTTTTAGTCCACCTTCTATTGAGGATAAAATTTATTATGATTATGATATCCATCCTAAATATGATGATTACCATGATGGTTATGATTGCTTTACTCTCACTATTTCTAATAAGAAAGATTTAGCTTATATGAAGAGTAATGATACTTTTATGCTTTTGGATCATGGAAATAATGCTTTATGTGATGCTTATATTGTTGAGTTTATTCGTGATCCCACTGAAAATTATTATGAGAAGGGAACATATGCTTATAGATATTTCAATAATATCAAGTTCCCTCTCTTTATGTTGAAGGTTTTGAAGCTGCACTTGTTTTGTCTTCCTATGCTTATTGCTTTGTGCTTCAATGAATTATTCTATTGCAATATTCCTATGCATAGGAAGCATGTTAGGCTTAAATGTGTTTGGTATTTGCTTCTTGATGCTCTCTTTTGTTCTTCAACTCTTATTCCTACGAGAGCATCATTAAAGTCTTAAGCCAATCTTTATGGCTATAAAGAAAGAGCTCTAGGGAGACAACCCTTGTTATCTTTGCTTTCAGTTTGTTCTTTCAGTTTTTAGTGGTCTTGATGTTTGTTACTACTGTAGAAACATCATTGTATCTTTATTTTTCAGCTTTGTGCCAAGTTTAGCCTCCGATTGCAAGAAAGTTCAAAAGTTGTGACGTGCTGTCCAGAAAACAGATTCTGTCCTTGGACAGAAAAATTCGAATAAAATCACCAGATCATCTTTTTGATCTGAATTTTTTTGACAGCGTGCTCTATACAATTGGCTTTCGAGCGTCTGTTCTGAGTTTTTTTATTTGAGTTGCAGAAGTGCCCCGAAAAAATTATTTACTACCTGCTGGTCTGTTTTTCATAGATTCTGTCCTGTTTTGCCTTTTCTTCGTTTTGCAAACCTTGAGCTTGCTTTTTCTTTGCAAAAACCTTTTGGCAATCTTGAGAAACAGTAGCTCTTCAATATTATCTTTATTTCCAGTAGGGAAAAGTTATTTTATTGTGGGTACTAACCTCGCTAATCAGATTATGATGAGTTATGTATGAAGGGAGTTTTCAAGTGTGCGAGGGAAGATGATAAAAGAAGACTCAGGAGGGTCAAACGCTCAAGCTTGGGGATGCCCCCGTGCACCCCCAAGAAATATTCAAGAAGACTGAAGCGTCTAAGCTTGGGGATGCCCCCATGCATCCCCTTCTCCATCAACAATTATCAGTTCATCTTTTGTTCCACTATATTTTAATCACTTCATGCGTTATGTGCTATTCTTGGAGCGTCTTTTTGTTTTGTTTTCAGTTTTGTTTTGTTTTCTTTGCTGGTCTTAAATAAGTTGCATCTGATCATTCTTATTTGGGAGAGAGACACGCTCCGCTTTTTCATGAAACACTCATATTCTTCACTTATATCTTTTTGAGTGTTTTAGCTACCTTGTTATATGCTTCTAGCTCTTGTTTTTATTTCATATCATGTTCAGAGCTATTAGTTCTTTTATAGAAAGTACTCTCTTGCTTCACTTATATATTTTTGGAGAGTTGAATTGGTTTGAATTGCTAAATAATATGTTGGTAAAGTAAATGCCAAGTGTGGCCGTGGTGCAAAGAATAAAAAGATTGCATAGTCTTGAAGATCATTGAGTAACTTGATCCCTATCAATTGTTTTGAGAAATTAAGTAGTGATGTCTAAACATGGAGATCATTTAATAAAGTCTTATTAGTGAAGAAATACCTTTGAAGTTTGCAATTGTTTAGTTTTTCACCATTGGTAGTTTTAAAGTTCTTGTTCTCTTTTTAGAAGTAAGATGGTTGACAAGGAAGACAGTGTAGAAGTCTTATAATTATGCTGAAAGGATGTTATAATTCTCTTGTACCGGTTAACATGTGCTTGCTAAAAACTTGCTAAACCAAAAACTCTGTACTGAGCGGGAATGCTGCTCGTGCATCCAAATTCCATAGCCAAAATTCTGCCATATATGTCCACCATACCTACCTATATGCATGGTGTTTAATAGCCATTCCAAGTAAATTGCTCATGTGCTACCTTTAAAACCTTCAAAATTTATCCTTATTTGTGTCTCTGTTTTAGATCATGAGGAAGTGGTAGACAGTTCATTATTACTTTTGTTGGACAGAACGACCCCTGACGTGCATGAATAATGTGCATGTCCTTAATTTTGCAAAAAGAGGTGGCAAAAGGGTATGCCCAGCCCACTTTACATGTCATCAATATCAATATCAAAAACCTCCTTCACACATCGTACCTGAGAAATCAGACAAACTTTGGATAGTGATAAACAAAGGAGAAAGGGGAGTGTTATCATTCCTCTATGGGAGCCGCTCTTAAGTTCTGTTTGGCATGAGTAGTAGTGCATTGTTTATTACCATTCGTTGACATAAGCATACATCTCCCAAAATTGCTTTTATATCTCTATGTTTTCAAAAATAAAAAGCTCTAGCACATGAGTAATCCATGCTTCCCTCTGCGAAGGGCCTATCTTTTACTTTTAAATGTTGAGTCAGTTTTCCTATGTTCTAATCTTCTTCCTCCACCATAAGCAAGCATCTAGTGTTAACCCTGGGTTCAAGTTGATTATGTTCAAAATTTCTGCTTAGTTATATATAATCCTTGTGCATTGAACTTATCCATGAGATAAAATGTTGAAAAGTGGAAAGCATTGCTGAAACTTTATCTTCCTTTTGTGTTAACTAGAATGCTTTTGATGAGAGAACACCTTTGGGGCTAACAGTTGTGCTTAACTTTATAGTTTTATGTCTTCAATTGTACTATTCATGAAAAGAATTTACTTAGATGATCACTTGGTTATTCATTGTTTACTTGCTTCCAACTATAGACAATTGGTTTGGTTCACTTTATTTCAGTCCATATGTTTTACCTTATTACTTGATCAAGATTGTGTTAGTAGCATGTCACCTCAAAAATTATCTATGTTATCATTCTACCTACTCGAGGACGAGTATGAATTAAGCTTGGTGATGTTGATACATCCCAAACGTATCCATAATTTTTGCTTGTGACATGCTTGTTTTGCATCATTGTCTCATGTTTATATCAAAGTTTTCTATCTTTTTAGGCATTTATTGGACTAACATACTAATGGTTGCAAAAGTGCACAATGTTCTTGTTTACACTTTATTGTGTAGGAATTACTTGGAAATTGACAAAAACGCAAAAGGAGTCGTATTGGAGTAGGACTCTGACTTTCCTGAAATCTGTCTGAGAACGTTTTTATAAGATGGTCACGTTCCGGCCCGAAGACGACGTCAAACGGAAAAATCCTAGTTGCGAAAGTTGTGGGGAATTTCGAGTGGATGCTTCTGGATGTAAAATTCGTCCAAATCGGAGTCCGGACGGCCGAGAAAAGCCCGTTTTACTGAAGCCCAAAAATCTGATGACGGGAATCCGAGAGTCTATATAAAGAGAGGAAACCTAGGTCACCAAGGGCCACGAATTTTCCTCCTCCCAAGCCGCCGTCTTGTAGGGGAGAACCAGCACCATTGCAGCACCATCCACAAGGAAGAAGGGAGGCCAAGGAGCCGCTGCCCTCTAGGGCCGCCGCCGCCCGGGAGGGCTGCCGCCGCCGCCACGGCTGCCGCCGGCCGCCTCCTCCTCGCGGGCCTGCACCTCTCCATCAACACCACCATCAAGCTCCTCCTCACCATGGCCATGTGTGAGTAGTGTTCTCCGGGGCTGAGGGCTTGTACGTGTAGCTATGTGGTCAATTATCTCTCCCATGATGTGATCTTCGTTGTGATCATAGGCTATGTTAATCTAGGGTGATCCCATGATACTTCCCCTTCCTCTATGAATTGGATTGATGTACTCACTTGTCTTTATCTAGTATAATCCCCGAGACCAAGGTGACAACGGTCTATTGGACATGGATTAGAAGAATATTTTCATGGGTTATTTCCTCTTTTGTGTGTTGATTGAAGATTGAGAGTCTCTTGGTGATTGTCTTTGACTATCCTTGAGATATGTTGCGGTGATTGTGGTACTCTCTTTGGATGGCCGCGGTGACATTGGGAAATCCATAGATTGAGAACTACGAACTTTGAGGTGTGCTTTTATAGCCCTACATAATTCTCATCCTCTCTTGACCACAAAGGAATGACCTCCGGGTGCGTCTCCGTTGCATGTTTTATGGGAAATATCATGTGATTCGATTATGTTAATGTTGTTGGGAGTTGCCACTAGTGAAAGTATGAAGCCTAGGCCTTGTTTCCACCATTGCAATACCATTTGTGCTCACGTTTACCACTTGTTTGCTTGCTGCACTTTTTATTACAGATTTATATTACTTTGCTTTGCCACTCCTATCATCCATATTTTACCATCTCTTCGCCGAACTAGTGCACCTATACATCTGACAAGCGTATTAGGTGTGTTGGGGACACAAGAGACTTCTTGTATCTTGATTGCAGGGTTGCTTGAAAGGGGTACATTCAACCTCCACTTCCCTGAGTTCGATAAACCTTGGGTTACTCACTTAAGGGAAATTTGCTGCTGTCCTACAAACCTATGCTCTTGGAGGCCCAACACTGTCTACAGGAATAGAAGCGTGTAGTAGACATCATTCCTCTCTTGCTATCTCGCCCAGACCAAAACCTTGAACCCATGGACAAGTTGACCCCAAACCTCCTCGGACAAACAACCACATTTCACCCAAGGAAATACATACATTATCCTGAGTACCCCTTATACCTACAGATGACAACCCTTTACGAGTCTTTTTCTCAAGGGCCCGGAAACGATCATGACCCTGACTAGCGATCAGGATTACCCAAAAATCCTGAAGGACATGATGAAGCATATTCACCTTGAAGGAGATACACTCTACAAGGGTTATCCTTTTCTGGTGAATGGAGTTGAACTTTGGTACGTAGAGGTACACCTCCACCGTGTGAAAGGAGTTTGCCCAAAAACTATGGGTCAATACTTTTTCATCTCCCGAGTACCACGAACAACATTTTTCGACTCTATTTGTGAAGCTACTATGGAGGCCATACGTCAGATTGGAGAAATACTCGAAGCAAGACTTCATCACACTCTGGAATGCCTGAGTGGGGTGCATGCAGAGATGATGGAGATGAAGCACGTGGCCATTATGATGAGGCAAAAGATCGACGATTTCAAGAATCACATTGCACAATTCCAGTGGGACTGAAGCATCCTCAGCTAGGACAAATGAATAAAGATGGAAGGAATGCTTGACCATACCAAACTATGTGGATGGCAACGTTTGTAGTGAAGCACCTTTGGAAATCTAAGTGTTGAATTGTGGTTTAGGATGAAATAAAAGATTTGATATGAGGAGAAACTTAACTATGGATGAACCAATGCATTCTGTTTTGGGAAATAATTTTTGTGTGAACACTGGACCAAAGGAAAGGAAAAAGATATTGCTCCAAAGAGTGGAGTTTGCACAAAATAAGTTGGAGTTTATTCTTGATATGATGCTTACCCCAAGGGTGTGAAGGAAATAAGTACAATTGGATTTTAAAGAGGGTGTAATGCTGGAATGTGGAGCAATAGTGACTCCAAGGATGAGTTAAGGATAAACAAGTTCGGAAGTGGACCCATAAGCCGAGGACCTAAGGAGGTTACGTGATCACAAGGGAACCACGAGACTTGTAAGAAGTAATATGTTTCTACTGATAGGAAGCAGGGCACTTTGCTAGAGATTGTCCCAAGGAGAAGGAGACTTGTTCTAAATAGTTGAGTTGAAGCATGAATAGAAATGCAGTAGATTGTAATAAGTGAGAACCACAAATTTCGCATCATGGTGTTGATCTTTGGATTTTATGAGTTGTTACTATATAGGAAATGAGTGAAATCATGCTACGTGGAGTAAAATTTTGAAGAAAACAAGTGTTTTCATTTTAAGGGTGGCAGAACCCATCACCGTTACCCGAATACAAGAACTAGAGGTTAGTTACGCCAGACTTTGGAATGGACCACTCAATGATGAGTCTGAGTAATTACATCATAATTTGTACCAAGAGAAGGAAAGAATACAATACAATTGGATGGATTTAAGAATGCTAAGGAAGCTGGATTTGGAAGAATGATTAATTGCAACCCGGTGCTTAGTTCAAAGTTTACAAGTGATGAGATGAGCCATAACCCACAGGCTCCAGGACCTGTCAAGAAAGCAAGCACACTCTTGTTGAAGGAAAACCCCTGGCAGAAGTTACGACTTTGTCAACAGACGATCTTATAGGTGCTTACGCAAAACCCGAGGGTTGTGAAGAATGATAGATGTTTTGTTCAGCTTGCTGAAGTAATGGATTTATCCAAACTTAGTTCGTTGACAAGAGAAATTCTGCAAATGCTTGTGAGGACGACCGAGTGTTAGAATGCGAGATTCACTAAACCATATACAAGATAATGATTTGGGTGCGGAATGGATTGATCACCATGCCGACTTACTCTTATTATTCGCCTATGCGATATGGGATGGTAAATCTGAGTGTCTTACCCATAGTAGAGAGACGACGATATCAAAACCTTGTTTAAAACTTAGAATGGTATGAAAATTTTCCCTTGTACAAGGCAGCTGTTGCCAACCGTAGGTCATACGGTGAGAATGAAGCCCAGACCCGTTTTCTACAGGGACCCAGTTAAACTGTTTGATGAACACCATGAGAGATCAACATTTGTTTAGTATTCGCGCTAGACCTGTCAGGTAAGAAGAACCAGTCTTGAAAGAACCTTACTAAGATGAAAGGACACAAGAATTGAGGACAAAAGTTATGCCACTACCGAAAGAGCCCAGAGAAGGAATTACCCTGAAGATCGGAGAAGAATCGCCACTGTTAACTAAGGATGGAGTACCTGAGTTTTGATGGAACCGTAATCATGCTTCTAGGTGTGGTAGCAGACTTGACCATACCGATCAATGAGTTTGTTAGGAGACTCCGACCCCTAACCCCAACCTATTTCATGCCAGCCTCTCCGAATCTCGAGGACGAGATTCATTTTAAGTGTGGTAGGTTTGTAACATCCCAAAATTCTAAATTTTGGAATGTTAAATTAAATAGATAGTATTGATTGCTTGTGTGGTTGCTTGTGTGAAATTGAGTGAAATTTGAAACTTTTGAAAGTTAAATGAGACGGAATGAAATGACTTTCCCAAACTTTCACTTTGCATTTATGATCTCAATGAATTCAAATTCATTTCAACACAAAACCCTAGAGTGAAGATGATATGACTTCTTCCATTTAAATAAATGGAAAGGGTTGTAAAAAGATTTGAATTCCATTTTGGAAAATATTTTAAATTCAAAAACTATATGCAACTCAATGATTTTCCTAAGAGAAGATAAAATGACTTCTGAAAATTATAAGAAATATGAGTTAGAAGTTCCTTGAAGTATTTTTGAATTTTATTTTCAAATTTAAGGTATTTAGTTTTATTCAAATTATTTTTATCCAAAAATAAAATATATGGAAAATATGGTAAAATGATTCCCTACAATTGAAAATTGGAGAAAATTGAGTTTGAAGTAATTTTGTTATTTTAAAATATTTTATTTTCATTTTTATATAAATCAGGAGCACCTTTGATTTATTTCTTTTTTGTGTATTTTATTTTACCTTAGAAAAATGTTATGTTGTAGAAAAATATTTTTCTGAAAATTTTGATATATAATATGCCTTTGTAAAATTTTCTTTTATTTTCGTTATATTTAGTTTTCCTTTTCAGTTTGTATATAAAAAAAACTACGCGTGCGCCTGTAATTAATTGTCGTCCATCATAGTAGCAGCAGGCCGACCCGTTTTTCTTTTTTCTTTTCTTTTGTTTTTTTTCCTATTTCATTAATGTTTACATTTTTCTAAACAAATTAAAAAAAAATAGACTTCGAAAAAAAAAAACTCACATGCGCGCGGCCGGCCGTGATGTTTCTTTAGACCCATGCATTTTTCCTTTCTTTAAATTGTTCGTCTACGTTTAGTCTCACAGTGTCTAGCATTTGACCTCTAAACCACATTTCCACCTATAAATATAGACCCATAGAGTCTCCAAAATTCATCCAATTCGGGTTAAATCAATATTTTGGTTTGACTTGATTCACTAAAAAAAGTCTTCTCTCCAGCGGGATTTGTGAAAGTCATCTCTTCTCCCCGAAGTCGTATTTTTTCTACCTTATAAAGGTATCTTTCTTCGTATGTTTTTATACTCCCGTAGCTTATTATATTTAGAATAGTGTATGGTAGAATAATTAGATTATCAATTAGTCTATGTATTTATATATTAAACCTAGAATTCTTTTAGTTGTAGTTATTTTTCTTCCGTAAAACATCTTGACCCTGATTTTTCAAATATCCATAACTTTTTACTCGTTCATCCAAATTAGATGGAACCAGCGCCTAAATTTTTGTCTTGATCTCAGTTATCCAGTGAATCTATCACATAATTTTTTTGCAACTTTCAAATTTCGAATTTCGTTCAAATTCATACCCAAACTTCATTTGATCATATCTTTTTAACCGTAGCTCCGTTTGAGTTGATTCTTTTTGCAAATTGAAGCTCTTGACCTAAGCTTTCTGATAAGGCCAAATTCACTTAATTTTGGTACTATTAGAAATTGTTTTCTGTTGCAAAAGTCCTTTTCAAAGTTTTCCGAGTTCTGTTTTTTGATTCTTTTTCATGATTGCTTATGTGTGGTTACTATTGCTTGCTTACGATAGATTGATCGGTGTGTGAGGAATAGATCTATCACGAGTTATGAGTGCGAAGAATCTACATCAATAGTACAAGGCAAGTTCATACTTTGATCATACTTTCCAATACCCAGTTTTACTTGCATTCTCAAAGATTGCATCAATAGGGTTTGGAAACATGTGGTGATTCTATGTAGTTCATGAGGTAGGAACCTAATGACTTGAGATCAACCCAGGGAATATACGATTTGTTACCTATTGCTTAGCCATGCGTTGATGTGGATTGGTATGTGTGATTCATGAAAGTTGTGAGAGCGATATTTAACTAAGGGAAACTTAAGGTGGAAACTTCAATACACATCTGGGTGGATTGGTTGGGGCACCCTGGAGCACCTGGTGGTTTGCCCGGGCACGTGGAGAAACCAGTGTTTGCCCTAGGGGATACCGGAGGACCCGTGTGGTCACCCTATGGAATGCCACCCAGCCTCAAAGGGATCATATGATATTTTAATGCCTAGAAACTTCCATGTGCAACCACATGCCATTATGGGCTCTGGCATAGTTGAGTATGTTGTGTGAGCTTTTTCAGTGGTGGACTAGCAGATGTAGGGGGAATGTAGGTGTACCGGGGAATGTAGGTGTACCGGTCCTATGGAATGTAGATGTGGCCTAGAAACTTCCATGTGCAGCCACAAGCCATTATGGGTTCTAGCATAGTTGAGTATGTTGTGTGAGCTTTTTCAGTGGTGGACTAGAAGATGTAGGGGGGATGTAGGTGTACCGGTCCATCCGGGGTAAAGGGTGAATGCTTCTGAAAGACTGAGTCTCGGTCATCCGTTTCTCAAACACCATGCAGTGCGACAAATCAAACGGGGGAGATCGAGTCTTGTGGGGAAAAGTGCACAAACCTCTGCAGAGTATACAAACTATTCATGAGTAACCGTGTCCACGGTTATGGACGTCCTTGAGTATCTAGACGTGGATTGTTTTGTTGATCTCATCACGTGATCTAATAAAATTCTTGGGTTATTAATTTTGGTAACTTGGGGATTTGAGATGGAGGAACCTATTCTCAATATTGCTTAAATTCAACTGAGTAGTTAAATAAAATTTATTCCTTTGTTGTAGGGAAAAAAATAGCTTTATGCAAAATTAAACTTAGAGCCTCCACCAGCCAAATATGCATGTAGTGATAGATATTGTTCATCATTATTCTATTGTGTGAATTTGCCAGTACATTCAATGTACTGACCTACATGGCTGCAATGTCTCATGTTGCAGGAATTATTCGACGAGTAAGTGATACGTTAGGGTTGCGATGTCTACACTCAACTTTGCCGTTGTTGTTGATGGCATTCCACAACCTTGTTGTTACTTCCGCTATGTTGATTGAGGTAATAGTATTTATGTTACTTTATACATGTGATTTACCTCTATTATAAATCCTCGAGTATTGTGTGTGTCAGCATACCGATCCAGGGATGACACTTCAGCACAGAGACTTGATCCATTCGGGTCGGGTCGCTACATGTTGGGTTTAGTAGAAGAGCGGCTGGGGCTCGGATTGGTCGAACCCGTGGTTCGTCCTCGGCAGTAAAAGTAATTGCTGCATCGTTCCATGGGCTCACAGCGGTTATTTCATGAACCTTGGGGAGTTCGCGAAGTGCTCTCTTGCGTCGGTTATTTGAAGAGAAGGTCCCGAAGACAGAGAGGACGTTAAACTTGCCCACCTCTGGAGTTGCCGTGGCGAGAATGGCTTCACCGCTTTTAGCTACTTGCCGGAGTACCCAGCACACTCGAAGGTTGTGAGTTGGGATCATGCCAAGGGTCGCATGTATTGGGCAAGGTTTATCTAGGAGTTCATCCAGAACGGACCTGTATCCCATAAAAGGTTTATTTTTCTTGCTGACGGGCATATGATTGGATGCCCTGCTAGGGCATGTCCGTTTTGCTTTAGCAGCATATTGTCCGAAGACAGGCTGTTCCAAATGGGTATTATGGGCCTTCCAAGTACTTTCCATATCACATTACTTTCATACTAAGTGCGACAACTCTGTGAAATTCTGCACGCAACGACGGTTGAGGGCGTTCAAGACTCCCTCATCCATGCAATTGCGGTGAAAGACTGGAACCGCGTCGTCGTTGCAACAATCCTTAATCTTGTTTTTAACAAGTAGGAACCTTGCCCAGAAGTGATGGACCGTCTCCTGGGGTTGCTCTCGCACATACATTAAGTCACAAATGTCTGGAGGGCCAGAGTTACTTGGAGAGTATTGATTGTGGTGGGTGGGTGTGGTAAAATTTGAGTCCCGACCCAATATAGTATCCGGGGTTTGCAAAGCCTCTGGTGTAGACAACTCGGGCCCAACGGGATCTGAGCGTTCCTAGGGCTCCGTGTTTGTTCCTGAGCTCAAAAGATGTAGAGTCCTGCCCAAAGGAAGGATGTTCAGCTCAAAGGGTCCGGAGATCCGAACAAATCTGGTCTCCGGCTCACGAGGATAAGTGTCTTCGGCTCGTTCCTCGACAACCGCCATCAGCTGAGTGATCGGGGTGAAATTGTCTTCCCCCTAGCCGTGTTCAGGCCCAATCCAATCGTTGGATGCTGAGAGCCCCAGGGCAGCGAGGCGATCTAGCAGCTCGTTTAAGGACGAGGTATCTACCGGATTCGCGTTTTCGGAGTGTTCGATGCCGATGTAGGAGTGATGCTCGATGACCGCAGGGGACGCAGTCGGCTTGACAGCCACGCGGGCGCATATGGCGAACCCACCGAGCTAGAGGAACTGGCCAAGAGACAGACTTTTTCCAAAGGTGATGTCGTCGTCGATGACTAGACGAGCCACCGTCGCTTCTCGTGAACACACAACAGAGCTCTCAATGAAAGCACCATTTTCGGCGTCAAAACCGGCAGATCTCGGGTAGGGGTGCCCAAGATGTGCGTCTAAGGATCGATGGTAACAAGGGACTGGGGACACGATGTTTACCCAGGTTATGGCCCTCTCTATCGAGGTAATACCCTACTTCCTTTTTGATTGATCTTGATGAATATAGGGTTACAAGAGTTGATCTACCTCGAGATCGTAATGGCTAAACCCTAAACATCTAGCCTATGATAATTGTGATTCTGTTAGCCTCTACGGACTAAATCCTCTGGCTTATATACACGCTGAAGGGGGCCTAGGGTTGTAAAAAGATGACTTGGGGAGGAAGGAATCATTACATCTGGATATCTATCTTGCCTTTTTACATACATAGGAGTCCTATCCGAACACGGGGGATGGCCTTGTGCTTTTATCTTCACGGCCCATCAATCCGGCCCACCTTCAGTAGTCCGGACACTTGAGGACCCCTAAATCCAGGACTCCCTCAATGCTCAAGGCATACAATAGGTTGGAATGGAGTTTTCTTAAGATGTTGAATTGGCGTGGATTTTCTCCTGTGTGGATAAAGATGATCATGTCTTGTATATCTTCTATTAATTACCTAGTTTGCTTCAACAATGATGAAACCGAAAGGTTTACCCAGACTAGGGTGTCTTCTCCGAGGCAGCCCCTTGTCATCGTACCTATTTTTACTATTGTAAAATATTCAAATGCATGTAGAGGAATCCAAAAACTTTACATGGTTTTAGTGTGTCGGACAGCCCCATCTATTGCACATCTGTTATTTTCCGGTGACTCTCTCATACTGATGAAGGTTGATGTTGAAAATGATAGGACTCTGAGAAATGGTCTCCAAGCCTATAGTGCAATGCCATGTCAAAGAGTTAGTGATTCAAAATCAAGCATTTTTTCCCACCCATGTAATTCGATTGAAACTGTGGTGGAGGAATGTTCAATTCTTAACATATGATTGAAGCAATAATTGATAAATATTTAGGCCACCAACCACTATTTGGAGTCCAGAGATATGATAGTTTCTAACATTTGATTGACAGGGTGTGTAAAGGTTTGGAAGGATACAAGGAGAAGATGCTCTCTTATAGAGGAAGTGAGACTCTTCTCAAGGCAGTGGCACAAGAAATCACAACTTATGACATGTCTATCTTCAAGCTTCCTATATAGATAACACACATATCACATACGCTATATGGCTCGTTACTAGCGAGGAAACGAGGATGGCAATAAGTATAAGCACTGGTTTGTATGGTGGAAGGTGTATTCTTAAGAAAAGTGGAGGCATAGGAGAGTTAAAAAGATTCAATTGTTAAAAAATGGTGTTAGGTAATCAAGGATGCTTGGGCCGAATAAGGCCATAGGATCAACGACCTTTGATCCTCCCACCGTTACAAGCGAATGGTAATAAACTTCTCTGTGAAGCGAACCTTCAGCTTCAAGGATGTCTAGAAAATTCACCTAACTGCCCCATACCCACTACGCAACTTAGAACGGGCAGGATGCAAATGCAACTGATACATCTCCAACGTATCTATAATTTTTTATTGTTCCATCCTATTATATTTTCTGTTTTGGATGTTTTATATGCATTTATATGCTATTTTACATTATTTTTGGGACTAACCTATAAACCTAGAGCCCAGTGCCAGTTTCTGTTTTTCCTTGTTTTTGAGTTTCGCAGAAAAGGAATGTCAAACGGAGTCCAAATGAGCTGAAAATTTATGGTGATTTTTTATGGACCAGAAGAAGCCCCCGAAGCAAAAGAGTTGGGCCAGAAGAGTCTCGAGTCAACGACAATGGTGGAGGGCACGCCCCCTACCTTGTCATCGACTTGTGGACCCCCCTCACTTGTTCGCGACGCCAAAAATTCCTATAAATACCGAAACCCCTAGAAAGAAACCTAGCTGGGGAGTTCCGCCGCCGCAAACCTCTGTAGCCACAAAATACCAATCGGAAGCCCGTTCTGGCACCCTGCCAGAGGGGGTAACCATCATCGGTGGCCATCTTCATCATCCCGGCGGTCTCCATGATGAGGAGGGACTAGTTCACCCTCGGGGCTGAGGGTATGTACCAGTAGCTATGTGTTTGATCTCTCTCTCTCTCTCTCATGTTCTTGATTTGGCACGATCTTGATGTACCGAGCTTTGTTACTATAGTTGAATCATATGGTGTTTATCCCCCTCTCTACCTTGTGATGAATTGAGTCTTTTCCATTGAGGTTTTGCTATGTCAGATTGAATCTTTGGATGTGAGAGCACTTAATGTATGTCTGGCGATAGGATATCCGTGGTGACAATGGGATGTTCTATTGATCCACTTGATGTATGTTCTGGTTATCAACTTGCGGATTCGCGTGGTGACATTGGGGTAATCTATGCATAGGGGTTGGTACACGTTTTCATATTCTTTTCTCCAATAGAAATCTCGGGATGCTCTTGAAGTTCTTTGTGTTGGATCGAATATTATGAATCTGAAATTGTGTGATGCACATCATAAAATTAACCCACGGATACTTGTGGTGACATTGGAGAATCTAGGTGACATTAGGGTTGATTGATGTGTGTCACGTGGTATTATTTTAGTACAAACTCTAGGGCTGTTTGTGGCACTTATAGGAATATCCCAATAGATTGATCAGCAAGAATAACTTTGAGGTGGTTTCGTACCCTACAAGAAATTTCAACTTATGTTCTCCGTGATAGGAACTTTGGAGTGATTCTTTGTTACACTTTGAGGGATTGTTATATGATCCAATTATGTTATCTTAGTTGAGAGAACTTGCACTAGTGAAAGTATGAACCCTAGGCATTGTTTCCAAGCATTGCAATACCGTTTTTGCTCACTTTTATCATTAGTTACCTTGCTATTTTTATATTTTCAGATTATAAAAACCTATATCTACCATCCATATTACACTTGTATCATCATCTCTTCGCCGAACTAGTGCACCTATACAATTTACCATTGTATTGGGTGTGTTGGGGACACAAGAGACTCTTTGTTATTTGGTTGCAGGGTTGTTTGAGAGAGACCATCTTCATCTACGCCTCCCACGGATTGATAAACCTTAGGTAATCCAATTGAGGGGAAATTGCTACTGTCCTACAAAACTCTGTGCCTGGAGGCCCAACACGAGTCTACAAGAAGAAGGTTGCGTAGTAGACATCAAGCTCTTTTCAGGCTCCGTTGCCGGGGAGGTGAGTGCTTGAAGGTGTATCTTTAGATCTTGCAATTGAATCTTTTAGTTTCTTGTTTTATCACTAGTTTGGTTTATAAAAATAAAACTACAAAAATAATGGAATTGAGGTTGCCTCATATTATTCATCTCTATAATGTCTTTTGTGAAAATAATGGAAAGGAAAACTGTGCTCAATTGATAGAAGAAGAAGACAATAAAATGTTTGGCACTAAATATTTGAATGATGAGCATGATTGCAATGTTGTTACTATGAATTCTATGAATATCCATGATGCTAATGAGATGCAAAGCCATCAGCTTGGGGATGCTACGTTTGATGAAGACGATATTTTTAGTCCCCCAAGTTTTGATGAGCAAAGTTATTATGATGAAAGCATGCCTCCTATCTATGATGATTATTGTGATGACATATATGCTATAAAGAATAATGATAACTATGAAACTTGTCATGATGATTTTAATCAAGTGTCTTATGAAATTTATTTTGTTGAATTTGCTCCTCCCACTACTATGAATGAGAAGAATTTTGCTTGTGTGGAGAGTAGTAAAATTTCTATGCTTGTAGATCTTGAAAAGAATGCTTTTATGTGATTGTTATATTATTGAATTCATTCATGATGCTACTGAAAATTATTATGAGAGAGGAGCATATGCTTGTAGGTATTGCCATAATATCAAGTTTCCTTTTTATGTGTTGAAAGTTTTGAAGTCATGCTTGTCTTGCCTTCCTATACTAGTTGATTCTTGTTCCCATAAATTGTTTGCTCACAAAATCCCTATGCATAGGAATTGGGTTAGACTTAAATATGCTTGCAATGTGATTCATGATGCTCCCTTTTACGTTTCAATTCCTATCTTTACGTGAGCATCATTGAAATCTTCATGCCTAGCTAAAAAGGCGTTAAAAAGCACTTGTTGGGAGACAACCCAATATTTATACCTATTTTTGTGTGTGTAACACGATTAAGCTACTGTATTAATCATGTTTTATAGCTTTTGTTTCAATAAAGTGCCAAGTAAAGCCTTTGGGATAGTGTGGATGATATTTGATTTGATTCTGTACAAAAACAAAAAGTTTTGTGTCCAGTGCGGAAAATTCAATAAATAACCGGAGCATGATAATTAGCTAAAAAAATCACACATGGTTGATATACAAATTTCCTACGTTGTCCTAATTTTCAGAATGTTTAGAGTTGCATAAGTATGGTGGTTATCCATATCATTACAGACTATTCTGTTTTTGATAGATTCTGTTTTTAATGCATGGTTTGCTTGTTTTAGTGTTTCCATAGATTATATTAAGTGATAAATTATGGAAATGATAAGGTATAGTTGGCATTGTGTGATAACAAATATTAATCTTGTCTTTGAGAGTACCCAAGTGAATGAGTTACTTTATTATACTAATGCATCTCACGAAATTTCGTTAAGTTTTGTGTGATTGAAGTTTTCAAGTTTTAGGTGAGATATCAATATGAGGAGAATAAGGAGTGCCAAGAACCTAAGCTTGGGGATGCCCAAGGCACCCGAAGGTAATATTGAAGGAAGATTCAGGCAACTAAGCTTGGGGATGCCCACGAAGGCATCCCCTCTTTTATCTTCAACATTATCGGTAACCTCACTTGGAGCTATATTTTTATTCATCACGTGATATGAGTTTTTCTTGGAGCGTCATTTTATTTTGTTTTTATTTGCTTGCAGTTATTCAGAATAAGTTTAAGTATCTTTTATTTCACTAAAAGACAAGTATAGCCTTTACCATGCTTATTTTGCAAGTATATATGTTGCTGTTTGAAAACAGAAAGTTTTCTATCATTGTCTGAATTCTTATGGATAGTCAGAACGTGATAAAATCCTGAAATTTTTACACAGTGAGAATGAATAAGTTCTATTTAACGTGGTAATTTTCCAGAATTTGTAGAGCTAGGGAAGTATGAGCACAATTCCACTCTTTACAGATTGTCCTGTTTAGACAGATTGCTGTTATGTTTGCATTGTTTGCATATGTTTGCATGTTTAATGATTCTATTTGAGGATAGGAGTATTAAATATGTAGAGGCATTTAGTATGCAATATTAAATTATAATTTTAGTGACTTTCTACAGTACGGAATGATAAGGTTTCGAGTTGACTTATACTAACTTATCTCACGAGTTCCTATTGAGTTTTGTGTGGATGAAGTTTATGAGATTTAGGGAAACCGCGATATGAGAGGAATTAAGGAGACACAAGAGCTCAAGATTGGGGATTCCCAAGGCATCCCTAATTAATATTTCAAGAAGTCTCAAGCATATAAGATTGGGGATGTGTAATGCCCAGGATGGGACTATACCTCCTACGTGTCGAGGCACGACTTAAAGGTATAAGCCCATTCTGGAATGATCTCAAGTTTGGTATCTTTACACGACTCATGTAAAAATAGGGATGAAATTGCAAAAGGATAGTTGGCTTACACTTGCCACGTCACACAATACATTACATAAGCAAATCATCATCCAAATAACATCACAACCCGACTATGGGCGAAGATCCAAATGAAAGATACCAGATACATAAAGCCACAGGTCCGAATCGCCCCTAGTAGAAACCACTACTGATAATCGGGATTGTGCATATAGTATCGACTACGTTCTTCATCGTACTCCCAGTACAGCTCTGTGCCGTCACCTGAGTAGTTCACCATAGTACCTGCATCTGGTGTGGTGTAGAATCTGTGAGCCATGGAGGACTCAGCAATCCCGTTCCCGGGTAGCAAAACTATCTAAGCCTTGGGTGTGGAACTAGGCTGAAGAAAGATAAAATGTTGCAGCTGCACTAGCACTAGCTTACGTGTTTAGAGCGAGAAGAGAAGTGCCACGAGCGTCAAAGTGATCACGAAGTGATCCTATCTAAGCACGTCAATCATAACCCCACCGTGTTCACTTCCCGAACCCCTTTCGGAAAATGACCGTCACGGTTACTCACGCTGGTAGTGTGTTCTGAACATCGTGTCAAGTTTTCTACAACCGGATATTAACAAATTCCCATCTGCCACATAACCGCGGCCACGGCTTTCGAAAGTTCAAAACCCTGCAGGGGTGTCCCAACTTAGCCCATGACAAGCTCACGATCTGCGGAGTCACAACTCCAAGGTGGGAAGGCCCGAGTGTTCTCGGAATCCCGTGCTCAAGATACCCCGACTAAGGTAAGAATAATCCAGCAAATCCTCCTGGTGTGCCGACACCCTGATAGTAGCCGCGCGTATCTCGTCTCAGGCCACGACCGGATGGGACAAGCTACGGGTTTTTACCAGTCCTCGGGTTCCCCCAAGGTGGCCCCGCAGGTTGCCCAGTTTGGACCAACACTCATGTGGAGCACTGGCCCGGGTTGTTGATTAAGAAGAGGGTTTATAACTCCCTATGCAAGTTTTAGTTGTTTAGGCAAATAGTACCAATGTTGGGACTTGCTGGAAAAGCCTTAGCGCTAAGCGGTTTATCGAGGGGGTCCCATAACCCCAACCGTGTGAGGAACGCAAAATCGAGGAACATAACACCGGTTTATACGGTTCCTAGGGCGGCATGAGTGGAACAAAACACGGAGCAAGAGGCTCAGCCTTCCACCCATTACCAATATATAGATGATTTAGTTTAAGAATTTATATAGTGTGATATCCCAAAAATAACTTCAACATGAAGCAAGAATCTTCAAATCTTCTCCTGCAACTAGCAATGCTATAAGAGGGGCTTGAGCGAAGCTTACTTAGCCAAGCAAGGTTTGCTAGGTTGGGTGGTTAGACAGATTCATGGTTACAATAGGAGGCTGACAAACAGACACGAGCATCAAGGCAAAGAGCTAAAGAGCGAGACTTCTAGCAATAGGCAAAGATAGTAATGATATCTGGGTCAGGTCATCTTGCCTGTCGAGTCGTCGATGGGATCGTAAGACGGCTCCTCGTACTCAACCTCAGTAGTAACCTCGTTCTCGTTCTCGGTCTCGGCTTCCGGCTCTACTCAACACAAGAACACAACGAGGCACGAAATCAAACAAGGTGCAATGCACAAGCAACATGATGCAAGTATGATGCACTTATGATGCACTTATGATGCATTACATGTCAAGGTAGGAAGCACACCAGAACAACACAAGAACATGACAATATGCTCAAGCAATTAGGATGCAAGACATATCTATATAGGATGCAAAACATGGCAAGGTAGGAAGCACAGAGAAACAACACAAGACAACAAGTTTAAATGAGGTCGGAAACTACATAAGCAATCCGGTAGGTCCTCATATGCATATGTTGAAAATGGTCCAGATCTGAGCAAACCTTAATTTAAAGTTTTTAAACAGCAAGTTAACATGCACCATGATTATCTACACGAAATTCTAGTCAAGTTTCGTATAAAGTTTGTATAAAACGGAGCTACGGTCTAGAAGATATGAGCAAAACAAGACAAACATGGCAACGGTGCAATATGCACCCAAACATCAAGCAAACATACTCCAAACATGTTAACAAGATGATATTATTATTCTACATGCAAAATCACACAAGTTTCATGTAGGACACGCTCAAAACGGAGCAACGGTTCAACACATACACTCGAAACAAGAAACAATGCAAAGCTGAAACTAACAGCCACATAGCAACTTTGGAGAAAGAAATATATACTCTACAGCACTCAAACATGGTGATAAGAAGCATGGACATGAAGTAGACATATCCTACAGCAAACAACTCCATTGGAGCAACTCCATAGAAGGCATGGATCAATAGCAACAATCTACAACATTTTGATCATGACATGAAAAACCTGACAGTCATATTTTATAGCAACTTGAGAGCAAGAAATAAATAAGCTACAGCAAGTCATATGATCAAGTTAGGGCACGGATGGATAGAAAACAACATATACAACAAGGAATGATCAATGGCCACCCCAAAACTAACATGGATTTGCCTAGGGCATCAAGCAAACATGGCATCAGGATATGACAGATTCCAGACTTAGTGAAATTTCACTAAGTGTTAAAACAGTTAAGTTGGCATGGCATGTTTGCAAGCATGTTTAAGTCACCTCAAGGCATATCATGGCAAATGGATTACACCACAGCAAAGACCACATTATGGAGATTCTAAAACATCTAGGCATGTAACAAGGGGACAAACACAACAATAGCAACGAGCTCTTCAAATCAACATCTCATAACATGTTACAAAACTTAACAGCCACATGAACTTTTGCAACCAAGTTTAACATGGCAATAAGAACCGTAACATGCATGCTACAACACCCAACATGTAGAGCATCTCATGATGAACATTTTGACATCACATTTGCTTCATTTGGATAAACTTGCACCAAGTTATCATATCTCAAACATGGCATGAAAATAACAAGTAGCAGCTTTTTATATCAAGTAGCACTCTTTTCACGAAGATTAAGACCTCTAGATGGACTCAAACATGCGTGGCACAATGGAACAAAACGTAGTACACATCACCGCGATCATTTTGACATATCATATGCATCATTTGGATAAGCACACAATTAGTTACAGATGTTCAAACATGCAACAAAATAACACATGCCAGGGACTAAACTGTAAATAAGCAATTATTCGAGAAAAAGGAAAAAACGCCGGCGGGAAAAAAAACACATGGGCCGGATCGGGGGAACTGGGACTCACCTTACGGGCCGTGGCCCGAGGCGGCAATGGAGATGGGCCGGGGAAGCAGGCCGCGGGGCGGCGGCTTGGCCTAGGAAGTCGGCCCGAGCTGAGGCGGCCTCGATTTGGCGCTCTTCGTCCTCCCGACGGAGGACGCAGCGGCGGCGGCGATCGCTTGGCTCGGGCGAGCCTTGGCGGCGAGCTTCGGTCGGCAGGACGGCGGGGATGGACGGGAAAGGGTCCATCCGGAGGAGGGGATCTCAGATCCGGCGACGGGGGCTGATCCGGCAGCGACGGCGCGCCGATCTGGCAGAAGGCGGCGGGGAACGCAGCGGCCGGCGGAGGGCGGCGCTCCGGCCGTCTGCAGGTGGCGGCGCGGCGGCTGGCGCAGAGGAGGACGGCGGCGGGGAACCTGCGCGGAGGCGGAGACGCGGAGGGGGCGCGGCCCGGATGGCGGCAGCGGCGGGCTCGCGTCGGGCCTCGCGGGCCGGCGCGGCGGGAGTCCGGCGGGGACAGGTGGCAGGCGGCGACTGGTCCGGCGCGTCTGGGCGGACGTGTCCGGCGACAGCGGTTGCGGTGGAACTAGGGTTTTTGGACGAAAAATGACATGGGGGGACGTTTTTATAGGCACAAGGAGCTAGGAGACTCCAAATGGGGAGCGGTTTTCGGCCACACGATCACAATTCGACGACCGAGATGATGGGAAGGGTTGTGCTGGGTTAGTGGGCTGTTGTGGAGGGGGTCTTGGGCCTCAAAGAAGAGATTCTTTTAGCCCACTAGGTTAACCGTTGGAGTACCAAACGAACTCCAAACGTGACGAAGCTTGACAGGCGGCCTACACGTACCAAAACAACATCGCACGACAAGACTCACATCATCCCGGAAACGTTACACGGCCACACACGAAAGAAGGACCCGGGGATGCCACGGGCACGTGTGAGAGCGTCAGAACTCAAAACGGACAACAGGAAGAGACGAGTGGGACCGGATGCAAGTGACAACACAAATGCAATGCAATGCACATGACACCATGACATGGATGAAATGCACACACGCACACGACAAAATGAAGAAATCCGAAATGAAAGAATAGCCCGGAAAGGAATTGCCATATTGGGAAAGTGTTACATCTGGGGCATTACAAACTCTCCTCTACTACGAAAAGATCTCGTCCCGAGATCTAGGACTGGAAGAAGGAAGGGTACTCGGGACGAAGGTGATCTTCTCGTTCCCATGTAGCTTCTCGGTCGGTATGGTGTGACCACTTAACTTTCAAAAACTTGATTGACTTGTTGCGGGTCTTGCGCTCGGTTTCTTCAAGAATAGCAACGGGGTGCTCACGATAAGACAAGTCTTGTTGAAGATCAATCTCCTCAAAAGGAATAGTGCGTTCAGGTGTCTTGAAGCACTTGCGGAGTTGAGACACGTGAAACACATCATGAACATTTGCAAAGTCGGAAGGGAGCTCAAGTTGATAGGCTAGATCGCCTCTTTTGCCTAGGATCTTGAAAGGGCCCACGTATCTAGGAGCAAGCTTTCCTTTGATACCGAATCTTTGGGTGCCTTTCATAGGAGAAACACGGAGATACACATGATCTCCAAGTTCGAAAGCCAAATCAAGATGCTTTCCGTCATAGTAGCTCTTTTGACGCGACTGAGCAGCCTTGAGATTCTCACGTATGACTTTGCACATTTCTTCGGCTTCTGAGATCAAGTCATTGCCAAGAAGTTGAAGTTCACCAGTCTCGGACCAGTTGAGATGAGTACGACACTTTCTTCCATAGAGGATTTCAAACGGAGCTTTGCCGGCACTTGCTTGGAAACTGTTGTTGTAAGAGAACTCGGCAAATGGGAGACAATCTTCCCACTTCATGCCAAAAGAGATGACACAAGCTTTGAGCATGTCTTCAAGGATATGGTTCACTCTTTCGACTTGACCACTAGTCTGAGGGTGAAACGCAGTGCTGAAACGGATCTCAGTGCCCATTGCAGACTGAAAGGAGTCCAGAACTTGGATGTGAACAAACTTCCATGGTCTGAGGAGATAACTTGAGGAATACCATGTAAGGACACAATTCTGGAAGTGTACAACTCTGCCAGCTGAGCTGCATTGATGGATTCTTTGACTGGAAGGAAGTGAGCTACTTTGGTAAGCTTGTCAATCACCAGAAAGATAGAATCATTCCCCTTCTTGGACTTGGGAAACCCAGTGACGAAATCCATTTCAATGTGGTCGAATTTCCACTCGGGAATAGGAAGAGGTTGGAGGAGACCGGCTGGACGTTGATGCTCTGCCTTCACTCTTCTGCAGACATCACATTCATTCACGAATTGGCCAATCTCCCTTCTCATGCGAGTCCACCAGTAAGACTGATTGAGGTCTTGGTACATCTTGGAACTTCCAGGATGAATCGAGAGGAGGGAGTCATGTGCTTCGTTCATTATGAGCTTCCTGAGATCACCCTTGGGAACCACAAGTCTGTCCTCAAAGAACAAGGTGTCTTTCTCATCAATGTGATAGCACTTGTATTTGGGAGTACCCTTTGCAATACCATGTTTCACTTTCTGCACCATAGCATCACTGAGTTGGGCCTCACGGATCTGATCTTCCAAGGTAGGAGCAACTTGAAGATTTGCAAGAAAACCTTGCGGAACAACTTGGAGGTTGAGCTTCCTGAATGCTTCACAAAGCTCAGGCTGAAACGGCTTGATAAGGAGACTGTTGCAATATGCCTTTCTGCTCAAGGCATCTGCAATGACATTGGCCTTGCCATGTGTGTATTCAATGCTTGGATCATACTCTTGGATCATCTCAACCCAACGAGTCTGGCGAAGGTTCAGGTTCGGCTGTGTGAAGATGTACTTCAAGCTCTTGTGACCGGTGAAGATGTCGACTTTTCTGCCCAACAGAAGGTGTCTCCACGTGATCAAGGCGTGTACCACAGCTGCTAGCTCGAGATCATGTGTGGGGTAGTTCTTCTCACTTGGCTTCAATTGACGAGAGGTGTATGCCACAATTTTCTTGTCTTGCATAAGCACACCACCAAGTCCTTGAAGAGAAGCATCACAGAATACTTCGTAGGGCTTGGACTCATCTGGAGGGATAAGAACTAGAGCAGAGACGAGCTTTTCTTTGAGAGTTCTGAATGCCACATCACAATCCGGAGACCAGTTGTACTTGACATTATTCTGCAGCAAGTTGGAGAGAGGCTTGGCAATCTTGGAGAAGTTCTCAACGAACCTTCTGCAATAGCTAGCGAGACCAAGGAAGCTTCGGAGTTGCTTGATGTTCTGAGGAGGTTCCCAGTTGACAATCGCTGCAACTTTCTCGGGGTTGACATCAATACCATCAGCAGAGATGAAATGGCCCAGATACAAGACCTTATCGAGCTAGAATTCGCACTTGGAGAACTTGGCATAGAACTTATGTTCACGGAGTCTGTCGAGAACCAGACGGAGGTGCTTTTCGTGATCCTCTTCGTTTTTTGGAGAATACCAAGATGTCATCCAGATAAACAAGCAGAAATTCGTTGGTGTAGGGGTTGAATATGTAGTGCAACATCCTCGAGACGGTGGGTGGAGCATTAGCGAGGCCAAAAGACATGACTGTGTATTCATAGGAGCCATAGCTTGTTTTGAATGCAGTCTTGTGAATATCTTCTTCACGGATGCGGATCTGGTGATAACCCATCCGGAGATCGAGCTTTGAGAACACTTTAGCTCCTTTGAGCTGCTCGAACAATTCATTGATGTTGGGGAGTGAATACTTGTTCTTTATTGTCTTCTTGTTCAATGGCCGGTAATCAACGCAAAGGCGCTCCGTGCCATCCTTCTTCTTGACAAATAAGACACCACAACCCCAAGGAGAAGTGCTAGGCCTGATCAGACCCATACGCTCTTGCTCATCGAGTTGTTTCTTCAACTCCTTCAACTCTTCAGGGGAAAGCTTGTACGGACGCCGGCATGCTGGCTCAGTACCAGGCTCGAGTTCAATGATGAATTCAACTTGACGATGCAGAGGCATGCTTGGAAGCTCTTCAATGAAAACATCTTCGTATTCATTGACCACCGGAATTTGAGAGATGGCATTAATCTCGCCCTTGTCATTGAGAGAGAATAGCCCGATTGTGTTATCTCGAGAGGCGAAGATAATCACGTCTTCGTCGGAATGAGTAATCTTGACTTCCTTATTTGCACAATCAATGTGAGCATCATGTTGGGAAATCCAATCCATCCCGAGAATAAGATCAATGTCGGAGTTGCCGAGAATAACCGGAGAAGCCAGAAAGCAGTAATCACCCATGCGAATAGAAACATTCGGAGCCACCATACTAGAACTCAATCTCTTGCCAGGAGATATAACACTCAAAATTCTTGGTAAAGCTTCAGAGTGAACATTATGCTTGGATGCAAATAGATATGACAGGAAGGAACATGATGCACCCGAATCAAACAACACTTTTGCAGGAATAGAGTTAACTGGAAGGTTACCAAGTATCACATCTGAAGAATTCTCTGCTTGAGCTGCATTCATCAGATTCACTCTTGCTGCCTTTGGATTATGCTTGACAATAGCAGTGCTGACAGGTGGATGAGGCGGAAGGCGCCTTGGGTTGGGGCACTTGTTAGCATAATGACCCTTCTGAGTGCACTTGTTGCAAACCACTTCTGAGAGAGGATGGTGATAAGGAGCACTTGACTTTGAAGCTTGAAAGTGATTCTTTGACTGATTGCTTGGGTTGGGTGGGTGGGAGAAAGCACGGCCACCAGAATTCTTGTTGTTGTTGTTGTTGGGAGGTCGGATCACTGGAGGAGGTGGAAGCCAAAACTTTTGTTGCTTTGCGACCACTTGAGAAGAAGAGGAGGAGTGAACAGCGTCTCTGATCCTCTTTTTGGAAGCTTCCATCTTGAGCTGGGCTGCCTCTTGCTTAAGTGCCATGTTATAGAATTGATCAAACTCATCAGGCTCGAACAAGGTGAGAGCTAGTTGGATTTCATCCTTCAGACCACCACGGAACTGATAGATTTTGCTCTTGGCATCTGGGATGTCTTTCTTGGCATAGCAGGCAAGGTTCTGGAACTTGACATTATATTGGTAGACAGTCATTGAGCCTTGCTTCAGGTTGCGGAATTGCTCACGCATACCCTCGATGACACTTGTTGGAATGTGGTGAGAACGAAAGTCCTTGCAGAAGTCAGCCCACGAGATTTCACGGCATTCTCTGGAGTCTTTGTACTGCTGCCACCAATCAGCGGCTTGGTCCTTGAGTTGGAAGGCTGCAAACTTCACATAGTCCCCGGGCCTGACGTTACTGTACTCGAAATGCTTCTTGATATATGTTATCCAGTCTTCAGCATCTAGAGGGTCCACACAACAACTGAATTCCTTTGGTTGGTTTGCCAGAAACTGGTTGAGCGTAGCAAAGTGAGGTTGGTTGAACAAATTGCCTTGGCCTTGGTTCCCATGAGCACCCTGATTTGCTTGATTTGCTTGAATGTTCTGCATCATTTGCATAAGCATCTGGGTGTTCTGGTTCGTCGCTTGCATAATTGCTCTTCAGGCCTCAGACGGAGGAGGAGGGGAAGGAGGAAGATCAGGAACCTCTTCACCCTGTGGGTTAGCGTTGGGAACCCTTTTAGGAGCCATCCTGAATGAGATGACAACTATTAGACATTGATTGAGAGAAATATATAAGGTGAATCAACGGCTAGAATTTGCAACATAAGTCTTCACAAGAACATTCGAACAAGATGAACGAATGTAATCCACAGTTTAATAGTAACAACAGTCTTCACGAGAAGCCACTTGGGATAACAAAAGGTAAATAAAAACAACAAGGAGCAGATAGAACAAATACAAGATAGAAGCTTTGTTCGACATATTTGTGCTGAAAGCTTATGGAACGTGTTACAAAAGGGTTTTGCAATCCCCGGATCAGCATAGCCAAGGACCCTTTAAGATGCAACTCCCGATCGGAACAACGCCCATAAAACTACTTCACTCAATGTAGAACCCCGAACTCCATATCATGCATTCGTTGGAAGAATGCCTATGAACTACAAGATGAACCCACCTATTAATTTCCGAAAGTTTCCAGTTATGCAATCGGGTGTTGGGGATACAGGGGAAGCATCGCGCACTCAACTCTAATCCTACATCCAGCTGTATCCATCCTTCAACACATAACCAGTTATTTCCGGAAACCGTCTACCTCGGACCTTCGAAACGCATCTACTATACAAGCTATGGCAATACTCCCGAACTACCTCCCCAGTACTGGGTGATGTCGGGGTTATCTTGCCACTAACCGCATAGGAGAGTTTTCGATGTCGGCCGTCTTAAGTATTCCAGAACTGCTGCGATATATTTGTGATGACAACACCTCGGAGCTCAACTCCCCGGGACACTGCCACAACCCCTAAATGACAGGAGGCATCGAGAAAAATGTTCTCGCCACAAAGACATCGGAACAATCCAAACAATACCCGCGTGATCCTAAAAAAAATTTGGTGAATTTTTGAGAGTAGAAGAGATAAAAGTAATCGTCAGTAGTCCTCACTAGAGTGAAAAGAGATGACGAGCAAAAGAAATCCTACTCTCCGATATATATATATATATAGGACTCAAAACATTTTAAGTGTGTGCCTAGACTCAACCATCAACGATTCGATCAATCAGTGGGGGCTTCTAGGTTGGAGAAGGCTCTGAATACCAACTTGTAATGCCCAGGATGGGACTATACCTCCTACGTGTCGAGGCACGACTTAAAGGTATAAGCCCATTCTGGAATGATCTCAAGTTTGGTATCTTTACACGACTCATGTAAAAATAGGGATGAAATTGCAAAAGGATAGTTGGCTTACACTTGCCACGTCACACAATACATTACATAAGCAAATCATCATCCAAATAACATCACAACCCGACTATGGGCGAAGATCCAAATGAAAGATACCAGATACATAAAGCCACAGGTCTGAATCGCCCCTAGTAGAAACCACTACTGATCATCGGGATAGTGCACATAGTATCGACTACGTTCTTCATCGTACTCCCAGTACAGCTCTGTGCCGTCACCTGAGTAGTTCACCATAGTACCTGCATCTGGTGTGGTGTAGAATCTGTGAGCCATGGAGGACTCAGCAATCCCGTTCCCGGGTAGCAAAACTATCTAAGCCTTGGGTGTGGAACTAGGCTGAAGAAAGATAAAATGTTGCAGCTGCACTAGCACTAGCTTACGTGTTTAGAGCGAGAAGAGAAGTGCCACGAGCGTCAAAGTGATCACGAAGTGATCCTATCTAAGCACGTCAATCATAACCCCACCGTGTTCACTTCCCGAACCCCTTTCGGAAAATGACGTCATGGTTACTCACGCTGGTAGTGTGTTCTGAACATCGTGTCAAGTTTTCTACAACCGGATATTAACAAATTCCCATCTGCCACATAACCGCGGCCACGGCTTTCGAAAGTTCAAAACCCTGCAGGGGTGTCCCAACTTAGCCCATGACAAGCTCACGATCTGCGGAGTCACAACTCCAAGGTGGGAAGGCCCGAGTGTTCTCGGAATCCCGTGCTCAAGATACTCCGACTAAGGTAAGAATAATCCAGCAAATCCTCCTGGTGTGCCGACACCCTGATAGTAGCCGCGCATATCTCGTCTCAGGCCACGACCGGATGGGACAAGCTACGGGTTTTTACCAGTCCTCGGGTTCCCCCAAGGTGGCCCCGCAGGTTGCCCAGTTTGGACCAACACTCATGTGGAGCACTGGCCCGGGTTGTTGATTAAGAAGAGGGTTTATAACTCCCTATGCAAGTTTTAGTTGTTTAGGCAAATAGTACCAATGTTGGGACTTGCTGGAAAAGCCTTAGCGCTAAGCGGTTTATCGAGGGGGTCCCATAACCCCAACCGTGTGAGGAACGCAAAATCGAGGAACATAACACCGGTTTATACGGTTCCTAGGGCGGCATGAGTGGAACAAAACACGGAGCAAGAGGCTCAGCCTTCCACCCATTACCAATATATAGATGATTTAGTTTAAGAATTTATATAGTGTGATATCCCAAAAATAACTTCAACATGAAGCAAGAATCTTCAAATCTTCTCCTGCAACTAGCAATGCTATAAGAGGGGCTTGAGCGAAGCTTACTTAGCCAAGCAAGGTTTGCTAGGTTGGGTGGTTAGACAGATTCATGGTTACAATAGGAGGCTGACAAACAGACACGAGCATCAAGGCAAAGAGCTAAAGAGCGAGACTTCTAGCAATAGGCAAAGATAGTAATGATATCTGGGTCAGGTCATCTTGCCTGTCGAGTCGTCGATGGGATCGTAAGACGGCTCCTCGTACTCAACCTCAGTAGTAACCTCGTTCTCGTTCTCGGTCTCGGCTTCCGGCTCTACTCAACACAAGAACACAACGAGGCACGAAATCAAACAAGGTGCAATGCACAAGCAATATGATGCAAGTATGATGCACTTATGATGCACTTAATATGCACTTATGATGCATTACATGTCAAGGTAGGAAACACACCAGAACAACACAAGAACATGACAATATGCTCAAGCAAGTAGGATGCAAGACAGATCTATATGGGATGCAAAACATTGCAAGGTAGGAAGCACAGAGAAACAACACAAGACAACAAGTTTAAATGAGGCCGGAAACTACATAAGCAATCCGGTAGGTCCTCATATGCATATGTTGAAAATGGTCCAGATCTGAGCAAACCTTAATTTAAAGTTGTTAAACAGCAAGTTAACATGCACCATGATGATCTACACAAAATTCTAGTCAAGTTTCATATAAAGTTTGTTTAAAACGGAGCTACGGTCTGGAAGATATGAGCAAAACAAGACAAACATGGCAACGGTGCAAGATGCACCCAAACATCAAGAAAACATACTCCAAACATGTTAACTAGATGATATTATTATTCTACATGCAAAATCACACAAGTTTCATGTAGAACATGCTCAAAACGGAGCAACGGTTCAACACATACACTCGAAACAAGAAACAATGCAAAGCTGAAACTAACAGCCACATATCAACTTTGGAGCAAGAATATATACTCTACAGCAAACAACTCCATTGGAGCAACTCCATAGGAGGCATGGATCAGTAGCAACAAGCTACAACATTTTGATCATGACATGAAAAACCTGACAGTTATATTTTATAGCAACTTGAGAGCAAGAAATAAATAAGCTACAGCAAGTCATATGAGCAAGTGAGGGCATGGATGGATAGAAAACAACATATACAACAAGGAATGATCAATATCCACCCCAAAACTAACATGGATTTGCCTAGGGCATCAAGCAAACATGGCATCAGGATATGACAGATTTCAGACTTAGTGAAATTTCACTAAGTGTTAAAACAGTTAAGTTGGCATGGCATGTTTGCAAGCATGTTTAAGTCACCTCAAGGCATATCATGGCAAATGGTTTGCACCACAGCAAAGACCACATTATGGAGATTCTAAAACATCTAGGCATGTAACAAGGGGACAAACACAACAATAGTAACGAGCTCTTCAAATTAGCATCTCATAACATGTTACAAAACTTAACAGTCGCATGCACTTTTGCAACCAAGTTTAACATGGCAATAAGAACCCTAACATGCATGCTACAGCACCCAACATGTAGAGCATCTCATGATGAACATTTTGACATATCATTTGCTTCATTTGGATAAACTTGCACCAAGTTATCATATCTCAAACATGGCATGAAAATAACAAGTAGTAGCAGTTTATATCAAGTAGCCTTCTTGTCACGAAGATTAAGACCTCTAGATGGACTCAAACATGCATGGCACAATGGAACAAAACGTAGTACACATCACCACGATCATTTTGACATATCATATGCATCATTTGGATAAGCACACAATTAGTTACAGATGTTCAAACATGCAACAAAATAACACATGCCAGGGACTAAACTGTAAATAAGCAATTATTCGAAAAAATGGAAAAAACGCCGGCGGGAAAAAAACACATGGGCCGGATCGGGGGAACTGGGCCTCATCTTACGGGCCGTGGCCCGAGGCGGCAGTGGAGATGGGCCGGGGAAGCAGGCCGCGGGGCGGCGGCTTGGCCCAGGAAGCCGGCCCGAGCTGAGGCGGCCTCGATCTGGCGTTCTTCGTCCTCCCGACGGAGGACGCAGCGGCGGCGGCGATGGCTTGGCTCCGGCGAGCCTTGGCGGCGAGCTCCGGTCGGCAGGACGGCGGGGATGGACGGGAAAGGCTCGATCCAGAGGAGGGGATCTCAGATCCAGCGACGGGGGCTGATCCGGCGGCGGCGGCGTGCCGATTTGGCAGAAGGCGGTGGGGAACGCGGCGGCCGGCGGAGGGCGGCGCTCCGGCCGTCTGCGGGTGGCGGCCGACGCGGAGGAGGACGGCGGCGGGGAACCTGCGCGGAGGCGGAGACGCGGAGGGGGCGCGTCCCGGATGGCAGCGGCGGCGGGCCCGCGTCGGGCCTTGCGGGCCGGCGCGGCGGGAGGCCGACGGGGACAGGTGGCACGCGGTGACTAGTACGGCGCGTCCGGGCGGACGTGTCCGGTCCGTCCGGACGTGTCCGGCGGCGGCGGTTGCGGTGGAACTAGGGTTTTGGAAAAAAAATGACATGGGGGGACGTTTTTATAGGCACAAGGAGCTAGGAGACTCCAAATGGGGAGCGGTTTTCGGCCACACGATCACAATTCGACGACCGAGATGATGGGAAGGGTTGTGCTGGGTTAGTGGGCTGTTGTGGAGGGGGTCTTGGGCCTCAAAGAAGAGGTTCTTTTAGCCCACTAGGTTAACCGTTGGAGTACCAAACGAACTCCAAACGTGACGAAACTTGACAGGCGGCCTACATGTACCAAAACAACATCGCATGACAAGACTCATGTCATCCCGGAAACGTTACACGGCCACACACGAAAGAAGGACTCGGGGATGCCACGGGCACGTGTGAGAGCGTCGGAACTCAAAACGGACAACGGGAAGAGACGAGTGGGACCGGATGCAAGTGACAACACAAATGCAATGCAATGCACATGACAACATGACATGGATAAAATGCACACACGCACACGACAAAACGAAGAAACCTGAAATGAAAGAATAGCCCGGAAAGGAATTGATGAAGCCAAAGTTTATAAATTGCCATATTGGGAAAGTGTTACATGTGGGGCATTACAGGATGCCCCGGTAGGCATCCCATCTTTCTTCATCAACAATTTTCGGTTAGTATCGGTTTAGCCTAAGTTTGTGCTTCTCGACATGATATGTGATATCCTTGTAATGTCATTTTATTTTGCTTGTTGTTTGAATAAAGTACTTAAGATCTGAAATTCTTAAATGAGAGAGAGTCTTCTCATAGCTAGTTAATTATTTGACTACTCATTGATCTTCACTTACATCTTTTTGTAGTAGTTTGTTAGTTGTTCAAGTGCTTCACTTATATCTTTTTAGAGCACGGTAGTGGTTTTATTTTGAAGAAATTGATGAACTCTCATGCTTCACTTATAATATTTTGAGAGTCTCTAAACAACATGGTAATTTTCTTGGGTTATGAATTTAGCCCTAATATGATACGAATTAAAAGAGGGTATAATAAAAAGTTTCATATAGAGCATTGAATTTATGAGAAGTTTGATTCCTTATGATTTTTTTAGATATGAAGAGTAATGCTAGTGGTAATTTGTGAGGTTAAATAAATAATTGTTTTAATAGTACTTTGCTTCGAGGGCTAGTATTTTTTTTGCAATAAGTATGCGAGTTCTTTATGACTAATGTTGAATCCATGGATTATACGCACTCTTCCACCATTGCTAGCCACTCTAGTACGACGCAACTCTCGCCGGTGCATCAAACCACCTTACACCCTTCCTCAAAACAGCCACCATACCTACCTATTATGGCATTTCCATAGCCATTCCGAGATATATTGCCATATAACTCCACCGTTCTGTTTATTATGACGCACACCATCATTGTCATATTGCTTTGCATGATCATGTAGTTGGCATAGTATTTGTGGCTTGGCCACCGTTCATATTTTTTATACATGTCACTCTTGAGCATTGCACATCCCGATACACCGCCGGAGGCATCCATATATAATCATATCTTGTCCTAGTATCGATTTGTAATATCGAGTTGTAAGTAAATAAAAGTGTGATGATCATCATTATTAGAACATTGTCCCATGTGAGGTTTTTAATAAAGAGGCCAAAAGAGTCTCCAAAAAAAGAGAAAAGGGTCTCCAAAAAAAAGAGGAGCCTAAAAAAATGAGAGAAAAAAGAGAGAAGGAGCAATGTTACTATCCTTTTCCACACTTGTGCTTCAAAGTAGCACCATGTTATTCATGATAGGGAGTATCCTATGTTGTCACTTTCATATACTACAAATGGGAATTTTCTTTATAGAACTTGGCTTGTATATTCCAACGATGGGCTTCCTCAAATGCCCTAGGTCTTCATGAGCAAGCAAGTTGATGCACACCCACTTAGTTTTCTTTTTAGCTTTCATACACTTATAGCTCCAGTGCATCCATTACATGGCAATCCCTACTCACTCACATTGATATCAATTGATGGACATCTCAATATTCCATTTATTTGCCTAGTTGACGTGAGACTTTCTCCCTTACTTTGAATACTACCACCTTCTAAACCACCCATAGTGCTATGTCCATGCCCCACACTCATGTAGTGCGTGAAGATTTGAAAAAGTTTAAGGACGTAAAAGTATGAATATAATTGCTTGGCTCACACCAGGGTGGGCATGATTTATACTTTGTGTTAAGAAGAGGGAGCATAACAAGGCTATATGATTTTGTTGGGATAACTTTCTTTAGCCATGTTATTTTTGAAGCTTATTAATGATTTGCTTTCTAGTATGCTTGAAGTATTATTGTTTTTATGTCAATAAAGTTTTGTTTTGAATCATATGGATATGAATAGTCATGCCACAATAAAGAAGATTGCATTGATAAATATGTTAGGTAGCATTCCACATCAAAAATTCTGTTTTTATCATTTACCTGCTCGAGGACGAGCAAGAATTAAGCTTGGGCATGCTTGATACGTCTCCAACGTATCTACATTTTTTGATCGTTCCATGCTATTATATTATCTGTTTTGGACGTTTTATATGCATTTATATGCTATTTTATATTATTTTTGGGACTAACCTATTAACCTAGAACCCGGTGTTAGTTTTTCCTTGTTTTTGAGTTTCGTAGAAATGGAATATCAAACTGAGTCCAAATGAGCTGAAAATTTACGGTGATTTTTTATGGACTAGAAGAAGCCCCCAAAGCAAAAGAGTTGGGACAGAAGAGTCCCGGGTCAACGACAAGGGTGGAGGGCGTGCCCACCCCCTAGGGTGCGCCCCTACCTTGTCGTTGACTCGTGGACCCCCCTTGACTTGTTCTCTATGCCAAAAATTCCTATAAATATCGAAACCCCCAGAAAGAAACATAGATCAGGAGTTCCGCTGCTGCAAGCCTCTGTAGCCACAAAAACTCAATTGGGAGCTACCCTGCTAGAGGGGGAAACCAACACCAGCGTCAAGCTTCATCATATCAACGGTCTCCATGACAGGGAGGGAGTAGTTCACCCTCGAGGTTGAGGCTATGTACCAGTAGCTATGTGTTTGATCTCTCTCTCTCTCTCTCTCTCTCTCTCTCTCTCTCGTGTTCTTGATTTGGCACGATCTTGATGTACCGCGAGCTTTGTTACTATTGTTAAATCATATGGTGTTTCTCCCCCTCTCTACCTTGTGATGAATTCAGTATTTTCCATTGAGGTTTTGTTATGTCGGATTGAATTTTTGGATGTGAGAGCACTCGATGTATGTATTGCGATAGGATATCCGTGGTGACAATGGAATGTTCTATTGATTCACTTGATGTACGTTTTGGTTATCAACTTGCAGATTCCCGTAGTGACATTTGGGTTATTTATGCATAGGGGTTGGTACGCTTTTTCATATTCTTTTCTCCGAGCAATCTCGGGATGCTCTTGATGTTCTTTGTGTTGGATTGAATATTATGAATACGAAATTGTGTGATGCACATCGCATAATTAGCCCACAAATACTTGTGGTGACATTGGAGAGTCTAGGTGACATTAGGGTTGATTGATGTGTTTCATGTGGTGTTATTTTAGTACAAACTCTAGGGTTGTTTGTGGAACTTATAGGAATAGCCCAATAGGTCGACCAGAAAGAATAACTTTGAGGTGGTTTCGTACCCTACAGGCAATTTCATCTTATGTTCTCCGTGATAGGAACTTTGGAGTGATTCTTTGTTGCACGTTGAGGGATTGTTATATAATCCAATTATGTTATCATTGTTGAGAGAACTTGCACTAGTGAAAGTATGAACCCTAGGCCTTGTTTCCAAGCTTTGCAATACCGCTTTGCTCACTTTTATCATTAGTTACCTTTCTATTTTTATATTTTCAGATTACAAAAACCTATATCTACCATCCATATTACACTTGTATCACCATCTCTTCGCCGAACTAGTGCACGTATACAATTTACCATTGTATTGGGTGTGTTGGGGACACAAGAGACTCTTTGTCATTTGGTTGCAGGGTTGCTTGAGAGAGAGCATCTTCATCCTACGCCTCCCACGGATTGATAAACCTTATGTCATCCACTTGAAGGAGAATTGCTACTGTCCTACAAAACTCTGCGCTTGGAGGCCCAACACGAGTCTACAAGAAGATGGTTGCGTAGTAGACATCAGCAACCCACTGGACCAAGCGCAAGCGCCAAACCAAACATACGCACCACTTTAATGCCCCAAATGAGTCACAAGCAATTGCTAGGCTACAAAGTTTTAATCTAGCAATGCTTGCTAAATAGGTGTGGATACTATTATGAGACCCAGAGTCCATGTGAACCAAGGTGCTGCATGCAATATATTACCTTTCAAGTGATCTCCTCAATTTTGAATTGAAGAAGGGGTCATCATACACTTGGAAAAGTATTCATGTGGGGATCCAGACTTTAAAAAAAGGTAATATCCAGAGACGGAGTGATGGTTACAAATTAATATTTGGAATGACCCCATCACCCCTAATAGTCCTTCAAGTAAAGTGCTATCTACTACATGCAATATTGTGGTTACAAAAGTGGCAAGCTAGAGACTAGGAATCGAAACGAGGATATGGTTAGGGATTTATTCTTGTCGACTGATGTAGGCAGGATCCTGAAAATTCCCATGGCTATGGGCTAGTGGAGGATTCTATTTCTTGGAACTACACCAGATCAGGGTTGTTCACGGTTAGATCAGCGTACTACAATCAGTGGGAGCACCAACATGGGTGAAAACTACACAAACCAATAGTTTGAGCTCTTCAAAGTTGAACCCTGACTAGGTGCTGGTACGGAGGTTGAAGGTAGCGCTGAAAATAAATATCTCCTGTACGAGAATGTTGCATGGAGCCATTCCTTCTAAGGGTATCTTAGCTAATAGATATATGACCCCCGACATCCTATGCCCATTGGGCGAGATTAATTGTGAGAATATTGCATGCATGTTTCAAATGTTCAAGAGTTGCAGAAATTCATGAGAACCTTGGTGTTGATTCTTGAATCTCTAGTTTTGATAGTATTGTCTATGGTATCCTTGAAGCTCTACTCAGGCAAGAAAAATCGATCAAGTTTGATGCTTTGGTGTCTAATAAAGGTGGAATATTCCTTTAGTGGGAGGCGACGATTCCCGTAGATAGTGAGGTACCTGTGGTGACTTTGTCAATATTAAGACCCCACCGGCTCAGTCTCTTGAAGGTGCTCATAGGGATAGGTTGTGCATGTTTGGGTTCATATGGGTTAGTATATCTATGTGTATGTCAACATCTGCGTATGTACTATGTTTTTAAAGGCAACAAGACTCAACAACTCCCCCCGACTTGGTGTGGGATCGAAGGACTTACTTGTCACTTCTTGTTGGTATGCATGGTGGCAAAATCACAAGGTTGCTCATGGGGAGATTGCCTAGTATTTCACTCAGTATGGTCAAGAAATGGCAACGATTAACACGAACTACGTCAGAGCAGCCGAACCGTCCATGAGTAGATGTCACCATGGCTGGGAGTGCCCACATGAAGGTTTTGTTAAACTCAATACAGATTTTGCCTTCTCCAATGAGAATTATATGTGTGCAATAGAAGCTTTTACCCACGAGGATCATAGTATATTCATATTGGCTGGCGCATGTGGCATTTAGCATGTTGTTGATGAAGGAAATATGCCCTAGAGGCAATAATAAAGTTGTTATTTATATTTCCTTATATATCATGATAAATGTCTTTTATTCATGCTAGAATTGTATTAATCGGAAATTTGGTACATGTGTGAATATATAGACAAAACAGAGTGTCCCTAGTATGTCTCTACTAGACTAGCTCGTTAATCAAAGATGGTTATGTTTACTAACCATAGACATGTGTTGTCATTTGATCAACGGGATCACATCATTAGGAGAATGATGTGATGGACAAGACCCATCCGTTAGCTTAGCACTATGATCGTTTAGTTTTACTACTATTGCTTTCTTCAGGACTTATACATGTTCCTCTAACTATGAGATTATGTAACTCCCAAATATCGGAAGAAAACCTTGTGTGCTATCAAATGTCACAACGTAACTGGGTGATTGTAAAGATGCTCTACAGGTGTTTCTGAAAGTATTTGTGGTGTTAGCATAGATCAATATTAGGATTTGTCACTCCGAGTGTCGGAGAGGTATCTCTGGACCCTCTCGGTGTCGGTGTACTAGAGTAGGGGTACCCTAGTATCCCGAACTTGTGCACGGGCAGTCGCGGCATCCCGCGGCAAGGCTTGCCGGGTGACCGCCAAGGTCCTCCATGGTTCCTTTGGAGCCATTCAAGAACAAAGTATTCAAGCCAAGGAGACAAGGCCCCGGCAAGAGGAGCTTGCCGGGAAGGCCACTCAAGGCACAAGACCCCGGCAAGAGGAGCTTGCCGGGAAGGCCAACCAAGGCATCTCAAGGAACTTGCCGCGACGCGCCACGCGTCCCGGCAAGGCCCGGTGAGCGACAAGCTCCCGGACGCGACAAGACAACGACCGCGGCAAGGCGCTTGCCGCAGCAAGCTACCACTCTGTACCCACGCTCCAGCACATCCACCAACGTGTCGCTCTAGGACCCTTCCAGGCGTACGTGGCGGGAGGCTGTGCAGCCAGCGGTGCGCAGTGGCAAGCGGCGCTGACAAGATTGCCATCGTGGCAAGCGGTGGCGTCCTTGACGGTCCCTTTTGCACTATTTGGGCGACGCAGACGGGCATTTAATGCCCTTGTCCCCTGCCGTCAGGGTTAGGTATGATACACTGTACAGGTAGTTGTACCAACCGCAACACCTTTCCATTTTTACCCTTGTCTACGTTGCCACCTGTCGGTGACCCCTTGAGCATATAAAAGGAGGCCCATGCGCAACGTAGGGAAGGACGGACGCAAAGGAGAACACTCTCGCTCGGTCTCGTTAGCTGCTGGTGTGTACTGTAGCACTCAGCGCTCCCGAGCAAGATCTCAATACAAACCACAAAGCAGGAGTAGGGTTTTACGCATCCGTGCGGCCCGAACCTGGGTAAACTGCTCGTGTGTTTCGCCTCGATCTGCTCTTCGTGCGATCTCCGCCCCCACCGAACCGAAAGGGACTCGGTCCGCCGGTCCCATAGGTGCTCGTGGATCAGTTTCCCCGACATCTTCGTCGGAGCGGACCAGCTTTTCTACCAAGCCGTCAAAGAACTCCTGCACGACGACATCTTCAGGCTGTTGCCAAGTTGGGACAATTCCATGCGAGTTGCACAGCGGCATCATTGCACGGATGCGGTCAAGCGAGGAGTTGTTGCATAGCAGAACGACGTCCTTCGGCAACCTGAACACTTCGGGATGTTGAGGGTCGTACTTGAACAGCTCCTGGAGCATCACATTAAGTTCCAGAACAGTGAAGTTGAAGTTGAGGCCCGGACGCAGCCTCATGATATCCGCCGCATTCTTGAACTCCCAGGCGGGTCTCCTCCTCTCCTGCAGGGGGGCGATGCGGCGGCGAAGAAAATCTGCGCCAACAGCGCCAACAGTGAGCCCGGCAAGCCTGAGGCGTTGGATCCGGGTGACGGCAACCTTCAGCCTGTCGTCTTCCGGGGCCACGTTGCTCCAATCGCTGCCGCGCGCTACTGGGGTTTGGCGCCGGGCGGTAAACGGCCGCGGGTCCTCCTCGACAATCCAGCACCAGTCCGCTCTCCATTCCTCCCACTTGCCGCGGAACTCTCCCTCCAGATAAGCGTCCTTCTTGCCGGCTCTCGAGATCCAGGCGATTCCGACGGATAAAGGCTCTCCTCTCTCAACTCGGGGCATAAAGAAGTGGCGAAAAAGGGCTACATTTGGATAGACTCCGAAAGTTTTCGCAGAGATGTGCGAAAACTGCCATGGTCAGAACAGCATTGGGGGTGATGTCAAGGAGGCGGAACCCGTAGGTGTTCATAATATCGCAGAAAAACTCGGAGAAAGGCGGGCAGAGCCCGCAGTAGAAGAACAACGCAAAGAAGGGATATCCATTTGGAGCCATTTTCCAAGCGACGGCTGGAAGTACCTTCGTGCGCGGATGCGCTCGCGTCTCCGTCGACCAGAAGAGGTAGTAGTAGTCCCTCAGCTCCCTCGCGGCGAGCTTGGGGGGAAGATTGCCCGCTCCTTTCGCAGCGCCGCGTGCCGCTGCGCCTCGGCCGACTTCACGACCTTCCCCTTTTCGGCTTTCGGAGCCATGGCGGAAGTGGTGAGGGAGGTCGACAGCGTTGGTGGTGCTGGCGGCGATGTGGGGCAGAGCGCTGCTCTCTTTCAGTTTTGGGAAGAAGAGGAGCGGAGAAATAGCAACCGGCGAATGGGCGAACTGCCCCTGTTTCCCCTGCTTATAAGGAGGGAGGGGGCGGACGTTCCGCCTTTCCGAATAAAGAAATCACCCACGATCTCTCCCATGACGCCGCAATCAACGCGTGCCGTTCGGGGAGGGCGCAGTGGATACGTAGAGAGATACGGCGTAACCCAGGCCGCACGTGCCCGTGCCCTGTTTTGGGCCTGGCCCAACAGCGCTCGGCACCGTGTATGGCCCAGGCTTGGGGGCTCCTGTCGGTGTACTAGAGTAAGGGTACCCTAGTATCCCGAACTTGTGCACGGGCAGTCGCAGCATCCCGTGGCAAGGCTTGCCGGGTGACCGGCAAGGTTCTCCATGGTTCCTTTGGAGCCATTCAAGAACAAAGTATTCAAGCCAAGGAGACAAGGCCCCGGCAAGAGGAGCTTGCCGGGAAGGCCACTCAAGGCACAAGACCCCGGCAAGAGGAGCTTGCCGGGAAGGCCTACCAATGCATCTCAAGGAACTTGCCGCGACGCGCCACGCGTCCCGGCAAGGCCCGGTGAGCGACAAGCTCCCGGACGCGACAAGACAACGACCGCGGCAAGGCGCTTGCCGCGGCAAGCTACCACTCTGTACCCACGCTCCAGCACATCCACCAACGTGTCGCTCTAGGACCCTTCCAGGCGTACGTGGCGGGAGGCTGTGCAGCCAGCGGTGCGCAGTGGCAAGCGGCGCTGACAAGATTGCCATCGTGGCAAGCGGTGGCGTCCTTGACGGTCCCTTTTGCACTATTTGGGCGACGCAGACGGGCATTTAATGCCCTTGTCCCCTGCCGTCAGGGTTAGGTATGATACACTGTACAGGTAGTTGTACCAACCGCAACACCTTTCCATTTTTACCCTTGTCTACGTTGCCACCTGTCGGTGACCCCTTGAGCATATAAAAGGAGGCCCATGCGCAACGTAGGGAAGGACGGACGCAAAGGAAAACACTCTCGCTCGGTCTCGTTAGCTGCTGGTGTGTACTGTAGCACTCAGCGCTCCCGAGCAAGAACTCAATACAAACCACAAAGCAGGAGTAGGGTTTTACGCATCCGTGCGGCCCGAACCTAGGTAAACTGCTCGTGTGTTTCGCCTCGATCTGCTCTTCGTGCGATCTCCGCCCCCGCCGAACCGAAAGGGACTCGGTCCGCCGGTCCCATAGGTGCTCGTGGATCAGTTTCCCCGACACTCGGTAATACTCATCATAATAAGCCTGGCAAGCAAATGACTAATAAGTTAGTCACGAGATGATGTATTACGGAACGAGTAAAGAGACTTGCCGGTAACGAGATTGAACTAGGTATGATGATACAGGCTATCGAATCTCGGACAAGTAACATGCAGATGACAAAGGGACCAATGTATGTTGTTATGCGGTTTGACCGATAAAGACCTTCGTAGAATATGTAGGAATGAATATGAGCATCTGGGTTCCGCTATTGGTTATTGACCGTAGATAAGTCTCGGTCATGTCTACATAGTTCTCGAACCCGTAGGGTCCGCACGTTTAACATTCGATGATGATCGATATTATGAGTTTATGTGTTTTGATGTACCGAAGGTAGTTCGGAGTCCTGGATGTGATCACGAACATGAAGAGGAGTCTCGAAATGGTCGAGACATAAAGAATGATATATTGGACAATGTTATTCGGACACCGGATAAGTTCCGAGGGTCACCGGATAATTATCGGGGTGCCGAAAGGGTTATCAGAACCACCGGAGAAGTAGCGGGCCTTATTGGGCTTTAGGGGAGAGAGAGGGAGGCTGCCTAGGGCAGGCCGCGTGCCCCCCTATGGCCTAGTCCAAACTGGACTAGGGGGAGGGGCGGCGCCCCTCCTTTCCTTCTCGTCTCTCCCTCCATTGCTTCTTCTCCTAGTAGGACTAGGAAAGGGGGGTTCCTACTCCTAGTAGGAGTAGGATTGCCACCCTTTAGGCGCGCCTATAGGGGCCGGCCGGCCTCCCCCTTGCTCCTTTATATACAGGGGCAGGGGGCACCCTAGACACACAAGTTAACAACAGTTTTAGCCGTGTGCGGTGCCCCCTCCACTTTTACACACCTCGGTCATATTGTTGCAGTGCTTAGGTGAAGCCCTGCATCGGTAACTTTATCAACACCGTCACCACGCCGTCGTGCTGACGGAACTCTCCCCTAACCTCAACTGGATCAAGAGTTCGTGGGATGTCATCGAGCTGGACATGTGCTGCACGCGGAGGTGTCGTATGTACAGTGCTTGGGTCGGTTGGATTGCGAAGACGTTCGACTACATCAACCGCATTACTAAACGCTACCGCTTTCGGTCTACGAGGGTATGTAGACACACTCTCCCCGCTCGTTGCTATGCTTCTCCTAGATAGATCTTGCGTGATCGTAGGAATTTTTTGAAATACTACATTCCTCAACAGTGGCATCATGAGCCAGGTCTATGCATAGATGATATGCATGAGTAGAACACAATGAGTTGTGGGCGATAATAGTCATACTGCTTACCAGCATGTCATACTTTGATTCGGTGGTATTGTGAGATGAAGCGGCCCGGACCGACATTACGCGTACGTTTACGCGAGACTGGTTTCACCGTTACGAGCACTCGTTGCTTAAAGGTGACTGGCGGGTGTCTGTCTCTCTCACATTAGTTGAATCAAGTGTGACTACGCCCGGTCCTTGTGAAGGTTAAAACATCACACTATGAAAAATCGTTGTGGTTTTTATGCGTATGTAAGAACGGTTCTTGCTAAGCCCGTAGCAGCCACGTAAGACTTGCAACAACAAAGTAGAAGACGTCTAACTTGTTTTTGCAGGGCATGTTGTGATGTTATATGGTCAAGGCGTGATGAGTTATACATTATTGTATTAGATGATCATGTTTTGTAAATTATCGGCAACCGGCAGGAGCCTTATGGTTGTCTCTTTATTGTATGAATTGTGAAAGCCATGTAATTGCTTTACTTTATCACTATGAGTTAGCGGTAGTAGTAGTAGTAGCAATAGTTGGCGAGACTACCACGACGCTGCGATGAAGATCATGGTGTCAAGCCGGTGACGATGGAGATCATGACGATGCATTGGAGATGGAGGTCAAAAGCACAAGATGATGATGGCCATATCATGTCAAATATTTTGATTGCGTGTGATGTTTATCTTATTATGCTTCTTATTTTTCTTAGTACGGCAGTGGCATTATAAGATGATCCCTTAAAAGAAATTCAAGGTACAATTGTTCTCCGTGAAGTATGCACCGTTTCCACTATTTGTCGTGCCGAGAAACCACGTGATGATCGGGTGTGATAAGATCTACGTTCAAATACAATGGGTGTAAGATAGTTTTGCACATGCAGAATACTCGGGTTAAACTTGATGAGCCTAGCATGTACAAACATGGCCTCAGAACACGGGAGACCGAAAGGTCGAGTGTGAATCATATAGTAGATATGATCAACATAAGATGTTCACCATTGAAAACTACTCCATCTCACGTGATGATCGGACATGGTTTAGTTGATTGGGATCACGTGATCATTTAGATGACTAGAGGGATGTCTATCTAAGTGGGAGTTCTTTAGTAATATGATTAATTGAACTTTAATTAATCATGAAATTAGTCATGATAGTATTTGCAAATTATGTTGTAGATCAATAGATCGGGTTATAGCTCCCCTATGTTTTTGATATGTTCCTAGAGAAAACTAAGTTGAAAGATGTTAGTAGCAATGATGCGAACTAGGTCCGTGATCTGAGGATTATCCTCATTGCTGCACAGAAGTATTATGTCCTTTATGCACCTCTAGGTGAGAAACCTATTGCAGGAGCAGATGCAGACGTTATGAACGTTTGACAAAATCGGTATGATAACTACTTGATAGTTTAGTGCACCATGCTTTACGACTTATAACCGGGACTTCAAAAACGTTTTGAATGCCACAGAGCATATGAGATGTTCCAAGAGTTGAAAATAGTATTTCAGACTAATGCCCATGTCGAGAGGTATGAGACCTCTTACAAGTACTTTGCCTACAAGATGGAGGAGAATAGCTCAACCAACGAGCATGTGCTCAGAATGTGTGAGTACTACAATCGCTTGAATCAACTGGGAGTTAATCTTCGAGATAAGATTGTGATTGACAGATTTCTCTAGTCACTATCACCAAGTTACTAGAACTTTGTGATGAACTATAATATTCAAGGGATGAAAAAAATGATTCCTGAGCTCGTTGTGATGTTGAAATCAACGTAGGTAGAAATCAAGAAAGAGCATCAATTGTTGATGGTCAACAAGACCACTAGTTTCAAGAAAAGGGCAGAAAGGGAACTCCAATAAGAATAGCAATCCAGTTGCTACTCCCGCGAAGAAACCCAAGTCTGGAGCCAAGCCAGAAACTGAGTGCTTCTACTGCAAAGGGACTGGTCACTGGAAGCAGAACTGCCCCAAGTATTTGGCGGATAAGAAGGATGGAGAAGTGAACAAAGGTATACTTGATATACATATTGATAATGTGTACCTCACTAGTGTTCATAGTAGCCCCTGGTATTTGATACTTGTTCGGTCGCTAAGATTAGTAACTCGAAACAGGAGTTGCGGAATAAACGGAGACTAGTTGAGGGTGAGGTGACGATGTGTGTTGGAAGTAGTTCCAATATTGATATGATCATCATCGCACACTCCCTGTACTTTCGGGATTAGTGTTAAACCTAAATAAATGTTATTTTGTATTTGCGTAGAGCATGAACAAGATTGGATCATGTTTATTGCAATACGGTTATTCATTTAAGTGAGAGAATAATTGTTATTCTGTTTACATGAATAAAACCTTCTATGGTCATACACCCAAGGTGAATGGTTTATTGAATCTCGATCATAGTAAATACACATATTCATAATATTGAAGCCAAAAGATGCAGAGTTGATAATGATAGTGCAACATCTTGTGGCCCTGCCGTTTAGGTTATATTGGTGTAAAGCGCATGAAGAAACTCCATGCTGATGGACTTTTGGAATCACTTGATTATGAATCATTTGATGCTTGTGAACCATGCCTCATGGGCAGGATGACTAAAACTCCATTCTCCGGAACAATGGAGTGAGCAAGTGACTTATTGGAAATAATACATACTGATGTATGCGGACCACTGAGTGTTGATGCTCGCGGCGGGTATCGTTATTTTCTCACCTACACTGATGGTTTGAGCAGATATGGGTATATCTACTTGATGAAGCACAAGTCTAAAATATTTGAAAAGTTCAAAGAATTTTAGAGTGAAGTAAAGAATCACTGTAACAAGAAAATAATGTTTCTACGATCTGATTGCGGAGGCGAATATTTGAGTTATGAGTTTGGTCTTCATTTGAAACAATGTGGAATAGTTTCACAGCTCACGCCACTTGGAACACCACAGCGTAATGGTTTGTCTGAACGTCGTAACCGTACTTTATTATATATGGTGCAATCTATGATGTCTCTTAGCGATTTACCATTATCGTTTTGGTGTTATGCATTAGAGACAACTGCATTCACGTTAAATAGGGCACCATCTAAATCTGTTGAGACGACACCGTATGAACTGTGGTTTGGCAAGAAATCAAAGTTGTCATTTCTTAAAGTTTGGGGTTGCGATGCTTATCTGAAAAAGCTTCTGCCTGCTAAGCTCAAACCCAAATCGGAGAAATGCGTCTTCATAGGATAGCCAAAGAAACTGTTAGGTACACCTTCTATCACATATCCGACGCCAAGACTTTTGTTGCTAAGAATGGATCCTTTCTAGAGAAGTACTTCCCCTCGAAAGTAGTGAGTGGGAGGAAAGTAGAACTTGATAAAGTAATTGTACCTTCTCTAGAATTGGAGAATATCACATCACAGAAAATTGTTCCTGTGATGCCTACACCAATTAGTGAGGAAGCTAATGATGATGATCATGAAACTTTGGATCTAGTAAACTACCAAACCTGGTAGGTCAACCAGAGTACGTTTCGTGCCAGAGTGGTACGGTAACCCAATTCTGGAAGTCATGTTACTAGACCATGACGAACCTGCGAACTAAGATGTAGCGATGATTAGCCCAGATTCCGCGAAATGGCTTGAAGCCATGAAATCTGAGATGGGATCCATGTATGAGAATAAAGTGTGGACTTTGGTTGACTTACTCGATGATCGGCAAGCCATAGAAAATAAATGGATCTTTAAGAGGAAGACCGACGCCGATGGTGATGTTACTATCTACAAAGGTCGACTTGTTGAGAAATGTTTTCGACAAGTTCAATGAGTTGACTACGATGAGACTTTCTCACCCGCAGCGATGCTTAAGTGTGTCCGAATCATGTTAGCAATTGCCGCATTTTATTATTATAAAATCTGGCAAATGGATGTCAAAACTGCATTCCTTAATGGATATCTCAAAGAAGAGTTGTATATGATACAACCAGAAAGTTTTGTCAATCCTAATGGTGCTAACAAAGTGCGCAAGCTCCAGCGATCCATCTATGGACTGGTGCAAGCATCTCGGAGTAGGAATATATGCTTTGATGAGGTGATCAAAGCATATGGTTTATCCAGACTTAGGTGAAGCCTGTATTTACAAGAAAGTGAGTGGGAGCACTACAACATTTATGATAAGTATATGTGAATTACATATTGTTGATCGGAAATGATGTAGAATTTTCTAGAAAGCATAAAGGATTGTTTAAAAGGAGTGTTTCAATAAAAGACCTCGATGAAGCTGCTTACATATTGGGCACCAAGATCTATAGAGATAGATTAAGACGCTTGATAAGATTTTCAATGAGTACATACCTTTATAAGATTTTGAAGGAGTTCAAAATGGATCAGTCAAAGAAGGAGTTCTTGCTCGAGTTGTAAGGTATGAAGTTGAGTAAGACTCAAAACCCGACCATGGCAGAAGATAGAGAAAGAACGAGAGTCATTCCCTATGCCTCAGCCATAGGTTCTATATAGTATGCCATACTATGTACCAAACCTGTTGTGTACCTTGCCATGAGTTTGGCAAGGAGGTACAATAGTGATCTAGGAGTAGATCACTGGACAGCGGTCAAAATTATTCTTAGTTACTGGATGACTAAGGAAATGTTTCTCGATTATGGAGGTGATAAAGAGTTCGTTGTAAAGAGTTACGCCGACGCAAGCTTTAATACTAATCCAGATGACTCTAAGTATCAATTTGGACGCGCAATGAAAGTGGGAGCAATTAGCTAGAGTAGCTCATGTAGAGCATTGTAGACATAGAAATTTGTGAAATACATACGCATCTGAATGTAACAGACATGCTGACTAAAGTTCTCTCATGAAGCAAAACATGATCACACCTTAGTACTCTTTGGGTGTTAATCACATGGAGATGTGAACTAGATTATCCTTTGGGTGTTGGTCACATGGCGATGTGAACTATGGGTGTTATTCACATAACGATGTGAACTATTGGTATTAAATCACATGGCGATGTGAACTAGATTGTTGACTCTAGTGCCAGTGGGAGACTGAAGGAAATATGCCCTAGAGGCAATAATAAAGTTGTTATTTATATTACCTTATATATCATGATAAATGTCTTTTATTCATGCTAGAATTCTATGAACTGGAAACTTGATACATGTGTGAATACATAGACAAAACAGAGTGTCCCTAGTATGCCTCTACTAGACTAGCTCATTAATCAAAGATGTTTATGTTTCCTAACCATAGACATGTGTTGTCATTTGATCAACGGGGTCACATCATTAGGAGAATGATGTTATGGACAAGACCCATCTGTTAGCTTAGCACTATGATCGTTTAGTTTTACTGTTATTGCTTTCTTCATGACTTATACATGTTCCTCTAACTATGAGATTATGCAACTCTCGAATACCGGAAGAACACCTTCTGTGCTATGTCACAACATAACTGGGTGATTATAAAGGTTCTCTACAGGTGTTTCCGAAAGTATTTGTGGTGCTGGCATATATCAAGATTAGGATTTGTCACTCCGAGTGTCGGAGAGGTATCTCTGGGCTCTCTCGGTAATACTCATCATAATAAGCCTTGCAAGCAAAGGACTTATAAGTTAGTCATGAGATGATATTACGGAACGAGTAAAGAGACTTTCCAGTAATGCGATTGAACTAGGTATGATGATACCGACGATCGAATCTCGAACAAGTAACATACCGATGAAAAAGGGAACAACGTATGTTGTTATGCGGTTTGACCGATAAAGATCTTGGTAGAATATGTAGGAATCAATATGAGCATCCAGGTTCCGCTAGTGGTTATTGACCGGAGATGAATCTCGGTCATGTCTACATAATTCTTGAACCCATAGGGTCCGCACGCTTAATGTTCGATGACGATCGGTATTATGAATTTATGTGTTTTGATGTACCGAAGGTAGTTTGGAGTCTTGGATGTGATCACGGACATGACGAGGTGTCTCGAAATGGTCGAGACATAAAGAATGATATATTGGACGATGTTATTCGGACTCCAGATGAGTTCCGGGGGTCACCGGATAATTATCGGAGTGCTGGAAGGGTTATCGGAACCACCGGAGAAGTAGTGGGCCTTATTGGGCTTTAGGGGAGAGAGAAGGAGGCTGCCTAGGGCAGGCCGCGTGCCCCTATGGCCTAGTCCGAGTTGGACTAGGGGGAGGGGCCGCGCCCCCTCTTTTCCTTCTCTTTTCTCCCTCCCTTCCTTCTTCTCCTAGTAGGACTAGGAAAGGGGGGGGGTTCCTACTCCTAGTAGGAGTAGGATTGCCCCCTTTAGGCGTGCCTATAGGGGCCGGGCGGCCTCCCCTTGCTCCTTTATATACAGGGACAGGGGGCACCCTAGACACACTCTCCCTTTACTGTTAACAACTGTTTTAGCCGTGTGTGGTGCCCCCCTCCACTGTTACACACCTCGGTCATATTGATGCAGTGCTTAGGCGAAGCCCTGTGTCGATAACTTCATCAACACCGTCACCACGCCGTTGTGCTGACGGAACTCTCCCTCGACCTCAACTGGATCAAGAGTTCCTGGGATGTCATCGAGCTGGACATGTGCTGAACGCGGAGGTGTCATACGTTCGGTGCTTGAATCGGTTGGATCGCGAAGACGTTCGACTACATCAACCGCGTTACTAAACACTTCCACTTTCGGTCTACGAGGGTACGTAGACACACTCTCCTCACTCGTTGCTATGCTTCTCCTAGATAGATCTTGCATTATCGTAGGAATTTTTTTGAAATACTACATTCCCCAACAGTTGATGCTCCAACGGTGGAAGCATAAGCGCTTCAAGATGGCCTTGTCCTAGCTGGTCAATCTGCATGCAATAGAATCATTGTCAACGGGTATATTCGGAGGTCGTTGAACTTATTACGAAGAACTAGGGTAATTCTTTTGGTCCAATAGTAGAGATTATGAGGAATGTATCAATTTAGCTCAAGGCATTAGTTCCATTATTTGTGATCATTGTCCTAGGGAAATTAATATGGTGGCACATATTCTTGCCTGTAATGAAGAGGTGCCTCTATTGATTGTTTGGCATGTGGATCTACCTGGTTTTATTCTTAATACATTATCAAACGATGTAAGTTTTTTTTATAATCAACAAAGCGCTATGAAGGCTTTCCTTCAAAAATTGCCATGTGATTTTACTGAAGGCATTCATGACACCTCTAAAGCCACTCCTTATGAAAAATCCCATATATTCAAGAAAATCGGTATCTGATAACCCACAAGTGTAGGGGATCGCAACAATTTCGAGGGTAAAGTATTCAACCCAAATTTGTTGATTCGACACAAGGGGACCCAAAGAATACTCTTAAGTATTAGCAGCTGAGTTGTCAATTCAACCACACCTGGAAACTTAGTATCTGCAGCAACATAGTTTAGTAGCAAAGTAATATTATAGTGGCGGTAGCGGCAATAAAAGTAACGATAGTGTTTTTGTAGTTTTTGTGATAGTAGCAACGGAAAAGTAAATAGCAACTAGCAATATAGGTAAAGCTCGCAGGCACTGGATCGGTGATGGGAAATTATGTCGGGTCCAATTCATCATGTAGAAGTTATAACCTAGGGTGACACAGAACTAGCTCCAGTTCATCAATGCAATGTAGGCATGTATTCCGAATATAGTCATACGTGCTTATGGAAAAGAAATTGCATGACATCTTTTGTCCTACCCTCCCATGGCAGCGGGGTCCTATTGGAAACAAGGGGATATTAAGGCCTCCTTTTAATAGAGTACCGGACCACATCATTAACACATAGTGAATACATGAACTCCTCAAACTAAGGTAATCACCGGGAGTAGTCCCGATTATTGTCACTTCGGGGTTGCCGGATCATAACACATAGTAGGTGACAATAGACTTGCAAGACAGGATCAAGAACACATATATATTCATGAAAACATAATAGGTTCAGATATGAAATCATGGCACTCGGGCCCTAGTGACAAGCATTAAGCATAGCAAAGTCACAGAAACATCAGTCTCAGAACATAGTGGATACTAGGGATCAAACCCTAACAAAACTAACTCGATTACATGATAGATCCCATCCATCCCATCACCGTCCAACAAGCCTACGATGGAATTACTCACGCACGGCGGTGAGCATCATGGAATTGGTGATGGAGGTAGGTTGATGATGACGATGGCATCTCCACTCTCCGGAGCCCCGAACGGACTCCAGATCAGCCCTCCCGAGAGAGATTAGGGCTTGGCGGCGGCTCCGTCTCGTGAAACGCGATAGTTCCTTCTCCTTGATTTTTTTCTCCCCGAAAGTGAAGATATAGGATCTGGGGGTACGTCGGTGGAGGACCAGGGGGCCCACGAGGCAGGGGGGCGTGCGCTGGGCAGGGGGCGCGCCCCCCACCCTCGTGGACAAGGCCAAGGCCCCATGGTGTGGATCTTCTTGCAGGTATTTTTTATATTTTTCGAAATAATTTTCCGTTGATTTTCAGGCAATTCCGAGAACTTTTTATTTTGCACAAAAACAACACCATGGCAGTTCTGCTGAAAACAGCGTCAGTCCGGGTTAGTTCCATTCAAATCATGCAAGTTAGAGTCCAAAACAAGGGCAAAAGGGTTTGGAAAAGTAGATACGTTGGAGACGTATCAGTATCCGGAAGTACCACCGTGCTCCATTGATAACACACGTTGGGTACACAATATTTTACAAAAATGATCCAAAACTAAAGGGAAATAGAAAATTAGTCCTTCTACTTTTACAAATAGGACCCCCAACAAACCAATGGAAAATGTGATTGAGTTCATAACATCTTCCTCACATGCACAACCTCGTTGTTGCTGGCATAGTACCACTTGGGACGAACAAGCCTCCATGACACCACGACATAAAATCCATGGTGAAGATGCAAACTTCCCATGTGGCATCTTGGTCGGGAGCAAGAACAAAGGCTGCCCTTCAGCCTTCGGATTCGATGGCATGCGAACGAATGGTGGAGCGGGCGCCATAGCCACTCCCAGGTAGCCATCAGAGATTAGCTCTTTCCCGGGCTGGACCTCCATCTCCCTCCCGCTTCATCTTCACCACCACGAAGACCTTGCAAGCAAGAGAGGGATCAGACCAACTCTAGAGTAGGGAACAAATCGAGCTTACTGGATGAGATGTCAACAACGCACCCCTTAACATCAACTAATCTCCAGCCACCACCACCTAGACCGTGGTCGCGTGAGCCATCAGCCACTGCTCGCATGCAACATCGGCGCACTCCACATCCTATATACCTAAGAGACTCATCCCCACTAAGTGATTTATCTTAATGACCTCTCCTGTGGCCGATACTAAGGCCGGAGGTTTAACCTCCTTTCAAAAAATTGAAAAAAAAAACTAGTAAAAATAGCTAAAAAAGTGTGGATGGATGCATAGTCTGAAGAGGTGGCGTCACTGGGAGCTCGTGTTCTCTACCCTTGTGCTAAAAGTGGACGATGTAGTGGGCCCAATTAGGGTGCCTGCATGCAGCTCTCTTGTGCACAAGAAAAAACTTCGCTACACTCTTAGAAGAAAGCCGAGACCATTTAGAAAAATGTGAACTCGTGGGTCTTAAAAAACCAACTACTAGATTTTTAAAAGATTTAATCAACCTATTATTGAAAAATGTTTATGATTTTTAAATAAATATCAGTGCATTTTAAAATAGCTCAGGAATTTTATTTTATTTCCATGAATCTATGAAATGACAATGAAAATTTAAAATAGGTTAATTATTATTTTAAAATAAAATCATAGAGTAAGAAATAATCATGTATCACTAAAATAAAAAAGAAGAGAAAATTAAAAAGAAAGGAAACAAAAACCAGAAATGAAATATACAAATAAAAAGGGAAATAAAAAATAAAATAGTTTACTCCCTCCGATCCATATTAATTGACGCTGTTTTTTTACTTTGTACTAAAGCAAGTCATTAATATGGATTGAAGGGAGTAGAAGAAAATGGCTGAAAATCGATGGTGCAAACGAAAACAAAACCAGTGAAAGCTAGAGATTAAAACAACCCGTAGCCTTGGGCTGCCCGAGTTGGGCCGGCCCATGTGCATGCAGGTTCCTGTTATAGCGACAACTCTTTTTTTGCGAGTTTGTTATAGCTACAACTTGTCGCTTTAGGCGAAGAATAGAAATTCTAGTATTTTTTTATATTTTCTCGAATACCCACGAGTCTGCCTACTATATTATAAAGAAGGAAATGGGGTGAAGAGCCCCTCCACTATAGTGTTACAAGATTTTACATGAACACCATCACCACCTCCCCATCTACTCACTACTCTCTACTCCTATGCTAACTTGCCGCACTAGCCCACTCTTCCACCCGGTTAAAGAAGTCGCTAAGTTCCAGTGTTTTTAATATGAAATTCCAGCGTTTTGCCTATAAGGAAGAGAGAGAAAATAGGAAATTCCAGCGTTTGTTTTTAAGTTCGGAAGAAAAGAAGGGTTGGCATTGCTTTGGTCTTCTCCAGTTCTTTCGCCAGAAGTTTTGTGGAAAAGCTGAGACTCGAAGAATTCCGAATGTACTTTTGGTTATATTAGAGACATTTGAAGTTCGTGTATGTTCTAATTTCTTTGATCTGACTGAATAAAGGTTGGTCGTTCCACTAGTAGAAAAGGACTTTACGTGAGCCCCATTAGTCCTGGTTTGACAACAGCTTGGTACTAATGTGACCATTAGTCCCGGTTCCAATGGCTAGTGGGCGTGGATCATTAGTCCTGGTTCATGTCATGAACCAGGACTAAAGGGGTGGCGGCAGGCTTGTGTCAGGCTTGGGCCCCCACGAGCACATTTAGTCCCGGTTGGTTATACAGACCGGGACTAGAGGTGCACCTTTGGTCCCGGTTTGTATAACCAACCGGGACTAGAGTTATCACTATATATAGTGCTTCATCAAGCCCAAGCCGAAGCCCTCTATTTTTCCCTCCTCTATGTTTCTTCCCCTCTTGCAAGAGCTCACCTCCATTTTGTCAAAATTTGTTAAGATTTGAAGGCACCACATTCATCCAAGTGTTCACAAAGGTTAGCACCTTTGTCCTTTCATCTCTCATTGCTAGATTAGCTCATGAAATGCTCTATAATTATTGTGATTTGTGGGTTTTAGTTTGGGAGTAATTTTATGTGGTAGTTTATTTGATTTATATGCAATTTGAGCTCAAATTTAGTTCTTAGTTTGCATATGTAGGTTTGGTTACTTAGTGCCTTCCTGTCCCCGTACTAACCACCGTCGATCGCCCGCACTGTCTCATCGCCGGCACCACCTTGGAGAGCCTCTTGTTCTTATCCTTTTTATAAAAAAAAATCATGTTTGTGTGATTTAGATAGTTACTTGTATAATTTTCTTACTGGTACGTTGATGTTATACATAGTGGCATGGTTTTGATATCCGTCTCCGTCGGCCCTCGTCCGATTTATGATTTGGATATGGTATATTCTCTTTTATAACTATTTGTTGCATTTCATGTTTATGAAAATTATGCCCATCAAGTTGACATAGATATTTTTATCTAGGAGGTATGTGAACCGGAAATTACAACCGACCCTCTTATCGAGAAGTTAAATTTAGTTGAAAAACAAAACGAGTATTTGAAAGAAAAATTGAAAAGAATTGAAGAAGAGAAGATGGAACTGGAGTTGTATGTTGCTGATGTCATTGATGATCACAAGATCAAGATGGATGAAATGCTCTTGAAGATTAGAAATATTATAAAATATGCCATTGATAATGAGGCTTGTTATCATTATGTTCTTGGATCAATTGTTACCTTAGTTGCAATCTTGATCGCATTTGTTGTTGCATTTAAATGATTTAGCTAGAGTGTTTGTATGTTGTTTTATGAGAATAAATGTGTATGAACTTGTATTAATTTGGTCTTTTCGGTGTTGTGTAATAAAGATGAGCCAACAATGGATGTACGATGACCGATGCTCTCCCCAGTTCATTAATGGCGTGCATAATTTTCTGCTTGCGGCTGCGGCAAACAAGCGGCCGGATGGTTTTATGTGTTGTCCATGTGCTATCTGTAAGAATGATCAAAATTACTCTACCTCAAGAACCGTTCATGTCCACCTGTTTATGTCCGGTTTCATGTCTGGCTATAACTGTTGGGCCAAGCATAGAGAAAGAGGGGTTCGAATGGAAGAGAATGAAGAAGAAGAGGATGATGACAGCTATACTGGCCATGGGTTCCCTGAATACGATGGTACTACAATGGGGGAAGAAGCTGAAGAAGAGGCATCAGATGAGCCCACTGATGATCTTGGTCGGGCCATTGTTGATGCAAAGAGAAACTGCGCAAGTCAAAAGGAGAAGCTGAAGTTGCAGCGCATGTTAGAGGATCACAAGAAATTGTTGTACCCAAATTGCGAAGATGACAAGAAAATGCTGGGTACCACACTGGAATTGCTGCAATGGAAGGTAGAGAATGGTGTATCTGACAAGGGATTTGTAAAGTTGTTGATAATGTTAAAGAAGATGCTTTCAAAGGACAACGAATTGCCCGACAGTTTGTACAAAGCAAAGAAGGTTGTCTGCCCTCTAGGATTAGAGGTGCAGAAGATACATGCATGCCCAAATGACTGCATCCTCTACCGCGGTGAGTACGAGGATTTGAATGCATGCCTGGTATGTGGTGCATTGTGCTATATGATCAGCCACGATGAGCCTGGTGATGTTGAGGGCGAGCGCCCCATGAAGAAGATTCCTGCCAAGGTGATGTGGTATGCTCCTATAATACCATGGTTGAAACATTTGTTCCAAAACAAAGCGCATGCCAAGTTGATGCAATGGCACAAAGAAGACCGTAAGAAAAACGAGAAGTCGAGAGTACCCATTGACGGGTCGCAGTGGAGAAAATCACGAGAAAGTGGGAGGACTTTGCAGATGATGCAAGGAACGTATGGTTTGGTTTAAGTGCAGATGGCATTAATCCTTTTGGGGAGCAGAGCAGCAATCATAGTACTTGGCCTATGACTCTATGTATCTATGACCTTCCTCCTTGGTTGTGCATGAAGTGGAAGTTCATTATGATGCCAGTGCTCATCCAAGGCCCTAAGCAACCCGGCAACGACATTGATGTGTACCTCAGGCCATTAGTTGAAGAACTTTTATAGATGTGGAACGGAAAAGGTGTACGTGTGTGGGATGAGCACAAACAGCAGGAATTTGACCTACATGCGTTGCGGTTTGTAACCATCAATGATTGTCCTACTCTCAGTAGTTTTCAGGACATACAAACAAGGGATACCATGCATGCAGACACTCTTTAGATAATACCGATAGTATATAGTTGGATAAATGTAAGAAGAATGTGTACCTGGGACATTGTCGATTTCTCCCGATCAAGCATGCCGCAAGAAAGAAAGGCAAGCATTTCAAAGGTGAGGCAGATCACCGGAAGAAGCCTTGCCATCGTACTGGTGATGATATACTAGATATGGTCTAGGATCTAAAAGTAATATTTGAAAATGGTCCTGGCGGATAATCTCTTCCGAATGACGCTGACGGACGTGCACCTGAAGGAAATATGCCCTAGAGGCAATAATAAAGTTTTTATTTATATTTCTTTATATATGATGATAAATGTCTTTTATTCATGCTAGAATTGTAATAACCGGAAACTTGATACATGTGTGAATACATAGACAAAATAGAGTGTCCCTAGTATGCCTCTAGTTCACTAGCTCGTTAATCAAAGATGGTTGAGTTTCCTTACCATAGACATGTGTTGTCATTTGATCAACAGGTTCACATCATTAGGAGAATGATGTGATGGACAAGACCCATCCGTTAGCTTAGCACTAATGATTGTATAGTTTTACTGCTATTGCTTTCTTCATGACTTATACATGTTCCTGTGACTATGAGATTATGCAACTCCCGAATAACGGAGGAACACCTTGTGTGCTATCAAATGTCACAACGTAACTGGGTGATCATAAAGATGCTCTAAAGATGTTTCCGAAGGTGTTTGTGGTGTTGGCATAGATCAACATTAGGATTTGTCACTCCGAGTGTCGGTGAGGTATCTGTGGGCCCTCTCGGTAATACACATCATAATAAGCCTTGCAGGTGAATGACTAATGAGTTGGTCATGATATGATGTATTACGGAATGAGTAAAGAGACTTGCTGGTAACGAGATTGAACTAGGTATTAAGATACCAACGATCGAATCTCGGGCAAGTAACATACCGATGACAAAGGGAACAACGTATGTTGTTATGCGGTTTGACCGATAAAGATCTTCGTAGAATATGTAGGAGCCAATATGAGCATGTAGGTTCCGCTATTGGTTATTGACTGGATATGTGTCTCGGTCATGTCTACATAGTTCTCGAACCCGTAGGGTCTGCACGCTTAACGTTCGATGAAGATTAGTATTATGAGTTATGTGATTTTGATGACCGAAGTTTGTTTGGGGTCCCGGATGAGATCACGGACATGACGAGGAGTCTCGAAATTGTCGAGAGGTAAAGATTCATATATTGGAAGGCTATATTCGAACATTTGAAAGGTTCCGAGTGATTCGAGTATTTTTCGGAATACCGGGGAGTTACGGGAATTCACCGGGGGAAGCATTGGGCCTTATTGGGCTTTAGTGGAAAGGACAGAAGGGCCACAAGGGAAGGGAGCGCGCCCCCATGGGCCGGTCCGAATTGGACTAGGAGGGGGCGGCGCCCCCTCTTTCCTTCTCCCTCTCCTCCTCCTTCCCCCTCTCCACCTCTTGGAAAAGGAAGGGGACCCCAATTATGATTGAGAATCCTAGTTGGACTCCCCCTATAGGCGCGCCCCTCCTAGGACGGTCTCCTCCTCCTCCCTCTTTTATATACGTGGGCAGGGGGCACCCCAAAGGCACAATAGACAATATCTTAGCCGTGTGCCATGCCCCCCTCCATAGTTACACACCTCAGTCGTATCATCGTAGTGCTTAGGCAAAGCCCTGTGCGGGTAACTTCATCATCACCATCACCACGCCGTTGTGCTGATGAAACTCTCCCTCGTCCTCAACTAGATCAAGAGCTCACGGGACGTCATCGTGCTGAACGTGTGCTGAACACGGAGGTGCCGTACGTTCGGTACTTGGATCGTGAAGACGTTCGACTACATCAACCGCGTTACTAAACGCTTCTGCTTTCTATCTACGAGGGTATGTGGACACACTCTCCCCGCTCGTTTATATGCTTCTCCTAGATAGATCTTGCGTGATCGTAGGTAAAATTTTGAAATACTACGTTCCCCAATAGTGGCATCCTGAGCCAGGTCTATGTGTAGATGATATGCACGAGTAGAACACAAAGAGTTGTGGGCGATAATAGTCATAATGCTTACCACCAACATCATACTTTAATTCAATGGTATTGTTGGATGAAGCGGTCCAGACCGACATTACATGACCACGTTCATGAGACTGGTTCTACCGACATGCTTTACACATAGGTGCTGGCGGGTGTCAGTTTCTCCAACTTTAGTTGAATCGAGTGTGACTATGTCCGGCCCTTGTTGAAGGTTAAAATAGCACACTTGATGAAAAATCGTTGTGGTTTTGATGCGTAGGTAAGAACAATTCTTGCTAGAAGGCCGTAGCAGCCACGTAAAACTTGCAACAACAAAGTAGAGGACGTCTAACTTGTTTTTGCAGGGCATGTTGTGATGTGATATGGTCAAGACGTGATGAGTTATACGATATCGTATGAGATGATCATGTTTTGTAAATTATCGGCAACCGGCAGGAGCCTTATGGTTGTCTCTTTATTGTATGAATTGCGAAAGCCATGTAATTGCTTTTACTTTATCACTATGAGTTAGCGATAGTAGTAGTAGCAATAGTTGGCGAGACGACCAGGACGCTACGATGAAGATCATGGTGTCAAGCCAGTGACGATGGAGATCATGATGATGCTTTGGAGATGGAGATCAAAAGCACAAGATGATGATGGCCATATCATGTCACATATTTTGATTGCATGTGATGTTTATCTTATTATGCATCTTATTTTGCTGAGAACGATTGTAGCATTTTAAGATGATCCCTCACTAAAATTCAAGGTACAAGTGTTCTCCCTCACTATGCACCGTTGCGATAGTTCGTCGTGCTGAGACACCACGTGATGATCGGGTGTGATAAGCTCTAAGTTCAAATAGAATGGGTGTAAGACAGTTTTGCACATGCAGACTACTCGGGTTAAACTTGACGAGCCTAGCATACACAGACATGGCCTCGGAACACTGCAGACAGAAAGGTCAAGCGTGAATCATATAGTAGATATGATCAACATAAGATGTTCACCATTGAAAACTACTCCATCTCACCTGATGATCGGGCAAGGTTTAGTTGATATGGATCACATGTCATTTAGATGACTTGAGGGATGTCTATCTAAGTGGGAGTTCTTTAGTAATATGATTAATTGAACTTTAATTTATCATGAAATTAGTACTGATAGTATTTGCAAATTATGTTGTAGATCAATAGCTCGCGTTAAAGCTCCCCTATTTTTTTTGATATGTTCCTAGAGAAAACTAAGTTTAAAGATGTTAGTAGCAATGATGCGGACTAGGTCCGTGATCTGAGGATTATCCTCATTGCTGCACAGAAATGTTATGTCCTTGATGCACCGCTAGGTGCCAAACCTATTACAGGAGCAGATGCAGACGTTATGAACGTTTGACAAGCCCGGTATGATGACTACTTGATAGTTTAGTGCGCCATGCTTTACGGCCTATAACCGGGACTTCAAAAACGTTTTGAACGCCACAGAGCATATGAGATGTTCCAAGAGATGAAAATAGTATTTCAGACTAATGCCCGTGTCGAGAGGTATGAGACCTCTGACAAATACTTTGCCTACAAAGATGGAGGAGAATAGCTCAACCAATATGCATGTACTCAGAATGTCTTAGTACTACAATCGCTTGAATCAAGTGGGAGTTAATTGATGACCCACAAGTGTAGGGGATCTATCGTAGTCCTTTCGATAAGTAAGAGTGTCGAACCCAACGAGGAGCAGAAGGAAATGATAGGCAGTTTTCAGTAAGGTACTTTCTACAAGCACTGAAATTATCGGTAACAGATAGTTTTGTAATAAGGTAATTGGTAGCAAGTAACAAAAGGTAAAAGTAAATAAGGTGCAGCAAGGTGGCCCAATCCTTTTTGTAGAAAAGGACAAGCCTGGACAAACTCTTATATAAAGGAAAGCGCTCCCGAGGACACATGGGAATTATCGTCAAGCTAGTTTTCATCACGATCATCTGATTTGCGTTTGGTACTTTGATAATTTGGTATGTGGGTGGACCGTGCTTGGGTGCTATCCTTAATTGGACAAGCCTCCCACTTATGATTAACCTCTGATGCAAGCATCTGCAACTACAAAAGAAGTATTAAGGTAAACCTAACCATAGCATGAAACAAGTGGATCCAAATCAGCCCCTTACGAACCAACGCATAAACTAGGGTTTAAGCTTCTGTCACTCTAGCAACCCATCATCTACTTATTACTTCCCAATGCCTTCCTCTAGGCCCAAATAATGTTGAAGTGTCATGTAGTCGACGTTCACATGACACCACTAGAGGAGAGACAACATACATCTCATCAAAATATCGAATGAATACCAAATTCACATGACTACTAATAGCAAGACTTCTCCAATGTCCTCAGGAACAAAAGTAACTACTCACAAGACATACTATTGTTCATGATCAGAGGGGTATTAATATGCATAATGGATCTGAACATATGATCTTCCATCAAGTAAACCAACTAGCATCAACTACAAGGAGTAATCAACACTACCAGCAACCCACAGGTACCAATCTGAGGTTTGGGTACAAAGATTGGATACAAGAGATGAACTAGGGTTTGAGAGGAGATGGTGCTGGTGAAGATGTTGATGAAGATAACTCTCCCCAAGATGGGAGAGTTGTTGGTGATGACGGCGGTGACGATTTCCCCCTCCCAGAGGGAAGTATCCCCGGCAGAACAGCTCTGCCGGAGCCCTGGATTGGTTTCCGCCAAGGTTCCGCCTCGAGACGGCGGCATCTGGTCCCGAAAGCCTCATTCTGATTTTTTTCTAGGTCAAAACACCTCATATAGGAGAAGATGGGCATCGGGGGGCCATTGGGGAGCCCATGAGGCAGGGGGCGCGCCCAGAGAGGGGCGGGCGCGCCCCCCACCCTCGTGCACAGCTGGTGGCCCCCCTGGTGATCTTCTTTCGCCAGATATTTTTTATATTTTCTAAAATGGAGTCCTATGAAGTTTCGGGGCTTTTTTAGTTGTGCAGAATAGGTTTCCAGAGTTTGCTTCTTTTTCAGCCCAGAATTCCAGCTGCGGGTATTCTCCCTCTTCATGTAACCCTTGTAAAATAAGATAGAAAAGGCATAAGTATTGTGACATAATGTGTAATAACGGCCCATAATACAATAAATATCAACATATAAGCATGATGCAAAATGGACGTATCATTAATCTTCCAGATAAGATAGTGATTGATAGAGTTCGCTAGTCACTATCACCAAGTTACTAGAACTTCGTGATGAACTATAATATGCAAGGGATGATGAAAATGATTCCCGAGCTCTTCGTGATGCTGAAATCAACGAAGGTAGAAATCAATAAAGAGCATCAATTGTTGATGGTTAACCAGACTACTAGTTTCAAGAAAAGGGCAAGGGGAAGAAAGGGAACTTCAAGAAAAATGGAAAACAAGTTGACACACTCGTGAAGAAGCCCAAAGCTGGACCTAAGCCTGAAACTGAGTGCTTCTAACTGCAAACGAAATGGTCACTGGAAATGGAAGTTCCCCAAATATTTGGTCAATAAGAAAGATGGCGAAGTGAACAAAGGTATACTTGATATACATATTGATAATGTGTACCTCACTAGTTTTCATCGTAGCCCCTGGGTATTTGATACTTGTTCGGTTGCGAAGATTAGTAACTCGAAACATGAGTTACAGAATAAACGGAGACTAGTTGAGGGTGAGGTGACGATGTGTGTTGGAAATAGCTCCAATATTGATATGATCTTCATCACACACTCCCTGTACTTTCGGGATTAGTGTTAAACCTAAATAAATGTTATTTGGTGTTTGCGTTGAGCATGAACAAGATTGGATCATGTTTATTGCAATACGTTTATTCATTTAAGTGAGAGAATAATTGTTATTATGTTTACATGAATAAAACCTTCTATGGTCATACACCCAAGGTGAATGGTTTATTGAATCTTGATCATAGTAAATACACATATTCATAATATTGAAGCCAAAAGATGTAGAGTTGATAATGATAGTGCAACATAAATGTGGCACTCCCTTTTATGGTCATACACCCAAGGTGAATGGTTTATTGAATCTTGATCGTAGTAAATACACATATTCATAATATTGAAGCCAAAAGATGTCGAGTTGATAATGATAGTGCAACATAACTGTGGCACTGCCTTTTAGGTTATATTGGTGTAAAGCGCATGAAGAAACTCCATGCCGATAGAATTTTGGAATCACTTGATTGTGAATCATTTGATGCTTGCGAACCATGCCTCATGGGCAAGCAGGATGACTAAAACTCTGTTCTCCAGAACAATGGAGCGAGCAAGTGACTTATTGGAAATAATACATACTGATGTATGCGGTGTTGGGGAACATAGTATTTCAAAATTTTCCTACGATCATGCAAGATCTATCTTAAATGCATAGCAACGAGAGGGGAGAGTGTGTCTACATACCCTCGTAGACCGAAAGCGGGAGCGTCTAGTGACGTGGTTGATGTAGTTGAACGTCTTCGCAATCCAACCGATCAAGCACCGAACGTATGACACCTTCGCGTTCAGCACATGTTCATCTTGATGACGTCCCACGAGCTCTTGATCCAGTTGAGCTTCACGGGAGAGTTTCGGAAGCACGACAGCGTGGTGACGGAGATGATGAAGTTACCGGCGCAGGGCTTCGCCTAAGCACTGCAACGGTATGACCAAGGTGTGTTTCTGTGGAGGGGGGCACCGCACACGGCTAGAACAATGTTTCTTGTGTGTCTTCGCGTGCCCCACGCCCCCGTATATAAAGGAGCAAGGGGGCGTGATGAACCACAAGTGTAGGGGATCTATCGTAGTCCTTCCGATAAGTAAGAGTGTCGAACCCAACGAGGAGCAGAAGGAAATGATAGGCAGTTTTCAGTAAGGTATTTTCTGCAATCACTGAAATTATAGGTAACATATAATTTTGTGATAAGATAATTGGTAGCAAGTGACAAAAGGTAAAATTAAATAAGGTGCAGCAAGGTGGCCCAATCCTTTTTGTAGCAAAGGACAAGCCTGGACAAACTCTTATGCAAGGTAAAGCGCTCCCGAGGACATATGGGAATTATCGTCAAGCTAGTTTTCGTCATGATCATCTGATTCGCGTTCGGTACTTTGATAATTTGGTATGTGGGTGGACCGGTGCTTGGGTGCTTCCCTTACTTGGACAAGCCTCCCACTTATGATTAACCTCTAATGCAAGCATCCACAACTACAAAAGAAGTATTAAGGTTAACCTAACCATAGTCTGAAACATATGGATCCAAATCAGCCCCTTACGAAGCAACGCATAAACTAGGGTTTAAGCTTCTATCACTCCAGCAACCCATCATCGACTTATTACTTCCCAATGCCTTCCTCTACGCCCAAATAATGGTGTAGTGTCATGTAGTTGACGTTCACATGACACCACTAGAGGAGAGACAACATACATCTCATCAAAATATCGAACGAAGACCAAATTCACATGACTACTAATAGCAAGACTTCTCCCATGTCCTCAGGAACAAAAGCAACTACTCACAAGACATAATATTGTTCACGATCAGAGGGGTATTAATATGCATAATGGATCTGAACATATGATTTTCCACCAGATAAACCAACTAGCATCAACTACAAGGAGTAATCAACACTACTAGCAACCCACAGGTACCAATCTAAGGTTTGGGTACAAAGATTGGATACAAGAGATGAACTAGGGTTTGAGAGGAGATGGTGTTGGTGAAGATGTTGATGAAGATAGCTCTCCCCAAGATGGGAGAGTTGTTGGTGATGACGGCGGTGACGATTTCCCCCTCCCGGAGGGAAGTATCCCCGGCAGAACAGCTCTGCTGGAGCCCTAGATTGGTGTCCGCCTCGGTTCCGCCTCGAGACGGCGGCGTCTGGTCCCGAAAGCCTCCTCCTGATTTTTCCCAGGTCAAAACGCCTCATATAGGAGAAGATGGACACCGGGGGCCCACCGGCTGGCCCTCGAGGCAGGGGGGCGCGCCCTGGGAAGGGGGGCACGCCTCCCACCCTCGAGGGTAGCCAGTGGCCCCTCTCGTGGGTTTCTTCCGCCAGATATTTTTATATTTTCCGAAAAAATGTTCTGTGTAGTTTCGGGGCTTTTGGAGTTGTGCAGAATAGGTTCCAAGTGTTTGCTCCTTTTCCAGCCCAGAATTCCAGCTGCCGGCATTCCCCCTTCTTTATGTAACCTTGCAAAATAAGAGGGAAAAGGCATAAGTATTGTGACAAAACATGTATGAACAGCCCATAGTAAAATAAATATCAACTTATAAGCATGATGCAAAATGGACGTATCAACTGCCCCAAGCTTAGACCTCGCTTGTCCTCAAGCGAAAGCCGATATCGAAAAATATGTCAACATGTTTAGAGATAGAGGTGTCGATAAAAATAGAATACGGACATGAGGGCATCACGATCATTCTTATAACAGCAACTTATATTAATATAGTCATATGGTTCTTAAGCTAAAGTAACAATTCATCCACAATATCAAGTATGAATCATAAACTTCATTGGAAACTAACAAACTTTGGTCTCGGTCATTGAAGCAATTGCAATTTATCATAACATCGGAAAGAGTCAATATAAGAGCTTTTCAGCAAGCCTACATACTCAACTATCATATAGTCTCTCATAGTTGCTCGCACTCACGCAATACTTATGTTTATGGAGTTTTAATCGGACACCGAGAAAGATAGGGGCTTATGGTGTTGCCTCCCAACCTTTTACCTCAAGGGTAATGTCAACGGTAATAGATCATGAAAAGTTACATCCAAGTGGGTATATATGTCAGGATCTTTCCCACACAATGTGCTTGCCAAAGGATAAATTGAAAAAGGAAAGGTGGATTTCACCTTGACACCTTATAAGACAAGAATAAAAGATAGGCCCTTCGCAGAGGGAATCAGAGGTTGTCATGTGTTTCTATGGTTGGATGCACAAAGTCTTAGCATAGAAGAACTTCGCTTTATATTGCCACTTGTGATAAGGACCTTTATTATGCAGCCCGTCGCTTTTATTACTTCCATATCACAAGCTCGTATAAAGCTAATTTCTCCCACACTAATAAATCATACATATTTTAGCGGGTTTACAACATGACAACTTACTTGGAAGGATCTTTCTCAATCCATAGGTAGGTATGGTGGACTCTCATGGCAAAACTGGGTTTAAGGATATATGGGAGCACAAGTAGTATTTCTACTTAGTGCAAGGAGTTTTGGCTAGCATGAGGGAGAAAGGCAAGCTCAACATGTTGGAAGATCCATGACAATATACTTTATTTCAGATATGAGAAGACATAACCCATTATGTTGTCTTCCTCGTCCAACATCAACTCTTTAGCATGTCATACTTTAATGAGTGCTCACAATCATAAAATATGTCCAAGATAGTATATTTGTATGTGAAGCCTCTCTTCTTTTATTACTTCCTATTAATTGCAACGATGACCAAAACTATGTTTGTCACCTCCCAACAAATTTTATTTATCATACTCTTGTATCGTGAAGTCATTACTTCCCGTAAGGTCGATATGATCTCTTTGATACTCTTTATGTTTTCTTTCTTTTTATCATGACCCAAGTGAGGAAATTCAAGCCCTTGACTCAACACTAATCTTTATTATATAGCTCACGGACTCGATTACAAAGGATAAAGCTCACAAAGCAAAAGCTCACAACTAGATCATGCTAACTTTATAATAATAGATCAAGATACTACCAAAAGGATCGAACTAAGTAAAACGGTAAAGATAGAAGTGATGGTGATACGATACTAGGTCACTCCCCCAAGCTTGGCAGTTGCCAAGGGGAGTGCCCATACCCATATGATTATGTCTCCTTGTTCGGGGTTGGTGATGATGGAGTTGCAAGTAGTGACAGGGGATCCTCATATATTGAGCATAGGAGATCTTCCAGCTTGCGGATAATACCTTTGAGAGCAGCTATGTAATCCTTCAACAAAAGATTTTCACTTGTGAGATGCTTGTTGCGGATCTGAGTTAACTCAAGCATCCTAAAAGCTTCTAGCTCAGTTGAGGTAAAGAGATTAGGAAGGGATTTGGGGATGTCTTCTTCTCCCGCTGCCGGAGCCGGATCTTCCACCTCCATCTTGATCTTCTTCTACTTGTGGATCTCCTCGGTCCTTCCCTCTTCAGATCTATCTTCATCAGTCAAGCATCGTTGCCTTCTTTGTTGGAGGAGGGAGACGACATGATGCCTGGCTTCGCAAACCTTAACAGATAACAGCTTGAAACGAAAACAGAGGAATTATGCATGATACAGAGGTCAAAACCTTCGAGAGTATATATAATGAATTTTTCCCGAACAAAAGGAGTAACCCACAAGGGAGTCCAGGGGACACACGGGGTGCCCTCGAGGCAGGGGGGCGCCCTGGGAAGGGGGTGGCGCCCCCTACCCTCGAGGCCACCTCGTGTCTCCTCCGGACTGCGGATTATTTTTCTATTTTTCTAAATATTCCAAAATGGAGAAAAATTGCCTTTAGAACTGTTTTGGAGTCGGTTTACTTACCGTATCACGTATCTCTTCCTTTTCGGAGGCTGAATCGTTCTGGAAAGTGTCCCTTATGTGTTCCTCCGGGGTTACGGTTTCAATAATACTAGTTTCAACATTTATAGGATTATGTTTGATCCTTTGACCATTCACCACCTCCGGATTTGTGCCTTCGAAGTTGTTGATATTTATGGCACCGGAACGATAGGCCTCCTCGATAACGTAAGGTCCTTCCCACTTGGAGAGAAGTTTTCCTGCAAAAAATCTTAAACGAGAGGTGAATAGCAAAACATAATCACCTACGTTGAACTCACGCTTTTGTATCCTTTTTTATGCCATCTTTTAACTTTTTCTTTAAATAACTTGGCATTCTCGTAGGCCTGGGTTCTCCATTCATCGAGACAGCTAATATCAAATAGCCTCTTTTCACTGGAAAGTTTGAAATCATAATTGAGCTCTTTGATAGCCCAATCTGCCTTACGTTCCAGCTCAAGAGGTAAGTGACAAGCTTTTCCATATACCATCTTATATGGAGACATACCCATAGGATTTTTGTATGCAGTTCTATAGGCCCATAATGCATCATCTAGTTTCGTGGACCAATTCTTTCTAGACCTATTAACTGTCTTTTGCAGTATTAATTTCAACTCCCTATTACTTAATTCAACTTGACCACTAGTCTGTGGGTGATAAGGTGAGGCAATTCTATGGTTGACATCATACTTAGCAAGCATCTAACAGAAATCACCATGAATAAAGTGTGAACCACCATCAATCATTAGATATCTAGGGACTCCAAACCTCGGAAATATAACTTCTTTAAGCATCTTAATAGAGGTGTTATGATCAGCACTACTAGTTGGAATAGTTTCTACCCACTTAGTAACGTAATCAACAGCAACTAAAATATGTGTGTACCCATTAGAGGCAGGAAAAGGTCTCATATAATCAAAGCCCCAAACATCAAAAGGTTCAATAGCGAGTGAATAATTTATAGGCATTTCTTGACGTCTACTAATATTACCAATTCTTTGACATTCATCACAAGATAAGACAAACTTACGGGCATCCTTGAAGAGATCAGGCCAATAAAAACCGGATTGCAATACCTTATGTGCAGTTCTGTCTCCCGCATGGTGTCCTCCATAAACTTCGGAGTGGCACTTGCATAAGATCTGTTCCTGTTCATGCTCAGGTACGCAACGTCTAATAATACCATCTACTCCTTCTTTATAAAGATGTGGGTCATCCCAAAAGTAATGTCTCAAATCATAGAAGAACTTTTTCTTTTCATGGTATGTGAAGCTAGGAGGTATAAACTTAGCAACAATGTAATTAGCATAATCAGCATACCAAGGAGTAGTACGAGAAGTATTTATGATAGCTAGTTGTTCATCAGGAAAGCTACCATCAATAGGTTGTGGGTCATCAAGTATATTCTCTAACCTAGACAAGTTATCTGCTACGGGGTGCTCAGCTCCCTTTCTATCAATAATATGCAAGTCAAATTCTTGCAGCAAGAGGACCCATCTAATAAGTCTAGGTTTAGCATCTTTCTTTTCCATAAGGTATTTTATAGCAGCATGATCAGTGTGAATAGTTACTTTAGAATCAACGATATATGGTCTAAACTTATCACAAGCAAACACAACTGCTAGAAATTCTTTCTCAGTGGTAGCATAATTTCTTTGGGCACTATCTAGAGTTTTGCTAGCATACTGGATAACATTCAACTTCTTATCAACTCTTTGCCCTAAAACAGCTCCTACAACATAATCACTAGCATCGCACATAATCTCAAAGGGCAAATTCCAGTCAGGAGGCTGGACAATAGGTGCAGAGATCAATGATTTCTTAAGTATTTCAAATTCTTCTAGACAATCATCATCAAAGACAAAAGGAATATCTTTCCATAAAAGATTAGTTAGAGGCCTGGAGATTTTGGAGAAGTCCTTAATGAACCTCCTATAAAACCCGGCATGACCAAGGAAACTTCGTATACCTTTGATATCCTTAGGGCATGGCATCTTTTCAATAGCATCAACCTTAGCTTTGTCAACTTCAATACCTCTTTCAGAAATTTTATGTCCCAAGACAATGCATTAATTAACCATAAATTGGCACTTCTCCCAATTCAAGACAAGGTTAGTGTCTTCACATCTCTGCAAAACTCAATCAAGGTTGCTTAAGCAATCATCAAAAGAAGTTCCGTAAATGGAGAAATCATCCATGAATGCTTCAACAATCTTTTCACAAAAATCAGAGAATATAGCCATCATGCATCTTTGAAAGGTAGCAGGTGCATTACATAAACCAAAAGGCATACGTCTATAAGCAAAGGTACCGAAAGGACAAGTAAAGGTGGTCTTTTCTTGACCCCCTTTGACACAGGTATTTGAGAGAAACCAGAATAACCATCTAGAAAGCAGAAATGAGTATGTTTGGATAATCTTTCTAGCATTTGATCAATAAATGGCAAGGGGTAATGATCTTTCTTAGTAGCTTTATTTAACTTACGGAAATCAATTACCATCCTATAACCTGTAACTATTCTTTGTGGGATCAATTCATCTTTATCATTAGGGACAACAGTCATACCTCCTTTCTTAGGAACACAATGGACAGGACTTACCCACTGGCTATCAGCAATGGGATAGATAATACCTGCCTCTAGAAGCTTCAGAATTTCCTTCCTTACCACTTCTTTCATCTTAGGATTTAACCATCGCTGATGATCAATAACTGGTTTAGCATTTTTTTCCAATGTTATCTTGTGTTGACATATAGTGGGACTAATGCCCTTAAGATCATCCAGAGTATATCCAATAGCAGCTCGGTGCTTCTTTAGAGTTTTCAATAATCTTTCTTCTTCATGCTCTGAAAGGTTTGCACTAATGATAACAGGATATATCTTCTTTTCATCAAGATAAACATACTTAAGATCATCAGGCAAAGGTTTAAGTTCAAACACGGGATCACCCTTGGGTGGAGGAGGATCCCCTAGGATTTCAATAGGCAAGTTTTTTTTCAATACGGGTCCCTGTGTAAGGAATATTTCATCTATCTCCCTTCTCTCATTCATATGCATATCATTTTCATGGTCTAGCAAGTATTGTTCTAAAGGATCATTAGGTGGCATAGCAATAGAAGCAAGACCAATAAGTTCATCCTTACTGGGTGGTGCCTTTTCGAGGGGTTGTCTATGGAATTTAGCAAAGTTAAAATCATGAGATGTATCCCCTAATTCGACAGTGACAATATCTTTCACACAGTCTATCTTGGCATTAACGGTATTCAAGAAGGGTTTGCCAAATATAATGGGGCAAAAAGCATCTTGTGGGGAACTAAGAACAAGAAAATCAGCAGGGTTTTCAACCTTCCCACATAAGACTTCAATATATCTAACGATCCCAACTGGTGAAATAGTATCTCTATTAGCCAGCTTAATAGTAACATCAATCCCTTCTAACTCAACAGGTGCAATATCATGCATAATTTCATTATACAAATCAAAAGGGATAATGCTAGCACTAGCACCTACATCACATAAACCATGATAGCAATGATCTCCTATATTAACAGAGATAACAGGGAAGCCTACGATAGGTTTATGTTTATTCCTAGCATTAGGTTTGGCTATCCTAGCAGACTCTTCTTGGAGATAAATAACATGTCCATCTAAATCTTCTACCAAGAGATATTTAACCATAGCAACACTAGGTTCAACTTTATTTGCTCAGAGGGTGTAGGTGTTCTAGTATTACTCTTACGGACAATAGATGAAGCTTGAGCATGATCACTTATCCTAACAGGGAAAGGTGGTTTCTCAATATAAGCAGTAGGTACAACATGATCAACATTATAAGTGATAGTCTTTTCTTCAACTTTAATAGGTTCAACTACTTTTACTTCAATAGGGGGATGGTATTTAAACCACTTCTCCTTGGGGAGATCAACATGAGTAGCAAAAGATTCACAGAAAGAAGCTACTATCTCAGAGTCAAGTCCATATTTAGTGCTAAACTCACGGAAAACATTAGTATCCATAAAAGCTTTAACACAATCAAACTTAGGGGTCATACCTGACTCCATACCTTCATCGAGATCCCAATCTTCGGCGTTGCGTTTAATTTTTCCAATAAATCCCATTTGAAGTCAATAGTCTTCATCATATAAGAGCCAGAACAAGAAGTATCGAGCATGGAGTGATTATTATGAGAAAGCTGAGCATAAAAATTTTGAATGATCATTTCTCTTGAGAGCTCATGATTGGGGCATGAATATAACATTGACTTAAGCCTCCCCCAAGCTTGAGCGATGCTTTCTCCTTCGCGAGGCCAGAAATTATAAATATAATTACGATCACGATGAACCTGGTGCATAGGGTAGAACTTCTGATGAAATTCCAACTTCAGACGATTATAGATCCAAGATCCCATATCATCGCATAGCCTAAACCATGTCAATGCATCTCCCTTCAAAGATAAAGGGAAGACCTTCTTCTTGATAACATCCTCAGGCATACCCGCAAGCTTAAACAATCCACAAACTTCATCCACATAGATTAGATGTAAATCGGGGTGAAGTGTTTCATCTCCTATATAGGGATTTTCAAGCAGTTTCTCTATCATACCCGAAGGAATCTCAAAGCAAACATTTTCAATAGGTGCAGTAGGTTGAGGAGCAACTTTTCGCTCTTCTGCTCGGGGTGAAGATACCCCAAACAAGCCCCTCAAAGGATTTTGAGCCATAGTAACAAGTCACAATAAACTTCAGCACACTAAAAAAATTTCCTTACCAAATTCCACTTACGAAAGGCGCTTCACTCCCCGGCAACGGCGCCAGAAAAGAGTCTTGATGACCAACAAGTGTAGGGGATCTTTCGGAGACCTTTCGATAAGTAAGAGTGTCGAACCCAACGAGCAGCAAAAGGAAATGATAGGCAGTTTCGAGTAAGGTATTTTATACAAGAACTGAAATTATAGGTAACAGATAGTTTTGTGATAAGATAATTGGTAGCAAGTGACAAAAGGTAAAAGTAAATAAGGTGCAGCAAGGTGGCCCAATCCTTTTTGTAGCAAAGGACAATCCTGGACAAACTCTTATGCAAGGTAAAGCGCTCCCGAGGACATATGGGAATTATCGTCAAGCTAGTTTTCATCACGATCATCTGATTCGCGTTCGGTACTTTGATAATTCGGTATGTGGGTGGACCGGTGCTTGGGTGCTGCCCTTACTTGGACAAGCCTCCCACTTATGATTAACCTCTAATGCAAGCATCCGCAACTACAAAAGAAGTATTAAGGTAAACCCAACCATAGCCTGAAACATATGGATCCAAATCAGCCCCTTACGAAGATACGCATAAACTAGGGTTTAAGATTCTGTCACTCTGGCAACCCATCATCTACTTGTTACTTCCCAATGACTTCCTCTAGGCCCAAATAATGGTGAAGTGTCATGTAGTCGACGTTCACATGACACCACTAGAGGAGAGACAACATACATCTCATCAAAATATCGAACGAAGACCAAATTCACATGACTACTAATAGCAAGACTTTTCCCATGTCCTCAGGAACAAAAGCAACTACTCACAAGACATAATATTGTACATGATCAGAGGGGTATTAATATGCATAATTGATCTGAACATATGATCTTCCACCAGATAAACCAACTAGCATCAACTACAAGGAGTAATCAACACTACTAGCAACCCACAGGTACCAATCTGAGGTTTGGGTACAAAGATTGGATACAAGAGATGAACTAGGGTTTGAGAGGAGATGGTGCTGGTGAAGATGTTGATGAAGATAGCTCTCCCCAAGATAGGAGAGTTGTTGGTGATGACGGCGGTGACAATTTCCCCCTCCCGGAGGGAAGTATCCCCGGCAGAACAGCTCTGCCAGAGGCCTAGATTGGTTTCCGCCTCGGTTCCGCCTCGAGATGGCGGCGTCTGGTCCCGAAAGCCTCCTCCTGATTTTTTCCAGGTCAAAACTCTTCATATAGGGGAATATGGACACCGGGGGCCCGTCGGCTGGCCCTCGAGGCAGGGGGCGTGCCCTGGGAAGGGGGGCGCGCCCCCCACCCTCGAGGCCAGCCAGTGGCCCCTCTCGTGGGTTTCTTTCGCCAGATATTTTTTATATTTTCCGAAAAAATGTTCTGTGGAGTTTCAGGGCTTTTGGAGTTGTGCAGAATAGGTTTCCTGAGTTTGCTCCTTTTCCACCGCAGAATTCCAGCTGTCTGCATTCCCCCTTCTTCATGTAACCTTGCAAAATAAGAGGGAAAAGGCATAAGTATTGTGACAAAACATGTATGAACAACCCATAATGCAATACATATCAACTTATAAGCATGATGCAAAATGGACGTATCAGGGAGGTGCTACTGGCTAAGGGGCACGCCAGGGAGTAGGATTCCTACTCCTAGAAGGAATAGGAACCCCCCCCCCCCTTTCCTATTCCTACTAGGAGTAGGAAAGGAAGGGGGAGAGGAGAAGGAAAGGAGAGGGGGATCCTCCCCTCTTTTCCTAGTCCAACTAGGAACCCTAGGGGGTGCGGCCAGCCCTATGGGCTGCCCCTCTATTTCCCTCATTGGCCCACTATAGCCCATACTCCCTCGGGGGGGTTCCGGTAACCCCCTCTGGCACTCCGATTTTACACGATAACACCCGGAACACTTCCGGTGTCCGAATATAGTCGTCCAATATATTAATCTTTATGTCTCGGACATTCCGAGACTCCTCGTCATGTCTGTGATCTCATCCGAGACTCCGAACTACCTTCGGTACATCAAAACTCATAAACTCATAATACTGATCGTCATCAAATATTAAGCGTGCGGACCCTACGGGTTTGAACACTATGTAGACATGACCGAGACTCATCTCCGGTCAATAACCAATATCGGAACCTGGATGTTCATATTGGCTCCTACATATTCTACGAAGGTCTTTATCGGTCAAACCGCATAACAACATACATTGTTCCCTTTGTCATCGGTATGTTACTTGCCGAGATTCGATCGTCGGTATCTCAATACCTAGTTCAATCTCGTTACCGGCAAGTCTCTTTACTCGTTCCGTAATACATCATCTCATGACTAACTCATTAGTCAATTGCTTGCAAGGCTTATTATGATGTGTATTACCGAGAGGGCCCAGAGATACCTCTCCGACACTCGGAGTGACAAATCCTATTCCTGATCTATGCCAACACCACGAACACCTTCGGAGACACCTGTAGAGCATCTTTATAATCACCCAATTATGTTGTGACGTTTGATAGCACACAAGGTGTTCCTCCGGTATTCGGGAGTTGCACAATCTCATAGTCATAGGAACATGTATAAGTCATGAAAAAAGCAATAGCAGTAAAACTAAAGGATCATAGTGCTAAGCTAACGGATGGGTCTTGTCCATCACATCATTCTCCTAATGATGTGATCCCGTTGATCAAATGACAACTCATGTCTATGGCTAGGAAACATAACCATCTTTGATCAATGAGCTAGTCCAGTAGAGGCATACTAGGGACTCTCTGTTTTGTCTATGTATTCACACATGTACTAAGTTTCCGGTTAATACAATTCTAGCATGAATAATAAACATTTATCATGATATAAGGAAATAAATAACAACTTTATTATTGCCTCTAGGGCATATTTCCTTCAGTCTCCCACTTGCACTAGAGTCAATAATCTAGATCACGTCACCATTTGATTAACACCAATAGTTCACATCACCATGTGACTAACACCCATAGTTCTCATCGCCATGCGACCAATACACAAAGGGTTTACTAGAATCAACAATCTAGTTCACATCACCATGTGATTAACACCCAAAGGGTACTAAGGTGTGATCATGTTTTGCTTCATGAGATAAGTTTAGTCAGTGGGTCTGTTACATTCAGATCCGTATGTATTTTGCAAATTTCTATCTCTACAATGCTCTGCATGGAGGTACTCTAGCTAATTGCTCCCACTTTTAATACGAATCCAGATTGATACTTAGAGTCATCTGGATTAGTGTCAAAGCTTGCATCAGCGTAGCTCTTCACGACGAACTCTTTATCACCTCCATAATCGAGAAACATGGACAATTTTGACCTCTGTCCAGTTATCAACTCCTGGATCACTATTGTACCTCCTTGTCAAACTCATGGCAAGGTACACAACAGGTTTGGCACGCAGCATGGCATAATTTATAGAACCTATGACTAAGGCATAGGGAATGACTTTCATTCTTTCTCTATCTTCTGCCGTGGTCGGGTTTTGAGTCTTACTCAACTTCATACCTTTTTACACAGGCAAGAACCCTATCTTTGACTGATCAATTTTGAACTTCTTCAAAACTTTATCAAGGTATGTGCTTTGTGAAAGTCCAATTAAGCGTCTTGATCTATCTCTATAGATCTTGATGCCCAATATGTAAGCAGCTTCACCGAGGTCTTTCATTGAAAAATTCTTATTCAAGTATCCTTTTATGCTATTGTGACATCCCAAAATTCTAATTTTTGGAATTTTATAATAAATAGATAGATTTGATTGCTTGTTTGATGTGCAGTGTGAAATTGAGTGAAATTTGAAATTTTTGGAAGTTAAATGAGAGGGAATAAAATGACTTTCCCAAAACTTTCACTTTGCATTTTGTGATCCTCGGGAATTCAAATTCTATCCATCACAAAACCCTCGAGTGAAGATAATATGACTTCTTCCATTTATTAAATGAAAAAGGGCTTTGAAAGGATTTTTGAATTCTGTTCTTGAAATATTTCAAATTCAAAAGATTTATGCAACTCAATGATTTTCCCGGGAGAAGATAAAATGACTTCTTCAAATTATAGGAAATATGAGTTGGAAGTTTTTCTGAAATTTTCTACAACTCATTTTCAAAATTTGAGTTATTGGGTTTTATTCAAATTATTTTTCTCCGAAAATAAAATATATGGGAAATAGGGTAAATCCCTACAGCAGAAAATTGGAGAGAAATAAATTTGAAATCATTTTGGTATTTTTAAAATGATTTTTATTAGATTTTATTGCAACAGTAGCACCTTTTGATTTATTAGAATTTGTGAGCATTTTATTTGACTGTAGAAAAATGTTCATGTTGTAGAGAATCTTTTTCTGCAAATTTTGATATATTATATGCCTATATAATATTTTACTTTATGTTTGTTTTAGTATTTTCTTTGTCTGTTAAAAAAACAGCCTTACAGCATCCACCAGCCAAATATGCATGTAGTTGTAGGCATTGCTCATCATTACTTCTACAATGAGAATTTGCCAGTACATTCAATGTACTGACCTACATGGTTGCAATGTCTCATGTTGCAGGAATTATTCGACGAGTAAGTGTTACATTAGGGTTGCGCTGTCTACACTCAACTTTGCCGTTGGTGTTGATGGAACTCCACAACTTTGTTGCTTACGCTATGTTTGATTGAGGTAATAGTATTTACGTTACTTTATACATGTGATTTACCTCGGTTATAAATGCTCGAGTATTGTGTGTGTCAGCATACCGATCCAGGGATGGCACTTAAGCACAGAGATTTGATCCATTCGGGTCGGGTCGCTACAGCTATCCAGAAATTATGTATCATTTCCAATCAACAATATGTCATTCACATATAATATCAGAAATGCTACAGAGCTCCCACTCACTTTCATGTAAATACAGGCTTCTCCAAAAGTCTGTATAAAACCATATGCTTTGATCACCTCATCAAAGCGTATATTCTAACTCCGAGATGCTTGCACCAGTCCATAGATGGATCGCTGGAGCTTGCACACTTTGTTAGCACCTTTAGAATCGACGAAACCTTCTGGTAGCATCATATACAACTCCTCTTTGAGATATCCATTTAGGAATGCAGTTTTGACATCCATTTGCCAGATTTCATAATCATAAAATGCGGCAATTGCTAACATGATTCGGACAGACTTAAGCATCGCTACGGGTGAGAAAGTCTCATTGTAGTCAACTCCTTGAACTTGTCGAAAACCTTTCGCAACAACTCGAGCTTTGTAAATAGTAACATTACCGTCAGCATTGGTCTTCCTCTTGAAGATCCATTTATTTTCGATGGCTTGCCGATCATCGGGCAGGTCAACCAAAGTCCACACTTTGTTCTTATACATGGATCCCATCTCAGATTTCATGGCCTCAAGCCATTTTGCGGAATCTGGGCTCATCATCGCTTCCTCATAGTTTGTAGGTTCATCATGGTCTAGTAACATGACTTCTAGAACCGGGTTGCCGTACCACTCTGGTGCGGAACGTACTCTGGTTGATCTACGATGTTCAGCAGTAACTTGATCTGAAGTTTCATGATCATCATCATTAGCTTCCTCACTAAGTGGTGTAGGAATCACTGGAACTAGTTTCTGTGATGCACTACTTTCCAATTTGGGAGAAGGTACAATTACCTCATCAAATTCTACTTTCCTCCCACTCACTTCTTTCGAGAGAAACTCCTTCTCTAGAAAGGATCCATTCTTAGCAACGGATACCTTGCCTTTAGATCTATGATAAAAGGTGTACCCAACAGCTTCCTTTGGGTATCCTTATGAAGACACATTTCTCCGACTTGGATTCGAGCTTATCAGGTTGAACCTTTTTCACATAAGCATCGCAGCCCCAAACTTTAAGAAACGACAACTTTGGTTTCTTGCCAAACCACTGTTCATAAGGTGTCGTCTCAACGGATTTAGATGGTGCCCTTATTTAACGTGAATGAAGTTGTCTCTAATGTATAGCCCAAAAAGATAGTGGTAAATCGGTAAGAGACATCATAGATCGCACCATATCTAATAAAGTACGATTACAACGTTCGGACACACCATTACGCTGTGGTGTTCCGGGTGGCGTGAGCCGTGAAACTATTCCACATTGTTTTAAATGAAGACAAAACTCGTAACTCAAATATTCGCCTCCATTATCAGATCGTAGAAACATTATTTTCTTGTTACGATGATTCTCTACTTCACTCTGAATTTATTTGAACTTTTCAAATGTTTCAGACTTGTGTTTTATGAAGTAGATATACCCATATCTGCTCAAATCATGAGTGAAGGTCAGAACATAACAAAACCCACTGCGAGCATTAACACTCATTGGTCCACATCCATCAGGATGTATGATTTCCAACAAACCAGTTGCTCGCTCCATTGTTCCGGAGAACGGGGTGTTAGTCATCTTGCCCATGAGGCATGGTTCGCAAGCACCAAGTGATTCATAATCAAGTGATTCCAAAAAGTCAATCATTATGGAGTTTCTTCATGCGCTTTACACCAATATGACTGATAACCCACAAGTGAAGGGGATCGCAACAGTTTTCGAGGGTAAAGTATTCAACCCAAATTTATTGATTTGACACAAGGGGAGCCAAAGAATACTCATAAGTATTAGCAGCTGAGTTGTCAATTCAACCACACCTGGAAACTTAGTATCTGCAGCAAGATAGTTTAGTAGCAAAGTAATATGATAGTGGCGGTAGCAGCAATAAAAGTAACGATAATGTGTTTGTAGTTTTTGTAGTAGTAGCAACGGAAGAGTAAATAAGCAATAAGCAACAAGTAAATAAGCAACGATAATGTGATTCATCATGTAGAAGTTATAACCTAGGGTGACACAGAACTAGCTCCAGTTCATCAATGCAACATAGGCATGTATTCCGAATATAGTCATACGTGCTTATGGAAAAGAACTTGCATGACATCTATTGTCCTATCCTCCCGTGGCAGCGGGGTCCTATTGGAAACTAAGGGATATTAAGGCCTCCTTTTAATAGAGTACCGGACCAAAGAATTAACGCATAGTGAATACATGAACTCCTCAAACTAAGGTCATCACCGGGAGTGGTCCCGATTATTGTCACTTCGGGGTTGCCGGATCATAACACATAGTAGGTGACTATAGACTTGCAAGATAGGATCAAGAACAGACATATATTCATTAAACAATAATAGGTTCAGATCTGAAATCATGGCACTCGGGCCCTAGTGACAAGCATTAAGCATAGCAAAGTCATAGCAACATCAATCTCAGAACATAGTGGATACTAGGGATCAAACCCTAACAAAACTAACTCGATTACATGATAGATCCCATCCAACCCATCACCGTACAACAAGCCTACGATGGAATTACTCACGCACGGCGGTGAGCATCATGGAGTTCGTGATGGAGGAAGGTTGATGATGACGATGGCGACGATCTCCACTCTCCGGAGCCCCGAACGGACTCCAGATCAGCCATCCCGGGAGAGATTAGGGCTTGGCGGCGGCTCCATCTCGTAAAATGCGATAATTCTTTCTCCTTGATTTTTTTCCCCGAAAGTGAATATATAGGATCTGGGGATACGTCGGTGGAGCACCAGGGGGCCCACGAGGCAGGGGGCGCGCCCCCCCCACCCTCGTGGACAGGGTGTGGGCCGCCTGGTCGGGATCTTCTTATAGATAGTTTTTATATTTTCCAAAATAAATCTCCGTGGAGTTTCAGCTCATTCTGAGAACTTTTTATTTCTGCACAAAAACAACACCATGGCAATTCTGCTGAAAATAACGTCAGTCTGAGTTAGTTCCATTCAAATCATGCAAGTTAGAGTCCATAACAAGGGCAAAAGTGTTTGGAAAAGTAGATACGTTGGAGACGTATTGTAACGCCCAGGATGGGACTATACCACCTACGTGTCGAGGCACGACTTAAAGGTATAAGCCCATCCTGGAATGATCTCAAGTTTGGTATCTTTGCACGACTCATGTAAAAATAGGGATGAAATTGCAAAAGGATAGTTGGCTTACACTCGCCACGTCACACAATACATTACATAAGCAGAACAGCATTCAAAAACATCACAACCCGACTACAGGCAAGGTCCAAAAGAAAGATACCAAAACATAAAGCCACAGGTCTGAATCGCCCCTAGTAGAAACCACTACTGATCGTCGAAAAAGTCACAAGCATACGGACACGCTCTTCATGAAACTATCGGAAGTACTTGAACCAGCTCCTGCATCACTCGGCTGAACCTGCATCTGGTGTTGTAGTATCTGTGAGCCACGAGGACTCAGCAATCCCATAACCATGGGTATCAAGACTAGCAAAGCTTTGTGGGTAGGAAGAGGTAAAGTGGTGAGGTTGCAACAGCGGCTAAGCATAATATGGTGGCTAACTTACGAGTACAAGAATAAGATGAGCATCTATGCAAACGGTCACAAACTAGTAATGATCGCTAAAGATCCTGAACTACCTACGAGTCATACATAACCCCACCGTGTTCTCTTCTCAAAGTGAAAAGAGACAGTCACGGTTACTCACACAGTTGTGTGCTTTACTTCGGATCCTCTGTCAAGTTTTCTACAACCGGACATTAACAAATTCCAATCTGCCACATAACCGCGGGCACAGCTTTCGAAAGATCATAACCCTGCAGGGGTGTCCCAACTTAGCCCATCACAAGCTCTCACGATCAGCTGAAGTGATAAATATAATATCATCACCCCTTATCTTAGGGAAATCCGATCAGGTTCGGCATCCCGGTGCACAAGACATTTCGACAATGGTAAAACAAGTCCAGCAAGACCTCCCGGCGTGCCGACACCCTGATAGTAGCCGCGCGTATCTTGTCTCAGGCCACGTCCGGATGGGTGAAGCTACCGGTAAAACAAGCCCTCGGGTTTCCCCAAGGTGGCCCTGCAGGCTCCCCGTTTGGGACCAACACCATCAGCACTGGCCCCCCTGCTATGTAGAAAAGAATCCCGAGGGCGCGACCCCCTATGCAAATTTAATTAATTAATTAAGTTGTTATTGGGAGGCAAACTAAAACCAATGTTGGGCCTTGCTGGAGGAGTTTTATTCAAAGACGAACTGTCAAGGGGTCCCCATATACCCATCATGTAAGGAACGCAAAATCAAGGAACATAATGCCGGTTTATCGGCGCCTAAGGTGGCATGAGTGGAACAAAACACCAAGCAAAAGGCCAAGACTTCCACCCATGCCCAGTATATAGGTGTGTTAATAATAATAATAGATATTGTGATATTCCAACAACAAGTTCCCACCTGGAACGATCTTCATCTTCGCCTGCAACTAACAACGCTATAAGAGGGGCTGAGCAAGCAGGTAACATAGCCAAACAATGGTTTTTGCTAGGAAGGTGTCAAAGGTTAGAGGTTTCATGGCAACAAGGAGAGGGGCTGACAATAAGATGGGTAGCGCGACATGTAACGATAGCATCGAGACAACTAAGCATGGCAATGGTAGTAAAGGTATCCAAGGGTATGATCATCTTGCCTGGGATTCTGCAAGGGAGAAGAACGGGTCCATGAAGAAGACGAAGAAGAAGCCTTGAAGAAGAACCACGAGAAGTCGAACGGATCCTCACGATCGCAACGGAACAAGCACAAATGAGAAGAAGCAAGCAATACGGTAAACACACAACCCAAGAACATGACAATATGCTCAACCAGGTATGATGCAAAACAAGTCTACATATGAAGCACAACAAGTCTATACAGGAAGCACAACATGGCAAGGTATGATGCATGACAAGTCTATACAGGAAGCATTACATGGCAAGGTAGGAAGCACAGAAAACAACACAAGTCTATATGATGCAATACATGGCAAGGTATGATGCATGACAAGTCCATACAGGAAGCAATACATGGCAAGGTAGGAAGCACAGAAAAAAAACACACGTCTATATGATGCAATACATGGCAAGGTATGATGCATGACAAGTCTATACAGGAAGCAATGCATGACAAGGTAGGAAGTACAGAAAAACAACACAAGAAACATGACAATATGCTCAAGCAATTATGATGCAAGACAAGTCTATATATGATGCAAGGGGTGAAGCAAAAGTAAACTAACTATTTAGACAAGTTTAAATGAGGCCGGAACAACAAACAACAATTCCAGAAAAATCCCCATGTGCATATTATGAATTTGGTACTATTCTGCCTAAAACATATTTTAATGTTGTTAAACAGCAAAACAAAGTGCAACAAGTTATTCTACACATTTTTCTACCCCATTTACATATAAAGTTTATTAAATTTAGAGCTACGGTTATTTAGTTATGAAATAAACCATTTTAGCAAGTTATTTACACAAATTAAAGAAAACAACAAGTTAAACATTTTTAACAGGGGTGAAAGTGGCATATTATGAATCTACACAAAATTCTAAGCATTTTTCATATATAATGTTTTTACATGTGAAGCACAGATGTGAAGTTATTATATGCATGAAGTTTAGGGTCCAAACTGTAAAACAGGCAGTCTCAGGAAAATAGATAAAATCGCTGGCCTAAAAAACAACAAGGGCCGAAACTGGAGAGGCTGGGGGTTCTCACCATGGGCCTAGGCCCGATCGGAGAGGTGAGGGGCTGGCGCTGCTGGGCTTGCGGCTGGCGCTGCTGGCCCGATCGAAGAGGTGAGGCCCAAGAGGGCGCTGGACCTGTGCGCGGTGGAGTCAGGCGAGCGGTAACGGACGCATGGGTCATCGGTCGAAGCAGGTTGCGGCCTTGCGGGCGCTCCTCTCACGGAGCAGAAGCAATGCAGTGACGGCGGATGGAGCAGAGCTCCGGCGAGCGGTGGAATCTAGGGCGACCTGATCCCGGGGCGGAGCTGTGGTGGTCGGGTCCCGGCTGGAGTCCGGACGCAGAGGGAAGAAGATGCAGAGACATGGCAGGGCGGCGCAGAGGCTGGCCTTGGCGCAACAGGAGATGCAGGCCGGCGACGCGGATCCAAGGTGGCGGAGGGGGCCACGGCGAGAAGTCCAACGGCGACGCGAAAGACGACTTGGGCGATGCAGATCCAGCGACGGGCAGCGGTGGAACATGGAAGCAGGGCGGCGGGGTCCTGATTGTTTTGGACGGAGACGAGGCAGCTGGAGGAGCTTGGGGTCTCGACGTGGCGAAGCTCGTGGGTCGGGAGCTCCTCTCCCGACCGAGCGAGGAGGCGGGGACGAGGCGCACGGCCTGGTGGCTGCTACTCGGTCTCCAGGAGCGCGAGGAGGAATTCCTCTCCTACGTGTCGTGAGAGCTAGGCACAGCAGGAGGGGGATCGAGCGGCTGGTTGGGTGGATCTGGAACGGGAGGATCCCGAGGTGGGAGAAGACAGTGTGGCGGCGGCGAAGGAATGGGAAGGATGGGACAAGTGTCCTATTTTCTAGGGTTAGATCTGATTAAATAGTTAGGTGGACTAGCTTAGGGGCCAAATGGACCCTCCAATCAAAATTGAATGGTCGAGAATAAATAGCTAGGGAATCCATATAAAGAAACGATGATATTTTAGGGATGTTTGGGGATGATCCGGACCCATCGGTCACGACTGCCCGGGTCGGGTCCGGGGAAGTTTCGGACGTGCAGTCGAGGGGGGTAAAAGTGGGCTGGTTCGCGGGCTGTGTATAAGGCATCGGACTGGGATGAGAGAAGAGAGAGAGAGTTGCCCGACGGCAGTTTCGAAACACCGAAACGTCCGACGTTTATCCGGCTATAATGCCGATATAAGTTTAACGGTTGGGCTATCAAACAAACTCCGAATGCGACGAAATTTGACAGGCGGTCCACCTACGCTATAATAAGACCACATGCCAAGTTTCATCCATTCCGAGAACATTTTTCGGCCACTTATAAAATAAATATTCGGAGGTGCCGCGGGCGCGTGCGAGTGTGTGTGGTCTCAGAACGGACAACGGAGAGGACAGTGCAACTACGGACGGAGGCAAGTTTTGAAAACATGCTGATGAAATGCACATGATGACATGGCAAAGTGCAACACGCAAGCAAATGACATGGCAACGATGACGATTAACTGGCTGACACCTGGCGCATCGGTCTCGGGGCGTCACAACTCTCCCACACTAACAGAGGATCTCGACCCGAGATCCTAGAGATGGCACCGGGTAAAAACGGAAGAGGAAGAGGTAAAACAAAGTTGCTTCTTTGACAAACGAGTGAAACCACAAGCCTTGAGAGGTTAAACAAGTTGAATAAAGAATACAATGGAGATGAACGAAGTTAAGAGCACTCCGGTAAAATGAGGAACATGGAACATTACGAGAACCTTGCAGGTTGAAAGACATTAAACAAGAGCTCACGGATCATGGAAGAATTTAAACCACTCCGGTTGAATAAAGCTAGAGAAGGAATAAGAACGAAAGAATTTGGACAGCAATTCGACTGTAAATGGAAGGAATTAACATGAGCTTGAGGAGATGATAAGATACTTGATGAAATCAGCAACACATTGCCTCCGGAACAATTGAAAGAATGGCACAAGGGTTGAGAAAGATTCAGACAGCACTCTGGTTGAAACAGAGGAAAACTAGATAAGATGACGGAACTTGAATGGAGGACACAACACTCCGGTTAAATAGACAAGCAAGGGAAGAATATGATCTTGATAAAAACGAGATGATGGTCAAAGAGAGAGCAACATCACAATGCCTCCGGAATGAAAGAATATATGCTAGATCGTTGGAAAGAAAAGAACGGAGAAGAAAAAAGACAACTTCTCCGACAAATGAATATGAAAATCATCCTTACGAAGAAGGGTTGAACGGAGTTGTTGAAAATAATCAACAACAAAAGAATAAGCTTGTTGTGGGCTTATGGAAAACATCTCAAAAATAAGAGGTGACAACCAGCCACTAACTTAAACAATTGATTTGATTGAGAGCAGCAAAGGGATGAAAATTTCTTTCACCGAGAGGATAATAGGGAACTTGGGTCATTATTAAGCACCATAATAGCAACAATTCTCAGGGAAGGCTTTTAGGTGAATTATAACCCAAGACAACCCCAACGAATAATTGAAGGGTTGAAAAGATCTCCTGAACAAGGAAAAAGATGGTTTTAAATATCTCATTCTTGATAACTCGTGAATCATAATTCATGAAGGAATTGTCAAGAATGACATAACACCGTCTGAAAAGATAAGGTAGAAAGGATTGCACTTGGAATGCATGATGAAGAATGCTTGAGCTCCAACAAGAATCTTGATGAAAACTTCGAGGATGAATTAAAACATGATGAACCACCATGAGAACTCCGGTAATGAAAGCATGAGATGTGAAAGATGAAAATAATAAGATTCAAGGCATGCGATGAATTAGATGGAGCTTTGAAATGATATAATAAAAATAACTTGGAGCTCCGGAAAACAAGATGAACAACTTAGGACCGAGAATATGATATGATGAACAAGCTCCGGAAAAAGAGATTAATCACTTTGAGGAAATAAGACTAAGATTCACTGTATGCTTATCCTTCATCAAATTAAATTGACGACAAGCAATGGATTTGGCATACTAATTAATCTCGTTGCTAGGAATTAAGAGAGATCTCGCACAAACTTGGGTAATTCTTCAACGAACCACCGGTAGGATTATGAAAAGAACGAGTGAATTGATACGATAACAAGGAAGAGTAAACTTGAATGAACCACCGTAAGAATATGGAGGCGAACGAAGACATCAATGAAGAATATTTGGAGGACGAAGTTGAAAACTGAGAATGAAGAAATATTCTGAAATGATGGCCTTCGGAGGATCACAATAGAATTAATTCATGAAATACTCCGGAAGAATGAAAAGAATAAGGTTGAACCAATGATGAAAAAGAATTTGAAAGCGGTCCTGGAGAAGGACTGTGACTGATGGGATTCATACTTACGTCACACTTTGAAAAGAATTCTCCGGAAAAAGAAGAGTCAGGTAAGATCCTAAAAAAAGACCTGTGGGTTAGGGCCCACTCAAAAGAAATCACCGTTGAAAAAGATTGCTTAAGAGATATAGCACCGGTTGAATTAAATGGCTTGAATAAGATAGCAACCTCAAAATAGTTTGAACGGGTTAAGAATTGAAACATGAATCTTCCGAGCTATCCCGAACACTCCGGATAAGAATTAGAGAGTTGAATAGGCAAGAGAGACTTCGAATAAGAAATTTCAACATGTGAAAACATGTGAAACAAAAAGGAAGATATATGATCAGCACAGAAGCTTGAATTAATCCACCGGAGAAGAATATTAGAATTAAGAATGATGAACTTGAAGCTCTTGAGCATCTTCCTGAGAGATCACCGGACAATGAAATTGAACGAAAAGAATGAAGAAACATCACATTAATAAAATGGATATTTCATTTAGAATTTCTGACTCCGAAAAGAAAAGGGTGGGAGGGTTGGGAAAAACAAAGACAACTTGGCATGAATGAAACATGCACCGTTAAGAAAAACCAAGACTTGGTCTTGCACATATTGAAAGGATCGGGTTAACTTGAGGAGAAGCACGCCGGTTAAAAGAATTTAACATGACCATCTTAATGATTAAGAAGGACTAGCACTCCCATAGAAATATGAGAATACCGATTAGGAAGGTATGGAATCAACATTTGACATCGAAGCAACTCGAATACCAGAATCAAAACAAGAACAAAGGATAGATATGTTGTAACATAATCTTCACAATATCATCCGAACAGAGAATTGAACGAATGAATTCGTAAGTACATCAGCTTGTCGAGAAGCCACTTGGGAGAACAAAAGGTAAATAAAAAACAACAAGGAGCAGATAGAACAAATACAAGATAGAAGCTTCGTTCGACATATTCGTGCTGAAAGCTTATGAAACATGTTACAAAAGGGTTTTGCAATCCCCGGATCAGCATAGCCAAGGACCCTTTAAGATGCAACTCCCTATCGGAACAACGCCCATAAAACCACTTCACTCAATGTAGAACCCCGAACTCCATATCATGCATTCGTTGGAAGAATTCCTACGAACTACTAGATGAACCCACCTATTAATTTCCGAAAGTTTCCAGTTATGCAATCAGGTGTTGGGGATACAGGGGAAGCACCGCGCACTCAACTCTAATCCTACATCCAGCTGTATCCATCCTTCAACACATAACCAGTTATTTCCGGAAACCGTTTACCTCGGACCTTCGAAACACATCTACTATACAAGCTATGGCAATACTCCCGAACTACCTCCCCAGTATTAGGTGACGTCGGGGTTATCTTGCCACTAACCGCATAGGAGAGTTTTCGATGTCGGCCATCTTAAGTATTCCAGAACTGATGCGATATATTTGTGACGACAACACCTCGGAGCTCAACTCCCCGGGACACTGCCACAACCCCTAAATGACACGAGGCATCGAGAACAATGTTCTCGTCACAAAGACATCGGAACAATCCAAACAATACTCGCGTGATCCAAAAAAAAATTGGTGCATTTTTTAGAGTAGAAGAGATAAGAGTAATCGTCAGGAGTCCTCACCAGACTGAAAAGAGATGAGGAGCAAAAGAAAACCTACTCTCCGATATATATATAGGACTCAAAACATTTTCAAGTGTGTGCCTAGACTCAACCGTCAACGATTCGATCAATCAGTGGGGGCTTCTAGGTCGGAGAAGGCTCTGGTACCAACTTGTAATGCCCAGGATGGGACTATACCTCCTACGTGTCGAGGCACGACTTAAAGGTATAAGCCCATTCTGGAATGATCTCAAGTTTGGTATCTTTGCACGACTCGTGTAAAAATAGGGATGAAATTGCAAAAGGATAGTTGGCTTACACTCGCCACGTCACACAATACATTACATAAGCAGAACAGCATTCAAAAACATCACAACCCGACTACGGGCAAGATCCAAAAGAAAGATACCAAAACATAAAGCCACAGGTCCAAATCGCCCCTAGTAGAAACCACTACTTATCGTGGAAAACGTCACAAGCATACGGCCACGCTCTTCATGGAACTCCCGGAAGTACTTGAACCAGCTCCTGCATCACTCGGCTAAACCTGCATCTGGTGTTGTAGTATGTGTGAGCCACGAGGACTCAGCAATCCCATAACCATGGGTATCAACACTAGCAAAGCTTTATGGGTAGGAAGAGGTAAAGTGGTGAGGTTGCAACAGCGGCTAAGCATAATATGGTGGCTAATTTATGAGTACAAGAATAAGATGAACATCTACGCAAACGGTCGCAAACTAGTAATGATCGCTAAAGATCTTGAACTACCTACGAGTCATACATAACCCCATCGTGTTCTCTTCTCAAAGTGAAAAGAGACAATCGTGGTTACTCACACAGTTGTGTGTTTTACTTCGGATCCTCTGTCAAGTTTTCTACAACCGGACATTAACAAATTTCAATCTGCCACATAACCGCGGGCACGGCTTTCGAAATTCATACCCCTGCGGGGGTGTCCCAACTTAGCCCATCACAAGCTCTCACGATCAGCTGAAGTGATAAATATAATATCATCACCCCTTATCTTAGAGAAATCCGATCAGGCTCGGCATCCCGGTGCACAAGACATTTCGACAATGGTAAAACAAGTCCAGCAAGACCTCCCGGCGTGCCGACACCCTGATACTAGCCGCACGTATCTTGTCTCAGGCCACGTCCGGATGGGTGAAGCTACAGGTAAAACCAGCCCTCGGGTTTCCCCAAGGTGGCCCTGCAGGCTCCCCGTTTGGGACCAACACCATCAGCACTGGCCCCCTTGCTATGTAGAAAAGAATCCCGAGGGCGCAACCCCCTATGTAAATTTAATTAATTAATTAAGTTGTTAATATGAGGCAAATTCAAACCAATGTTGGGCCTTGCTGGAGGAGTTTTATTCAAAGATGAACTGTCAAGGGGTCCCCATATACCCATCGTGTAAGGAACGCAAAATCAAGGAACATAATGCCGGTTTATTGGCGCCTAAGGTGGCATGAGTGGAACAAAACACCAAGAAAAAGGCCAAGCCTTCCACCCATGCCCAGTATATAGGTGTTTTAATAATAATAATAATAGATATTGTGATATTCCAACAACAAGTTCCCACCTGGAACGATCTTCATCTTTGCCTGCAACTAACAACGCTATAAGAGGGGCTGAGCAAGCGGGTAACATAGCCAAACAATGGTTTTTTCTAGGAAGGTGTCAAAGGTTAGAGGTTTCATGGCAACAAGGAGAGGGGCTGACAATAAGATGGGTAGCGCGACATGTAACGATAGCATCGAGACAACTAAGCATGGCAATGGTAGTAAAGGTATCCAAGGGTATGATCATCTTGCCTGGGATTCCGCGAGGGAGAAGAACGGGTCCATGAAGAAGACGAAGAAGAAGCCTTGGAGAAGAACCACGAGAAGTCGAACGGATCCTCACGATCGCAACGGAACAAGCACTAACGAGAAGAAGCAAGCAATACGGTAAACACACAACACAAGAACATGACAATATGCTCAACCAGGTATGATGCAAAACAAGTCTACATATGAAGCACAACAAGTCTATACAGGAAGCACAACATGGCAAGGTATGATGCATGAAAAGTCTATACAGGAAGCATTACATGGCAAGGTAGGAAGCACAAAAAACAACACAAGTCTATATGATGCAATACATGGCAAGGTATGATGCATGACAAGTCTATACATGAAGTAATACATGGCAAGGTAGGAAGCACAGAAAAAAACAACACAAGTCTATATGATGCAATACATGGCAAGGTATGATGCATGACAAGTCTATACAGGAAGCAATGCATGAAAAGGAAGGAAGCACAGAAAAACAAGATAAGAAGCATGACAATATGCTCAAGCAAGTATGATGCAAGACAAGTCTATATATGATGCAAGGGGTGAAGCAAAAGTAAACTAACTATTTAGACAAGTTTAAATGAGGCCGGAACAACAAACAACAATTCCAGAAAAATCCCCATGTGCATATTATGAATTTGGTATTGTTCTGCCTAAAACATATTTTTAATGTTGTTAAACAGCAAAACAAAGTGCAACAAGTTATTCTACACATTTTTCTACACCATTTACATATAAAGTTTATTAAATTTGGAGCTACGGTTATTTAGTTATGAAATAAACCATTTTAGCAAGTTATTTACACAAATTAAAGAAAACAGCAAGTTAAACATTTTTAACAGGGGTGAAAGTGGCATATTATGAATCTACACAAAATTCTAAGCATTTTTCATATATAATGTTTTTACATGTGAAGCACAGATGTGAAGTTATTATATGCATGAAGTTTAGGGTCCAAACTGTAAAACAGGCAGTCTCAGGAAAATAGATAAAATCGCTGGCCTGGAAAAAACAACAAGGGCCGAAACTGGAGAGGCTGGGGTTCTCACCATGGGCCTAGGCCCGATCGGAGAGGTGAGGGGTTGGCGCTGTTGGGCTTGCGGCTGGCGCTGCTGGCCCAATCGAAGAGGTGAGGCCAAGAGGGCGCTGGACCTATGCGCGGTGGAGTCAGGCGAGCGGTAACGGGTGCATGGGTCATCGGGCGAAGCAGGTTGCGGCCTTGCGGGCGCTCCTCTCGCGGAGCAGAAGCAGTGCAGCAACGGCGGATGGAGCAGAGCTCCCGCGAGCGGCGCGAAGGGCGGCGGAATTTAGGGCGACCTGATCCCGGGGCGGAGCTGCGGTGGCCGGGTCCCGGCTGGAGTCCGGACGCGGAGGGAAGAAGATGTAGAGACATGGCAGGGCGGCGCAGAGGCTAGCCTTGGCGCAGCGGGAGATGCAGGCCGGCGACGCGGATCCAAGGTGGCGGAGGAGGCCACGGCGAGAAGTCCAACGGTGACGCGAAAGACGACTTGGGCGATGCAGATCCAGCGACGGGCAGCGGTGGAACATGGCAGCAGGGCGGCGGGGTCCTGATTGTTTTGGACGGAGACGAGGCAGCTGGAGGAGCTTGGGGTCTCGACGTGGCGAAGCTCGTGGGTCGGGAGCTCCTCTCCCGACCGAGCGAGGAGGTGGGGACGAGGCACACGGCCTGGCGGCTGCTACTCGGGCTCCAGGAGCGCGAGGAGGAATTCCTCTCCTACGTGTCGTGAGAGCTAGGCAGAGCAGGAGGGGGATCGAGCGGCTGGTTGGGTGGATCTGGAACGGGAGGATCCCGAGGTGGGAGAAGACAGTGTGGCGGCGGCGAAAGAATGGGAAGGATGCGACAAGTGTCCTATTTTCTAGGGTTAGATCTAATTAAATAGTTAGGTGGACTAGCTTAGGGGCAAAACGGACCCTCCGATCAAAATTGAACGGTCGAGAATAAATAGCTAGGGAATCCAAATAAAGAAACGATGATATTTTAGGGATGTTTGGGGATGATCCGGACCCATCGGTCACGACTGCCCGGGTCGGGTCCGGGGAAGTTTCGGACGTGCAGTCGAGGGGGTAAAAGTGGGCTGGTTCGCGGGCTGTGTAGAAGGCATCGGACTGAGACGAGAGAAGTGAGAGAGTGGCCCGGCGGCAGTTTCGAAACACCGAACCGTCCAACATTTATCCGGCTATAATGTCGATATAAGTTTAACGGTTGGGCTATCAAACATACTCTGAATGCGACAAAATTTGACAGGCGGTCTACCTACGCTATAATAAGACCACACGCCAAGTTTCATCCCATTCCGAGAACATTTTTCGGCCACTTATAAAATAAATATTCGGAACGGACAACGGAGAGGACAGTGCAACTATGGACGGAGGGAAGTTTTGAAAACATGCTGATGAAATGCACATGATGACATGGCAAAGTGCAACACGCAAGCAAATGACATGGCAACGATGACGAATAACTGGCTGACACCTAGCACATCAGTCTCGGGGCGTCACACGTATCAACTCCCCCAAGCTTAAACCTTTGCTTGTCCTCAAGCAAGTCAGTTGATAAACTAAAAGTGATAAACCTTTGTTGGTTTGAACTTTACCATTCAGTTGATACTTGGGAGACATATCAACTCCCCCAAGCTTAAACCTTTGCTTATCCGCAAACAAAATGGTAAAGTTCATACTCCCCCAACCACCAACAAGCACACTCCATGGCTAGCCCGAAACAACTGGTATCGTCCGAACCAGCAACAGCCCTAGGGAGTTTTGTTTAATTATTATGATTTTGAGCATGGGACTGGGCATCCCGGTTACCAGCCATTTTCTCATGAATAATGAGCAGAGTCCACTCATCGTGAGAATAACCCACCTAGCATGGAAGATATAGACAGCCCTAGTTGATACATGAGCTGTTCGAGCATGCAAAACAGAATTTCATTTTAAGGTTTAGAGTATGGCACATACAAATTTACTTGGAACGGCAGGTAAATACCGCATATATGAAGGTATGGTGGACTCATGTGGAACAACTTTGGAGTTTATGGAAGTAGATGCACAAGCAGTATTCCTGCTTAGTATAGGTGAAGGCTAGGAAGAGACTGGGAAGCGACCAGCTAGAGAGCAACAACGGTCATGAACATGCATTAAAATTAATCAACAATGAATGCAAGCATGAGTATGATATAAATCACCATGAACATAAATATCGTGGAGGCTATGTTGATTTATTTCAACTACATGCGTGAACATGTGCCAAGTCAGATCACTTGAATCGTTCAAAGGAGGATACCACCCCATCATACCACATCACAACCATTTTAATATCATGTTGGCACGCAAGATAGACCATTATAAACTCTCAGCTAATTAAGCATGGCATAAGCAGCTATGATCTCTAATTGTCATTGCAAGCATGTTTCATTCATAACAAGCTGAATCAGGAACGATGAACTATCATATTTACAAAACAAGAGAGGTCGAGTTCATACCAGCTTTTCTCATCTCAATTAGTTCATCATATATCATCCTTATTGCCTTTCACTCGCACGACCGAACGGTGTGGATAATAATAATAGTGCACATGCATTGGACTAAGCTGGAATCTGCAGACATTTAATACAAGAGAGAAGACAAGGTAATATGGCTCAAGGTTAAATCAACAATAAAGCATATGAGAGCCACTAAGCAATTTCAATCATGGTCTTCTACTCTTAACCCCCAAAGAAAAGAAAAGAAACTATTTACACGGGAAAGCTCCCAACAAGCAAAAGAAGAACGGGAAATCTTTTTGGGTTTTATTTTTAATTACTACTACTACAAGCAAGAAAAGTGAACTAGCTAGAAGCTACAACTAATACTTTTTGTTTTTCTTAAGGTTTTTTCTAGCACACGAGAAAAAGACTAAGAAAAAGAAATGAAACTGAACATGGATGGTACAGTGAAAGAGTGTGAGCACCGACAACTAGAATAAGTGTGTGAACATGAATGTAAAGTCGGTGAGAAACACGTACTCCCCCAAGCTTAGGCTTTTGGCCTAAGTTCGTCTATGGCCATGGATCGAAGCTACTCCCTCTGGTGTACTGAGATGTGTCCTCTGGTTGCCACTGGTTGGCGAGCTCATCCAGCTCCCACCCATAAACAGACTGGCGGTAAGGATCAAGTGGTGGGTTTGACTCAGGCTCTGAAGCTTGTGCCTGGCCTTGGTACTTGTAGAAGGCATCTGATGTAATGAGGTATATGCCTGTAGACAGATCAAACAGAGATGTTGGAGGCAAGGTAACAATTTCACAGTATATTTCATCAAACCTTAATTTATAATAAGCAATCTATTCTTGTCTTTAACAATAAAATCATGGGCTACCATACTCTTGTAGTCTAGATAAATAGGGGCAAGCAATTTTTCTTCCTTCTCATGATGCCTAATAGGTATACTAAAATGTTCAGTAAGGCGAGAAGCAAAGATGCCTCCAAAGACGGGCCCCTTTGAGCGGTTCAGACTCAGTCGTTTAGCAACGACGGCACCCAAACTGAAAGTTGTGTATCGAAATAAAGCGTGGCATAAAATGATAATATCAGGGGAACTAAGATTCCCACTATTCCCGCGACCAATTAAACATCTACTAGCAAATAAAGCAAAGTAGCACAGCACAGGAAAGTGTATACTAGTGATTCTTGTCCCTGAGACTTGTCTAGTTTCTCCTACAGCTATCATGTCAATAAACCCTTCAATGTCTTCACGACGTGGTTCATCAAGTCTACCTTCAAAAGGTACCTTGCATATTTCACAAAATTCTAAGAGTGATATCTCCTTAATCACATCATATAAACGAAACTCCACCGTAGGTGGTGTTTTCTTAGCATGAAAATGAAAACTTTGTGTGAAAATATTGGAGAGTAAGAGATACTGTTCTTTTTGGACGTGGAGGAAGTCGGTGAGGCCTGCATTATTTGCCAACCAATAAAATTCTTCGTAAATACCAGCGGACATCATGAAATCATTACAAGGCCATTCGCACGGTCGAACTTCCGCCATGCGAGGAAGATTATATTTGGCCTTCTTATTTTCTTCTTTCTTCTTCTCCTCTGAGCTCTTGCTGGACGAGCCCCTCAAAAATCTCTTTATCATTTTCCTTTTCTAAAAATTCCAGAAATTTTTAGTAACTTCAAAATAAAAGTTAACCAAACTCAACAAGATTGATAGCAACAACTCCTACTAGTGCCTAGAGACTATATCATGCATTAGAACAACTTGGGACCAAGAAAATTTAACATGCAAGCTCAATAAAAAGGTCACCACAGCAGCATAAATTTGCAATAAATAGAGCACTGGAACAAAAACTAATTGGACCAATGGAGGAGTCACATACCAAGGAACAATCTCCCCAAACAGTTTGGTGAATGGTGCTTTGAGCAAGGAGATCGAAAATGGCAGCAAGATGAGCTAGAACTCGGGTTTGAGCTGGTTGGTGATATTTTTGGGAGGAAGAAGAAGAGTGTGGGTGCAGGAATAAGTGGAGGGGGGCCACGTGGGGCCCACGGGGCAGGGGGCGCGCCCTGGACCCTCATGGCCAGGTGCTGGCTCCCCTCGGTGTGTGTTATGTGCCATATTTCCTCAAATATTCTAGAAAAAATCATATTTCCTTTTCATGGCATTTGGAGAACTTTTATTTTCGGGGTATTTTTTATTGCACGGATAAGTCTGGAAATATACAGAAAATACTATTTTTGCTTTATTTATCTTAATTAACAGAAAGTAGAAAGAGGGTACAGAAGGTTGTGCTATCTAGATTCACCTATCCCATGCTCATCAAAACGAATCCATTAACAAGGTTGATCAGGTCTTGTTAATAAACTCTTTCCGAGTAACATGAAACCGGAGAATTTTCAAATAACAATAGGTTACCTCAATGGCGATATGTATGTCCCCAACAATAAGAATGTCATATGTCTTCTTGACAGTAGGAAGAGGAAATTAAAAACCTCCAATAGTGATAGTTGAAATTTTTCCAATATAATTGATACTGTGGACCTGAGGTTGTTTCCACGGAAAGTGTACCGTATGCTCATTACCATTGACATGAAAAGTGACATTGCCTTTGTTGCAAAATAACAGCCCCTGCAGTATTCAAAAATGGTCTACCAAGGATAATAGACATGCTATCGTCCTCGGGAATATCAAGTATAACAAAGTCCGTTAGAATAGTAACATTTGCAACTACAACAGGCACATCCTCACAAATACCGACAGGTATAGCAGTTGAATTATCATCCATTTGCAAAGATATTTTAGTAGGCGTAAATTTACTCAAGTCAAGTCTACGATATAAAGAGAGAGGCATAACACTAACACCGGCTCCAAGATCACATAAAGCAGTTTTAACATAGTTTTTCTTAATGGAGCAAGGTATAGTGGGTACTCCTGGATCTCCTAGTTTCTTAGGTATTCCACCCTTAAAAGTGTAATTGGCAAGCATGGTGGAAATTTCTACTTCAAGTATCTTTCTTTTGTTGGTAATAATATCTTTCATATACTTAGCATAAGGATTTGTTTTGAGCACATCAGTCAAACGCATACTCAAAAAGATAGGTCTAATCATTTCAGCAAAGCGCTCAAAATCCTCATCATCCTTTTTCTTGGATGGTTTCGAAGGAAAAGGCATGGGTTTCTGAACCCATGGTTCTCTTTCCCTACCATGCTTCCTAGCAACAAAGTCTCTCTTATCATAACATTGATTCTTTGATTGTGGGTTATCAAGATCAGCAGCAGGTTCAATCTCTACATCATTATCATTGCTAGGTTGAGCATCATCATGAACATCATCATTAACATTATCACTAGGTTCATGTTCATTACCAGATTGTGTCTTAGCATCAGAAACAGATATATCATTGGGATTCTCAGGTGTGTCAGCTACAGGTTCATTAGAAGCATGCAAAGTTCTATCATTTTTCTTTTTCTTCTTCTTATAAGAACTAGGTGCATCTAAATTAGCTCTCTAAGAATCTTGCTCAATTCTCTTAGGGTGGCCTTCAGGATACAGAGCTTCCAGAGTCATTCTGCCACCTCGAGTCACAACTCTAATGGCATTATCATTGTTTTTACTATTTAATTCATTAAGCAAATCATTCTGAGCCTTAAGTACTTGTTCTACTTGAGTGGTAACCCTGGAAGCATGTATACTAATAAGTTTCAGTTCACCTTTAGCTCTAGACAGATAATCACTCAAGCGTTCAATCATATAAGCATTGTGTTGCAATTGTCTACCAACATAAGCATTGAAGTTTTCTTGTTTCACTATAAAATGGTCTCGTATAAGCATTGGCTAGCAGACTTATAACGAAGAATATCACCTTCATCAAATCTATAAAGAGAATTTACCTTTACTACCTATGCCGGGTTATCAAGACCATGCATTTCTTCAATAGGTGGTAAATTCTTAACATCTTCAGCTTTAATACCTTTTTCTTTCATAGATTTCTTTGCCTCTTGCATATCTTCGGGACTGAGAAATAGAACACCTCTTTTCTTCGGAGTTGCCTTATGGGCTGGTTCAGGAAGTGTCCAATTATTTTCATTGGCCAGCATATTATTCGATAGTAATTCAGCTTGTTCCACTGTTCTTTCCCTAAAAACACAACCAGCACAACTATCCAGGTGGTCTCTGGAATCATCGGTTAGTCCATTATAAAAGACATCAAGTATATCATGCATCCCAAGAGGATGATCAGGCAAAGCATTAAGTAATTGGAGAAGCCTCCCCCAAGCTTGTGGGAGACTCTCTTCTTCAATTTACACAAAGTTATATATTTCCCGTAAGGCAGCTTGTTTCTTATGAGCGGGAAAATATTTAGCAGAGAAGTAATACATCATATCCTGGGGACTACGCACACAACCAAGATCAAGAGAATTAAACCAAGTCTTAGCATCACCCTTTAACGAGAAAGGAAATAACTTAAGGATATAGTAATAACGAATCTTTTCATCATTGGTAAACAGGGTGGCTATATCATGCAACTTAGTAAGATGTGCCACAAAAGTTTCAGACTCATTGCCATGGAAAGGATCATATTCAACCAAAGAAATAAACTCACGATCAACAGAGAATTCATAATCCTTATCAGTAACAAAGATAGGTGAAGTAGCAAAAGCAGTGTCATGTTTCATTCTAGCATTCAAAGACTTTTCTTTCAGCTTAGCTAATAATTTCTTAAGATCATATCTATCATTGCAAGCAAGAAAGTCTCTAGCAGTTTCTTCATCCATAACATTACCCTCAAGAACAACAGGCAATTCATATCTATTAGGAGAAGCTTCATCATCACTTTCATAAATATCATCAGTTTCAATATTTGCATTCTCCCCAGCTCTAGCAATTTGTTCATCTAGAAATTCACCTAGTAGCACAGTATCAGGCATAGAAATAGTTTCATCATACATATCAGAAGTGGCATCATCAAGAACATACGACATATTAGAATCAATAGCATGAGTAGCTGTCGCAAATTTTCCCATAACAGAAGGAGAATCAAGTGCAGAGCTAGATGGCAATTCCTTACCTCCCCTCGTAGTTGAGGGTAAGATCTTGGTTTTTGAGTCCTTCAAATTCTTCATAGTGATCAACAGATATAAATCCCAAGTGACTTCAAGAATAGAGCTATGCTCCCCGGCAACGGCACCTGAAAATAGTCTTGATAACCCACAAGTGTCGGGGATCGCAATAGTTTTCGAGGGTAAAGTATTCAACCCAAATTTATTGATTCAACACAAGGGGAGCCAAAGAATACTCTTAAGTATTAGTAGCTGAGTTGTCAATTCAACCACACCTGGAAACTTAGTATCTGCAGCAAGATAGTTTAGTAGCAAAGTAATATGATAGTGGCGTAGCAGCAATAAAAGTAACGATAATGTTTTTGTAGTTTTGGTAGTAGTAGCAACGAAAAAGTAAATAAGCAACAAGCAATATGGGAAAAGCACGTACGCATTGGATCGGAGATGGGAAATTATGTCGGATGCAATTCATCATGTAGAAGTTATAACCTAGGGTGACACAGAGCTATCTCCAGTTCATCAATGCAACGTAGGCATGTATTCCAAATATAGTCATACATGCTTATGGAAAAGAACTTGCATGACATCTTTTGTCCTACCCTCCCGTGGCAGCGGAGTCCTATTGGAAACTAAGGGATATTAAGGCCTCCTTTTAATAGAGTACCGGACCAAAGCATTAACACATAGTGAATACATGAACTCCTCAAACTAAGGTCATCACCGGGAGTGGTCTCGATTATTGTCACTTCGGGGTTGCCGGATCATAACACATAGTAGGTGACTATAGACTTGCAAGATAGGATCAAGAACACACATATATTCATGAAAATATAATAGGTTCAGATCGGAAATCATGGCACTCGGGCCCTAGTGACAAGCATTAAGCATAGCAAAGTCATAGGAACATCAATCTCAGAACATAGTGGATACTAGGGATCAAATCCTAACAAAACTAACTCAATTACATGATAGATCCCATCCAACCCATCACCGTCCAGCAAGCCTACAATGGAATTACTCACGCACGGCGGTGAGCATCACGGAATTGGTGATGGAGGAAGGTTGATGATGACAATGGCGACGATCTCCACTCTCCGGAGCCCCGAACAGACTCCAAATCAGCCCTCCTGAGAGAGATTAGGGCTTGGCAGCGGCTCCGTCCCGTAAAACGCGATAATTCTTTCTCCTTGATTTTTTTCTCGCCGAAAGTGAATATATAGGATCTGGGGATACGTCAATGGAGCACCAGGGGGCCCACGAGGTAGGGGGCGCGCCCCCACCCTCATGGACAGGGTGTGGGCCCCTGGTTTGGATCTTCTTGCATATATTTTTTATATTTTCCAAAATAAATCTCCGTGGAGTTTCAGGTCATTCCGAGAACTTCTTATTTCTGCACAAAAACAACAACATGTCAATTATGCTGAAAACAGCGTCAGTCCGGGTTAGTTCCATTCGAATCATGCAAGTTAGAGTCCATAACAAGGGCAAAAGTGTTTGGAAAAGTAGATATGTTGGAGACATATCAATGGCCTAAACGGCAGTGCCACAAATAAATTGCACTATCATTATCAACTTTGCATCTTTTGGCTTCAATATTATGAATATGTGTATTACTACGATCGAGATCCAACAAACTATTTTCATTGGTTGTATGACCATCAAAGGTTTTATTCATGTAAACAGAATAACAATTATTCTATGACTTTAAATGAATAACCGTATTGCAACAAACATGGTCAAATCATATTCACGCTCAACGCAAATGCCAAATAACATTTATTTAGGTTCTACACTAATCCCGATAGTATAGGGAGTGTGCGATGATGATCATATCAATCTTGGAACCACTTCCAACACACATCGTCACTTCACCTTTAACTAGTCTCTGTTCATTCCGCAACTCTCGTTTCGAGTTACTAAATTTAACAACTGAACCGGTATCAAATACCCATGGGTTGCTATGAACACTACTAAAGTACACATCAATAATCTGTATATCAAATATACCTTTGTTCACTTTGCCATCCTTCTTATCCGCCAAGTATTTAGGACAGTTCCTCTTCCAGTGACAATTTCTTTTGCAGTAAAAGCACTTAGTTTCAGGCTTGAGTTTTAGCTTTGGGTTTCTTTACGGGAGTGACAACTTGCTTGTCATTCTTCTTGAAGTTCCCCTTCTATCCCTTTTCCCTTGTCTTGAAACAAGTGGTCTCGTTAACCATCAACACTTGATGCTCTTTCTTGATTTCTACCTTCGCCGATTTCAGCATCGCGAAGAGCTGGGGAATAACTTTTGTCATCCCTTGCATATTATAGTTCATCACAAAGTTCTACTAACTTGATGAGAGTGTCTAGAGAACTTTGTCAGTTACTATCTTATCTGGAAGATTAACTCCCACTTGATTCAAGCAACTGTAGTACCCAGACAATCTGAGCTCATGCTCACTAGTTGAGCTATTCTCCTCCATCTTGTAGGCAAAGTATTGTCAGAGGTCTCATACCTCTCGACACGGGCATGAGTATGAAATACTAATTTCAACTCTTGGAACATCTTATATGCTCCGTGGCGTACAAAACGTTTTTCAAGTCTCGGTTCTAAGCCGTAAAGCATGGTGCACTAAACTATTAAGTAGACATCATATTGAGCTTTGCCAAACATTCATAACGTTTGCATCTGCTCCTACAATAGATCTGTCACCTAGCGGTGCATCAAGGACATAATACTTCTGTGCAGCAATGAGGATAATCCTCAGATCACGGACCTAGTCCGCATCATTGCTACTAACATCTTTCAACTTAGTTTTTTCTCTAGAAACATATCAAAAACATAGAGGAGCTATAACGCGAGCTATTAATCTACAGCATAATTTGCAAATACTATCAGGACTAAGTTCATGATAAATTAAAGTTCAATTAACCATATTACTTAAGAACTCCCACTTAGATAGACATCCCTCTAGTCATCTAAATGATCACGTGATCCAAATCAACTAAACCATGTCCGATCATCACATGAGATGGAGTAGTTTTCAATGGTGAACATCTTATGTTGATCATATCTACTATATGATTCACGCTCGACCTTTCGGTCCCCAGTGTTCCGAGGACATGTCTGTACATACTAGGCTCGTTAAGTTTAACCCGGGTATTCTGCATGTGCAAAACTGTCTTACACCCGTTGTATTTGAACGTAGAGCTTATCACACCCTATGTTGACACCACATTTTGGCACGGCATAAAAAGCCAATAAGATGGCCTCGAATGGAAAAGTGCTCAAAGTGAAAAAGTTTTGTATTGTTGAGGTGAACAACTTTGAAGTTTGGGCCATCGCCATCCGATCTCATCTCGAGGGCCGAAACTGTGCCCAAAGCACTGAGATTTTATATCTAGAGCAGTATTCGGCAGATTACGCCTCAAGTGGAGCCATAAATGAGAAAACTTTCAATATGAATTGTCTTCGTCTCGTCGAAACGGTCGATTTAGATATAAAAACCGTCTCAATCCGACATCGTAATGCAGCCCTGTCAAGAGGTGAAATATGACGCACCCCATCAGACACATGTCTGATGGGTGTCTGATGCAATGCGTAAGCAATTAGCCCTTCAACATGGCCTCGAATTGAAAAACGTTCAACACGAAAGTTGTTGGTCTCGTTGAAACGGTCCAGATTGCTTTTAGGCGCATTTTCATTCGAGGTTGTTTACTGCTACAAAATAGACCCGCAAGGTGCAGCCAGTTTAAACGTAGCGATTTTGGAAAGTTTGCCGGGCAAAGAGCTTCCCGGGGTGGAAACCATGCCGAGCGAAAAGCTTGCCGGGTGAAAATCTTGCCGGGCAAAGAGGTTGCCTGGGTGAAAACCTTGCCAGGGGAAAGCTTGCCGGGGCTTGCCGGGAAAATCTTGCCGGGGTGGAAACCGCCAAGGCCAATATGACCAGAAGCTGAAGATGGGCTCAAATAATTATCTAGATGCCCTCGGATCAAAAAGTGTTCAACATAAAAGTTGTTCTTAACGTCAAAGCAGTCAACTTTGCTTTTGGAGTCATCATCATCCGACGTAGTATACGACCTACAGAGACACTACGAGAGTCGGACGGTCCAGTCAGCTACATGACTGAGTCCGACTCGAAATTAAAGAGGACCTCGTGGATTATTCAAGATGACCTTATTTGGCAAAATGATCAACACGAGAATTTTTCATCACGTCGAGGCGCACAAGTTTGGTATTTTAATCTTCCCAATCGGAGGTCATATGAAAATTCCACGGCCCGCGCAAGAAGTAGGACGGAAATTTGAACCAGATTCGGGCTGAATCCGAGTTGGAGTAAATCTAGGACTCTGGGACGTGAATTGATGTAATTTTCTTGTAAGGAAAGCCTAGATGAATCCTTTACATGTACGGGAAGTCCATCCGCCTCTTATATATGTTGGGGTGACGGCCGATTGAACAACACCAATCGAACCAATCAATCTATTACACTTTTGTGTTCATCTATCTTTATCCCCTACCCTTGTATATTTCTTTCTCGTTCTTCGTTCGTTCTTTGCGTTGGAGGGCAGCGATCCACGAGGCTCTAGGGGCGAGCGAATCGACCTAGAGCAGCCCATAGCCGCCGCGCGCCCTGACGGGGTCCCTCCCGGGCGTGTGGGGTTTCGGGTCTGCAAAAGCGCCCGTCGACTGTCCTGCGTATCGCACTGTCGGTCGGGTCTCCTTCGACGTGAGCTGCGGTGCATCACCCCCAGCATCAAGGGTACACGTGACGTGTTCGTGTGTCAACACACTTTTTGGCGACTCCGCTGGGGACGAAGCTTTGAACAGTCTCCAGCCTGTTCTTTCTACGAGGAGAGCGTCATCGAGCGGCTGCAATCTACAACGGTAACATGTATCATCAATCTCCTTACGTAGATGCAAATAGCCATTATGTTGAATTTGCTAGATCTTTCAATGGACATGTCATGTCGGCTAGCCCTAACGAGCAAAGGCCGACTAGTTATTCCATTGGAGAAACTTGGAATTCACAGAACCGCGACATGCAACTTATGAATCTGAACTTTCATGCATCGGCAACATCTTTCAATATGCCGATGAATAACATGATTTGTTCGAGTGATGAATATATGACACCTCATGTACATGAGGCCATCTCATAGTTTTGTCCATCGGCAGCCAACTCGCGATTTGCGGGTTCATCCCCAAACATGCCGATGGACGGGGGAATCGGCCATGCTTCCATTAGCTATTTGGCCGGTTATCCTCAGTCATCATATAATACACCTCATGATATTAATTGTTCAGCATCATATGAAACTAAAAGTATTCATGACTCGGCTCACTTTTATGGCCGAGTGAATGGAGATTCTATAAGAGCGTATGTGTCTAATATTGCAGGAGATGAGGTGACTTTGGCTGCGTTAAAAAGCTTATCGCAAAATAAGAAGATTACCGCTCTTTGCCTTGAGCAACATGATAAAGGTTTGGTTCTTGATTATGAGGCAATAAAACCTAGGGTTTTGAAAGAAGATGAGGTGTTGCCGATTGATGAAATTGGCATGAGAAAATATTCAACAACAGTGCACATGTCTTCACCTATAATTGCAGCATGTTATACACCCCCTATACAATCGCAAAATTTCGGCAACATCAATTCATTTCCGAAAGATCATAAAAGTATTGGGGGGCAAGACGATCCAAGCAGGGCTGAGTTTAAAGAAAAATATGTGGCCCAAGTGGACAAGATCAAGCCAAAGCTCACAGGGAATAGCGTCAACGAATATACTATGCCAACTCTTGACAAATTACCAGCAGAATATCGACATGCTTATGAAGCACTCAAGAAGAAGCGTGGACTGGAATATTTGCAAGAATACGTCAACCATGTTGGACCCTTGGCGATGTTGTGGCAAGATAAAAAATAAGCTTTGCAAGAAAATCCTCAAAAAGGGGTTCACTTGGCTAATGCAGTTGATTCGGTTGAAACCGAGTCAAATATGACTAAGACTTTTACAACCGAGTTGAACGGTTCCTTTAGTGACAAGACAATGCTGGATTCAATTGAAACCGAATTAACCGCCGAGACGTTTAAGGTCGAGTGCGTTGCATTGAGCCAGTCGAGTGCACCGTGCCAGCCGAGTATGTCATGCCAACCGAGTGTGTCGTTCCATAAAAGTGCATCACCGGCTAAAGCCGAGTGCATCAAGCCAATTATTGTTGCATGTACCAAAATAGAAGATGCAAGCTTCACCGAGCAAAGGAACGCTAAACGCAACAAATTGGACATGCTTGATTTTTCTGGGTGTGAGGGAGCTTACATGCTGCCCTATGAGTTTCGTGCCAAAGAAATTGATGAGCATCAAGAACAAATTTATATGGCCAAACAAAGTTTGGCTAGTGATGAAGATCAAGAACCAGAGCGTGCAGCTGAATGAAGTTTAGCTGATGAAGAGCGGCCGAGTGAAATATACTCGGGCAATCCGAGTGAAATCTACTCGGGCAATCCGACTGAAATCTACTCAGGCAATCCGAGTGACGAGGCACGAAATCCAGAAGAAGAAGATGAGGCGTTGGAGGATCATCTTGGGATGGGGCAAGACATTGTTCCACACATACGATTATCATATTCCACCAACCTTGTCACAAAGGTACGTCTAGCAGATAATTTACTCGCTTTCCGATTCGGTCAAAAATATATCATTGATGCATCCATTAGGAAGTTCATAATTAACTTGGAAAGACCAATCGAGACGAGTAACTTGTTTGTTAGAAATAGTCTTGTCACTAATTATGCTAGTCAACATATTATACCATTCATAGAGACTGCTAGTGATAGATTATCGCAACCAAAGCTTTCCCATTATGCCGACTGAGAATTATGTTCATATGGGTAGCTTTGATTGTTTCATGCTTGGCTAACATTTGGTATCAAATGAGACGTATATTCTGTAGTTACTTTGGTGGCAGAAACATAAAGTCAGGTCGAAATTCCTCCGAGATAGCTGATTCAAGAGCATCGGGGAAGGAGGACGAAAATCAATGCATAGCCGAGTCAGATAGCGTTGAACTGGCACCACTCGGTTGTTTTGTTCCAGAGCCGGTATCACAGTATCGGTTAATGGATGAGCAGCGTACCTTCAATCTGGACATAGGTGATCACATCATCGGTACATCATCAACTAATCCTATCATTATAATTGATCACGATGTCGAACTGTCAAGACAAGAACAAATGCAATGTTCATTTGAACAGAATGTCAAAGACAACAATGTGATTCATCAAGCCACACAATCAGCTAACATGGGACGATTGGTGCGCGTTGAGGCACAAGCATACGGCCAGTCGACTCAGATTGGTCTTGATGGAGATCAAGCATTGACTCGGCTACCTCAACCCGACTCATCCAAAGAAGGACAGGTATACGCTAATGATGATGGGATCAAATCTTCAAGTGAGGTAATCATTCAAAAGTGCATCAGCAATAATATTGAAGACAGGAATTCCGTCAAAGTTACGATGGCACATCTAGTACTGGGGGACAACAAGAGAATTCAAAGATCGGTGCACGCACAACCAAAGAAAGCAAAGGCCATAGTAAGCACAAAAACAAAAAGCCGAAAGTCACTTTCGCGCAATTATTAGAAAAGTACCAAAAGATAAGTGAGGCAAAAAGTGCTTATCGGCCGAGTGAAGCAAAAGTATCGAAGTCGTCCCCAAGGCATAAATCTGAAGACTGGGATTGGCAAAGGAAGACGTTGAGCAAGCAGACTTCATATCCTCCTTTTGGGCCGCCAATACCAATGTCGTGGATACCTCCCTACGCTCATGTAAATCCATATCCATCATGGGGTAGGTATGATACAAGGGCACATTATCCATCTTATTTTAGATCATCTCACCAACATTATGCAGCTCCAAAAAGATCAACATTTGATGAACAATCACACGTCAAAGACCGTTTCAATCATAAGGAATAAGAAAGAGGTGGTCAAGCAAGTATACCGGGTCAAGAAAGATGGTCGTAAGTGTGATACTTTAGATTTGTTCTCAAATAACAAAGAGCCAGTTAAAGTATCGACATTGGCTACAAAAGGCAACGAGGCAAGTCAATCAAGTGCCAAATCTGAAGGGAAGAAGTTGAGAGTGCACAAGGCCAAAAAAGAGTTGGCATTGGTTGAAACCGAATCACAGCCGAGGTGCCCACTCGGCTTAGCGCATTGGCAAGAGAAGGAATTACAAAAACTTAGTACACATGATTGGAGAAAGAAGAACATGGCATGGGTTCCCAAGAGGAGCAGTCAAAATAGAAATAATGTCCGACCTTCTATTGCAAAAAGTGTTAAAAAGGTGAAGAAAGAAAAGGATGGCCACAAGAGTGCTATTTCAGATCTGACTCCAAATGACAAAAAGTCAGCCGAGTCTATGTTGGCTGCTAAGGACAAGAAAGTGAAGCAAGTAAATCTCAGGGATCCGATCACCGAGTTTGGACATGCCAAGCTGGAGATGCCCAAAGCCAGGAAGAACTTGCCAGTGAATAAATCAAAATCCCAGCCGGGACGCCCTCTCGGCTTACCATATTCACAACAGAAGAAGCTGAAATGGCTTAGGGCCAAGGAGCTGGAGAAGAGGAACATGGCCTGGGTTCCTAAGGGAAATCCTCGAAACAAGTGGGGCATCACATCTCCTATTGCGAAGCCAGCAGAAATAAGGGAGTACAAGTGTAAAGCACGTAGGCGACGACGACAATTTTCATCTCACTATAGGAGACTCCAGGAGGCGTGTCATGCACATTCTTCACTTGTATCATCAAAATCAACGCTATGGAATTTATCTTCAGCCGAAACATCTGACTTATTTCGGCTATTCACACTTTGATGGACGGACTCCCGAGCACCTTTGAGATGAGAACGCATGGCCGATATTTGCATATCGCCCTCAAAATTCATTGTGTTGGCAAAGCCGGCATCTGGCTAACGATGTTCACCATAGTTGATGTCCTAGTCCTATAGCCGATGCTCAGTGTTTGCCAATACTGGCAAGGCCGACTTAATTATTGAGTCGGCCACTGATCAAGAGTCTAGTACATAAAAAGCTCTGACTCATGGTGTTAGTTATTTGTAGGATCCAAGTCAGGAGACAGACATTGTTCGGCAGGGGCTTGATGGTTTACTTTGATCAATAATGAGTTGAGTCGCTGAACAGTTGACAGTATTCCTTTGTGGTGCATGGTCATGATCGTTCAGCAACCGGCTTACTGCCAAAAGGTTTTAATATTCCCAGGGAGTACCTGGACAAAGCAAGGTCCGGATTGACATAAGAAACTTACGTGGAGGCCTTTGTGACATCCGATTGTTGTTCTCAGACGATTATTATCCAAGAGGCTCTACCCAAGAAGCAACAAGCTTAAGAATATAGCCAATAACAATTATCGTCCTTAGCATGCGCAGCCGACGTAGTGTTGACATCGTGCTTGGATGAAGTATTTTCTCGCACGCAAGCTCTGCCAGAAAACAGGGGGCATATGTTGACACCACATTTTGGCACGGCATAAAAAGCCAATAAGATGGCCTCGAATGGAAAAGTGCTCAAAGTGAAAAAGTTTCCTATTGTCGAGGTGAACATCTTTGAATTTTGGGCCATCGCCATCCGATCTCATCTCGAGGGCCGAAACTGTGCCCAAAGCACTGAGATTTTATATCTAGAGCAGTACTTGGCAGATTACGCCTCAAGTGGAGCCTTAAATGAGAAAACTTTCAATATGAATTGTCTTCGTCTCGTCGAAACGTTCGATTTAGATATAAAAATCGTCTCAATCCAAGTTCGTATGCAAATGTTAGAGCCATCGGAATGCAGCCCTGTCAAGAGATGAAATATGACGCGCCCCATCAGACACATGTCTGATGGGTGTCTGATGCAATGCGTGAGCAATTAGCCCTTCAAGAAGGCATCGAATTGAAAAACGTTCAACACAAAAGTTGTTCGTCACGTTGAAACAGTCAAGATTGCTTTTAGGCGCATTTTAATCCGAGGTCGTTTACTGCTACAAAATAGACCCGCAAGGTGCAGCAAGTTTAAACGGAGCGATTTTGGAAAGTTTGCCGGGCAAAGAGCTTGCCGGGGTGGAAACCTTGCCGAGTGAAAAGCTTGCCGGGTGAAAAGTTTGCCGGGCAAAGAGGTTGCCGGGGTGAAAACCTTGCCGGGGGAAAGCTTGCCGGGGCTTGCCGGGAAAAGCTTGCCGGGGATGAAACTGCCAAGGCCAATATGACAAGAGGCTGAAGATGGGCTTAAATAATTATCTAGATGCCCTCGGATCAAAAAGTGTTCAACATAAAAATTGTTCTTAGCATCGAAGCAGTCAACTTTGCTTTTGAAGTCATCATCATCTGACGTAGTATACGACCTGCAGCGACACTACGAGAGTCGGACGGTCCAGTCAGCTACATGACCGAGTCCGACTCAAAATTAAAGATGGCCTCGTGGATTATTCAAGATGGCCTTATTTGGCAAAATGATCAACACGAGAATTGTTCGTCACGTCGAGGCACACAAGTTTGGTATTTTGATCTTCCCTATCGGAGTTCATATGTAAATTCCACGGCCCGCGCAAGAAGCAGGACGAAAATTTGAACCAGATTCGGGCTGAATCCGAGTTGGAGTAAATCTAGGACTCTAGGACGTGAATTTATGTAATTTTCTTGTAAGGAAAGCCTAGATGAATTCTTTACATGTACGGGAAGTCCAGCCGCCTCTTATATATGTTGGGGGTGACGGCCGATTGAACAACACCAATCGAACCAATCAATCTATTACACTTTTGTGTTCATCTAAATTTATCCCCTACCCTTGTATCTTTCTTTCTCGTTCTTCGTTCGTTCTTCGCGTTGGAGGGCAGCGATCCACGAGGCTCTAGGGGCGAGTGAATAGATCTAGAGCAGCCTATAGCCGCCGCGCGCCCTGACGGGGTCCCTCCCGGGCGTGTGGGTTTTCGGGTCTGCAACAGCGCCCGTCGACTGTCCTGCGTATCGCGCTGTCGGTCGGGTCTCCTTCGACGTGAGCTGCGGTGCATCACCCCCGGGGTCGAGGGTACACGTGACGTGTTCGTGTGTCAACACAATCATCATGTGGTGTCTCGGCACGACGAACTTTCGCAACGGTGCATACTCAGGGAGAACACTTGTACCTTGAAATTTTGTAAGGGATCATCTTATAATGCTACCGCCGATCTAAGCAAAATAAGATGCATAAAAGATAAACAGCACATGCAATCAATATAAGTGATATGATATGGCCATCATCATCTTGTGCCTTTGATCTCCATCTCCAAGGCACCGTCATGATCACCATCGTCACCAGCGCGACACCTTGATCTCCATCGTAGCATCGTTGTCGTCTCGCCAACTATTGCTTCCACGACTATCGCTACTGCTTAGTGATAAAGTAAAGAAATTACATGGCAATTGTATTTCATACAATGAAGCGACAACCATATGGCTCCTGCCTGTTGCCGATAACTTTACAAAACATGATCATCTCATACAATAACGTATAACTGAAAGTGCAGTATATCGACTAGAGGGGGGTGACACTACAAGAAATATGTCAACTTATGACCTTCTGTCAGTGACCCTGGGAGGATTGGTCATAAATCTATGACCATTTGAGACCAATTGGTCAAAAGCTGTTCGGTGGGCTCCAAACCCTAAACTATAACGACCATTTTGGTCAAAAAGGTCATAATTTCCTTACACGAAATGGTCATAAAACAGACAACACTGGTTCGCTGCCTTATTTCTTGCTTATCATGACCAATATAGATGGTCATAACCTTGTAAGTTGTGGTGGATTGCTATGACTAGGCGCCACCTCATCAGTTTTGCCTATGTGTCATGTCCATGTGGCAGTTTTTGCCCTAGGTTGTGAAGCAACCTATATTTCTGTCATTCCCAAAAATCCCCAAAAAATCTCATAAATTCTTTGGGTCATATCTTCGTCAAATATGCAAAAAAATCTTCCTTGCCTAGTTCAAAAATAATTCAAAAATATTCATTTTCCTATTCTGTTCAAAAAACACTTTATGAAGGAAGTACCACTTTGGCATGTCCAAATGGTATCCATTTTCTACATTGCTTTCCTATGCCCAAATAACAATCCTCCGCCAAATGCCAGGTCAATCCATTCATTATTTTGAGCCCAGCTTCAACATTCGTATTTATGTCTAGTGTGGTACTTTGCAAAGCAAGTACCACCTAGACTCCTCCTTTTGAGCTGAAAATTTGTGAAGACGGGCTTCTTAGTGACTGAACATCCTGAACCAAAACTCACGCCCATTAGCCATGTGCATTTCCCGTACCGCTAATCAAACACTTGGCTGCTAATTCATGTTTGAGCATTGATCGGTCTCCGCGTGAGAATCTTATGTTGTAATTTTCTTCCTAGCACCTACCTGGGGAGTGCCCAACCCACTAGACATGCCTAGGCCTCCCAGAACACAGGGCAACGCCACAATCAAGCGGTGACCACGCGGCGAGCATGCGAGTTTACGCGCTCTAGAGTTGGGGCCCTCGACCACCGCCCAAACCTCGACGTATCGCCACCAAACCATGTATTTATGATTAAATAGGTACTTATGTAACTAGAAATGATTTTTGGAAAAAATAACTAGCAAACTATGAGGTAGCTGCAGTTCAAATTTGACCCGCTTCCAACTGAATCGGTGGAAATTTATCTTTTTCACGAGAGGTGGATCAAAAAAGTTTACACCCAACCATTTTGTCAATTGTGCATTAAATATGTCCTAGTATTTTAGAAAATTGATTTGGTCCAATTTTGCAACAATTATTTGGGAGGTCCTTCACAAAAAAACCTCCTTTTGGGCACTCGAAAAATGGAAAATAAATTTTTCGTCCAAAGAAAATGAAAACTTCCTTAGGCAACATTGTTTGCCATTCCAAGATGCACCCTTGTGCACAATATGAGATCATTTTAACAAACTATGCCATGATTGTGGCCATAGGATTAATCATTTGGCTTGAAAGCCATGAATCTTCACGCATGATAGCTCATTTCTGAGAACACTTTTTTAAAAGAATTGCCGTATTACAAGTTTATTATTTTTCCTGGTAACTTAGTCATATATAATGACACAATGCAAAGGTGTTCCAATTTTTTGATTTTTTTGAATTTTTTATGCCCGTTTCAAAATGCGGTCAAAACAGTGGGAATGACCGTTCCTAGCTAGTGGTTGAACCTTGGTATTTTTTGGTGTTTCTCTGATTAAAGAGATACTTATGTACCTAGAAATGATTTTTGTAAAAAATAAAGAGAAAACTACAAGGTAGCTACAGTTCAAATTTGACCCGCTTCCAGCTGAATCAGCGGAAATTTGTCTTTTTCACCAGAGGTGGTTCAAAACTTTTAACACCCAACCATTTTGTCAATTATGCATTAAATATGGACTAGTATTTTATAAAAATGATTTGGTCCAATTTTGCAACAATTATTTGGGAGGTCCTTCACAAAAAAAACCTCCTTTTGGGCACTCGAAAAATGGAAAATGAATTTTTCGTCGAAAGAAAATGAAAACTCCCTTAGGCAACATTGTTTGCCATTCCAAGATGCACCCTTGTTCACAATATGAGATCATTTGAACAAACTATGCCATGAATGTGGCCATAAGATTGATCATTTGGCTTGAAAGACATGAATCTTCACGCATGATAGCTCATTTCTGAGAACACTTTTTTAAAAGAATTGTCGTATTACAAGTTTATTATTTTTCCTGGTAACTTGGTCATATATAATGACACAATGCGAAGGTGTTCCAATTTTTTAATTTTTTTAATTTTTTATGCCCGTTTCAAAATGCGGTCAAAACGGCGGGAATGACAGTTCCTAGCTAGTGGTTGAACCTTGGTATTTTTTTGGTGTTTCTCTGATTAAATAGATACTTATGTACCTAGAAATGATTTTTGTAAAAAATAAAGAGCAAACTACAAGGTAGCTACAGTTCAAATTTGAGCCGCTTCCAACTGAATCGGCGGAAATTTTTCTTTTTCACCAGAGGTGGATCAAAACTTTTTATACCCAACCATTTGGTCAATTGTGCATTAAATATGACCTAGTATTTTAGAAAATTGATTTGGTCCAATTTTGCAACAATTATTTGGTAGTTCCTTCACAATAAAACCTCATTTCGAGCACTCAAAAAATGGAAAATGGTTTTTTTTTTCTAAAGAAAATGAAAACTTCCTTAGGAAACATTGTTTGCCATTCCAATATGCACCCTTGTGCACAATATGAGATCATTTGAACAAGCTATGCTGTGAATGTGGCCATAAGATTGATCATTTGGCTTCAAAGCCATTGATCTCCACACGTGATAGCTCGTTTCTGAGAACACTTTTTTATAATAATTGATGTATTACAAGTTTTTTTTTTCCTGGGAACTTGGCCACATATGATGACACAATGCGAATGTTTCACAATTTTTTGATTTTTTTTTTAAATTATGCCCGTTTCAAAGTGCGGTCAAAACGGCGGGAATGACCGTTCCTAGCTAGTGGTTGAATCTTGGAATTTTTTGGTGTCCTCTGATTAAATAGATACTTATGTACCTAGAAATGATTTTTGGAAAAAATAAAGAGCAAACTAGAAGGCGGCTACAGTTCAAATTTGACCCGCTTTTTGCTGAATCGACGGAAATTTGTCTTTCTCACGAGAGGTGGATCAAAGCTTCTCACACCCAACCATTTGGTCAATTTTGCATTAAATATGTCCTAGTATTTTAGAAAATTGATTTGGTACAATTTTGCAACAAATATTTGGTAGGTCCTTCACAAAAAAGCTCATTTCGAACACTTAAAAAATGAAAAAAATGATTTAAAAGAACTCATTTCTCATAACTCTTTAAAAAATATTTATATTATTTCAATTTATGATTATTCCTGAAAACAATAGTCAAATTTGCTGACATAATAAAAAGTTTTTTTTTTCAAATTTTCGGGTCATAATAAAATAGCTAACATGATTTAGCACATAATTTTAGTCGATTATGACCAATTTAAATGGTCAAAATATCATACCTGTATACTGCATTCTAATTGGTCCAGGGGCCTCTCACGCGGATCATGGTTAAATCACCGTTGGATCCCCTCGATCCAACGGCCCGCACCAAACATGGATGTGTCCCCGAAACCCTAGCTCTGTCCTGTGGTCATTTTCCATCCACCCCCCCCCCCACCTTCTTTCTTTCCCTCGCTCTCTGCTCCTCCTCTCCCCTTCCAGATCCGGCGGAGCTCCTCTCGATCCCCTCCCCTTCCTCCCTGCCAGCCGCCGCACCCATTCTCTCCAGATCCAATCCAAGCCCCCCTCGTCCACCGTCCCCTTCCTCCGTCGTCGATGTTCGCGCTCAAGGCCTCCGCCTCACCCGCCCTCGCCATTGCCTCCTCGGCGGGGTTGCCCTTCTTGGCGTCCGCCTCCGCGGTGACGAGGGCCGCGCCACCGTGGCCAGGAGGGTCTCGCTCCGTGGGGGCGCACCCGCGACCTGCTCCACCCGCCGCTCCCGCCCCGGCAACGGCGCCAAGGCCATCCCAGCCCACCAGGTCTGGGATCCCGCCGCGAGGTTCGTCGTCAAGGTCCTCGCCGTCTCCGAGTTCTTCGTCAAGGTCCCCGCACATCCTCTCCTCACCCCCTAGATCGGAATCGGCGCCTCCCTCCGCCGCCAGCCGCCATGTCGCCGTCTCTTCTCGGGGTCAGCTCTCCTCCCTCCCCCTCTCTCCTCTCTTTCTCGGTGCGCGGCGCAGGTGGAGGTTGCTGAATTGACCTTGTTTTTCGCTTGGTTCCTTCCTGCTGCAGGGGCTCACCAAGTCGCTGGCCATGACCGTGCTCTCCGAGGTCAGCGACAAGACCTTCTTCACCGTTGCGGTACCCCACCCCACCTCACCTCCTCTCGCTCATGTTCCGCTGCTATACAAGAGACGCCGTACTGCTGTCGTCCTCCGCTCCTACTTGGCTGCTGAGGTACTCCCGGATCTCGTCCATGAATCTCTCTCCCCGCTCCGGCCCTCCCCCTTGACAAATATCCTCACAATTCATTCTGCAGTACAGGTGTTCGTTCGTTCTTCCTGCTCCAGGCATCCGATGGCCATCCTCCTCTTCTCCACGCCATCCATGGCCACAACAAAGGTAACACTCTGATCCGGTTCGTGTGTATTCTGCTATTGTGCAGCCTGTTTGTGGGGTTGTCAGCAAGCCATGGTGTAGATTAGGATGTGCCCATTCAATCTAAATTGATGGGTTATGACTACTGGTTTCAGATATGTTCCTCTTGTAGTCTGTCTCATGTATGATGTAATGCTTTGTGTTGGTTAGTGCTGCTCTGTTGTATTGATGATGTATGAAATTCACTCTTGTGCTAGTTGCAAGTGCGAGAATCTAAAGACTAGTGTGATGACAGTGACCGTTCAGAATGTGAGTCTCTGATGCGGGCAGGTAGAGCATGAGGGGAGAAAATCCTTCTGTTTGCACACTCTAAATTAGTAGTATCATATTGCTTACTTTTTTACATCATATTTATGTATGGTAAATGTCGTCTCATCAACTATGAAGAGAATTGGTGGTGGTTAGGGTGTTCTGTTTCTAGTTTTAGGTTGGGATGAGATGCATGTTTGCATGCTTGTGCTTGATGTTGATCATCTGGTGCATTAGTATGTAGTTCTCATTGTCAGTTCTTGTTTTCTTGATTCATTTATACTATATGATTCAGGTTTTATACTTTGCCAGTAGGTAGCTCATACTGCCCGCTTGCTTCTGCTTTGAATATTGTGGTCTGCATGCTTTAGTCACTGTGCCATTAGTTCTTTTTTTGTAGGGAGCTATGCTTATCATCAGAAACTCTTGGTGATGATGTTATTTCTCTTTTAGTTCATGTGTTGTAATTATATACCACATAATTCTACACCATGTGGTGGACTAAAGTATCTTAGTGACTTCATTCGAGTGTGTATTTCTGTTAATTCTAAGCTTCTGTTGTTGTGAAATTGTACCTCACTGACCGTCTGTCTATTTATTGTGTACTTCTTGCATGAGGAGGTGATTAGTGATGCGGCGCGCCAAGCAGCAGTAGGGGAAGGGGGTCTCCTGCTCGAGGAGGCGGAGGAGTAGGGGCGTGCCCAACCGACAGCCCTATCCTCCTTGTGGGGGAGGGGCAGGAGGGATCTGCTCCTCTGCTTCCATTGCGATCGCGGCAGGTAGCTCCTCCATCTCCGTCCACCTCTTCCTGTGCTCACTACTTCTGCTGCTAAGTTGACGAATATGTGATGCACTTGTCCCAAGGAATTTTAGAGGGATCTGTATGAACAAGTCATGTTTTTTATTTTATTTTATTTAGGTTGTTAGTTACCTAACAGAGATAGAAGATGAGCTCATGTTTGGATTTTTTCTGCCAGCACATGATTTGTATGTATGCAATCATCATCTTGCGTGTGTGAGCTGGTTCCTTGCTTGGGCATCGCGTCGATGACCAAGTGTTAGTGTCGATTTGTTGTGTGTTGTTTCAGTTTCTATAGCTGCAACAAAGTCCCAGTTTACTCTGTACTTGCTGCTGATGATTGCTAGCTAAATTTACAGCGGCGGTGTCCAGGAGGAGAGCAGCGGGCTGGAGCAGCCGCCGCTAGTTTTCTTACTGGTTTTTTTAAATGTCACAACTTACTATGCCGCTACCTAGTAAAAACCAACTTACTATGCCGCTACCTAGTAAAATTATTTTTGTGTTTGATGCATGGCCTAGCTTACTTCGTGCTTATACATTTTGTTCTGTACCTAACTTATATTGGAAGCTGACTATTCTGTAAGATGGATCTAACCATCATTAAGTGCACAAGTTTTCAGGATAATTCACAATTGCATTAAAAAATTCTAGTGGGAGTTATACATGTTTTCTCATGATAGATTGATTTGGACTGAAACATGATTTTGCATCCCGTTTTCCGTCGACAAATATACAAGTTATACAAGTTATATCAGCAAGTTACTGTATGTGATAGAGAAATCAGTGTTGATTTATTTGTTGTTCTTTTTTTTCTTTCTAATTTTTGCATGAGAGCAAACTGGTGTAGCTAGCTGGATTATGCAGCCATGAATCAGGAAGTAGCATATTCAGTTTTGCTAATAGAAAATAAATGTATTAAAAACTTTAAAAACTGCATAATAAGTGCTTGTTCATGTTTGGTTTTCTCTAAACTTCGTTTGTATGATTGAGGGCAATTTACTTGGTTCTTTTCTCTAAACTGTGCTTGGAACATTCGTTTTTATGATCTAAAATTGCCTTCCTGTGATGATGCAGGTGCCCAGTTTGTGCTCGCCACCGAAGGAGCTCCATGTTGAAGAAGATTGAAGACACTTGTAGAGCTACAGGGTTAACACCAGGGCACCGTATCACGTGTAGAGCTTGTAGAGCTTGTATATATTAGAGCTTATTATGTGTAGAGCTTGTAAAGTATATGTTATTTGTACAATAGGAGCTCTGTACTGAATCTGGCTGATAATATTTGGAGTATTATGTGTGTGTTTTGTTTGTGCCAATTTAAATACTGGTTATTTATTTACTGTTAAATTGAAATATGAAGAATATGAACTTGCTAGCTGGGACCCACGTACTTGAACCTGACATCTGGGACCCATTTGACTAGTGGACCTTTTTTATATTACAAAAAAACTAAAACTTTCTAGCGGAAAAGGCCACGGCCCAAAAATGAGAAGGCTTAATTGTTGGGCTTGGCCCATCTACCTAGCCAAAATTAATATGAGAAAAAAACACTAATAGGCTGAATTAATGGGCTCGGCCCATGTAGAATACCGAATTGGACCGGGCTGAATCTTGTGCCACATCAGCTTGCCACGCTGGACGCCTACGTGGTCTGGGGAGGCTGATAGTGACCAAAACACGACAGCAGGCATATTTTGGTCATAAACGTCTATGACCTTCTCACAGAGAAGGTCACTAATGTCAGTTTATGACGGCCAGCTTTTGACCTTATGTTTTTTGTCACAAAAAGGTCACAGATGGAAATTTGTGACCATTCAGTGACCAATAGTGGTGGTCACAAGTTGACATATTTCTTGTAGTGTGAATAGGTGATTTTTATGAAATGCTTCAAAACATGGTAGTTTTGAAGACAAAAGATAAACTCAATCCTATTAGTATGCAGCGGAAAGTAGACTACACTAGACAAGCCATAGTCATGTATTCAATGAAGTGAAAGCACGAAGACTAATAGCAGCTAGGCAGTAGGGATCATGATGGAAGAAGGAATGAAGCCAATCATAACAAGTAGATACTCAGTGAAGTCAATCAGATAAGGCAAGCATGCAATGTCTTCACAACATAGAACAGTAAGTAAAGGGAAGGAAAGAATAGAACCAGTAGCTCGGGGAGGACAGTGATTTGTTAGACTAGTTCCAGTTGTTGTGACAACTGTACGTCTGGTTAGGGAGGCTGAGATTTAACTCAGAAGACCGCATCTTCACCTTATTCCCCTTGAGCTAAGGACACCTAGTCCTCGCCCAATCACTCGGGTAAGTCTTCAAGGTAGACTTCCAAACCTTCACAGAATTCGTTCACCGGCGATCCACAATGACTCTTGGATGCTCAGAACGCGACGCCTAACCGGCTGGAGGAAACACAGTCCTCAAGTGTAATAAGTCTTCAGGTCACACAGACAGAAAGACTTCAGTGATGCCTAACTCTCTTTGTCTCTGGGTGTTTTCGCTTTGTCCTCGCAAGGATTTCTCTCTCAAACGCTTCGGAGGTGGGTTGCTCTCAAACGACAAAAGTCGTGCAATAACTCTGAGCAGCCACCAATTTATGGTGTAGGGGGTGGGCTATTTATAGCCACTGGGCAACCCGACCTGATTTGTCCGAAGTGACCCTGGGTCACTAAGGAACTCATACGTGTTCCAACGGTCAGATTTTAAACACTCACATGGCATCTTTACTTGGGCTACAAGTAAGGCTGACTCATCCAACTCTGGATAAGATCTGCTCTCATATTCTTCGCTCGAAGACATAGGATTTGGTTGAGCATCACTTCAGTCACTCTGACTTAGATCACTTGGACCCCACTTAACAGTGCGGTGGTTCCTATGACTCAACAAAGAAGAAAAGGAAACAACAAAACATCTACGTCTTCGCTCTCCATAGTCTTCACACAATGTCTTCTCATGTCATAGTCTTCAATATGATTATCTTCATATACCACCACTGATGTCAATGTCTTCATACATTTTTAGGGGTCATCTCCGGTAGGTAAACCGAATCAATGAGGGACTACTACCTGTGTTATCCTGCAATTCTCACAAACACATTAGTCCCTCCACCAGGTTTGTCGTCAATACTCCAAAACCAACCAGGGGTTGCACTAGATGTACTTACAATAACTCATCACGTCTTGACCATATCATATCACAACATGCCCTGCAAAAACAAGTTAGACGCCCGCTACTTTGTTGTTGCAAGTTTTACGTGGCTGCTACGGGCTGAGCAAGAACCGTTCTTACCTATGAATCAAAACCACAACGATATTTCGTCAAGTATGTGCTATTTTAACCTTCACAAGGACCGAGCATAGCCACACTCGATTCAACTAAAGTTGGAGAAACTAACACCCGCCAGCCACTTGTGTGCGCAGCACGTCGGTAGAACCAGTCTCGCGTAAGCGTACGCGTAATGTCCGTCCGTGCCGCTTCATCCAACAATACCGCGGAATCAAAGTATGACATGCTGGTAAGCAGTATGACTAGTATCGTCCACAACTCACTTGTGTTCTACTCGTGCATATAACATCTACGCATAAACCTGGCTCTGATACCACTGTTGGGGAACGTAGTATTTCAAAATTTTCCTACGATCACGCAAGGTCTATCTAGTAGATGCGTAGCAATGAGAGGGGAGAGTGTGTCTATGTACCCTCGTAGATCGAAAGCGGAAGCGTCCACTGATGCGGTTGATGTAGTCGAACATCTTCGTAATCCAATCGATCAAGCACCGAACGTATGGCACCTCCGCATTCAGCACACGTTTAGCTTGATGATGTCCCACGAGCTCTTGATCCAGTTGATCTTCACGAGAGAGTTTTGTCAGCACGACAACATGGTGACGGAGATGATGAAGTTACCGGCGCAGGGCTTCGCCTAAGCACTGCAACGGTATGACCGAGGTGTGTTTCTGTGGAGGGGGGCACCGCACACGGCTAGAATAATGTTTCTTGTGTGTCTTTGGGTGCCCCCTTCCCCCGTATATAAAGGAGCAAGGGGGGAGGTGCGGCTGGCCAAGGGGCGCGCCAGGGAGTAGGATTCCTACTCCTAGTAGGAATAGGAACCCCCCATTCCTATTCCTACTAGGAGTAGAAAAGGAAGGGGGAGAGGAGAAGGAAAGGAGAGGGGGCGCCTCCCCCCTTTTCCAAGTCCAAATATGAACCCTAGGGGGTGCGGAAAGCCCTTTGGGCTGCCCCTCTCTTTCCCTCATTGGCCCACTACAACCCATACTCCCTCGGGGGGGTTCCGGTAACCCCCTCCGGCACTCCGGTTTTACCCTATAACACCCGGAACACTTCCGATGTCCGAATATAGTCGTCCAATATATTAATATTTATGTCTCGGACATTCTGAGACTCCTCGTCATGTCCGGGGTCTCATTCGGGACTCCGAACTACCTTCGGTACATCAAAACTTATAAACTCATAATACCGATTGTCATCAAACGTTAAGCGTGCGGACCCTACGGGTTTGAGAACTATGTAGACATGACCGAGCCTCATCTCCGGTCAATAACCAATAGCGGAATCTGGATGTTCATATTGGCTCCTACATATTCTACGAAGATCTTTATCGGTCAAACCGCATAACAACATACGGTGTTCCCTTTGTCATCGGTATGTTACTTGCCCGAGATTCGATCGTCGGTATCTCAATACCTAGTTCAATCTCGTTACTGGCAAGTCTCTTTACTCATTCCATAATACATCATCTCGTGACTAACTCATTAGTCAATTGCTTGCAAGGCATATTATGATGTGTATTACCGTGAGGGCCCAGAGATACCTCTCCGACACTCGGAGTGACAAATCCTATTCTTGATCTATGCCAACACCACGAACACCTTCGAAGACACCTGTAGAGCATCTTTATAATCACCCAGTTACGTTGTGACCTTTGATAGCACACAAGGTGTTCCTCCGGTATTCGGGAGTTGCATAATCTCATAGTCATAGGAACATGTATAAGTCATGAAGAAAGCAATAACAGTAAAACTAAATGGTCATACTGCTAAGTTAATGGATGGGTCTTGTCCATCACATCACTATCCTAATGATGTGATCCTGTTGATCAAATGACAACTCATGTCTATGGCAAAGAAACAGAACCATCTTTGATCAATGAGCTAGTCTAGTAGAGGCATACTAAGGACACTCTGTTTTGTCTATGTATCCACACATGTACTAAGTTTCCGGTTAATACAATTCTAGCATGGATAATAAACATTTATCATGATATAAGGAAATAAATAATACCTTTATTATTGCCTCTAGGGCATATTTCCTTCATGCGGACCAATGAGTGTTGATGCTCGCGGCGGGTATCGTTATTTTGTCACCTTCACTGGTGATTTGAGCAGATATGGGTATATTTACTAGATGAAACACAAGTCTCAAACATTTGAAAAGTTCAAAGAATTTCAGAGTGAAGTAGAGAATCATCGTAACAAGAAAATAAAGTTTCTAATCTGATCGTGGAGGCGAATATTTGAGTTACGAGTTTGTTCTTCATTTAAAACAATGTGGAATAGTTTCGCAACTCACGCCACCTGGAACACCATAGCGTAATGGTGTGTCCGAACGTCATAACCGTACTTTACTAGATATGGTGCGATCTATGATGTCTCTTATCGATTTACCACAATCGTTTTGGGGTTATGCATTAAAGGCAGTTGCATTCACGTTAAATAGGGCACCATCTAAATCCGTTGAGGTGACACCGTATGAACTATGGTTTGGCAAGAAACCTAAGCTGTCATTTCTTAAATTTTGGGGCTGCGATGCTTGTGTGAAAAAGCTTCAACCTGATAAGCTCGAACACAAGTCGGAGAAATGTGTCTTCATAGGATACCCAAAATAAACTGTTGGGTACACCTTCTATCACAGATCCGAAGGCAAGATATCGTTGCTAAGAATGGATCCTTTCTAGAGAAGGACTTTCTCTCGAAAGAAGTGAGTGGGAGGAAAGTAGAACTTGATGAGGTAATTGTACCTTCTCCCGAATTGGAAAGTAGTTCGTCACAGAAATTAGTTCCAGTGATTCCTACACCAATTAGTGAGGAAGCTAATGATGATGATCATGAAACTTTAGATCAAGTTACTACTGAACCTCGTAGGTCAACCAGAGTACGTTCCGCGCCAGAGTGGTACGGTAACCCTGTTCTGGAAGTCATGTTACTAGGCCATGATGAACCTACGAACTATGAGGAAGTGATGAGGAGCCCAGATTCCACAAAATGGCTTGAGGCCAAGAAATTTGAGATGGGATCCATGTATGAGAACAAAGTGTGGACTTTGGTTGACTTGCCCGATGATCAGTAGGCTATTGAAAATAAATGGATTTTTAAGAGGAAGACTGACGTCGATTGTTGGGGATATACCCCGCGGTATGACCCGACCGGAGATATGACCCGACCGGGACTTGGTATTTCATTGGTGACATGGCAGATTATAAGTCGGGAGATGGTAAGCCGGCAGATGGTGAGCCAGCAGACAGTTATAACCCGACAGACAATTATAACCCGGCAGACAGTTATAACCCGACAGACAGTTATAAGCTGGCAGACAGTGGTAAGCCGGCAGATGGTAAGCCGGCAGACAGTTATAAGCAGGCAGATGGTAAGCCAGATGGTAAGCCCGATCATAAGCCAGATGGTAAGCCAGATCGTAAGCCCAAGACGTTAAGAAGCCCTTGATGAGAAGCCCATGGTGAGACGTCAGAATAGGTTAAGTCCTAATCCGGGTTGGACTCTACATGTAACCTGCCCCTTCAACTTATATAAGGAGGGGCGGGGCACCCCAAGAGGGACACGTAAGAAGAAATAATCTCTAGGGCTAGACACGATAAGGAGAGCCGGCTTATGCGGCGATTCTCTGATGATCATAATGAGACCTAGCCATAATCCGCTTGATGTTTGCCAATGATGTTTCCTGGGGCCCGAAGCTATCTAAACCCTTGTCTTGTGTTGCGTCTCTCGATTCCAAATAAACCCTCTCAAGCTACTACATAGATGTGTTGGCCTCACGACTAAGTCCTCACACTAGGACATCTGCCGTGACAAATCCACGACAGTTGGCGCCCACCGTGGGGCCCGCGCATGGTGGTGTTGAGTTCTTGGAGGGATCTCTTCTAGGGTTCGAGAAGCTTGCAATTTGTGAGATGGGGAGTTTAAGATAATTAAGTGTTACCGCGTCCAATACGGACGTTGCCGACGCGATAGGGCGGTTCATCAATCTAAGATCAAGCTATTTTTTCTTTCACACGGACGGATATCATCAGGAACAAGTTTTTTACTACTGATTCAGCTCAGTATGTGCTACCTCTTGAGCATGCGTTTTTTTCCCTTCAAGAGGAAAGGGTGATGCAGCAAAGTAGTGTAAGTATTTCCCTCAGTTTTTGAGAACCAAGGTATCAATCCAGTAGGAGACTACATGTGATTTCCTCGTACCTGCACAAAAAATTAAGAACCTTGCAACCAACGCGATAAAGGGGTTGTCAATTCCTTCTAGGCCACTTGCAAAAGTGAGATCTGATAGAGGTAATAAGATAAAAAAAATTGGTATTTTTGTTGTATAGATTGAAAAGTAAAGATTGCAAATTAAAAGAACAATAAAGATAAGTAGTTGATGGAAGATAGACCCGGGGGCCATAGGTTTCACTAGTGGCTTCTCTCAAGATAGCAGATTCTATGGTGGGTGATCAAATTACTGTCGAGCAATTGATAGAAAAGTGCATCGTTATGAGAATATCTAGGCATGGTCATGTATATAGGCATCACGTCCGTGACAAGTAGACTGGAACGATTCTGCATCTACTACTATTAATCCACACATCGACTGCTATCCAGCATGCATCTAGAGTATTAAGTTCATAAGAACAGAGTAACGCGCCTTAAGCAAGATGACATGATGTAGAGGGATAAACTCATGCAATATGATATAAACCCCATCTTTTTATCCTCGATGGAAACAATACAATACATGCCTTGCTGCCCCTACTGTCACTGGGAAAGGACACCGCAAGATTCGACCCAAAGCTAAGCACTTCTCCCACTGCAAGAAAGATCAATCTAGTAGGCCAAACCAAACTGATAATTCAAAGAGACTTGCAAAGATATTTAAATCATGCATATAAGAATTCAAAGAAGAACCAAATATTGTTCATAGATAATCTTGATCATAAACCCACAATTCATCGGATCTTGACAAACACACCACAAAAAGTATTACATCGAATAGATCTCCAACAAGATCGAGGAGAACTTTGTATTGAGATCCAAAGAGAGAGAATAAATAATCTAGGTAATAACTATGGACCCGAAGGTCTGCGGTAAGCTACTCACAACTCATCGGAGAGGCTATGGTGTTGATGTAGAAGCCCTCCGTGATCTATTCCCACTCCGACAGAGCTCCGGAAAACGCCCCAAGATGGGATCTCACGGGTACAGAAGGTTGCGGCAGTGTAAATAGGGTTTCGTGGTGCTCTCGGATGTTTTCAGGGTATATGAGTATATATAGGAGGAAGAAGTACGTCGGTGGAGCTACGAGGGGCCCACGAGGGTGGGGGCGCGTCTACCCCCCTGGGAACGCCCTCCTGCCTCGTGGCCGCCTCGTGGCTTCCCAGACATGTACTCCAAGTCTTCTGGGTTGCGTTTGTTCCAAAAATGATCCTCGTGGAGGTTTCATTCTGTTTGGACTCCGTTTGATATTCCTTTTCTGCGAAACACTGAAATAGGCAAAAAACAGCAATTTGCACTGGGCCTTGGGTTAGTAGGTTAGTCCCAAAAATAATATAAAAGTGCATAATAAATCCCGTTAAACATCCAAAACAGATAATATAGTAGCATGGAACAATCAAAAATTATAGATACGTTGGAGACGTATCAAGCATCCCCAAGCTTAATCCATGCTCGTCCTCGAGTAGGTAAATGATAAAAACAGAATTTTTGATGTGGAATGCTACCCAACATAATTCTCAATGTAATTTTCTTTATTGTGGCATGAATGTTCAGATTAAAAAAGATTCAAGATAAAAATTTAATATTGACATAATAATACTTCAAGTATACTAACAGAGCAATTATGTCTTCTCAAAATAACATGGCCAAAGGAAGTTCATCCCGACAAAATCATATAGTTTGGTTATGCTCCATTTTCATCACAAAAAATACCCAAATCATGCACAACCCCGGTTTCAGCCAAGCAATTGTTTCATACTTCAATTTTCAAACTTTTTCAACTTTCACGCAATACATTAGCGTGAGCCATGGATATAACACTATAGGTGGAACAGAGTGGTGGTTGTGGAGAAGACAAAAAAGAGGAAGATGGTCTCACATCATCTAGGCGTATCAATGGGCTATGGAGATGCCCATCAATTGATATCGATGTGAGTGCGTAGGGATTGCCATGCAACGGATGCACTAGAGCTATAAATGTGTGAAAGCTCAACAAAAGAAACTAAGTGGGTGTGAATCCAGCTTGCTTGCTCATGAAGACCTAGGGCATTTGAGGAAGCCCATCGTTGGAATATACAAGCCAAGTTCTATAATGAAAATTCCCACTAGTATATGAAAGTGACTAAACAAGAGACTCTATCATGAAGATCATGGTGCTACTTTGAAGCACAAGTGTGGAAAAAAAGATAGTAGCATTGTCCCCCTTTTTCTATTTTTTTGGGTCTTCCTTTTTTTTATTTGGCCTTTATCCTTTTTTGTTGGCCTTTCTTTTTCTTTTTGGCCTTTTTTTGGGACAATGCTCTAATAAAGATGATCATCACGCTTCTATTTATTTACAACTCAAAGATTACAACTCGATACTAGAACAAAATATGAATCTATATGAATGCCTCCGACGGTGTACCGGGATGTACAATGAATCAAGAGTGGCATGTATGAAAAATTATGCATGGTGGCCTTGCCACAAGACCTGGCCATGGGCAGCCTGGCCCGGCCCGACGCTCCTCCCAGGACGGGCTCGGGCCTAGATGTTGAGCCTGATGGCTAGGTCGGGTCGGGCCCGGGCCCGTTGTTTTTGCTATTTTCTGAAGGGGCCCGGCCCGTGGCCCGAGGCCCGCCATGCTTTTGCATGTTCGGGCCGGGCTTGGGACCAAAAAAACAGGCCCGATGGCCGGGTCGGGCCGGGCTCGGGCCTAGGTTTTTTGGCTCAGGCATGGCTAGGCCCGGCCCGAGGTTTGGCCAGGTATACTTGCCACAAATATGATGTCAACTGGATGATCATGCATGGCAATATAACAATGATGAAGCGTGTCATAATAAACAGAATGGTGGAAAGTTGCATGGCAATATATCTCAGAATGGCTATGGAAATGGCATGATAGGTAGGTATGGTGGCTGTTTTGAGGAAGGTATATGGTGGGTGTATGGTACCGGCGAAAGTTGTGTGGTACAAGAGAGGCTAGCAATGCCGGAAGGGTGAGAGTGCGTATAATCCATGGACTCAACATTAGTCATAAAGAACTCACATACTTATTGCAAAAATCTATAAGTCGTCAAAACAAAGTACTACATGCATGCTCCTAGGGGAAGGGTTGGTAGGAGTTAACCATCGCACGATTCCGACCTCCACACAAAGGATGACAATCAAAGAAATACCTCATGCTTCAAATTTGTCACACAACGGTTACCATACGTGCATGCTACGGGACTTGCAAACCTTAACACAAGTATTTCTCAAATTCAAAACTACTCTCCTAGGATGACTCTAATATGACCATCCTCATATCTCAAAACAATCATCAAGTATCAAACTTCTCATAATATTCAATGCACTTTATATGAAAAAAATTATTATACCCATCTTGGATGCCTATCATATTAGGACTAATTTTATAGCCAAAGCAAATTACCATGCTGTTCAAAAGGACTCTCAAAATAATGTAAGTGAAGCATGAGAGATCAATGATTTCTATAAAATAAAACCACCACCGTGCTCTAAAAAGATATAAGTGAAGCACTAGAGCAAAATTATCTAGCTCAAAAGATATAAGTGAAGCACATAGAGTATTCTAATAAATTCCAATTTATGTGTGTCTCTCCCAAAAGGTGTGTACAACAAGGATGATCGTGGTAAACTAAAAAGAAAAGACTCAAATCATACAAGACGCTCCAAGCAAAACACATATCATGTGGTGAATAAAAATAGAGTCTCAAGTAAAGTTACCGATAGACGAAGACGAAAGAGGGGATGCCTTCCTGGGGCATCCCCAAGCTTAGGCTTTTTGTTGTACTTGAATTTTACCTTGGGATGCCTTGGGCATCCCCAAGCTTAGGCTATTGCCAGTATTTGTTCCATATTCCATCAAATCCTTACCCAAAAACTTGAAAACTTCACAACACAAAATTTAACAGAAAATCTCGTGGCGCCGTTAGTATAAGTAAACAAACCACCACTTTAAGGTACTGTATTGAACTCATTATTTATTTATATTGGTGTTAAACCTAGTGTATTCCAACTTCTCTATTGTTCAGACCCTCGATACTACGCATAGATTCATCAAAATAAGCAAACAACACACGAAAAACAGAATCTGTCAAAAATTGAACAGTCTGTAGCAATCTGTAACTTTCGAATACTTTTGTAACTCTACAAATTCTGAAATAAATTTGTGGACGTGAGGAATTTGTCTATTAATCACCTACAAAAAGAATCAACTTAAAAGCACTCTCCACTAAAATATGGCAGCTAATCTCATGAGCACAAAAGTTTCTGTTTTTTACAGCAAGATCGCAAAGACTTCACCCAAGTCTTCCCAAAGGTTCTACTTGGCACAAACACTAATTAAAACACAAATCCACATCTAAACAGAAGCTAGATGCATTATTTATTACTAAATAGAAATAAAAACAAAGAAAATAAAATTGGGTTGCCTCCCAACAAGCGCTATCGTTTAACGCCCCTAGCTAGGCATGATACAAGAATAGATCTAGGTATTGCCATATTTATTTTTTATTTTTTTAGCGAGGTCATGCTCGAATCCGGGAGGTTCTTTGCGTTTCCCTTCATATTTAGAAATTTTTAGATCTAAAGAATCCAACCTCTTCTTGCAAAGGGTGATCAACATACTCATGCGGTAAAGATTTCCGCTAACACTCTTAAGAGGTTCAAGAGACTTTTGTAAAAACTTAGTTACTTCGCAAATTTTCTCAAAAACTTGTGTCTCTTCCTGGGTATGATGTAACCCCTTTTGTTGAGGTAGTGTTCCTACTATTCCCTCTATAATTTCATGCGTAATACTGGGATCAATTTTGATAAAATTTCCTTTGGCAACGCAATCCAAGAGTTGTCTATGGGACATATTTAGTCCAACATAAAAATTGTGAAGTAAAATTCTAAAATTTACCTCTACAGTGCAATTACGATAAGATTCCATCATCCTATACCAAGCATCTTTTAAGTTTTCTCCTTGCCTTTGTTTGAAGTGGAGAACTTCAAACTCGGGAGACAAAGGAGCAGATAAAGGACTAGCCATGACGGTAAAGCAACCGATAAAACACAAGGACACACATGAGACAAGCGCACGGAGAAAGGGTGAATAAAAGGGCAAAGGTGAAGTGGGGGAGAGGAAAACGAGTGGCAAATGGCAAATAATGTAATGCAAGGGATAAGAGTTTGTGATGGGTACTTGGTATGTGACTTGTGCGTAGATCTCCCCGACAATGGCACCAGAAATTCTTCTTGCTACCTCTTGAGCATGTGTTGTTTTCCCTTGAAGAGGAAAGGGTGATGAAGCAAAGTAGCGTAAGTATTTCCCTCGGTTTTTGAGAACCAAGGTATCAATCCAATAGGAGACTACACGCAAATCCCTCGTACCTGCACAAACAATTAAGAACCTTGCAACCAACGCGATCAAGGGGTTGTCAATCCCTTCTCAGCCACTTGCAAAAGTGAGATCTAATAGAGATACTAAGATAAATATTTTTGGTATTTTTGTTGTATAGATTGAAAAGTGAAGAATGCAAAATAAAAGAACAGTAAAGATAACTAGCTGATGGAAGATTAATATGATTGAAGATAGACCCGGGGTCCATAGGTTTCACTAGTGGCTTCTCTCAAGGTAGCAGATTCTACGGTGGGTGAACAAATTAGTGTTGAGCAATTGATAGAAAAGTGCATAGTTATGAGAATATCTAGGTATGATCATGTATATAGGCATCACGTCCATGACAAGTAGACCGAAACAATTCTGCATCTACTACTATTACTCCACACATCGACCGCTATCCAGCATGCATCTAGAGTATTAAGTTCATAAGAACAGAGTAACGCCTTAAGCAAGATGACATGATGTAGAGGAATAAACTCATGCAATATGATATAAACCCCATCTTTTTATCCTTGATGGCAACAATACAATACGTGCCTTGTTGCCCCTGCTGTCACTGGGAAAGGACACCCAAGATTGAACCCAAAGCTAAGCACTTCTCCCATTGCAAGAAAGATCAATCTAGTAGGCCAAATCAAACTGATAATTCGAAGAGACTTGCAAATATATTGTAATCATGCATATAAGAATTCAGAAAAGAACCAAATATTGTTCATAGATAATCTTGATCATACACCCACAATTCATCGGATCTCGACAGACATAGCGCAAAAAGTATTACATCGTATAGATCTCCAAGAAGATCGAGGAGAACTTTGTATTGAGATCCAAAGAGAGAGAAGAAGCCATCTAGCTAATAACTATGGACCCGAAGGTCTATGGTAAACTACTCACAACTCATCGGAGAGGCTAGGGTGTTGATGTAGAAGCCGTCCGTGATCGATTCCCCCTCCGGCGGAGCTCCAGAAAAGGCCCCAAGATGGGATCTCACGGGTACAGAAGGTTGCGGTGGTGGAAATAGGGTTTTGTGGTGCTCTCGGATGTTTTTAGGGTATATGAGTACATCGGTGGAGCTACGAGGAGCCCTCGAGAGTGGGGGGAGCGCCTACCCCCCTGGGCGCGCCCTCCTGCCTCGTAGCCGCCTCGTGGCTTCCCAGACATGTACTCCAAGTCTTCTAGGTTGCGTTTGTTCCAAAAACGATCCTCGCGAAGGTTTCATTCCGTTTGGACTCCGATTGATATTCCTTTTCTGTGAAACACTAAAATAGGCAAAAGCAGCAATCTGCACTTGGCCTTGGGTTACTAGGTTAGTCCCAAAAATAATGTAAAAGTGCATAATAAAGCACATTAATTATCGAAAACAGCTAATATAATAGCTTGGAACAATTAAAAATTATAGATACGTTGAAGACGTATCAGTATGCACCGGTGAGAATTGTGAAAACCGCCGAAACAGAACAAGAAGAGAAGAAAAGAAGACTATGACCCGGACGAGGAGTCAAATCTGCCAGGGTTGACCCGCCTCGCCGAATCCGGGTCGCCACCACGGTTTTGTTGAGGTGCTCCAACTTACTCGTCGAGTCACCATCGCCTTCACTGACCTGACAACAAAAAGACCAAAGTAACATCCCTCGACCTGGGTTGATACATGATTTCTTAATCTCTGCCTCCGCCTCCGCTATTGCAGCTAGCCGACCAACTCCGCCTCTGTCCCGGCATCCGGTTCACGCGTTTCCGCGCCATGTCGACCACACTCCTTCGCTCGCTGCTGCGCCCGCACGACCCCGAGCAGGAACCGTTGGGTTCTCTTGCACCGCGTGTGACCTATGCTCCGGGTTACTCTGTGAGTCGCCGCCACGGCATTGAGCTGCCCGCCTCAGCTGCACCTTCAAGCTGCCATCATCACTCGTGTCCGCCGTCTTCGGCGCCCGCTTCGACGACCCGCCACCACCTACTACACTTCTGCTGAGCCTCCTCTGACGAATCACCACGGCTCCAGGGTCCAGCCACTTCAACCGTAGGCCCTGCTGGCTCCCCGGCCTACGTGGCTTATGCAGCGATTCTCTGATGATCATAATGAGACCTATCCACAAACATCATGTAGGGTTGTTACCGGATGGTGTTTCCCGGGGCCCGAAGTTGTCTAAACCCTTGTCTTGTGTTGCGCCTCTCGATTCCGATCAACCCCTCTCAAGCTACTACGCAGATGCATTGGCCACACGACTAAGTCCTCACACTAGGACATCTGCCGATACAAATCCACGACACCGATGGCAATGTTACAGTCTAAAAAGCTAGACTTCTTGCGAAAGGTTTTCGACAAGTTCAAGGAGTTGACTATGATGAGACTTTCTCACCGTAAAGATGCTTAAGTATGTCTGAATCATGTTAGCGATTGCCGCATTTTATGATTATGAAATCTGGCAAATGGATGTCAAAACTGCATTCCTTAAAGGATTTCTCAAAGAAGAGTTGTATATGATACAACCAAAATGTTTTGTTGATCCTAAAAGTGCTAACAAAGTGTGCAAGCTCCAGCGATCCATGTATGGATTGGTGCAAGCATCTCGGAGTTGGTATATATGCTTTGATGAGGTGATCAAAGCATATGGTTTTATGCAGACTTACGATGAAGCCTGTATTTACAAGAAAGTGAGTGGGAGCACTACAACATTTCTGATAAGTATATGTGAATGACATATTGTTGATCGGAAATGATGTAGAATTTTCTGGAAAGCATAAAGGATTGTTTAAAAGGAGTTTTTCAATAAAATACCTCGGTGAAGCTGCTTACATATTTGGAACCAAGATCTATAGAGATAGATTAAGACGCTTGATAAGACTTTCAATGAGTGCATACCTTAATAAGATTTTGAAGGAGTTCAAAATGTATCAGTCAAAGAAGGAGTTCTTGCCTGAGTTGTAAGGTATGAAGTTGAGTAAGACTCAAAAACCCGACCACGGCAAAATATAGAGAAAGAATGAAATTCATTCCCTATGCCTCAGCCATAGGTTCTATAAAGTATGCCATGCTATGTACTAGACCTATCGTGTACCTTGCCATGAGTTTGGCAAGGGGGTACGATAGTGATCCAGGAATGGATCACTAGACAACGGTCAAAAATATCCTTAGTGACTGAAGGACTAAGGAAATGTTTCTCGATTATGGAGGTGATAAAGAGTTCGTCGTAAAGATTTACACTGATGCAAGCTTTGACACTAATCCAAATGACTCTAAGTATCATTCTGGATGTGTATTGAAAGTGGGAGAAATTAGCTAGAGTAGCTACATGCAGAGCATTGTAGACATAGAAATTTGCGAAATACATACGGATCTGAATGTAACACACCCGCTGGCCAAATTTCTCTCACGAAGCAAAACATGATCACACCTTAGTACTCTTTGGGTGTTAATCACATGGCGATGTGAACTAGATTATTAACTCTAGTAAACCCTTTGGGTGTTGGTCACATGGCGATGTGAACTATGGGTGTTATTCAGATAATGATGTGAACTATCGGTATTAATTCACATGGCGATATGAACTATATTATTGACTCTAGTGCAAGTGGGAGACTGGAGGAAATATGCCCTAGAGGCAATAATGAAGTTGTTATTTATATTTCCTTATGAATCATGATAAATGTCTTTTATTCATGCTAGAATTGTATTAACCAGAAACTTAATACATGTGTGAATACATAGACAAACAAAGTGTCCCTAGTATACCTCTACTTGACTAGCTCGTTAATCAAAGATGGTTGAGTTACCTAACCATAGACATGTGTTGTCATTTGATCAAAGGGATCACATCATTAGGAGAATGATGTGATGGACAAGACCCATCCGTTAGCTTAGCACTAATGATCGTATAGTTTTACTGCTATAGCTTTCTTCATGACTTATACATGTTCCTCTGACTATGAGATTATGCAACTCCCGAATACCGGAGGAACACCTTGTGTGCTATCAAACGTCACAACATAACTGGGTGATCATAAAGATGATCCACAGATGTGTCCGAAGGTGTTTGTGGTGTTGGCATAGATCAAGATTAGGATTTGTCACTCCGAGTGTCGGAGAGGTATCTCTGGGCCCTCTTGGTAATACACATCATAATAAGACTTGCAAGCAAATGACGAATGAGTTGCTCACGAGATGATGTATTACGGAACGAGTAAAGAGACTTGCCGGTAATGAGCTTGAACTAGGTATTAAGATACCAACGATCGAAACTCGGGCAAGTAACATACCGATGACAAAGGGAACAACGTATGTTGTTATGCGGTTTGACCGATAAAGATCTTCGTAGAATATGTACTAGCCAATATGAGCATCCAAGTGCCGCTATTGGTTATTGACCGGAGATGTGTCTCGGTCATGTCTACATAGTTCTCGAACCCGTAGGGTCCGCACACTTAACGTTCGATGACGATTAGTATTATGAGCTATGTGATTTTGATGACCGAAGTTTGTTCGGAGTCCCGGATGAGATCACGGACATGAAGAGGAGTCTCAAAATTGTCAAGAGGTACACGTTCATATATTGGAAGGCTATATTCGGACATTGGAAAAGATCCGAGTGATTCGGGTATTTTTCGGAGTACCGGGGAGTTACGGGAATTCACTGGGGGAAGTATTGGGCCTTATTGGGCTTTAGTGGAAAAGAGAGAAGGGCCACAAGGGAAGTCAGCGCCCCCCCCCCCATGGGCAGGTCCGAATTGGACAAGGAGGGGGCGGCGCCCCCCTCTTTCCTTCTCCCTCTCCTCCTCCTTTCCTCTCTCCACCTCTTGGAAAAGGAAGGGGACTCCAACTAGGATTAGGAATCCTAGTTGGACTCCCCCTATAGGCGCGCCCCTCCTAGGCCGGCCTCCTCCTCCTCCCTCCTTTATATACGTGGGCAGGGAGCACCCCAAAGGCACAACAGACAATCTCTTAGTCGTGTGCGGTGCCCCCCTCCATCGTTACACACCTCGGTCATATCGTCGTAGTGCTTAGGTGAAGCCCTGTGCCGGTAACTTCATTACCACCGTCACCATGCCATCGTGCTGATGAAACTCTCCCTTGTCCTCAACTGGATCAAGAGCTCGAGGGACGTCATCATGCTGAACGTGTGCTGAACACGGAGGTGCCGTACGTTCGCTACTTGGATCGGTTGGATCGTGAAGATGTTCGACTACATCAACCGCGTTACTAAATGCTTACGCTTTCGGTCTACGAGGGTACGTGGACACACTCTCCCCGCACGTTGATATTCTTCTCCTAGAAAGATCTTGCGTTATCATAGGTAAATTTTTGAAATACTACGTTCCCCAACAGCACCCATGTGGAAGAAGAAATCTAGTTTGGGACCTACCATATTGGAAAGACCTAGAGGTCCCCTCTACAATCGATGTGATGCACGTGACAAAGAATATTTGTGTGAACCTGCTAGGCTTCTTGGGCGTGTATGGGAAGACAAAAGATACACCAGATGCACGGGAGGACCAGCAACGTATGCATGAAAAAATGGCATGCATCCATAGCAGTATTAGGGCCATGCCCGCTACGCTCTTACCAAAAGAGAAGGAAATATTCTTTGAATTCCTGCTCAGTATGAAGGTCCCGTATGGCTTCTCGTCGAATATAAAAGGAAAAATATATATGAAAGAGAAAAAGTTCTAGAACCTAAAGTATCATGACTGCCACGTGATTATGATGCAACTGCTTTCGGTTGCATTGAGGGGGCTTCTACCGGAAAACATTCGATTAGCCATTGTGAAGTTATGTGCATTCCTTAATGCAATCTCGCAGAAGGTAATCGATCCAGAAATCATACCAACTTTACATAACGATTTGGTGCAATGTCTTGTCCGTTTCGAGTTGGTGTTCTAGCCATCCTTCTTCAATATCATGACGTGCATCCTAGTTCACCTAGTCGACAAGATCGACATTCTGGGTCCTATATTTCTACACAATATGTTCCCCTTTGAGAGAATCACGGGAGTCTTAAAGAAATAAGTTCCTAATTATGCTAGGCGAGAAGGAAGCATCTCTAAGGTCCATGAAAATGAGGAGGTGATTGAGTTTTGTGTTGACTTTATTCCTGACCTTAAGTCGATAGGTGTTCCTGAATCACGGCATGAGGGCAGACTGGGTGGAAAAAGGCACGCTAGGAAGGGACCAAGTAATATGTATGCACATGCATTCTTGGGCGCAAGCACACTACACAGTTCTACAAAATTCCGCCTTGGTGGCTCCGTATATCGAGGAACACAAGGATATTCTACGCTCCAAACACCCGGAGCAGTCTGATGACTGGATTACACGTGAACAAACGGGGACTTTTGCCGGTTGGTTGCAGACACGTCTCATGCATGACAACACTGTTGCAGATGAGTTGTACTTGTTTTCCTAGTTACCATCTTCGACTATATTGACTTTCAAAGGATACGAGATAAATGAGAATACATTTTACACGATCGCCCAAGATAAAAGGAACACCAACCAAAATAGTGGTGTCCACTTTGATGCAGCAAATACCAATAGGCCAAAGGTCACATATTATGGTTACATAGAGGAGATATGGGAACTTGACTATGGACGTGGTTTGAAGGTCCCTTTGTTTTGGTGCAAATGGGTCAATCTTATAGGAGGCGGGGTAAAGGAAGACCCTAAGTACGGAATGACAACAATGGATCTCAACAATCTTGCTTTCGCATACGGACCATTCGTCCTAGCAAATGATGTGGCGCGGGTTTTCTATGTGAAGGACATGTCTACCAAGCCGAGAAAAAGAAAAGATAAGGAAGCGAATACATCATACGATGAGCCAAAGCACCACATAGTTCTTTCAGGGAAAAGAAACATCATGGGAGTGGAGGACACGACAGACATGTCAGAAGATTATAAAAAGTTTCATGAAATTGCTCCCTTTATAGTGAATATTGACCCGAGCATCCTGACGGATGATAAACTAGAGGGTCGGGGTTGCCCGCACACGGCTTGGTGTATCTTGATGTGTCTTGGGTGCTAGCCCTGCCCCTCTATTTATATGTTAAGCCCTGGGGTCGAAACTTGTAGTAAAAGCCTCCTCAAAGTCGGTTTTTCCCGAAAGGCAAGAGTCCTTCTCAGACTCCAGGGCTAGACTCCAGGGTTCCCGACGTCTACCCCCTAGACGCCAGGGTTCCTGGCGTCTTGCCTATGGTCTCCGCAAAACTTCCTTTTGCACTTTCCAAAAGCCTAGTGGGCTTTCCCCTTTGGCCCAAATAAAGTGTTCTCGTGCCGAAACACTTCGAGAAACATCTGAAACCCCTTCTGGTGAATTTCAAAACCTTTCCGGAGATCAAACACTATTATCCCATATATTAATCTTTACCTCTGTACTATTCCGAAGCTCCTCGTCATGTCTGTGATCTCATCTAAAACTCCAAACAACATTCGGTCACCAACATGCATAACTCATATAATACTATATCGTCAACGAACATTAAGCGTGCGGACCCTACGGGTTCGATAACTATGTAGACATGACCGAGAAACCTCTCTGGTAAATAACCAATAGCGGAACCTGGATGCCTATATTGGCTCCTACATATTCTAGGAAGATCTTTATCAGTCGAACCGTTATGAAAACATACGCAATTCCCTTTATCCATCGGTATGTTACTTGCCCGAGATTCGATCGTCGGCATCTCTATACCTAGTTACATCTCGTTACCGGCAAGTCCCTTTACTCATTCCGTAATACATCATCCCGTGACTAACTCATTAGTCATTTTCTTGCAAGGCTTATTATGATGTGTATTACCGAGAGGGCCCAGAGATACCTCTCCGATACTCGGAGTGAAAAATCCAAATCTTGATTCATGCCAACCCAACAAAACACCTTCGCAGATACCTGTAGAGCATCTTTATAATCACCCAATTACGTTGTGACGTTTGATAGCACACAAGGTATTCCTCCGGTATCCGGGGGTTGCATGATCTCATAGTCAAAGGAATATGTATTTGACATCAAGAAAGCAATAACAATAAAATGTACGATCAAATGCTAAGCCAAAGGATGGGTCTTGGCCATCACATAATTTTGCTAATGATGTGATCCCGTTATCAAATGACAACTCATGTCCATGGTTAGGGAACCTTAATCATCTTTGATTAACGAGCTAGTCTAGTAGAGGCTTACTAGGGACACGGTATTTGTTTATGTATTCACACATGTATTTAGGTTTCCAGTCAATACAATTCTAGCATGAACAATAAACCTTTATCATGATTTAAGGAAATATAATAATAACCATTTTATTATCGCCTCTAGGGCATATTTCCATCAATCATAGCTATGACACCTTGTGAGCTACACATAAAAGTGAAGAACATATCCATGAAGGTGGCGGACGGCTATGTTTTAACAAATCCCCCTGAAGCAACCTTCAATTGCAATCTGATTCCGGTTGGCTATGCTCGTGTCGGGGTTAATAGAGTGATGTCAGGATATTACGAGCTAGAGCTTGATAATCATGGAGGTGACGAGGAGCGCACACTGGGAGAGGCCATACATCGTATCATTCTATGGAGAAAGGGTTGCATCGTCTTTCCAAGGCCACCGACACCTGCTCCAACATTTCCGCCGCGTCAGTTGACTCCTGCTCCTCCAAATCCACCACCGCGTCAGCCGACTCCTCCAAGTCTACCACCACGTCAGCTGTCTCAGACACCGCGTCAGCTGACTCCTCCTCCAAGTCCGGCACCGTGTCAGCCGACTCCTCCTCCAAGTCCGAGACCGTGTCAGCCATCTCCATCACCTCAGTGGGCTCTGTCGCCTCAGCAACAGCGGAAGAGAGGCGCCGCAACTACTGCAGCTAGCGGTACAACATGCAAGAAATTCATGTTGGGGAACATAGTATTTCAAAAACTTTGCCTACGATCACGCAAGATATATCTAGGAGAAGCATAGCAACGAGCGGGGGGAGTGTGTCCACGTACCCTCGTAGACCGAAAGTGGAAGAATTTAGTAACGCGGTTGATGTAGTCAAACGCCTTCGCGATCCAACCGATCCAAGTATCGAACGTACGACACCTCCGCGTTTAGCACACATTCAGCTCGATGACGTCCCTCGAGCTCTTGATCCAGTTGAGGCTGAGGGAGAGTTTTGTGAGCACGACGGCGTGGTGATGGTGATGATGAAGTTACTGGCGCAGGGCTTGGCCTAAGCACTGTGACGATATGACCGAGGTGTGTAACTGTGGAGGGGGCACCACACACGGTTAGGAAAAATTGATGTGAGTTCTAGCGGTGCCCTCCCCATGTATAAAAAGGAGGGAGAGGGAGGAGGAGGCACGCCAAGGGGGGAGTCCTACTCCCACTAGGAGTAGGACACCCCTTTCCTAGTAGGAGTAGGAGAAGAGGGAAGGGGGGGAGAGAAGAGAAGGAAGGAGGGGGCGCCGCCCCTCCCCCCTAGTATAATTCGAACTAGGCTTGGGGGCGCGCGGCCTGCCCTATGATGCCCCTCTCTCTCCCCCTAAATCCCAATAAGGCCCATTTACTCCCCGGGGGGTTCCGGTAACCTCCCGACAGTCCGGTATTTATCCGGTGACCCACGGAACCTTTCCGATGTCCGAATATAACCTTCCAATATATCAACCTTTATGTCTCGACTATTCTGAGACTCCTCATCATGTCCGTGATCACATCTGGGACTCCTAACTACTTTCAGTACATCAAAACACATAAACTCATAATACCGATTGTCATCGAACGTTAAGCGTGCTGATCCTACGGGTTTGAGAACTATGTAGACATGACCGAGACTCATCTTCTGTCAATAACCAACAGCGGAACCTGGATGCTCATATTGGTTCCTACATATTCTACGAAGATCTTTATCGGTCAAAGTGCATAACAACATATGTTGTTCCCTTTGTCATCAGTATGTTACTTGCCAGAGATTTGATCGTCCGTATCACTATACCTAGTTCAATCTCGTCACCGGCAAGTCCCTTTACTTGTTCCGTAATACATCATCTCGTGACTAACTCATCAATCGTTTGCTTGCAAGGCTTATTATGATGTGCATTACCGAGAGGGCCCAGAGATACCTCTCCGACACTCGGAGTGAAAAATTCTATTCTCCATCTATGCCAACACCACAAACACTTTCGGATACACCTGTAGAGCATCTTTATAATCACCCAGTTACGTTGTGATGTTTGATAGCACACAAGGTGTTCCTACGGTATTCAGGAGTTGCATAATCTCATAGTTAGAGGAACATGTATAAGTCATGAAGAAAGCAATAGCAGTAAAACTAAATGATCATAGTGCTAAGCTAACGGATGGGTCTTGTCCATCACATCATTATCCTAATGATGTGATTCCGTTGATCAAATGACAACACATGTCTATGGTTAGGAAACATAACCATCTTTGATTAAAGAGCTAGTTTAGTAGAGGCATGCTAGGGACACTCTGTTTTGTCTATGTATTCACACATGTATCAAGTTTCCGGTTAATACAATTCTAGCATGAATAACAGACATTTATCATGATATATAAGGAAATATAAGTAACAACTTTATTATCGCCTCTAGGACATATTTCCTTCATTCTCCCACTTGCACTAGAGTCAATAATCTAGATTACATAGTAATGATTCTAACACCCATGGAGTCTTGGTGCTGATCATGTTTTTCTCGTGGAAGAGGCTTAGTCAACGGGTCTGCAACATTTAGATCCGTATGTATCTTGCAAATTTCTATGTCTCCCTCCTTGACTTGATCGCGGATGGAATTGAAGCGTCTCTTGATGTGCTTGGTTCTCTTGTGAAACCTAGATTCCTTCACCAAGGTTATTGATCCAGTGTTATCACAAAAGATTTTCATTGGACCCGATGCACTAGGTATTACACTTAGATCGGATATGAACTCCTTCATTTGCTGCTTTAGAAGCAGCTATCTACTCCGCTTCTCACATAGATCCCGCCATGACGCTCTGCTTGGAACTGCACCAACTGACAGCTCCACCGTTCAACAAAAATACATATCTGGTTTGTGACTTAGAGACATTCGGATCAGTGTCAAAGCTTGAATCGACGTAACCATTTACGACGAGCTCTTTGTCACCTTCATAAACGAGAAACATATCATTTGTCCTTTCCAGGTACTTCAGGATGTTCTTGACCGCTGTCCAGTAATCCACTCCTGGATTACTTTGGTACCTCCCTGCTAAACTTATAGTAAGGCACACATGTGGTCTGGTACACAGCATTGCATACATGATAGATCATATGGCTGACATAGGGAATGACTTTCATTTTCTCTCTATCTTCTGCAGTGGTCAGGCATTGAGTCTTACTCAACTTCACACCTTGCAACACAGGCAAGAACCCTTTCTTTGACTGATCCATTTTGAACTTCTTCAAAACTTTATCAAGGTATGTGCTTTGTGAAAGTCCTATTAAGCATCTTGATCTATCTCTATAGATCTTGATGCCCAATATATAAACAGCTTCATCGAGGTCTTTCATTGAAAAATTATTATTCAAGTATCCTTTAATGCCATCTAGATATTCAATATCATTTCCAATCAATAATATGGCATATACATATAATATTAGAAATGCTACAGAGCTCGCTCACTTTCTTGTAAATACAGGCTTCTCCAAAAGTCTGTATAAAACCATATGCTTTGATCACCTCATCAAAGCATATATTCTATATCCGAGATGCTTGCACCAGTCCATAGATGGATTGTTGGGGCTTGCACACTTTGTTAGAACCTTTAGGATCGACAAAACCTTCTGGTTGCATCATATACAACTCTTCTTTCCGAAATCCATTAAGGAATGTAGTTTTGACATCCATTTGCCAAATTCCATAAAATGTGACAATTGCTAACATGATTCGAACTGACTTAAGCATCGCTACGGGTGGGAATGTCTCATTGTAGTCAACTCCTTGAACTTGTCGAAAAAAATTCGCAACAAGTCGAGCTTTGTAGTCATTTAACATTACCATCGGCGTCGGTCTTCCTCTTAAAAATCCATTTATTTTTAATGGCTTGCCGATCATCGGGCAAGTCACCAAAGTCCACACTTTGTTCTCATACATGGACCCCATCTCAGATTTCATGGCCTCAAGCCATTTTTCGGAATCTGGGCTCATCATCGCTTCCTCATAGTTCGTAGGTTCATCATGGTCTAGTAACATGACTTCCAGAACAGGGTTACCGTACTACTCTGGTGCGGAACGTACTCTGGTTGACCTACGAGGTTCAGTAGTAACTTGACCTGAAGTTTCATGATTATCATCATGTCAGGACCAAGATGCGATTCTATCCCGATCACGTGACACTTACGTGATTGGGGCACAACCGCATTTCGGGCGCTTAGCAAGATGGATATCATTACATCGTACCATTACATACATACATGGGGGATACAACAATACATACAAGTCACATGAATACAACAACATCAATACAAAGCATCCAACTACGGATGCAAACATGAAAAGCACAACGACATCCATCGGCTATCCCAGGCTGCCGACCCGGAACATAACCCAAGAAGAAGAAGAAGAAGAAGAAGAAGAAGAAGAAGAAGAAGAAGAAGAAGAAGAAGAAGAAGAAGAAGAAGAAGAAGAAGAAGAAGAAGAAGAAGAAGAAGAAGAAGAAGAAGAAGAAGAAGAAGAAGAAGAAGAAGAAGAAGAAGAAGAAGAAGAAGAAGAAGAAGAAGAAGAAGAAGAAGAAGAAGAAGAAGAAGAAGAAGAAGAAGAAGAAGAAGAAGAAGAAGAAGAAGAAGAAGAAGAAGAAGAAGAAGAAGAAGACAAGTCATCGGAAACCTGCACCTGCAACTGTTGTTGTAGTATCTATGAGCCACGAGGACTCAGCAATCCCATAACCATGGGTAACAAGTGTAATGCCCCGGATGTAATACTTTCCCTTTTGGGCAATATATATATCTCTGGCTTCATCAATTCCATTCCGGGTTCTTCGTCTTTCGGGTTTTCGTCTTTTGTCGTGTGCATGTGTTCATTCATCCATATCATGTACTCATGTGCATCGCATTGCATTTGTGTTGTCATTTGCATCCGGTCCCACTCGTTTCTTCCCGTTGTTCGTTTCGAGTTCCGGAGCTCTCTCACGTGTCCGTGGCATCCCCGAGGCCTACTTTGGTGTTTGGCCGTGTAACGTTTCCTTTTTGGTGTGAGACTTGCCGTGCGATGTTGTTTTGGTGTGTGTAACCCGCCTGTCAAATCTCGTCGCGTTTGGAGTTCGTTTGATGCTCCAACAGTTATTCTCGTGGGCTGAAAGTACCTCCACTTTGAGGCCCAAGACACCCCTCCAACAGCCCACCAAACCAACCCAAACCCTTCCCTTCATCTAGGCCATCTAATTGTGATCATGTGGCTGAAAACCTCACCTCATTTGGACAACCCTAGCTCCTTGTGCCTATATAAACGTCCATCTCCCCCAATTTTTCGCGTCTGAAACCCTAATGCTTCCACAGTTCACCGCCGGTGCTTCCACCGTTGATCCGCGGTGCTTCCACCGTTGAAAATCAGTGCCTCCGACATCCCAGGAAATCGTGCTTCCGAAGTTCTTCTTCGTGCTTCCGTAGTGCCGGAGCTGCGCTTCCGTACGACGATGGGCCCCGCCTCTTCTTCAACCTCCGGTCCACGCCGCCTTCGCCGGAGATCTCGCCGCCGCCGGTTCCCCTCAGGCCGCCGGGCCACCAATCCCCGCCGCCAGGACCGCCTCCACGCCGGCGCCGGACTCCGCTGCTCCAGGCCACCGCCGGCCACCCTCCAGGCCGCCGGCGCCCGCCCCATCCGCCGCCACCGCGCCCGGCCTCCCCGCCCGTCGGCTGGTGCCGCCCTCCTTCGCCGGGCCGCCTACGCCGCCGGGGCCGCTCCGCCGCCCGCCGGCCGAGCCCCGCTCGAGGAGCCCGCCGGTCGCTCCCTCTCGATCGGGAGGATCCCGATCTGACGCCTAAACAGGCCGAAGCCCGTTACCGCGGTGGATCCGGCCCGCTCCGCGAACCCCGGCCCGATCCGCGCCCGGATCCGCCCCGCGAGCCCGTTTGACCGCCGTTTGACCGCGTTGACTTTTCCGTTGACCCTGAGGTAGTCTCGTTTTTTCCACTAAGTCCCTGATTTTAGTTTCTGATGCTGTTTTGCAATGGTGATAACTTTTTGTGTGATGGTCCGATTTGAGCAAATGATATGTCAAAATGATCGTGGAGACTTGTACTACGCTTTATTCCATTGTGCCATGCATGTTTGAGGTCATCTAGATGTCTTAATCTTCATGAGAAGAGTGCTACTTGTTATAAACTGTTGTTAGTAGTTGTTTTCATGCCATCCTTGCAATGTGATATCTTGTTGCATGTTTATCCAAATGAGGCAAATGATATGTCCACGTGTTCATCATGTTATGCTCTACATGTTGGTTGCCTTAGCTTGCATGATAGATTTCATCTTGCCATGGTTATCTCCTTTGCGAAGTGCTACGTGGCTGTTATGTCGTTAAACTTGTTACGAGATGCCTCGTAGAGGAGCTCGTTGCTATTGATGTGGTTGTCCCCTTGATGCATGCTTAGATGTTTTGGACTCCCCATCATGTGTACTTTGCTGTGATGCTTACCACTTGCCATGCTATGCTTTGAGGAGACTTAAACTTGCTCTCAAAGATGCCATGATGTTACTACTGTTTTAACACTTAGTGAAATTTCACTAAGTCTGGAATCTGTAATTTCCAGATGCCATGTTTTCTTGTTGTTCTAGGCAAATCCATGATAGTTTTGGGGTGACTCTTGATGATTCCTTGTTGTATAAGTTGTTGACTATCCATTCATGCTCTCACATGCTTATTTGAGTGGTTGTAGCATATTTAAATCTTGCTCCCAAGTTGCAACAAATTACTGCTGTCAGGATTTTGTTGTCAAGTTCCATATGTCATAGCTTGTTGCTATTGATCCATGGCTCCTTTGGAGATGCTCCAATGGATTTGTTTGTTGTAGGATATGTCTAGTTTATGTCCATGCTCATTGCCATGATGTTTGGGTGCTGTAGGCCATTTATCTCTTGCTCCGAAGTTGCTATGTGGCTGTTATTTTCAGCTTGTGCATGTTTATTGTTTCGGGTGTAACTTTTAGCCCGTTGCTCCGTTTTGAACAAGTCATATATGTAACTTGTGTGATTTTGCATGTAAATTCATATTATCCTCTTGTTATCATGTTTTGAAGCATTTTGCTTGATGCATATTGTTGTGCTGTGACACTGTGCTTCCTAAGTAGACTTTCTGTGCTTCCATAGTGCATCTGTTTTGCTTCCATAGTGCATCAGTCATGCATCCAGTAATTTTTCTGCGCATTGCATCTTGTTTGATTCGTTGCCGTGTGTTCTTGTGTTTGAGTAGAGCCGGAAGCTGAGACCGAGTACGAGTACGAGCACGAGGTTCCTACCGAGGTTGAGAACGAGGACCCCTCTTACGATCCCATCGACAACTCTTCAGGCAAGATGACCGAACCCCGATAACATTACTATCTTTGCCTATTGCTAGAAGTCTCGTTCTATAGTTTTGCCTCGATGCCCATGTTTTCCTGTTAGCCTCCTATTGTAACCATGAACCTGTCTAACCACCCTACCTATGCAAACCATTGATTGGCTATAAGTAGGCTTCGCCCAGCCCCTCTTATAGCATTGTTAGTTGCAGGAGAAGATTGAAGATTCTTGCTTCTTGTTGAAGCTTGTTGGGATATCACACTATATTAATCATTAAATGAAATCATCTATATATTGGTAATGGGTGGAAGGCTAAGCCTTTTGCTTGGTGATTTGTTCCACTCATGCCGCTAGGAACCGTATAAACCGGTGTTATGTTCCTTGATTATGCGTTCCTCACACGGTTGGGGTTATGGGACCCCCTCGATAAACCGTTAAGTGCTAAGTCTTTTCCAGCAAGTCCCAACATTGGTACTATTTTGCCTAATAACTAAAAACTTGCATAGGGAGCAATTAACCCTCTTCTTAATCAACAACCCCGGGCCAGTGCTCCACATGAGTGTTGGTCCGAAACGGGGAGTCTGCGGGGCCACCTCGAGGGAACTCAAGGTTTGGTAAAAACCTGTAGAATCGCCCATCCGGTCGTGGCCTGAGACTAGATACGCGCGGCTATTGTCAGGGTGTCGGTACGCCGGGAGGATTTGCTGGATTAGCCTTACCTTAGTCGGAGTATCTTGAGCACGGGATTCCAAGAATACTCGGGCCTTCCCACCTTGGAGTTGCGACTCCGCGGATCGTGGGCTTGTCATGGGCCAAGTTGGAACACCCCTGCAGGGTTATGAACTTTCGAAAGTCGTGCCCGCGGTTATGTGGCAGATGGGAATTTGTTAATATCCGGTTGTAGAAAACTTGACACCATGTTCCAATACACTACCAGCGTGAGTACCGTGACGGTCATTTTCCGAAAGGGTTTCGGGAGATGAACACGGTGGGGTTATGTTTGACTTGCTTTAGTTAGGATCACTTCGTGATCATCTATCGTCCAAGGCACCTTCTCTTCTCCCTCTCTTTTACGTAAGCTAGGCTAGTGCTGCTGCAGACTCTTGTTCTTTCTTCAGCCTTGTTCCACACCCAAGGCTTGGATAGTCGTGTTACCCGGGAACGGGATTGCTGAGTCCTTTGTGGCTCATAGTTACTTCAACACACCAGATGCAGGTACGATGGTGAGCTACGTAGGCGATGGCACTGAGCTAGACTGGGAGTACGACGAGGAACATAGCCGTTACTACGTGAACTATCCGGTTGATCCGTAGAGCTTCTACTAGGATTCGATCTAGACATGTGGTTTAATGTTATGTTTGGTATCTTTCATTTGGATCTTACCCTTAGATGGGCTGTGATGTTTATTTGAATGATGTTTGGACATGTAATGAATTTGTGTGACGTGGCGAGTGTAAGCCAACTATCTTTTCAGTTTTCCATCCCTATTTTTACATGAGATGTGCAAAGGTACCAAACTTGCGATCATTCCAGAATGGGCTTATATCTTTAAGTCGTGCCTCAACACGTAGGAGATATAGTCCCATCCTGGGCATTACAACAAGACTAGCAAAGCTTAATGGATAGGAAGAGGTAAAGTGGTGAGGTTGCAGCAGTGGCTAAGCATAATATGGTGGCTAATTTACGAGTACACGAATAAGATGAGCATCTACGCAAATGGTCGCAACTGGTAGTGATCGCTAAAGATCCTGATCTACCTACGAGTCAAACATAACCCCATCGTGTTCTCTTCTCAAAGTGAAAAGAGACAGTCACGGTTACTCACACAGTTGTGTGTTTTATTTCGGATCCTCTGTCAAGTTTTCTACAACCGGACATTAACAAATTCCAATCTGCCACATAACCGCGGGCACGGCTTTCGAAAGATCATAACCCTGCAGGGGTGTCCCAACTTAGCCCATCACAAGCTCTCACGATCAGCAGAAGTAATAATAATATTACCCCTTATCTTAGGGAAGGCCCGATCAGACTCGGAATTCCCGGTGCACAAGACATTTTGACAATGGTAAAACAAGTCCAGCAAGACCTCTCGGTGTGTCGACACCCTGATAGTAGCCGCGCGTATCTCGTCTCAGGCCACGACCGGATGGGCGATGCTACAGGTAAAACCAGATACCTCGGGTTTGCCCAAGGCGGCTCTGCAGGCTCCCCGTTTGGGACCAACACCATCAGCACTGGCCCCCCCTGCTATGTAGAAAGAATCCTCGAGGGCGCGATCCCCTATGCAAATTTAATTAATTAATTAAGCTGTTATTATGAGGCAAATTAAAACCAATGTTGGGCCTTGCTGGAGGAGTTTTATTCAAAGATGAACTGTCAAGGGGTCCCCATATACCCAACCGTGTAAGGAACGCAAAATCAAGGAACATAATGCCGGTTTATCGGCTCCTAAGGTGGCATGAGTGGAACAAAACACCGAGCAAAAGGCCAAGCCTTCCACCCATGCCCAGTATATAGGTGTGTTAAAATTTATAAGACATATTGTGATATTCCAGCAACAAGTTCCAACATGGAACGATCTTCATCTTCACCTGCAACTAACAACACAATAAGAGGGGCTGAGCAAGCGGGTAACATATCCAAACAACGGTTTGCTAGGAAGGTGTCAAAGGTTAGATGTTTCATGGCAACAAGGAGAGGGGCTGACAATAAGAGATTGGTAGCGCGACATGTAACGATAGCATCGAGACAACTAAGCATGGCAATGATAGTAAAGGTATCCAAGGTGATGGTCATCTTGCCTGAGATCCCGCAATGAAGAAGAACGGATCCATGAAGAAGACGAAGAAGAAGCCTCGAAGACGAACCACGCGAAGTCGAACGAATCCTCACGATCGCAACGGAAAAGAACTAGCGAGAAGAAAGCACACAACAAGGTAAACAAACCACTCAAGAACATGACAATATGCTCAACCAAGTATGATGCAAGACAAGTCTATATACGATGCAATACATGGCAAGGGATGAAGCACACAAGAACAACACAAGCCAACAAGTTTAAATGAGGCCGGAATCAACATATAACAAATCCGGCAAGACCTCATATGCATATTTTGAAATTGGTCCAGATCTGAACAAACCTTAAGTTAGAGGTGTTAAATAGCAGGTTAACATGCACCATGATGATCTACATGAAATTCTAGTCAAGTTACATATCAAGTTTGTTTAATTCGGAGCTACGGCCTAGAAGATATGAGCAAAACAAGACAAACATGGCAACGGTGCAAGATGCACCCAAACATCAAGCAAACACACTCCAAACATGAAAACAACATGATATTAAGCTTCTACATGCAAAATCACACAAGTATCATATAGGGCACGCTCAAAACGGAGCAACGGTTCAACACATACACACGAAACAAGATATAACAACAAGCTGAAGTTAACAGCCACATAGCAACTTTGGAGCAAGGTAAATATAAGCTACAACACCCAAACATGATAACAAGAGGCATGGATGTGAAGTAGACATGTTACTTAACAAGCATGAACTTAGAACACACCCAAAAGCTTGCTGGAACACATTTAAACAAGCATGGGAAGTTGCAATAAATCTATCCAGACTTAGCCAAAATCTGGGAAGGCAAAAACATCATCACGATGCTACCTTCGGAGGCACAAAACAACAAGCATATCAACTCTACTAAGGATATAAAGAGCATGGACATGTAGTAGACATATCATACAGCAAACAACTCCATTGGAGCAACTCCATAGGAGGCATGGATCAATAACAACAAGCTTCACCAAATTGAACATGCTGATAAAATCCTGACAGGTATAATTTATAGCAACTTGAGAGCAATAAATAAATAAGCTACAGCAGGCCATATGTGCAAGTAAGGGCATGAATGGATAGACAATAACATGGACAACAAGACATGATCATTGGCCACTCCAAAACAAGCATGGATTTGAGTGGGGCATCAAGCAAACATGGCATCAGGTTAAGCAGATTCCAAACTTAGCAGTTTTTTCACTAAGTATAAAACAGCAACAACAACATGGCATGTTTACAAGCTTGTTTAAGTCACCTCAAGGCATATCATGGAAAATGGAAAGCACCACAGCAAAGACCATATGATTGTGCTTCTAAAACATATAGACATGTGGCATGAAGACAAACACATCAATAGTAATGAGCAAGTGAAAACAGCATCTCACAACAAGTTTCAGCACTTAACAGCCACATGCACTTTTGTAACAGAGATTAACATGGCAAGATGAACTCAAACAAGCATGCTACAGCAATCATCATGTAGAGCACTTCACAGTGAACATTTTGACATATCATATGCTCCATTTGGATAAACATGCACCAAGTTACAAGCATCACAAGTATGCAACAAAATTATAGTCACAACAGTTTTAAACTTATAGCACTCTTGCAACAGAGATTAGGTCATCTAGATGATCTCAAACAAGCATGGCACAATGGAACAAAGTGTAGAGCATATCACCACGATCATTTTGATATATCATTCACTCAAAACGGATAAGCACACAACAAGTTACAGGCACTCAAAGATGCAACATTATTAACAACTTTAGGGACTTAGCAGAAAAATGACTTAGGAAAAAAAATACAGAAGCGAGCGGGGAGTAGTTATACGTGCCCAGGGCGGGGAATAGTGGCTGCTCACTTTCGGTCCTGGCCCATAAGCGAAGGAGGAGGAGGCCCGGAGGGGGAGACGGGTCGGCTGGGCTGCAGGAGGGAGTTGAGGGAGTTGGGCCGGCGCTAGGCCTCGTGGCCCACCAGGCTGGGGCGGATTGTCGTGCTCCTCCTGATCCCTCCTGGATCGGGAAGGACAGAGGAGGCAGCGGCGGCGGTTGCTCGTCGCCTGCGGCAGGCGGCGAGGAGCAGATGGCCGGAGGCGAAACGGGCAGCCCTAAAGGGGCCTTCCCCGACCGGATCTCGCCGGATCCAGCCCGGAGGGAGGTCGGGCGGCGACCAGGCGGGCTGGCGGCGGGGTCAGAGAGGAGCGGCTGCACTCCGGTGGTGCAGCTCGCGGGCGGGAGGCCGGGTGGAGGCGAGGCCCGACGCGGAGGCGGCGGCGTCCGGCGGCGGAGCGGAGGCAGGCCGGCGGTGTGCGGAGGCACGGTGGAGGCGGCGCGGCTCGGGGAGGCGCGGGATCCGGGACGGTGGCGCGGTGCTCCGGCGAAGGGACGGCGAGGTCCGACGAGCTCCGTCGAGCGAGCGGCTGCGGGAGGCGGGAGACGCGGCCAACGGGCTCCCTCGGGCCCGGCAAGGCCCGATGCGGGCCCGATCTGGGCCGGGACAGCGGGGATGTGGGCGCGGGTGACGTGGCGGCACGCGGTTGGAGGAGAGCGGCGGCGGGGCGGCGTGGCAGCGTGTGATTGGCTGCGGGGACGTGGCCGGCGGACATGTCCGGCGCGGACGGACGCGTCCGGCTGCGCGAGGAGGAGGAAGACTAGGGTTTGCGTGCGATTTTGGACGGGGGGGACTATTATATAAGTAGAGGGAGCTAGGAGTGTCCAAATGAGGAGCGGTTCACGGCCACGCGATCATGATTGAACGGCCAAGAGCATGCAGGGGGTTAGAATGGGCTTGGGGGCTTTTGGAAAGGGGTGTTGGGCCAAAAGACAAAAGGCTTCCGACGGTTAATGCGGTTAACCGTTGGGCTATCAAACGAACTCCGAATGCGACGAAACTTGGCAGGCGGTCTACCTATCCTATAATAAGACCACCGCCAAGTTTCAACCCATTCCGAGAACGCTTTCCTGCCACTCACAAAATAAATATTCGGAGGCGCCGCGGGCGCGTGCAAGTGTGTCTGGCTCAGAACGGACAACGGAAAGGACGAGGGGGTTCGGCCGGATGCAAGTTTTGAAAACATGCTGATGCAACACACATGATGACAAGGCAAAGACAATGAATAACCGACTGACACCTGGCGCACCGGTCTCGGGGTGTCACACATCATTAGCTTCCTCACTAATTGGTGTAGGAATCACTGGAACTAGTTTATGTGATGAAGTACTTTCCAATTCGGGAGGAGGTACAATTACCTCATCAAGTTCTACTATCCTCCCACACACTTCTTTCGATAGAAACTCCTTCTCTAGAAAGGATCCATTATTAGCAATGAATATCTTACCTTCAGATCTGTGATAGAAGGTGTACCCAACAGTTTCCTTTGGGTATCCTATGAAGACACATTTCTCCGACTTGGGTTCGAGCTTATCAGGTTCTAGATTTTTCACATAAGCATCGCAGCCCCAAACTTTAAGAAAATACAACTTGGGTTTCTTGCCAAAACACAGTTCATAAGGCGTCGTCTCAATGGATTTAGATGGTGCCCTATTTAACGTGAATGCAGTTGTCTCTAAAGCATAACCCCAAAACGATAGTGGTTAATCGATAAGAGACATCATAGATCGCACCATATCTAATAAAGTACGGTTATGACGTTCGGACACACCATTACGCTGTGGTGTTCCAGGTGGCGTGAGCTGTGAAACTATTCCACATTGTTTCAAATGAAGACCAAACTTGTAACTCAAATATTCGCCTCCGCGATCAGATCATAGAAACTTTATTTTCTTGTTTCGATGATTCTCTACTTCACTCTGAAATTATTTGAACTTTTCAAATGTTTCAGACTTGTGCTTCATCAAGTAGATCTACCCATATCTGCTCAAATCATCAGTGAAGGTCAGAAAATAACGATACCCGCCGCGAGCCTCAACACTCATCGATCCACATACATCAGTATGTATGATTTCCAACAAGTCAGTTGCTCGCTCCATTGTTCCGGGGAACGGAGTTTTAGTCATCTTGCCCATGAGACATGGTTCGCAAGCACCAAGTGATTCCAAAAGTCCATTAGCATGGAGTTTCTTCATGCGCTTTACACCAATATGACCTAAACGGCAGTGCCACAAATAAGTTGCACTATCATTATCAACTTTGCATCTTTTGGCTTCAATATTATGGATATGTGTATCACTACGACCAAGATCCAACAAGAATAGACCACTCTTTAAGGGTGCATGACCATAAAAGATATTACTCATATAAATAGAACAACCATCATTCCCTGATTTAAATGAATAACCATCTCACAACAAACAAGATCTAGATATAATGTTCATGCTCGACGCTGGCACCAAATAAAAATTATTTAGGTCTAAAACTAATCCTGAAGGTAGATATAGAGGTAGCGTGCCGACGGTGGTCACATCGACTTTGGAACCATTTCCCACGCGCATCGTCACCTCGTCCTTAGATAGTCTTCATTTAATCCATAGCCCCTGTTTTGAGTTACAAATATTAGCAACCGAACCAGTAGCAAATACCCAGGTGCTACTACGAGCATTAGTAAGGTACACATCAATAACATGTATATCAAATATACCTTTGTTCACTTTGACATCCTTCTTATCTGCCAAATACTTGGGGTGGTTCCGCTTCTACTGTCCAGTCCCTTTGACGTAGAAGCACCCAGTTTCAGGCTTGCCTCCAGGCTTGGGTTTCTTCGCGGGATTAGCAACTGGCTTGATATTCTTCTTGAAGTTCCCCTTCTTTCCCTTGCCCTTTTTCTTGAAACTAGTGGTTTTATTAACCATCAACACTTGATGCTCCTTTTTGATTTCTACCTCCGCAGCTTTGAGCATAGCGAAGAGCTCGGGAATTGTCTTCTGCATCCCTTGCATATTATAGTTCATCACGAAGCCTTTATAGCTTGGTGGCAGTAACACTATCTTCGTCAACTTTGCATCCAAGTTGAGTCATGTGATTGTAGTACCCAGACATTCTGAGTAACTGTTCACTGATAGAACTGTTCTCCTCCATCTTGCAGCTATAGAACTTATTAGAGACTTCATATCTCTCAATTCGGGCAGTTTCTTGAAATATTAACTTCAACTCTTGGAACATCTCATATGCTCCATGAAGTTCAAAACATCTTTGAAGTCCCAATTCTAAGCCGTAAAGCATGGCACTCTGAACTATTGAGTAGTCATCAGAACAAGCTTGCTAGACGTTCATAACATCCGGAGTTGCTCCTGCAGCAGGCATGTCACCTAGCAGTGCTTCCAGGACATAATTCTGCTGTGCAGCAATGAGGATAATCCTCAAGTTACGGACCCAGTCCGTGTAGTTGCTACCATCATCTTTCAACCTAGCTTTCTCTAGGAATGCATTAAAATTCAAGGGAACAGTAGCACGGGCCATTGATCTACAACAACATAGATATGCAAAAACTATCAGGACTAAGTTCATGATAAAATAAAGTTCAATTAATCATATTACTAAAGAACTCCCACTTAGATAGACATCCATCTAGTCATGTAAATGATCACGTGATCCAAATCAACTAAACCATGTCCGATCATCACGTGAGATGGAGTAGTTTTCAATGGTGAACATCTTATGTTGATCATATCTACTATATGATTCACGCTCGACCTTTCGGTCTCTAGTGTTCCGAAGCCATGTCTGTACATGCTAGGCTCGTCGAGTTTAACCCGAGTATTCTGCATGTGCAAAACTGTCTTACACCCGTTATATTTGAACGTAGAGCTTATCACACCCGATCATCACATGGTGTCTCGCCACGACAAACTTTCGCAACGGTGCATATTGAGGGAGAACACTTGTACCTTGAAATTTTGTAAGGGATCATCTTATAATGCTACCGCCGTACTAAGCAAAATAAGAAGCATAATAAGATAAACATCACATGAAATCAAAATATGTGACATGATATGGCCATCATCATCTTGTGCTTTTTGATCTCCATCTCCAAAGCATCATCATGATCTCCATCGTCACCCGCTTGACACCATGATCTTCATCGTAGCGTCGTGGTCGTCTCGCCAACTATTGCTACTACTACTATCGCTAACTCATAGTGATAAAGTAAAGCAATTACATGGCCTTCCCAATTTCACACAATAAAGAGACAACCATAAGGCTCCTCCCGGTTGCCGATAATTTACAAAACCTGATCATCTCATACAATAATGTATAACTCATCACGTTTTAACCATATCACATCACAACATGCCCTGCAAAAACAAGTTAGACGTCATCTACTTTGTTATTGCAAGTTTTAAGGGGCTGCTACGGGCTTAGCAAGAACCGTTCTTACCTATGCATACAAAAACCACAACGATTTTTCATCAAGTGTTCTGTTTTAATCTTCACAAGGACCGGGCGTAGTCACACTCGATTCAACTAAAGTGAGAGAGACAGACACCCGCCGGTCACCTTTAAGCAACGAGTGCTCGTAACGGTGAAACCAGTCTCGTGTAAGCATACGCGTAATGTCAGTCCGGGGCTGCTTCATCTCACAATACCGCCGAATCAAAGTATGACATGCTGGTAAGCAGTATGACTATTATCGCACACAACTCATTGTGTTCTACTCGTGCATATCATCTACGCATAGACCTGGCTCTGATGCCACTGTTGTGGAACATAGTATTTCAAATTTTTTGCCTATGATCACGCAAGATCTATCTAGGAGAATCATAGCAACAGGCGGGGAGAGTGTGTCCATGTACCCTCATAGACCGAAAGCGGAAGCGTTTAGTAATGCGGTTGATGTAGTCGAACGTCTTCGCGATCCAACCGATCCAAGTACCGAACGTACGACACCTTCGCGTTCAGCTCGATGACGTCCCTCGAGCTCTTGATCTAGTTGAAGCCGAGGGAGAGTTTCTTCAGCACGACGGCGTGGTGACGGTGATGATGAAGTTACCGGCGCAGGGCTTCGCCTAAGCACTACGACGATATGACCGAGGTGTGTAACTGTGGAGGGGGGCACCGCACACGGCTAGGAACAATTGATGTGTGTTCTAGGGGTTCCCTCCCCACGTATATAAAGTAGGGAGAGTGAGGAGGCGGCCGGCCTAGGGAGGAGGCGCGCCAAGGGGGGAGTCCTACTCCCACTAGGAGTAGGACTCCCCTTTCCTAGTAGGAGTAGGAGAAGAGGGAAGGGAGGAAGAGAAGAGAAGGAAGGAGGGGGCGCCGCCCCTCCCCCTAGTCCAATTCGGACTAGGCTTGGGGGCGCATGGCCTTCCCTATGCAGCCCCTCTCTCTCTCCCCTAAAGCCCAATAAGGCCCATTTACTCCCGGGGGGTTCCGGTAACCTCCTGGTACTCCGGTATTTATCCAGTGACCCCCGAAACCTTTCCGGTGTCCGAATATAACCTTCTAATATATCAATCTTTATGTCTCGACCTTTCTGAGAATTCTCGTCATGTCCGTGATCACATCCGGGACTCCTAACTACCTTCGGTACATCAAAACACATAAACTCATAATACCGATCATCATCGAACGTTAAGCGTGCGGACCTACGGGTTCGAGAACTATGTAGACATGACCGAGACTCATCTCCGGTCAATAACCAATAGCGGAACCTAGATGCTCATATTGGTTCCTGCATATTCTACGAAGATCTTTATTGGTCAAACCACATAACAACATACGTTGTTCCCTTTGTCATCGGTATGTTACTTTCCCGAGATTCGATCGTCGGTATCATTATACCTAGTTCAATCTCGTCACCGGCAAGTCTCTTTACTCGTTCTGTAATACATCATCTCGTGACTAACTCATTAGTTGTTTGCTTGCAAGGCTTATTATGATGTGCATTACCGAGAGGGCCCAGAGATACCTCTCCCACACTCGGAGTGACAAATTCTATTCTCGTTCTATGCCAACACCACAAACACTTTTGGAGACACCTGTAGAGCATCTTTATAATCACTCAGTTACGTTGTGACGTTTGATAGGACACAAGGTGTTCATACGGTATTCGGGAGTTGCATAATCTCATAGTCAGAGGAACATGCATAAGTCATGAAGTAAGCAATAGCAGTAAAACTAAACGATCATAGTGCTAAGCTAACGGATGGGTCTTGTCCATCACATCATTCTCCTAATGATGTGATCCCGTTGATCAAATGATAACACATGTCTATGGTAGGAAACATAACCATCTTTGATTAACGAGCTACTCCCTCTGTTCCTAAATATAAGGTGTATTAGTTTTTCAAAAAGTCAAACGCAACCTATGTTTGACCAACTTTATAGCAATATATATAAAGATTTACAATACTAAATATATGTAATATATAAATATATTTCATGGGAAATCCAGTGGTAATGATTTGGTAGTCTAAACATTGATATTTTTGGCTATAAACTTGGTCAAAGTTAGAAAAGTTTGACTTTTTGAAAAAATAATACACCTTATATTAAGGAATGGAGGGAGTAGTTTAGTAGAGGCATACTAGGGACACTCTGTTTTGTCTATGTATTCACACATGTATCAAGTTTCCAGTTAATACAATTCTAGCATTAATAAAATACATTTATCATGATATATAAGGAAATATAAATAACAACTTTATTATTGCCTCTAGGGCATATTTCCTTCAATTCAGATATGGTCCAAGCCACGGGGCTCCTCCAAATTTGCCTTATGACTTGACTATCGAGGAAAACAAGGCCGTAGTGGATGCCGAAATGAGGGCCCATTTTGCACCGAAACCGCCCCCGCCGCCAAAGGAGAAAGTACTTGAGGAAGTCGTACAACACTTTATTGATAATGCTCAACCGACTGTCAAGAGAAGGGACTCGGACCATGACCGCTCTATCAAGAAGTTATATCGTGCACAAAAAGAGAAGGAGTCGAGCTCGAGCTCGAGCCAATCATGTAAAAAAATGCGGGAAAATTGTACCCCAGCTAGGAGAATACACAGTGCAATCGATCCCCCTGCTCATTGTACAACCACATGGGAGTACCGCCGATCAGCTGGTAATAACCGAGGATCATAAAAGGATGGCTAAAGAGGCTGGTGTCACTGTTTATCAACTTCTAGAGATCAAGCCTATCCCCGGGATTACAGATGACGAAGTAGCATGGAAATATGTCTGCGGCCAACCTATGGTCAGGCCTGAGGAGATCCCGCTTCTATCAATAAGAATGTATGAATTGCATGAGTGGTACCTGAGAGAAGTAAAGACCGGGAGAGAGTCCCTCATGGTGAAAGTCAAGGAAGAACATTACTTCCATGAAAACGATGTGTGGGTTGAACTTTCAGAACTTTTTCAGTTATTCAATCAAGACCCACTCGATAAATCTATCGTTAGTTGCTATTGTGTGTAAGTGATTTCTTTCTGTAATTTAAGTCTCTAGTTGTGCTCGTTCATTACCTGTAATTATTCTCACTATATTCTTTTTTGTGGTATTATGCAGAATGAAGATGTATGTAATGAAAAGAGAAAGACGCTATGACATTGGGTTCATTGACATAAATACCATTAATGAAGAGACATGCTCACGTGAGATGGAGGAAATACACATAGAGAAGCTTGCTAGAGTTTATGAAATGACTAAATACCCAACCAGAAATAGTACTTTCTTACAAATTCGGGTGAGTGTTACTGTCTTGTACTACAACTTTTGTTTTTGCTTACTAGATGTTAATAATTATAGTTGATGAGTTATGCACATTCCTGCTTAGTTATACAAACATGTGCGCGTGCACTTTCCACTAAATACTGCTAATAATTGAAGTTGATGAGGGAAAAGTTCAAGTACTGGATTCATTATTTAAATAACCTAAAGAATACTCAATTGTGAGGTGGATGGTTGACAGATAATTTCAATCATTATCGCACTATGTCAGCCTCTTTAGTTCATTTCCTGATATCAACTAATTAATAAATCTTTTATTTATTTTATTTGCCGGCGGGCAGGGCTTGACAAAAGTTCATCAAACAGGTTGAAGGCCCATGGAAACAATAGCTGACATGGGTGCGACCCAAGGTAATTAAGTAGTACTAGCTACGTCCGCGCATCTCTTTAATTTTAGTTTCAATACCAATAATCATGCTTGATTAATTATTATCTGATTGAATTATATTCTCGTAAAGTGCCTGAGGCAGGCGCAGGAGAATAATTTATGTGCATACTATGTTTGCAAGAACATTCGCATTAGGACGTTCGAAAGGACCAAATCTGCGAGACAACTTTGCGTACGTTTATCAGAACACTATTCACAATTTTTATATATAGACACACACACACAACTAATATATTCATATTGATCTCTTCTTTAAAGATGTCGAAAATGCGGAATCAGCTCCTACCGACGGATCCCGTACGAGCAATTCAAGAGGAAATAGTGGGATTTTTGCTTGACCAGGTCATAGATTCAAAGGAGAATACCATTACACTTAATGATTGCATGTAATGATCTGCAAATTGTAGAAGAAATTATATATACCAAATTATATACAATAATCATGCATGTAATCATTGCCGTCCTATACACATACACACACACACACACATACTCCCTTCATTTCCTTATACAAGGCCACAAACTCAAATTGCAGGTACCAAGGTGAAATTTAATGACTACTTTGCAAGTCCACTTTTCTTTTCGTTAACCGGAATCATTAATACGTCCACATGCATGCAAAGAAGAAATTAGAAGGAAGTAGCACAGTGTCATTATGACTACATGCGTGCAAGTATTAAAACGGTTGATAGTACGAGAAAACATCATTAACTTTTGCCTCGATTATAGTTAGTGGTCTTGTATAGATGCAAATTGTATTTTTTATAATGGCCTTGTATAAGAGAATGGAGGGAGTATGTGTGTGTGTGAGTGATGTTACGAGAAATTCTATTTATATATATGCATAACATGTACATTATGTAGTAGCGTAAAATATGTTTGAAATGGAAAATAAATAAATGGAAAATACAAAATTAAAAGGAAAAATAAATCATAAACCCCTAAACCTTTTAGTCCTGGTTGGTGTCACCAACCGGGACTAAAGGACCCCCAGCCCCCGACGCGGGCTCGTGTCACGTGGTGGGACTTTGGTCCCGGGTCATGACGAACCGACACTAAAAGGGGGCTTTAATCCCCACCCTTTAGTGTCGACCCTCAGTGCCGGTTGATGAACCGGGACTAAAGACCCTTACGAAACAGGACTAATGCCCAATTCTACGCTAGTGTTCGACGATCATTTGCTTAGGTCTATCCAAGGAATATTGGATCGTGACCACCTTTAAGCATGGCATAGCTCATGCGCAACTCTCTTTGACTGTGGGTATGTTTTTTTTTTTTTTTGAGTAAAATGGCAATTCAGCATATTTAAAAAGCTCAAAACTATTACCCAGAGTATCACCTAAACTCTCGTTTTTCAGTATCAAAGAGAGATTGGTTGGAATACAAAACAAAATGCCCATTACTAATATTTCTGCAGCAGGATTTCCATGGAAGATAGAAATACAATTTTGTGAGAGGGAATTTAGTAGGAGAGTTTGCTGTTCTCAAACTACTAGGAGAATTCAACTTATACTAGAAGGGTTGGGCATGCTTTGCTGCGCCGGTTGTGTTCTTTGGTTTCTTTAAAAATTACTTGCTCTGCTTCAAAATGTAAGGTGTATTACTTTTTTGAAAAAACCAAACATTTTATGTTTGATCAAATTTGTAGAGAAATATATGAGAAATCATAATAGCAAATTGGTATGATTAGATTCATCATGCAATGAATTATCAAAGAGAGATTGGTTGGAACACAAAACAAAATGCACATTACTAACATTTCTGTAGCAGGATTTCCACAGAAGATAGAAATACAATTTTTGTGAGAGAGAATCTAGTAGGAGGTTTTGATGTTCTCAAACCACTAGGAGATTTCAACTTATAGTAGAAGGGTTGGGCGCGCTTTGCTGCAACGGTAGTGTTCTTTGGTTTCTTAAAAAAATACTTGCTATATTTCAAAATAAAAGGTGTATTGCTTTTTTTGAAAAAACCAAACATTTTATGTTTGTTCAAATTTGTAGAGAAATATATGAAAAACCGTAATAGCAAATCGGTATGATTAGATTCGTCATGCAATGAATTTCCATAATTTTTTGTTTAATATTGTGGATGTCGATCTTTCTTTCTCTAAACTTGCTCAAAGTTATAGATATTTGATTTTCTAAAAAAACTAATACCCATTATATTTTGGACTGATGTAATATTTAGTTTGCCAGATGGAGGAGATGATGCGGTGTGTTTATTTTTATTTACCATACGGTGATTTGGTTTGTCTTTCATGGTGTGATTGTGTGTTATCCGCTAACCAACCTATATTTACGTGGAGATTTATTTGCGCCGGTGGCTACATGTACTATATTGGTGCTATTGTATCACATGGTGGTACTTTTTTCCAAGGTGGTGGGAGGATGCACGGGATTTATATATTTTTATAGGCCGGTTGTTGCTGATTGATTTGGAAAATCGTTGACCTAATCAAATCATAAACCAAATCGCAAATTAAATATCTCCATTGAATGAAAGAGCTTCAAAATTAGGAAACATACTGAATTAGAAGCATTGAACGGGAGAGCACCTTGAGAAATTATTGACCCGGTCAAAATTGATTGACCCAATTCTAAATTGAAGACCTTAATTAATTGTGTGGACTTAAAAATTAGGTACCATAATGTACAGTATAAAAAATTTGAATGAGAGAGCTTTCAGAAATCGTTGGCCCGGTCAAAATCGGAAGACTAATTCTAATTGAAGACCTCAACTTAATGTGGCTTTTTAAAACTAGGGAGCATAGTGTTATAGAGAATATTGGTCATTCACGCACAAAATCAATGAGATTCAAAGGCAGCTGGCAAATGTGCTGCACTATCACTAGCACAAATTAGTATTCCCTCCATTCCAAAATAAGTGTTGAGACTCTTATTTTGATACGGAGGGAGTATATCAGTATAATATTTCTAAAAAAAGATCCTCGAGTAAATAACATGCTGGCCTAAATCTGTGTGTGACCGCCTGATTTCAGTTCATTTCCCCGATCTTATCTGTCTGCTGTAAACATTACATAGTTTTGCATGATTGAACATTAACGAACTTCTGATAATTTAAGAAACAAAGTACGACCTATGAAAACCACACAACTATCATCAAGCAATTCTGATGGTTTGGAAAAGACGACACATCATAGACAATACAATTTGGCATTGGTTCAACATTGCGCAACAAATGCTAATCAGGCATCTAAATCTTCAACACCGAAGCACCAATTGCAAGGTTCCACGACTTCTAACACCACTCCGGAGGGAACTTTCCCCGTGACATGTACTCTGATAGCCAAACGCGCCTTGACGGTCTCCATGATGATATCCTCCCCCATTGGGATGCACATGTAAGGTGAGGCCGCCTCAAGAGCACCACTCTCCGTATAGTACCTTCTCAGAGGTATATTGACGCTACACCCTCCAGAACTCTGACAGCCATGACTAGTGTCCAAGGTGAGGAGCTCGAGTGATGTCGCGTTCTCCACAATGTGGCATGCCAACTCGACCAAGCTCTTTGCGGAGCTGAAGCCCACTATCGTCACACTCTTTAGGCTGGTGTGGCGCTGTTGTGGTAGTCGCCTCAGTTGCGAGGCATTCCGAATAACTGACTCATGCTCCATGGAAGGCTGACGTACCTACATAGAAAAGTCAAGATTCTACATCAGCAGTTCTACAATAGACACTAGGTATGCTTGCAAGATGAGAGTAACCTACTTCCAAAATGAAAGTCTCCAGGCGAGGAGAAGCTTCAAGAAAAGAAACCAGAGAAAGGTAATCATAATCTGGTGAAATAGCTTCATTTGCAATTAGAGAAATATGCAAGTACTTGAGGTGGAGGAATTTGCGAGATAGCGTTGGTGTACTGATCATCTGCATAAAGATATCCAGATTAATTATTTACTAGGTATGTCAGCTATTATTATGCAAATAGCAAGTCTATACTCATCTAAACTTTCAGAATATACCTCATTAGGCGAGGATATGACAAGCGTTTCAACATTTGGTGCATATGACAGAAGCTTGGTCCGAGCATGCAAGACAATGTTGGACTGACCAAATTCTAAACACTCCATGTGTACATTCTTTACTTGCAATGCACTTCCGAATGAAATCGATACTAAGCTACCAGAAAAGTGAAAAATGGAGATATTTGGAGCATTGCTGTCTATCACTTGCAGATTTCTGCATATAGTCACTCTCAGGACCCTAAGCCGCCGCAGCAGACAAGGTATCTTCAGGCAAACTATCTCCGGGCAATTCAGGAGTCCCAAATGCTCCAATGCAGCACAATTGTAAAGAAGGCCCTCTAGCTCATCGTCAGCAATCAGCACATTACTCAGATATAAAATTGCCAAGCTTCTCCAGCGACCAAGCCCAGCCGGGGGACGAAAGGCACAGATGCCTATGTCAAGATACCGAATTGAGTTTTCACTCCCATTGAATAAAAGCGAGCATGGGAAACTGTAGTATGCTTCGTCCTCAGGGGCAGCGGGCAGATAAAGGGTGAGTTCTTCAATTCCTGCTGTAACAGCAATACGAAGCCAGCTACTGATATAACTGGAATCAACCTTGTCGCAGTCAAAAAGTTCAATCCTTAGTTTCTTCATGCCAACGCCGGAGTGATTTTGCAGAATATGGTCAACTTTGCTGATGTGATCTCCATTCAAACCTAGTGTTCTCTGACGTAAGTCAAGGTTGGGATAGCATCTCCATGATCTCCGAAATGTGTGTGATGCACAAGCCAAGCGGGCAGCATTTTGCAATGACATTCGGGCATGAATACGTCGGCAGATATCCTGGATACAAGCACAGCAGAATAGTAACTAGGGTTACAAAAGAAATTTATAAACTGATATGCAAAAACTTGCTGTATTACACATTTACATAGTGCAGGCCATGCACTGACGGAATTGCGGCGAATGGATTGGGACTATATAGGAGCTTTTGAGGAAGTGTAAATATACAATTGCGATCTTACAGGCATATGGCAATCCACAAGAATTATTTATGTGCATTTATGTCAGTCAACATTCAGATACCCATAGGATGATGCTATATTATATGATGTGATACAATTAGATATAACAAATGACCAAATATAGCAACAAAGCGAAAACAAATAATGTAAATCTGGATAGGGTATAAGTAAAAAATATGAAAATTCTATGGCAGAAAAAAAGGGTAATTCAAGCTTCCACTACTACTGGAAGCATTAAGCAATTATCTAATGTGAACAGTTGAGATAAAGACAATGGGCAGCCGATTCGTTGAAGCCTGTATACATTTTCTCTCTCGGAGAAAACAGGTTAGAGACTTACAGCTCAAGTGCTCAGTGTTTTGGCAATGTCACAAAACATTAAACGGGCGCTCAGGTAGTCAAAACTGGTACAGCTTCCTAACATAACTATTCTAGGTGTTTATTCGTCATGAAAAAGACGACCAGTATTTCCCTGCAATCCAAATCTGTGCACACCTCTAGCACACACAATGGTGATTTACTTGCAATCTATGTCGCCAGTTCATACCTCTGGAAGGTCGTCCAATGATCGCATCACTTCGCCACCTTGAGAATCATCATCTTGCTGGGAGGGTGAGTCCTTTGGATTGCACATTGGAGCAATCGGTCCACCTGGGATACATCACATGATGACTGATGAGAGTACAGAAAACAGTGGGATACAATTCACAAGCAAATTGGCATACATCCAGTTCGTTTATGTTATCTCTATGAATATTTCCTGGCAAATCAACGTCCCTTTAAGGACAAATCCACGTTCACGCTGAAAACACTTGGATTCAAGGGCAAGGCTACTCTTCTATCCTCCTATCC